>OY292314.1:13383619-14022480 GCA_958496155.1 Sisyra nigra
GCCGTATTTAATTTTCCTATCATTTTTGTTATATTATCCTCCATTTCTAATGAGTTTCATCCTACTATAATTTTTTTTCTGATCAAAAATTATTTACCCTGGTCTATTAGTATAACGACTAATTCTTAAAATCTCAATAACCACAGATCATAACTATCAAACATTGGAGTTGCCAACCTTAATACAAAAAAATAAAACAAAAATTAAATCCAGCGTACCCGATGGACCACCTTGTATTTACAAAAAATAAAAAACTTTAATATTTTAGAAGACTCTAAAGCGTAGAAAGGTAGAGAAACATTAAGGTATCAAGTTGTTTATTCTCAAACAAGATATCGCAAAGAGCTTAAACATTTTTTTAAAAATAATTTTGATGAGTGAATATTTTTTAACTCTGTCTTATAAGAAAGTTTTCATTCCTTGAGTTTTCTAGAGTTATAAAAACATTTTATTAAATTTTAAATGAAGAAAAAATGGTGGAAGTTCTCGTTATTTTTCCTCTTCCTTCTCAATTATTTTTAATGTTTCAACGTAGCTCATCTTCTTTAAATACAATATCAAAAAAAAAAAATGGTCATATTATTTCCTTTCATATAAAAATAAAATCAGCTTCTTATTCTCAGTGCATATTGAAAAAGTTTGATTCCCCGCCACTCGAACCAATCAAATCAAATGTCCTCGTCGCGGAAATTGAGTTGATTGAAGGCCAAAAAAATAGCACATTTCCTCGAGCGTCCGCCAAAATCTCCCATAATCCAACATCCAACTGTTCGCCGCAAGAAAAGGTGTTTTATACTTCTTTCAATATTAAACAACAGGATGCAAAACTGGTTCAATATCCGCCACTATGCCCCATTCGAGTCGAGACAAAAATAGACGCTCAAGTTCATCATTCGTCGACCGACTCATAAAACCCTTTCCTTTTCACTTTTTAATTAATTTATCTTTTAATTTAATAATTAAAATGAAAAAATCTCGTTTTAGCGACTTAATGTGATCATAAGGAGTTTACGAAGGGCGTCGTTGTCTCGGTGTTTTTGATGGACAAAATTAAAAAATTCAACTTTGGAAATTATTAAAGTTTTCGTCGTGGAGGCAAAGAAAACTTTTAATCAAATGCCACTGACTTATCAAAATATTAAATCTTTTAACAATTCCGCTTTAAATACTTTGTAAAAATGTTCAAATTAGTTCACAGAGTTTCGTAGAATATGATAATAGAGCGTATGCAACATGAAACGTTGACGTTGAATTATGAAATCCATTTCATTTTGATTTTCGCGGTGGCTAATCGTGCGTGAAATTCCCGAATATTAACTCTTGACATAATTAAAACGGGTTTATTTTGGGTTTTCGGAAAATGTGTACCTGCGGGTGTTGTAATAGACAACAATTATTTTAATGGTCGAAACGATTACGGGAGTGGCAGCGAATTAGCGCTCTTATGACCGTTTTAGTGGCGATCCCGTAATTATCGCGCGCTTCAGCAGCTGATGTTTTCACGGAATTTAGCCTTTTTCGACCGGGAAAAAAACCCCAATGCGGGTCATTACCGAGAGTATTTACTCCACTTTTTGCGATTTCACAGCTGCTCTATTCCGATTGTTTTGCCAGCTTCAAAACACTAAACGAAAAACGTTAAATTTCGAAATTACGAGGAAAAATATCAGTTGCCTCGAGAAAACCCATGAATTTCACCGAGATATAATCATTGGTTCACAACTTCAAGTGTTTCAATTCAAATTTTAACACAAGTGTAATAAAATAAGTAAAAAATCAACCAGATGCTCTAAAAGGAATTAAAATTATAAAAACAATATTTTTACGTTTTTTCATATGAAGTTTTTCGATTGAAACTTTTATAAGTTGCCATTCATTGATTGAATGTTGGGGGTGCGATCGCCCGAGGATTGATACTATATGAATTGAACTTAAACGAAAATCCAGGAATTTGAAACGACCAAACATTGAAAGAATAGAAAATCTAACATCTTCAAATAAAAAAAATCAGAGATTAGGAAATTCTCTCAAATGTCCCCTTAAGCACAAGTTTGACCGGAAAATTAAAAAAAAAAATACCCTCACATTCATTGATTTTTCTTTTCTTGTTTTTGTAAGAGTTTTTTTTTTATGGAAAACGCTTACATAGTGTCTCATTTTCAATTTTTTTTATTCTTCGTCTTTAACTGTTATATATACTTAGCAAAAAAATATCTGCTGCGAGATGTCACAGTACTTTCTTCTACTTTCATTTATAAAACCCCTTGTTGGTTAAAAGAACTAAAGGCACTTTATAACTATCCATATAAACAGAACTTAATGCATACATATTTTAATTATGTATAAATGAACTCCCACCCTAAACCACAAAACCGTTCTTATTTGAATTTTCTCAGAAAAAAGTTTCAAATAAAAGTTGCAGCCATTAATAAGTCTAAGAACGAAATAAAGTTTAAGGAAAATCGTTGGACCCGTTTTCGAAAAAAAATTGAAAAGCTCAATAATATATTAACTTAAGTTCAGCTTTCAGCCAACAACCTATTTGAATCCATGGGACCTCGAAACTTGTATTTCCAGTAAAAAACTCGAATTCGAAATTTGACCCGATTACAGTACATACTTCCTTAACTATATATTAATAAAAGAAAGTACAGTTTATATGTAGATATATACAAATTCCCACCCTTAACCCCAGAACCGTCCTTATTCGAATTTTTGCAGGAAAAAGTTTCCAATAAAAGTTGTAGCCACTAATGAATCTAAGAACTATAGTAAGTTTAAAGAAAATCGTTGGAGCCGTTTTCGAAAAAAACTGAGAAAGCTTGTGGTAACTGGAAATGGAATTGAAGGATACAGCGATACCTCTCGCAACTGCCCTGACGAAACGACGTTACATACCTTAAGCAATTCAATTTATACGGGGTTTATATTATTTGTAAATAAATGTGGGTAACCACTCCCACCTTACATTCTGGTGACCCCGAGTTGCAGTACGCAACGCAGCAGCGAGGAACGGCCATTCTGCCTAGACCTGCAAGTTTCATCTCATATTTTGGACGCCATACAGTCGCCACATACATTGGATCCCCTCACGAAAGACTCAACTATCGGGTAGCGGCATCCTAGGCTTCTGGTAGTACTACTCTATACCCGTCCCACGTCGTCTTCAGACTCGATCCACAGCAGCTCGTCCCCAGCGGCCTGGGCTCCACGACGGTTTCAATCACGGCAGCTCAGAGTCTCACAGCCTAACAACGACAATAATCGTGACCAAGTAACTAGGAGGAGAGTGATGTGGCGACTGGAAATGGAATTGAAGCATGCAGCGATACCTCTCACAACTGCCCTGACGAAACGACGTTATATACCTTAAATAATTCAATTTATACGAGGCCAGTTCTGCCCACTTCATTTGTATATATTATATGTAAATAAATGTGGGTAACCACTTTCATCTTCCAAGCTCAAAAACTCCTAGAATAAATTGGAGCATTCGGTTAACCGATTTCAATTAAAGCTTCGCGGCACAAGGTATAATATGGAGGCCAAATTCCAAGTTTGGTGAAATTCGGATAAAGCTTTCGATACGATATGGCTGTTACACATATTCTCTGACACACCCAGACATGTTTCTTAAAACTACATTTTGGACTCAAGGGACTTCAAAACATGTATTTCCGGTGAAAGCTTCCTTTACTATATAGTAGTAAATGAAACTAAAAAAGTTAACAGATCATTTTTACATTGCCTTACGCTCAAAGAATGATAAGGGTAACAACTTATAGTTCACAAAAATAAAATTCTCGGTCATCTGTATTTCTCAAATGATTTTACATTTTCACATATATTTTGGCATGAAAAATAAATAATACAAATATTACTTTTAAGTTAATTGGGAAAAGTTTAATTTGAGTTAAATTGAGTTAAATTTGTTTCCAAAAATATCCAAAAAAATTCTGTCTGATTATCGTTTTTCTTCTTTTTGTTTTTACTCAAACCGAATTTTTTCGGTTCAAATACGCTCACGTCCAAGTACGACCATTAGCAACGCCCCATTACTGTCGCACGCATTTTTGAAAACGAACGAATTTGAACTCATTAACACGCTAAATTTATTACCAACTAAACAAAGCCAATTTAAATGACCTAATCTTAAAAATTAGAAAACACAAACAACTGTCATTTTCAAAAATCGTCACCGTGACAAATTAACTCCTACGTTTTTATTTAAAAACGAAAAGTTAACATTTTCTCAGTGTTGGTTAGATATTTAACAAAAAGAAAAGAAAACATTTTCACTTCGATGATATTTTCGTTGTTCCGTTATGTCTTTTTCGTTTTAGCCATTTAATGAGAAAATTCTCACAAATTTTGAGAAAACATTGGACTAATTGAAACTGTGTGGAGCTTAAAATAAAGTTCACTTACGGTAAAAGCGTTTCATGGTGCAATAAATTTTTTTCGCTATAAATCAAAGTCTTACTGCAATGAAGCATTTAATATTTTTATAATAGCATTTATAAAGTAGGAAAACTTGGCTGAAATTTTAAATTAAGGTACAATTTATTACGTTTATTGCAGTAGAACATATTGCAACACTTTCTGGTGATATTCAAATATTTATTTGACTAAAATGAAAATTTGTTGAACGAAAAAATCGGTTAAATTTAAAATTCAATTTCTCTTTACATTGACAACCGTGTGCAAATCTTATGTAACTAGTCAAACTTGATTTTCATCTCCATGCACTTAACTCATTAACCCAAAAGTTGAATTCAATTTTTCAGCCCGAAACGACGTCAGTCTCTTTTGATTAAATCCTGAAAAATCAAACATTCAAAATTGTAAGTTTACATAAAATTTCCTCATTTTACTTCCATCCACTTTGTTCTTGTCACACACAAGAACTTATCAGGTTCAATTTATTTTTTCAATTAATTTTTATCGAGTTTATCTAACTTGAATGTTTAATTAAAATGTCCTGTAAAGACGACGCCCAATCCAGCCTCACCGGAGTCGAATCCCGAAGATTTTATATTTATTGATGTCGTCAATAATTGAGTAGATTAATGAATATTTTACTAGTCATAAAAAAATGTCATGTTGGAAAAATTTTACGGATAATAATTGTCGAAACGTATGTACAGTATGAGACCAGTATATATCAATTTTTATTAGACATAAACGAGCATTTTTTTTCGTCTTACAACATCCAACGCTTATACATCTATAAACCGGAAAAATCTTGTCCTGTTTGACTAAAATTTATAATTCAATTAATCATAAATCAACGGAGAGAAAAATAAAGAAAACTTTCCAAGATATTGGCCAGTTTTTTCGTGATTTTTCCCGTTGGAATACTGACAAAAAGTAGCAAAAAGCAGATAAGAAAAATTGTCGGGAAAAAAACATTGTGGATGAGTGACAGAAAACATAACTTACACATCAATGAAATAGAAAAGAATTGAGTGATAAATTAATGCTTTTTTCTAAGCTCTAAGAAAAAGGGTAATTCTATGTTTTTCTTGGCAGGGAGGTAAATATTTTTCTTTTCTCAACACAACCCTTTAAATTTTAACGTTTCAAAAAAGAATAAATCTAATTACAAATACTCTATCACGTTCCATTCTCTTATCGGCCTGAAAGTCTAATCGAAAAAAAAAACTTTTCTCATTTCAATACGAAATTGAGACATTGAGAAATTTATGCGTTCATTAAAATTCAAAAAATCGGAAACTTGAGATTCAAAAGTAATTAAAAATAGGTTTTTGTCTTTTGAAAAGGCCAACTCATGTCTTGTCTTCTTCGTGCCTGCCGTTTTCTTTCTGCTATCGTTATAATGACATTTGGTTGTCTAAAATGCAGTAGTGGCCTCGACAACTTGAGCATCTGCTCTATTTTAATTATTCTATGTAAATTAAATCTTTGAAGTTTCTAACATCTATCCACTCTCCATAAGTCTTCTTAGTGAAATAATTAAATTTGTCATTGAGACGATTGCTTCTCTAATACGAGGACACTGCAAATTTGTCTCAATTCAATCATTATAATTGCTCCTTGAAAGTGCCAAGCACTCTCAGTTAAAGCTGCCTCAAAAAATTAACATACTTTAGTTTTTAAGAATTTTCATTTGTAATTTTGAAACCTAAATAAAAAAAATAATTACTCACAACTGCATCAAGATACATCGATAAATTTGTGTTCATGTCTTTACTTATCACTAATACAACCATATTTTACTATACAATCTCATTTCATAACATATTCTATTATATAAGGTCATATCATACTATTTTATGCTATAGAGACAAAAAAGAGATTATCTTTCGAGGAAAAATTCAGCATACTGAATATATAACCAGAACATACAAAATGTTATATAAATGTATTAAAATGATAGATTAAATGATTTTTCTATAGATATTTGAAAAGTATACTATAGGAAAGAGGGTGTAATAAGTTTTTACTTATTTCAGGAAATTTCACAAATCCTGTGGAATACTTATAAACCTACGCAGAGAGAAGGTTGAGAAGGCCAGAACGCACGAACACACGTGTTGCCCCTACTTTTAGTATAACATTTAGAACTATTGCAGTTTATTTCTATTTCCAGTTATTTTTTTGCACATTTCTCCACTGTTCTACACTCAGAACGACTAAAGCCATAGAGAAATGGTCAAAGCTTTGGTGCTTTAGGCGTTCCGAATGTAGAACAGTGAAGAAAGGAACAGACGAGTACGGACTAAGGAATAGTTCCCAATGTCGTAGTCGGAGTAAAGGGCAGCACGTGTATTCGTGCGATCTGGATCTCTCAACTTTCTCTCTGGCCTACGCAATTAAAATTACTAAAAGAGTAAATTAAGTTTAAAATTGTACTAGATTATCCACAACAACATGAACAACTTTTTAGTCCGGAAAAATTCACGATTCTTACAGAAAAAATTACTGAAAGGGAAGATATTCGAGATCTTCACACTCTAAATCTCGCTTAAATGTACAATTTCTGTAAGATAAACTAGTTTATCTTGCTAAAATGAGCTTAAATTATTGTGGCTTACTTTAAAATTTGAATAAAAATAGGAGTAAAATTTCCCCCACCCGACTTTTAATTGTATAAGGCTCGCAACTTAAAAAGGTTGACAGCCACTGTATTTATAAATGATAGTTGTGAAAGCATACATAAATCAAAATTCACTTACATCTACAACATCTTAAACTGCAAAGAAATCGTAAATGTGTTATCGTCATAATAAAACCGTAACCGGATGTTTATTTAGATATAAATTATAAATTTTGTCTTTCTTCAAATAAAATCGATTCATTCAAATTTTTTTTCATAATTTTTCTTCAACAAAACTACAAAGTTTTCTTTTAAAGCTAAAAAAAATAATCAACTTCCTTCAAAACATTCAACTCATCAATGACTTATCACACTTCCTATCCGTTTTTTTTTCTAGGCATAACACTAAACCCTGAAAGTTCGACAGAAATGTAAACATTTTCTAAATTGTTATGTTTAAAATTTAATGACCACTCAACGACAGTCGAAAATTCTGAATAAGTAGTTTATTTTAGAGCCCAAACGTTGAAGCGTTGTCGATGAAAACTTCATTTGAATTTAATGAACCTCTCTCATCGTCATTGTATTCCGTATTATGGAAATGTTTGAAACGAAAATAATTTGATATTTCCTCAATACCTCAAAAATAACTTCACTAATAATATGACTGGAGAAAATGAAACGAAATTAATCGATGAGAGGTTTTCTTTTTGCTTCCCGTTATTTCCCTTTCGGTTTTAACATTTCTTAATAATAAGCGAGTTGTTCAATGATTGGATATTCCAAACGAAAACGGGCATTTTTTTAATTTTACTTAAATAAATTTTTGGCCCAAAAATCGGTTAGAAACATTTTGAAAGTTAACCAATCAAAATTAATCAACATGAAAATAATTGTAATTTATTAACTTTTCAATCCACTTCTCAAATGTTTTCTTTACCTTTGGGTTCAAGAAAAATAATTCGTATTTCAAAAGTTACCGATCAATGCCGAAAATGGTTCTAATCTAATTAAACTTAGGTGAAACTCGGTCAATTATCGACCCGATAATTACGCGCTTCCCTCTTCTTTAAAATTTTCTCCGTGAAAAAATTGAAGAATAAATCAGCCAATTGAACAAATACGGCTCGAAATTGACTTTGTTTGTTTTATAGCCAAATTTTATCGCTCTTTTACATCAATTGCGCCCATAAAAATTTATTTTTACAAATAAAAATCTTCAAATCATTGATTTTCCGCGTAACGAACAATTTATTGCCGCTTCATCAAAACAAATCGTCAATATTTATAAGCTTTGATTTTAAGGTTGGTGTTTTAAGAAAACTTTACTATACTAAAAAATCACATTTTATGCCAATTTCCGATAAAAACAGTACAATAGTTAAAACGTAAAATTTCTTTTATATTTTAGAAGTTAACTGCCAAAAAGTATTTATAGAGAATTTAAATAAAAGAAAGTTATAAAAGAAAGAGATTTAAATAAAATATTATAAAATCACATTTTCACGAAGAAAATTATTTTTTAAATAATTATGCACAGTTGTTTAAAAAAAACAAATTGATTTTCTTCTTTTCAATTGAGAAAAATTGCTCAAGAAAATCACATTACATCGTTTCTTTATCGCTTCCTAATTGCTTTGTTTCTTTTTCATTTAACAATTCACTTATATTCTTTAAATTTCCTTTGATTCCACTGCCATTTGAAGAAATGATAATTCAAAGAAACTCGTTGTAAAATTTTTCATTTTTATTTTATTTGCATGTCTTATATTTTGATTTTCGACAAATCACAGCGTTTAAAAATTACCTGTGCTCGAATTTCACGTTTACCAGCTTCAATCGTTTCACAACAAAAAGCTTCGAAATTATGAACGACTAGCAGTCGTTTCCTCAATTCGTTTGTGTTTCATTTCATCGTATTTTTTTTTGAGGCTTATTTGCCCCGAGGAAAATTTATCAAGGCGAACCAATGTTCTGCTTTTTTTCATATTTTTGTGTTTTTGTTTTCCATTTTCACGTGTATCGTTTGTTTATTATCGAGAAAGTTGCTTCTGTATAGAAATAGAATTGTATGAAAAATATGTTTCTTGATTTTTTTGTTGTTATTTCGGAAATGAGGCCAAACAAACATAAAAATACAAGAATTGATTGGGAAAAAGTTAAAAAATTTGGTTAATTTCGTTTTTATAGGCTTAAAGTGTTTCAAGTTTATAAAACAAATTTCAGAAGGCTTTTTCTTGTTCATGTTGAAGAAAGATTGATGAAATGCTCCCTTTTCATCAATGAATTATTTAAGGGAATTAATTATTAAAGCGACTGTCTACGTTTGGCGCGTGGAAGTGCCGAGCACCGGAAATAATTTCATTGTTGCTTTTTTTAAATCATTAAATCCAATAAATAAATAATCTATATGTAATACGCTTGAAACAACAAGACTAAAATAAAATCAATGATGCCCTTTCGATGGGATTTTTTTTTTAAATTTTATGTGAAAAATTAATACAAACCGGGTTAAGCTATCAAACATAAATTATATATACTCGAAATAAACATCAATACGTTGACCAGCAAGCTGTAAAATGCATAAATCTCTTTTCGCGATGTAAAAAATAACGCGTCATTTACGAATGGCGAACAAAAAAACATAATAAAACCCGACAAATTATTGCCACCCTCAATTTCGTTAAATTGATCGAGTTTTTCAGTTCGCTGCTCACCTATTTGAGATTATTTAAAACAATATTCAATGAAACATTTAAGTAACACTTTTTATGGAGCTCTATTATTAATTTATTGCCAAAAAAAAATAGTGATACTTAATCGGGCTTAAAGTGCATTGAGTTCTTCGACTTGTTCACCTTGACTGAAAATTTCGTCATGTTTACATTTCTCGGCTATCATTAAAAAGCTGACACATTGATTCTGACAAATTCCATTCATAAAACCAACCAGATATAAACCGGCTGCCTCAAAACAAGATACTACTCCTACTCATAATCTAACCACAATTCGCAATATTTTAAAATAGGCGACACAATAAAAAACACAATTTCCATCCTCCAAATCAATTCAATTTTACAACAAACATCGATCAGAAGGTAAAAACAAAACGTTAATTACAAATCGATTTAACCCTGATTTTTTTTCTCTGAATATTTTTCTCGTTCAACACACGACAAATATGATTGAATATTTATTTTAAAAAAAGCAACATACAATTACAATATGAAAAGCTCGTGTCTCGTGCTTTAAACATATAAATCATCAAAGCTTTTTTGTTTACAATGCTCCACACAACAATTGCATAGGGCTTCGTATGGTGGGAATAAAAGTTTATTTGGATGTGTGTATTAAATATAAACAACCCTATTCAACCCTTGAAACCATTTAATAGCTCCATATACGCCGCTTATTTACATGTTCACATGTGCATATCTATGTATACTATATATATATTCATTCATCGATTCAAATGTCAGATTATAGATACAAATTAAATGTTAATGGATTATAGATATGGCAATAATAAAGTTCAATGAGTTTGAGGCAAAATGTGCTTTGGTAAACTACTTTATTTTCCAAAGAAAAAAGTTGTTATGACATAAAAATTAACCATTTACTACATACATAGAATTATTTCTAAATAATCGTGTGAAGTTTTTTATAAAACTTTCATTTAACGAGAACGAGACATTTGCTCGATTTCAAAGTAATCATAAATTTTTTCTTGCTTTTAAATTATTTTTTTGTTTGTTTCAATATTAAGGAAACTTCAAAAGCACTAATATTGCAAAAATTGGAAAGGTAAATAATTCAAAAATTGAAACCTTTAATGAATAATTTCTTATTTAAAGTAAAAATTCAAAATGTACTTACCTTACGAAGTAATTTTTAACCACAGTATCTCTTATTTAAAAAAAAAACCCTAAAATAAAAACTTTTTTTTTTTGATTTGAAAAATTAGATGTTAAATATGAATTCCAAAATGGGTTAGCTTTGATTAATTTGTTTTTTTTTTGCACATTTAACATCATCTGCATAGTCATATAGTCCCTCAATTATGACGCATTTATTATGATTAACTTAAATTTGTGCACCATTTCAACTAGCCTTAATATTAGTTTAAATATTGTTATAGTTTTTGCAAAAAAAATTAGTTCTTTTCTTACTACTATTTGTTAATAAATCTTTTTTTCTCGTACTCCTTTATTTCTTTTAGGAAGGTCTCAGAAATTTTTATTGGACAGAAAAAAATGTTTTTCCAATAAATTCCGGACCGGAAATCCGTCTTTAAGCCAAACTCACCCCAGCCGAGGTTTCATCCGCCAAATCTCTTGACGATAACAAAAAATTTATCGTGATTTTCCAACGAGAGATAATCGAATATCTTAGCTATAATATGAGAGTATGAACCTTCGCAAAAAGTCCCATGACTTCATAACACTCAAGTCAGTGTGCGTGGCAAGAAAACGATATAACTAACCACTAAAAAATTTTACGACCACCATTAAATTATTTATTTCTCATAAGACGAGGTAATTGTTTGATCCATCCTAATAATTATAAATATAAAAACTGGGTGAGAGACGGAAATGATTTGATTGTTAAACAAAGTTTGCGTTCATAGGAAATATGTCCAGAGAAGGGGAAACGTTAGGAAAGAGGGATTTTCAGTGGGAAATGTTTGGATTTTATTCCAACATAAAATTGAAATCACTATAACCATCAAACATAATCAGTGTCAAAGCTAACCATAAACTGTGAAAGGTGCTTGATCATGAGCGAGCGAGATAATGTTCGATGCCATAACATATTCAAAATTCTCTGTCATATGTAGAGCTATATGAACTTGATGGGTTACAATAAAGATTATAAAACTGATATATGTGTGAGCTACATTTTCGTTAATGATGTCATAAGATACAGACTGCAACGTCGTTAAATTATTATTTACATCGCGCTAAAACTTCTTGACTTGAACATCGAAAAAAGCAGCCATTCTCTCGTTTATACGACCATTTTGATGTATACGAGTATGTTAAGTTTCAAAACGCGATTATACGTCTTTATCATACTGAAAAGAAGTGATAATAAAATCAAAACTTTTCTAATTTAATTCTTCATCACTTGCGACCGTCTCACACTTAAAATTTTCAGTTGCAACTTGCAGTTATAATATCACGAAGACAAGAAAAAAATATATTACAGGAAAAATGTTTGTGATATATTTCCCCTTTCTCCAACATCCTCTCACATACAATACTGGTAAATTTTACGTTTTTGACGAGATGAGGAAGACGTATAAGTTTCTATATACGGAAAATTACTTTCGTGAATCGATAAGTTTTAACTTTTCCAACACGTCAAAACAACTTCTTCCTTTTCATTCTCGTTTCGTGTTTGGGTGCTCTTCGTTTCATATTTCTCTTTCATTTCATATTCAATCAGAAATTTATTTGCTAGGTTTATACGAAAATTGATATTTTCAAACTTTTCAAAATCGAATTGAGCGTGAAAAGATGAAAAATTAAGGCTTTTATTTTCGGATTTGGGACGAACGAGACGCAGCTCTTACGAGAGGAAAGCTCAATTTTTATAGAGGAAATATTATAGTTTGTCAAGAGAAAAAAAAAACTTCATGAATTTTTCAACGATTTTTTCTTGCTGTAAAAAATGAGTAGATGTTTGATTTGAATAAATTTTTTCACTTTCATATCCGTTCAAACCATAGATCGTTTGCGATATTTCGTTTACTACCATAAATATTTAATCGTTTTGATTCGATATAAGTCAGAATATCACTATGTAAAAACAATAAAAAAAATTTAACTAACTTATCTGAGGCTGCTTGATAAATTCTTACTTGTAGAAGGGGTCAAAAATTATGTCAATCGCTATCTTCTCGCCTACGAATGCAAAAATCCCTTCGAATTCAACATGTTTTGTAGGCGTGATATTTCACGATTGGCGCTATCACACATCGAATAAATACTTCTCGCTTATCACTTAAATGATTTCAGAGACAGAGTTTTCTTCAGAGTCGTTTCAACGAGATAATTCACCCCTGTTGGTTCACTTGTGAATTGGGAATTTTTGCCAGATACAAACTCGGTCATGGAAATCTTCCCTTGCTTGAACATCTCGAAGATTTATTGCTCGAAATGCAGTTAAACATAACAACAGAACTCTCGTCCAATTCCATACAATACAGCAATAGACATAACAACGTTTTATATTATAAATTCGTTCACAGAAAAACGAGGAAAAGCGACGTTTAGCTCGAGTTTATCGAATGAAAAATGGAAATCCGTAACACGAGTCAAAACCGAACGAAACAAATCTCCATCTCTACTGTATATTATATTATATTACATAATACATATAGATCGTATTTGAAATTCTCATTTCCAATTAAGAGAAGTTAGAATTTGCAAAATGAATAATTTATTAAATTTTATCAAGCTCTCTAATAGAGAAACATTTTTATTTGTGTTATTTGTATGTGTTTGATCGAATCAATTCGAGAAAATATTCTGAATAATTTAATAAGACAGTAAATTTAAGAGGGAATCAAATAAATATTTCATTTTTTCGCATGGAGTACAGGATGTAATCCTGCTCACATCGGATTGTAATTGAAAATTGCGTAGCCTTAGAAAAAAAATCAAGATAAAAATACAGTTTTTATTTCTAGTTACAGTAGAAAAATAACTTCATCTACAGCATGATTTAATTACATCAAAAATCAAATCGTATTTCGTACGCGAAATCAACGAGCAACGCAGAAGAGATTTATTTGCAAGAAAAAATATTCAATTCTGATTTGGTTTCGAGATGAGCCAATTGAATTAGTATGGCATAAATTTAAAAATAACTTGTGTCAAATTATATCATTTTTTTATTTGCAACGTCTTCGATGTCTCAAATTGAAAAAATAAATTTTCTCAAGTCGAAAATCATGTTTTTCCATTTTAAATTGGTTTTTCCTTTTTATTTGTGAATTACAAAATTTATCGACAAGTTATTGTAGTCTAAGCTCAGAAATTGTCAAGAAGACGGATATTTTTAGAAATGAATTGTGTTTGATATTTTGAGTGGTATAAAAGCAATAACTTAGTAACTGAATGCTTGACTTGTTTTGATAATGCATTATCAATATTTGACTCAAGTTTCACTTTAACTCTAGTCGAAATTAAATAAAGTAGCTTGAAAATTAAATGAAGTAGTAAATCATCTTTCAATCTTATCTTAATAAATACTTAATTAACTTTCGTTAAATGTCGCTGTCTAACTAAAACAACTAAATAATATGGAATAACAAGGGATTTTTTTAGGTATAAAGGGTGATGTACTTGCCAACTTCCATCCCAATACAAATATAAATTTACCAAAATAAATACTATTTATATTGTGTTAGTCAAATAAAACCAGAAGATGACTTTAAAATAATCAAATAAACATTTTAGTAGAATTTAAGTGTTTCATCATAAACCAAAAGAAAACAACTTCAAATCGATTTAAGAGTGGGGGGTAGGGGATTACACTTTCGAAAAATTGAATTTTTTTTGTCTTATCTTGTTAAAAATTTCAAGAATATATTCTCAACATTTTAAGTCGATCTGAGCAAAACTCTTGAAGTTATTATCTATAGTTAGTATCCTGTCCTTTAACTGTTCGGGAAGGCAGTGCAGGTGTCGCAGTGTAGCTCATAAACTTTAAACGCGTTTTTCTCAAAACTACTTTTTCAAAGTCCGTGTTCACTGCCATTTACAAACTACTTGACCAATTAATTTCAAACTTGGTACACATTTTCAACATATAAAATATCTCCCCCCAACGTTTAGTTTAATTTTTTTTTACATTAAGGGGGTTTCCTACCCACAAAATGGCGTAATTTTTCGTGGAAAAGAGTAGTTTATACTTTAGATGGCCACCAAAAATCTTTAAATTAATAATATGATTTAAAAATACTTTGATTAAATTTTAATGGTTTTTGATTTCCGATAATTTCAAACCGAGATATAGTGAACACCGCAAATTGATTTTTTTTTTCTAAGTCGTTCTGGGGCAAGCTCTGTCACCGACTTGTTTTGCAATATTTCTGCATGAAAAATTACAGAAGATTGTTAAAAGTATGCTTAATAATGTACAAAGGTTTAAAAAAAACTTTTAAAAAAAATTTCTCAATCCATACTTTCAAAAAAAATTCATAAAAAAAGTGTTTTTGTTTTTTTTTTTTGCTGAAAACTCTACCCCCCCCCAAATAATGTACTGAAATGGACATTTGGAAAAATCAAGTTACTATTTTCATTGTTTTCAGTTTTTTTGTCTAGATTAACTAACCATTGCAGGTATGCTTAGTAGTCAACATTATATTTAAAAAAACTATTATACCAAACTTCATTAATATCCATTCCACCGTTTTAACCTGAAAAAGGAACAGTTTTCCCACAGAAACCATGAATTTTGATAGTATAAAAAGATTTTTACTTCCTTGTTTGGATACAAGGAAGTAAGCCAGTGCTTGAATCACAAACTGAGCCAGTATAAAAAAGTCGATTCGTTGGTTCTTTTCATTTGTAAGATCCAAACATACTTTATTACATACTTTTCAGTATGTCAAGCATTTTTCTCTAACAATTAGGGATATATTCAGTTTTTAAGCAAAAAAAATTTTCAGATAAAAATTCAGATCAATTCCTTTTTTTCTTCCCATGTAAAAAACAATAATCAAAGTTTTCTATCCAGCAGAAAATATAATTTTTTCAGAATATAAAATAGCTTAGGTATGTGCAATCGTTTACTGAGTAACTAATCTTAAACAAAATAACGTTGAATTTTTTTTGGTTCCAGTTCGAATAACAGAGAAACAATCAACATTTAAAAAATTTAATAAAAAATACAACATAGTCCTTTAAGGTAATGTGTTTTCATTTGCAAAATATTACTCATATCTAAAAGAATGAACCTTTTAAATAGTAAAAGATTTTATTAAATCAGATAAGTAATTTCATTAATTAATCTCAACATGTAATCTTACAAATAAATCCAACTTAATATATTAGAAAAGGTAAAAATTTTCTTTCTGTAAATAAAAAGTTTTGTTTTAATTCCTATTTAGCAAATTTTCATACAGATTTTCAAAAGTTTTTTTCCCTATCATTTATTTTAAAATTTCTTATGATATTTAAATTGTATCTTAATTCCGGCCACCATCAAAGGCTGAATCGCGTCTCATTTCTGGAGTTACCATTCAGAGAACCACTAACACCTTAAGGTACCCTTTTTAAGGGGTGCGGTCTTCTCCACCTGTACTTTCATCATATTCGCTTAATGTCCAGGGATAGATTGCAAATTCATAAAGCGGAAATTTGTTTTTTAAAAATTTGTTTTTAAAAAGTGTTATTGATTTGAGATAATGACTACCTAGTAAGTACCTATTGTACAATACGAATTATTTTTTTATAATACAAGTGCAAAAAATCGTTTCAATAGCTTCTGACTACTTTGAATAAAGTTTATGAGAATAAGAAATGCAACTCTGTTTTATTTAGAGCTATGAAGCACTGTGAAATACTGAAACTTTCAAAGCTTATTGAAAATTAAAGAAACCCTGTACTATCCATTTCATGCCTCGAGAATTATAAATTTAAAACAAGAAATGTCCTTAAAAACATCTCGTTATGTTTGATTTTTTACGAAGATTTATTTTTTTCAGTTGAAATTTGCTTTCGTTGTGCCTGAGTAATAAATTAATATTATCTTTATCTTAGTTTTTTTTGTTATTAACTAGTTATGAGAACAAATAATTTTTTAAACAAAAACTGAGTTATCAGCAATTTTTTCCGAGAGTAACTTAAACAAAACGCCTTAAAAGTGAATAATCAATGAGAATCTCACACGAGAATTTCTCGAATTTTATTTAATGGTCAAATATGGGAATGATCTTTTGTAATTGAGCAAATATTGAACTTAGATATCGTTTTCGTGATAAATTTAACAGTTTTATTCTTTGGTGTTAGCTCCGTCGAGGAGGATGTAAATATACGCCCTTTTATTTGTGCTATTAACGAGACAAATATTAGACTAAGGGTTTTAAAAAACGTTGACCCTAATGGCCCGAGGGGTGCCATTTAACGGGAACAATTAATAATTTAAAAACTCATAAATATTTAACCTTTCCAACAAAGCAGCATTTTGCAAGAATTTAACAGTTTATTTTTCAAATATTATTTTAAAACGAGCTTTATGGGGATTGGAGAGGGTTGCGACATGCCAACGATGGAAAATTGTTTGATTTGCGAGATGGAGATATAAATATATATTTGCAGGTGAAAGAAATGAACGCCACGGGGTGGAAAAATACCGTTAGAGTTCGAGTTGGGGTTGTTTTTGATTTTATTGCCGACTTGTTTTGGAGAAAGCTCATGGCGGAGAGTTTAAAGTGGAAGCCGGAACGATGCGTTTGTAAAATGAAATTTTGTTTTTCAATCGAGTTTTAATTCCTCTTCTTCAACTTTATAACTTCCTTACAAAAATACGTTTTGTGTAAAATAAAAACTTTCTTTTCCATTTCATAAGGAGGGCAAGAATAAGCTCGAGTGGAATAATTCCTTCTTCTATTTCTCCAATTAAAGCTGAAAAGCTCCTAATTTAAGTTAAAACTTTCCAAGTTTAATTAAGTAATGCTATTTTTGTTATGAAAGAAAACTAAATAATAACTCTTTTGAATAATTTTTTAAGATATTCGAAAAAAATATTTTTATACATATAAAAGTGCCACGTAAAAATTATACTCTTAATGAAGAAAGTAGCACGTTTTTGGAGCATTCAATACGTATTTTGAATTAAGAATTTAGATAATTTTATATTATAGGTACCTACATGGTCACTATTAAGAATTCTAAGCATTTGAAAACTTTTTGATATTAGTTTGATTCAATGTGGTGTCAAATGATTAGGAATTCATCAAGTCAAGTATTAAAACACGTTAGGCAATAAATTGAGCTTTATAGAATAGTTAAATTTTAAAATGAAATAACTTCCAAATTCAATACTAGATTTGACTTATTTGATTTTATAATTAAATTTTATAATTTGATCTCCGTTTGATTTGATTTTAAGATGAATTTAAGTCAAGTAGCTTGAAAATCAAGGCAAGTAGTTAGTCCCCACAAATGATGCACAGTTTTGATAACTATGGCCTTTTATTTTGTTTTCTAATAAAAAACAAAACATTTTGTAACTTTGATTACAACTTTATTTAATGTACAAAAAGGTACCTTGACATATTTCCTTTAACTTGAATCCTGTGGCAATCAACAATAGGATGTTAGATATATCAGTTGTATTTTAAACGTAAAAATCTATGGAATATTTCATACAATTATAATAAAAATATGTTTTATTGAAAAAAATTACTGGCTTTAAAAGAAATTTAATATCTTGAGGTTATTTTTTTATGTTTAAGTTTTATGATGAAAATTATTAAGTAAGTAATAATAAAACGTCTCCACGGGCCATCTTGTACATTAAATCCCTTTAATCTGTCAACCCTGATGCAATAAATTCAAATAAAACTACCGTAAAACGCATCAATATGCAACAACCAACAATGCACATGAATAGGGGTGGAAAAAGTAAGCTTTATGGTTATTTCAACAAAATTCGATGAGACTTGCGCTGAAGTGTCTCCAACCAGGAATGAGGGTGTCAACAAAATAAAAGTCTTTGAATTTTTGTGTTAATTGTTCTGCATTTAATTCTTTCCATATTCCAAAAATGAAATTTTACTTTTTTAAGAAAAAATATTTACGTACTTTTACAGTTTTTTTACTATACAATTTTGGTAACATTTAAGAATACTGTTTTCATATAATTATTGTTTTATATACTTACACGAACTTTACAATAAAACATCAATGTAAAAAAATTTGTTTAAATAAACTTTAACTTGGATTTGCAAATATCCAAGTAGGGCAGAAAATCAGAGCCGCCACTTTTGATATGAAAAATTGATAAATTTCGATTTAATTTCAACTTAATCAAGTTATACACATTTTTGTTTTGGTTGTAATAAGTTGAAAAATCTAGACGATTCAAAAAAGGTTACCTCAAACGAAACGAGAAGAATTCAGGTCTTGAAATTATTAAAAAAAAAAAACGTTAACGCCACATTCCAAACACTCCCTTTTTTGAGTCGGATTCAGAGGAATATTGTTCCACGCCGAACAATCAATTTACATGCGTCTAGATTAAGACGAGCCTTAATAAAGAAGAAAATAAAAGGCGCGGTCGGGACTTTTTCATCTCTACGATATTCAAATGAAAAATGTATACAATGTTTTTAGGGTATTTAAATTGTAAATTTAAAAAAAGTATATCAGTGTTGGAATTCTTTCGTTTGAAGCAACATTTTCGGGATGTTCCATGCAAAAAAGTCAATTGGCTTGCCTTGTACTTGCTTTATTTCAACCCTTGTATTATTGCCCAACCCTTATGGCGCGATTTATCAAACCATCCCCTTTGAAACGGTCGTATATTTTCTAGTAATTAGAAAAACAAATTAAGGCCTTTAAAATAAAGGCGTTTCGATTCATAAATTAATTTTTGCCTCAGCAATTTTGAATTATAAATCTTTTTCATTTCATTGAGAGAAATGCAACTGTTATAAATCTAATAATTATACAAAAAGAATAACAATAATTTACTACCGCTTTCTTATAATATTCGACTTGAAAAAATTAATAATTATAAAATTTTAAAGAACCACAGTGTGTAAAAAGGATTATAGGAGAAAAATTCATTTAAGCTCGCACAAGCTTTAACTATTATCGATATTTTTCGAGTTCAGTGCACGAAAAGGTTTGTTATGTTGCCGTGACTTTGGGGTTGGGGTTGAGATTGGGGTGACTGGGTTAGCGCCTAAGGCTGGGCACTCTGGGCGTAGCTCACGAAACGATATCGTGCTCATAGAACGAAAATGAACCTCGAAAAACGCATCAAGTACAAGACAATCCAACGTAAATTCAACAAACTTGAAATAAGCTCGATAATGGGCGACTCTGATGGCCACACGACCACTCTGCCAGATTCCGACTTTTGGCCCAACTTCCTCTTCTATATACAACTTCTTAAATATTTTCAAAAAGAAAAACAATTTCGTTCTTACATACATACATATTTACAAAAAACACAAGTCATCCATTTCTCTTTCGCATGAAATCACCGCAATCACGAATTTTTATCTTTCAATAAAACTGTTCCCTCAGGACGTTTTTATTATTGTAATAATGAGCACTTTTATCACCATCTCAAGACTCACAAATTTTATATTTAAAATATATCACACATTATATTATTAAAATTTTTTATATATATAACATATTTTTTATGTACAAGTCATGTTTGTAGGGTAGACACTCAAGTTTTTCACATTTATAAGAAGGACGTTTCGGGATTTAATGTAGCACCTACAGGAACATGAATCTTTGGTATAATATATAAAATATAGACATAACTTCTTAGACATCCGTTCCATAACCTTCCTGGTATCCCTCGTCGGGTGAATTTCGACTATGTGACAAAGCGCGTTTAAGGGCTGTTACTGGTGGTAGCACTGGTACGCCACCCCTTTGCCAAACTCTTAAAGTTTTCGCATTGGTCGGCATCGCCTGTGGGGGCATCATTGCAACCGGTCCACTTGGGTCTCCCGCTCCAGGAACAATAGGAAGTCCATAGTCCGCAGGGTATCCTTGTACAGGTCGAGACCGTTCATAAAATTCCATATCCTCTTCAGAGCCTCCAAGACACATGGCCTCGCCAATAATCGGAGTTTTATCATCATAGTTAAATCCAGGAATTGAAGATGTGGTTCCAGGTCGTAAGTAAGTATTAGTGGATTCAAGAGCATGTTCCCACAGCCCTGAAGGATAGAGCGATTCGCAAATATTACGGTATTCACCACTGGCGGGTCTTTCAAGCATTTCCACGGAGGTTTCAGGGATTGGATCGTCGTCGAGACGTTTGGTGTCGTTGATGAGATCAGGGTTGTTTCCAGAAGTGGACGAGGGAGAGACAATGTTAGGATTGATGATGCTACCGTTTCCGCTAAAGTTGCTAGGGGCGTACGCGAGCTCAGTAAGCCGGGGTGGTTTTTGCACGGGGTTGCACGCAGCATTGTTTTGGTCGTTGATTTTAGGCTCGCCAAACGAAGATGCTTCGATGGGTGTGGTGGCCGGTTTTAACGCGGGCGCGCCCGCTCGATTAACGACCGCCACCACTTCCAGCTGACCGGGTGTTTTTGTTTCGACGATTGGCATGCGACGTAGGCGAACCAGTAATACAAGAATGATCAGCAAGATGAATAAAATCAAAATGACCAAAGCGGCGCTCAAGCCAACGATTTGGCTGCTACCCAACGTCGCCATTCCGGCCGTCCTCATCGAAACGTGTAACGTAAAATTTGCCTCGGCATTGCCAGCCCTGTTTTCGGCGACACAATAAAACTCGCTTGAATCGCTTTCTTGGGCATTTGTCAACACCAAATTACTACGTTTTTCGAAGTGTCCTTCTTCAAAAATGAAAATTTTTTGATAAGAGCTAAATGCAGAATTGTTTACTAAAAGTCTTCCGTTCCAGTACCAGTTAACATTGGCGGCTGGGACTGCTCCAGCCCGACAAACGACCGTTGCATTTTCACCCGTAGTCGCTTCAATGTAGCGATTTACGGGTAATATTTCAGGTTTGCAAGCAAAATCATCGACATGCAAATCGACGAACGTACGATGTAAAAGTCGTTCTGGCCCTCCTGCACATTTAGGTGGGACCGGATATGGAATTTTATTCTCGGTGAGCCAAACTTTAACGCCACGGAGACGGCAATCGCACACCCACGGATTATCGTGCAACTCGGCCCAATGCAAGCGGTTCAATGTCTCAATGGTTCTCGGTCGCAATTCTGTCAACCGATTTCCATTCAATTTTAATGACTCTAAAAGTTCAACACTTTCAAAAGCCTTCGGTGCGATCATTTGTAACTCGCAATGAGACAGATCAAGCTTTACCAGGCCCGGAACGGTTCGAAACGAGAAACTTTCAATTTTTTGAATCGGATTATAAGCCAAAGTTAAATCACGCAAAAAAGGAACATCTTGAAAGGTAGCCGATGGCACGGCTGTTAGCAGATTGTTGGATAAATCCAGTTCGACCAAATTTGTTAATCCTTTGAATGCTTGATCGTCAATTTGTCCCAGTTGACAATTACGGAGATAAACACGTTGCAAGTTCAGTAATCCGGCTCGCACAAAGGTATCACGTGCCAAAATTTGCAAGTTATTCCCGGTCATATCCAAAACTTGAGTTTCGGGATCAACATTTTCGGGAATGGTAATCAGGGCACGATTTAAACATTCCACTGTCTGTTTACCACCTTTCCACTTGCAGACGCACACCGAGGGACACGAACTGCTTAATGTTGCAACAATCGAAGTGAACGCCACCAACACTACGAACGTTAATACATATCCTCGAATTGCACTCATTGTTGCACCGAGTTCAACCAAAAATTTAGAAACTTTGAACTTCAACCACAAATCGAACTTTTTCGGTTAGATTTAGTCATTGTTGTCACAACACAGTTTGTCGCGATTGAGTACAAAATGAATGACAGAAACTTTGTCGCTCTGTGAAGAGAGCTAAGAGTGTTTTGGATGTGAGAAGCGTTAAGCAAAGACTGAGAACTACATTCGACTGTCAGCACTAAACACGGACTGTGAATGCGACGACGATGAGCGTTGTGTTGAGTCGCGGTCGAGCGCCGTCGAGTCGCTGTGGGGGTGCGCACTGGGCCAAATCATCCCTTCTCTGAGTCGTCTCTTGCACGTCTTTCTTCCGCGTCTTCTTACCTGTCACTGCTATTCTTCGTCCATCCGTTTTCTGATAGCTTAACGAATTCTTTTTGTATTTTGTATCAAGTATATGCTCCTCTGTGTTCATTACGTTTTCATAAATCTTCAGGAATTGTTCAGTCTTCGGGTTTAACATTAATTCATCTCTGGTTCATTAGGTTTTGAGTTCATGTTCCCCAAATAAGACGAAGTGTTGAGTGAAGAAGCGACCTTTTCACGCAAATATACCTACTATATGCAAAAGTTTACAAGAGTTAATATATTTACTTAAAACTTTCATTTTCGAAACCAAAATTTATTTGTACTCCGTGGTTTTATCGAGTCCAGTAGTAATTTACTTGATCAGAAATGTTCTAGATTAATAGTTAAAGTAAGAATTGTCAACTCAAATGATATTGCTGGCCACTTGGGAATAAAATGATATATAGGATAATAGGAAAAATATGATAACTTTGCGGGTGGTATATAAAATTAGAGATCTTCACATTAGATTTAGTTCCATCATAGACTTTTCTGTATTGAAAAGTTGAAACGTAATGAGTTATTTGTTGTGTTTAAAGATTCCTCAAATCAAGGAGTTGGGGATTTTTTAAATGTTTTGTGCTTGTCTTGGAAATAAATGTTTGAATTATTCAATATTAATTATAGAAATTGAATATTAATGTTGGACACGATTTGATTCGATTTTAAGTCCAATAGCTTGAAAATCAATTCAAGTAGTTAATTCCTTATTGTGTTTACTGTTACTAGAGGTCGCCCAGTGGTCGAAATTCGACCATAATTCGTTACAATTTTTACATATGTACCTAAGGGTACACTTCACTTGTAACTGCCTCAAAAACTTTAGTTACTAAGCTAAATACAGCAGGTAATGAATTGCATTTGCAAATGTTTGGAAAATAATTTCTTGACTAATTTTTTCTTCAAGATTCATTTAAAGAAAGTGCATCATATAATGATGGAAAATATTTATTTTAAGTTAAGGAAGGAAATAGGTGTAGAGGTTTTAAAATATTTATTTTTTTTCTTCCATAAATCTTTTACAAAATTATTTCAGAATATTCTCTAAAAATTTCAAAACTAAATATCAATTCGTTCATATCATACTTGTTTTGAGGTCCCCTGAGTCCAAAAAAGTAGTTTTTAGAAACGAATCGTATTGAACGTAACGTAACGTATCGAACGCTGTTCCGAATTTCAACAAACTTGGAAATTTTCCTTCATATTATATCTTGTTTTGCCGCGGAGCTTTTGGTTGAAATCGGTTAATCCAAAGCTCCACTTTATTCTCGGAGTTTTTGAGCTTTTTCAAATTTTTTCGAAAACGGCTGCAAAAATTTTCTTTAAACTTACGATAGTTCTTAGAATTATTAATGGCTAAAACTTTTATTTGAAACTTTTTCTTGGGAAAATTCGATTAAGGACGGTTCTGGGGTGAAGGTTGAGAATTCATAAATACATATAATATATTGTATACTTGTATGCATATAGTTCTTCTATGTATAGTTATAAGGTGTTTATATATTTCTTTTAACCAACAGCAAGTTTCATAAATGAAAGTAAAAGAAAGTACTGTGATGCCACGCAGCAGATATTTTTCTTTTTATAATGTTGTATGTCAATTCAAATTACAGTATTCTGAAATATTTTTTAGACAAAAAAAAAATATGACTATAAAACTTCAGAAGTAATTTCAAGTGAGTTTCCTACGTTCAAAAGTAAAACAAAAGTACCTTTATGTTACCGATTTTTTCATTTAAAAGCCAAAGATTAAAAAAAAATGGAAATAGGCTGCATAAGTCCTGTTTAAAATTTTGAATTAAGCTAAGCTTTTTTTTTCAAATAGTACCTACCTACCTACCTACCTAAATTAATTTTTTGTGTAATTTATTTGAATGATTTTGCCAAAAGAATATAGTATGAATTATTTATACGTTATATAATAATCAAGAAACACTTGATGAGGACCAAATAAAATGGTTAAAACGTTGTGTATTTGAAGTTATACGTATCTTTTAAATATATTTTTAATAATATTACTCAATAATCGAATAATCGGTTAAATTTGTTTCTTTCAATTTCAATAAATACAATTTCAAAATTTAAATTCCTCTCACAATATTTTGTTTAAATAATGACATTTGGAATAAGAATGCTTGAAGTCTGTGGTCAAACTGAACAACTGAGATTTAAAATCTACATATTTGTGTGTGTCAAACGCGTGGTAGTGTGTGTGACGTCTTTTTTCATTAATTTAAGGTATTTTGAAGCATTATTATAAAAAAATATTATCTCATAACGCAACTTCCCCATATAAACTTCAATTGTGCCAAATTTCATACTCCTCCGTTTGTATATTATTCGGTAAAATGGGTTTAAAATGTTTGCTTCACGTATTAATATATAGATTCAGACATTTAAGCATGGATACTTAATAACGATTTGAACAACAAGAAAATCTACAAAGAAATAGAAGTATAACTACATGTCTACCATATATTTACATGTATAAAATTTTTAATTAACACATTGGGTTTTGCTCCTTTAGCCATTATAAAATAATAATATTTTGTAAAAGTGTGATAACCCATACAAAGTCGCCGTTAATGACAAAAGCCCCGTTTCTCGGCCGATGTCTGGCTATCAACGCTCGGCCTATTAAAGGGAATTTGTTAATGGGCCATATCTGGTTAATTGCCGGTCGCCGTCTATTCGATCATCATTCAATATTCGTTCGTCGGCCAACAATAGGCCGAAGCCTGGCTAAATAATTTTTTGCTCATGCGCAAATAATTAAAAGTTAGATGCCTTACTATAAACCCTAAGTACCCTGAGGGGGCCCTAAGTCACCCTGAGTTATACGTCACTTTGAGTCTATTATATTTGACTTATGTTTAGGGTGTAATATGTTTTAATATTATATAAAATAAGTTGTGTAAAAAGAAAAATAATTGATAATGGATCAAGCGTTTTTTTTTTTTAATAATGTGCTGAAAGGGACGAAACGTAATATGACGATTTAATAAAAATCATTGAACATTAACTAATATGCTATATTCATTCACAATCCCATGAACATTTAAATTATAAATTAATAATGAATATGAACAAAATAAATCTATTTGAAACATAAATTTTAAATGCATTTTTTTTTCTCTGCAATTGCGTCAATTATTTTCAAATATTCGCACCATATAAATACTTTCCAAATGTGTTACAAAATTAACCAATGAACGCAAAGTATGAATGTATCCTTCTTTTAAGTGCTATCTGGCGGTAAATTATTATACTTTTAACGGGTGAACAGGGGCAAGAGGATTCGTTTCGTTAACACAGAAATTGTCGTTAACACAATACAGTCGCATGGTAGTGTTTAAAGTGTATTATTGTATTTCAGAATAGTTCGTCTATTACTATATCGCTTGTTGATAACCAGTCTATTAAAGTCTCTGACTAAAGTAAGTAGTTCTATTTAATAATTGAATAATAATATATTCTCTCAAATTAAACTATAGATAATTTATATTTATTTACCTGGAAAATCTAATAGTTTTCTCATAGTGTGAAATAATCAAATTAAAAAATATTAATAGTTAAATTTAATGTTACAGATGGAGGGATTTTATGGTAGAAACTCTACGCAGTCGTTGATTTTTTAGAAAATGTTGACGATACAAAAACCATTGATCTAATTCCATCCAAGTGGATTCTTATAGAAGAAAATGGCATTTTACTTTGTAAATATCCACCGGCTGATGAGTATCCTAAAGTTGATAAGTTTGCTGCAGACTTAAGCGATGCAAATGAAAATTGGGATAAATATCTAGTAGAAATTCTCTATTATGCAGGTGAGTCATTTAGTTATTTTTCTAGAGAATTTTTTCTCATCGTAAGAATGGTTTTACAGATAAAATTTTTTTTCATACCCTTATGAAAATAAATCTTCTTTTTTCACCTCTTATACTATTTTAGTTCTAACTCCTTCACTCACAAATATTGTGTCTTAAAAACAATTTTATTTATAATTGATTTTGCATTATCTAGATGTTGTAACTGAGAAGTTTGAGGATGCAGAGGAATCTAAAAATTTCACTGGTAAATTAGCCCGATGGCTTTCTGGTTGGGTGGACCGTGAGAATGGGCGATAAGAAAGAGGATCTTCATTATAAACCACCAAAAATTCCCTTTTAATTTTAGAGTGCGTGTTATGTACGCCAGGTTTAAAATTCTACTTTTGTATTAATTATTGATTTTGTCTGATTTTTTACTAAGATTGTATGTATTATAAAGTGAATAAATGATTGTATCATAATAATCGTTGAGCTGATTTTATATAATTTTTTTCAGTATTTAAGTAGTTTTATTAATTTATAATATATGCCATTAACGGTCCAGTAATTTCTACTGCAGTCGGCCGATTGTTGGTTTCTATTAACGGCCCTGTAACCTTTGCTTCAGTCGGCCGATTGTTAATCGCCATTAACGGCCCGGTACCTTTTACTGCAGTCGGCCGATAGTCGACTGCCATTAGCGGCCCGGGGTTATCATCCAGCCGGCAACCGTACTTGGGCCGTTAACAGTTGCCAATGTTAGGCCAACAACTAGCATCTCTGGCTAAGCAATGGGCTATTAATGGCCCTGTCGCCAAACTTTGTATGGGAAATCTCGTTTGTCGAAAATATGATCCAGCCGGGCTGAACACTTAAAGGAAGAAATTATTTCCAAAAATTTACTTGAAAATAGACATTTTCAATTTTATCTATATAGTAATGAAAGAAAGTAAAAATAATAACTTCTCGTAATATGCTTGAACTTAGAAATAGACATATAGAGACAATTAGAGATTTTTTTTTAAACTTTGACTGTTAAACAAACTAAAGTCTGGACAGACTTATTAAAAATGACAAAAAATGGCATTTATAAGAGCCCAAAGTTATAATATAGTATTTGAGATTAGCGCGTTTAAAGGACTAGTTTTCAGCTTTATATACCACTATAGATAATAATAAAATCTAACAAATTGAATAACTAATAAAATTAGAAAGAAGCCTTTTTTAATTTTTAAACAGGTTATTTATCACCCAACTCTCTGACCAACTGTATACTCGTATAGAAACGAATGAGAAGAAGTCAATGAAAATTTAAGGTGTTTTCAAAACCAATAATGACTACTAATCCTAAAATTTTAAACATAGCTCATACATTTGCCATTATTTAATATCACCGTTGTGGAAATTTTCGAATCGCTAGCTTTTATATGAAATTTCAATATTGAAATTCTCATTCTAATATGATACATCTTAGTTGTGCCTGGCGGGTATTGAAATACTGATTGTTGCTTATTTATACTTCAATCTATTACTGTAATTCATTTAATGATATGTATTATAACATGGGAGTCACATTTCCAATAATTTTTCTCTTTAGATTTAAAAAACTGATAAATCTCTTCTATTAGGACAAAAGGAAATTCATATTATTTTCTTAAGTTTAGAATAAGGTTGACTTTTAAACTTAATACCATTCAATTTCTTTCTTTCTACTTGATTGTATTATTGAAATCACTCTTCTATTCTATCTGAAAAAGTAGATTAATTAAAAATCTGAGTAGGAAGCCAAAGTAATTGAAGTCGTTTGATTTGAGTTTTATTCTAAAGAGCTTTTGAGTGCTAGGTTTAATAAACTTAACTAGGTATTTATTCTAATAAGCTCTATTTATATTTCGCAGCCCGCTTTCAATAGTCTTTGCATATTTTTTATGAAACATTTCTTCTATTTCAACATCAAAGACCTACATTTATCATATTTTAATAACTGATTAAGTATGTTTACTTTACTTTCCCTTTTTCGATTTTTATTTAATATTTGCTTGTTAATAGATTGTTGATTTTTCAGGTTTTTATTTTCTAGAAAAAACTTTTTTCTCCTATAAAGCTTAAAAATAGCTCCTTGGTCTATTAAATTTGGGGTTTATTTTCCTAGAAATAAAACAGTAGTGAAGTCTTTGAAAAGAAATACAAACACAAATTTGGTTGTTAAATTACTTTATATATTGTAAAGCAACGAATTACATTTATTTGAACCAGTTTATTAAATAAATATTTACGGTATAATTTTCCCAATGAAATGTAACTAGTTTATTAACGTTCAGATAATTAAAACAACATGAAAATAGATCATGCAAAGCTACGAGCACAGTATTTATCATGAAACTATTTTCTTTTTCTGAGCGTTGATATAAAATATATGTTGATTAGCGATTTAATTTATACGTTTTCTAGTTAAAAATGTGAATATCAAACAGGAAACATCAAATTGCATCATTGAATAGATGTGAACAAATGGCTCTAATAGCTGTTGTGGGAGTTGGGAAGCTAAAGAAAAAAATATATCGTTCAGAGAACTAGAAGGGTTGTTGTGGTTTTAATTTTGTTTCAATTAAATATTTCACGTTAAAATGTAGATTTTTTCTTGGAAAAAATTTGTGAAATCGATACGTTTAAAATGATATCAATAAACATGATATGGGCTCTAATTTTTTTCTCACCAAAGACACGCTTGCGTTAGTTTGAATTAATAAAAATGTACGACTTCATACAACCCACCCAATAAAAAAGTTTTCGTGTAGGAAATTTTTTTCATAATCATACAATATTTCAATAAGAATGGAAAAGATACAGTTAAAACTTTAAATCATTAATTTAATTTTTAATTAGATATTTTCTTGATTTATGTAGTTTTAAGTATGAACTTAGTTAGGAACTTTATAACTGGCAAGCAAACCAATTAGCAATGAGCTAAAATTAAAGCACATAGGTATTGATTAGAAATTTTTTGTTTGAAAACTAAAATGTTTGAACAAAGTTTATACTGTAACATATGAGTGAATTTTAAAATAAGATTAATATCGATCTATGGTAAATACATACTTATACTCTCATATAAATAAGTTGTTATTTTTATGTGAAAGTAAAGTGACACCAATAAATCAATTAAAAACTTGTCGTTACATAGAAGCTACACTATTGCTGAATAATTAAAGAAATATTATATTTAAACTAAACGCATTATTCTGGAGGACCACGATAAACTTCTCTGGATAAATTAAGATATTTTAATGATACTTAATATCTACAAAACCTCATAACATATTAAAAAAGAAATATTTTAATTTTTATACTGATATAATGCAAGATTATTATAAATAAAAATAAGGGGGTTTCCAATATGAACAACGGTTTTAAATTGCACAAAATTTGTAGTTCCATGGATTGATATTAAAAAAAATGTGGTTGTTCGTTAGTATATAACAGGAGGTTCAGTAATTAGATAAACTTGGGCAACGAAGAGCGTTTGTTGGTTGGATATTGAAAATCCACAATTAGATGGAAATTTTCCTCGAAAATCATCCTTAGTTATGAGGATAATTTTCATCTTGACGACTTCGTTAATCGACAAAACTGTCGCGTTTAGAGTTTCGAAAATCCACAAGTAATTATGGAGAAACAGATGCATCTAAAAAGAGTTACTTTGAACTGGAGGCATAAACGGCCCATTTTTCTTCAAAACTTTAGTTGTCTAAGCATTTATTGTGAATGGTATTCGTAATCGTGAAATGTTATCTAACTTTTTTATACCAAAGTTGCATTATATAGATTTCAACAGTATATGGTTTCAACAGGATGGTGTAACATGCCATACAACCAGAGAAACTATTGAATTACTACACGAGTCATATCGAGGTCGTAATATTTTTCGTTTTGGAAATCCAAATTGGGCGCCCAACATGCAGTTTAATGTCTTTGAACTTTTCTTTGGAGTTTTTAAAATCACAAGTTTATGTAAATAAACCCACAATGATTGAAGCCTTAAAAAGCAAAATTAAATGCTGTATTACTAAAAGTGTTCAAAATGTATGCCCATTACTTCTTAAAAATTTCATGAAAAGAGCTGGTCACTTATTTAATAAATCTTTCAAACTTACATCACAATATTTCTAATTAATAAATGAAGTAGTTAACTAGTTTTTTAAAACAAATTTGTTAAAAAACTGAATTAAATACGTCAATTACTTAGAATTTTTTTTAATTTGTGGTAAAATTAAAAGAAAATTATATAGAATTTATTCAACCCCAAGCGAAACAAGACCGGGTCAATCAAATACATGCATATTAATCACCTTCATCAGTAAACGTAAGTTGCATTAATGGAAGATGTCTATTTTCATACATTAAGTGGCAAAATATAGATTAATCATTTATTTAAAAAAAAAACTTGCCAGTGAGAAGGTAAAACAATTGAGGATTCAATGTTTTAAAAAAAGGGATTAATCACTAACAAAAGATTTTTTCATCAAAGTATTTAGAAGCTTGAAACGTGAAAAACAGGCGTAAAGTAATAGTAAATCGATTTATTCTATTTTTGGTCCTTCCAAAAGCTTTAGAAAAAAAAACAAGGGGATTTCTCACGTGTTTTTGTTCCAGGAAGAATCTTTTTCGGCTGTGAAATTGTTCTTTTTAATGACTATTTTCCTTACTTTCAATCATTTTCACATAATCCACAAAAATCATTTGTAATAAATATTGAAAAAACTTACTGCAAAAATCGATTTTCTTCTTAATAGATTCCTTTAAAGCCTTAAAGAAATTACATTTGAATTTTTTTCGTCATTTTTGTATTTTTAATTTATAATATTATCATATTAATTTATATAATTATTATTCTTTTATCATATTAATTCTCTTAAATTATTTTTCATATGTTATTTAAAATAGAATTAAAATTTAACTTAGAATGTTTCTTGCTAAAAAAATCTCTTGATAAAAGCTTTTATCTTGTTTTAGAAGATTTATTTCATTTAAACTTCCTTTAAAAACATATTTTTAAAACTATTTCCAAAACAACCAAAGAAACCGCTTCCAATTTCCTCCTTTTGTCTCTGATTAAGTCATCCGATTATTGATACTCGACTGATTTTATTAAATAGACTCAAGAAGTTTGATTTGATTGATCAATTTTACCAAGGTTTTATTTTAACTTTCTCTTCCATAACTTAATCATGAACATCACAACCTTGTTACTTGAACCGTTGATCTTTGAAACTCTAAATTAGTTTTCTAGTTTCTAACTCAACTTAATAATTCATATTATGTTAAGTTCGAGAGGTTTTTTTGCACAGACCACCAATGGTGGCACTATAAAAAGAACGATTTTATTAATACTTAGACATTTGTATCGAATAAATTTCAAGAAAAAAAAACATTTTAATATTAGATTTTTAATTAAACTGTTTACAGCTTGAAATGAATTTCACCAGATTTTAACTAATTATTAAACAAGACTAATTATTTTGATTAAATTTTCATTCTATTGCATCTCTAATTAATATCGAAATTGGATTCTCATCAATTTATTACTTTAATGTCTGCGTCAGTAAAAATTAAATTAGTTCAATATTTTTAGCGTTTCAACTTTAACTACTCGATAATATATATATAGAAATCGTGATGGTATGAGATACTTGAAAGGAAAACATCACAAATAGAAGTTATTTTCAAACAATTTCCTTATCGATTTAGAAACGCGTTTCATTTCGTTTCGTTTCATCCTAATAAAACGAAAATATGTACATATAAATATTTTATTACAAGTAAAATAGAATTATGTAAATATCGTTTAAAATATTTTCGAGCTTCTGAGACTATTTTACATGAACAACGCGTTAAATGTAAATATTATCATGGTGAAAAGAATTTTTTTCACCAGCTAAAGCCCTTTTTCCTTTCAACATTAATTTGATTGTAGTTTAATTGTTGCAGCGGCAAAAGGAGGTAATTTGTAAGTTTTGAAACAAAACTTTTCCTCAAGCACAAAGCGGTCGTGAGTTTAAATTGTTAATATGACTTGAGAGCGAGTCGAGAGCAAGGATCTTTGTGGAAAGTTTCAATTTCGGCGTGAGTTTTTCTTTTTTTCCACGGAAATTATTGTTGATTTAAACATGTTATTATTCGACTTTGACTTAATGGACGCCGTTCATGCGATTGTTGGTTTTTCGTTGTGATCGGAATTATTTGAACAAATCATTACAGTGTGTTTTGTAATTCAGAAAGATTGATTTTCCGGAATGGGAATAAAGTGCAGGTTGCATGTTTTTGCCGCGCTGCAGTAAATCATTTGAATGTAGTTGAAATGCACACGAAATATGCTCATTTTTTGTATCGAAAACATTGTTGGTTGATCTCACTGATATTTGCTAATAATTTTTTAAGTGTTGTGGCTGCCGTTTCAAGATAATAGAGTTGAACTTTATTGCAGTTAACAAGACAGAGTTACTTTTTATTAGACATGCGGCATTTTTATAACAATTTCACAAAATAAAATAAGAGTTATAGATTATTACAAAGTGATTTTTATACACTCGAATTTATAATTTTCTTCCAAATCATTTGGTTCTAGCATAAGCCTTTAAACTAGAACCATTCCAACTGAACCAAGCCTTCAAGTTAATGGAATTTAAACTTTTTGATAAAAACAACTTATAGCTATAGCTTTACCTTTATACAGTTCCCACCTCCTCGGTTGATGAAACAACCCCTTCATTGTTGACAACCACCTCCAACATGCACTTCGTATCAGTTTTTCTCATTTAACTCGGAAACCATTGATTTGCACAGGAAAAATATAACTTATAAAAACAAAAATACTCCTTATAACTTTTGACATAAAAAGTATTCAGTTAAAAATTTAGCTAGTACTTATCAGTTTCGAGAAAATAGCGTTTGAAATTGAATCTACATTAAATTAAGAATTTTTCAAGTATAATTTTCCACGCTAAATATTGTAGAATGCAATACTTTTGCTAAGAAACTTTAATGAAACTTAAATGGCATATTTTTTTGTTTTTAATTGTCAGAATCATCTAGAGATCATCTAATTATCAAGTCAAGTAACTGGACATTTTGTGTAATAAAAGGTTTGTTCCTCTTGTACATCTGATGATGTTCAAACGCTGTCACGAAAGACAGAGAGCAATGCCCATTGACCAAGAGACAAGAGTGAGTGAAGAACATATAGCAAACGTTTCCCCCTAGTTTTAAACCGGTTTCCCGATGTTTAAACACCTCCAGATCAGTGTCGAAATACGCGATTATCACGAAAACGTACGTACATAGCTCGACTCTCGGCCTAATGCGGTCAAGCGACTGTTAACTGAAACATTTCTTCACTCACTCTTGTCTCTTGGTCAATGTGTCTTGCTCATTGTCCTTCGTGGTAGTGTTTGGCATCAACGTATGGAACAAATCTAAATTGAACTGATCATTTTAACTTTGAAATAAAAAAATTTAAAATATCAATATTTGGCTCAACTTGGTTACTTTAATAGTTGATTTAATTTTTTGTTTGGTTTCTATTCGAATATAAGTCAATTAGCTTGAAATTCAAGTCAAGTAGTGAGTTATCATTGTCATCAACGAATCCCTTACACATTCTGCAGTGTTGCCTGTGAAGCTGCTAGTAAAGCTTTTAAAGCTTGTTAATTGCAAGGGTTTAAATAAGGCTAGGTTAATGTATTGTTTTCATTTGTTTTAATTTATTGTTTTTAACTAGTAACTAATTAAGGGCTTTCCGGGGTAACACATCATAATAATTCTATCTCTTCAGTCTATTCTTCATAATTTCTGTGTTTTAATAATTTCTGCTATATTTATTTGATTTTATTTTATTATTGCGATAGTAAGGTAAAACTACACCAGAGGTTTTCGTAAAACTTTGTTATTTCGATAGCGTATTCGTAGAACAAAGCGTTAATTTACATCTATGTTAAATTTCTATCCTCCTACCTCATCAATATTGTTGAAAGTTTCGGACATATTAAGCGCTAAATTTCACACAAAAGCGCGAACCGACTTCGACTTTCAACCAGCAAATTACAAAATATTCACTCCAGTAGGAACAGTCAACTAAAAATGGGAGTTTCAAAAGTGTCAACATTATTTATCATACTTTTGTAAAATAAAAAAAAATGTGTAAACCCCAGAAAGATTTGAGTAAAATGCAATGAGAAAATTTTCCTAGTGTAACTTTTGAATTCAGTTTAGCTTAAAAACAATTAAAAGCCCCGATGGAGACAAGAGAATTGGGTGCGTTTTGAGGGTTTCACGCATTCGGAAAGATAATCCGTTTCAAAGAAATACCATAAAATGGAGATAATAATAATTAACTTGTTGTTTCACAAACACTGTTTTGGCTTTTCGCGTATTAATTAAAGACTACAAACTGAACAATATAATCTTAATGAACTTCTTTAGCTGCGAACGAAAATAGTGCGCCCTTTGCGTAATGTAACGTGCATGTTTTTATACACTACGTTCAAAATAAATGCGTCTTGTTTGTTTATCTCACTCGACTCGGTTAATTAATGTGTATGAAGTTTGTTGTTAATATTAGGGTGCTTTCATGAAGAAATTTACTTAATTTGAGGAAGGAATTTTTAAGATTTCAACTACTGTTGATGTGGGTTTCTTGAGTTTAGGTGGATAACTTTGAGTCAAATTGAAACAATGATTAGCAATTTATAATTATTTTTAGACTCCACTTCTAAAATTTTCCATCACAGTTTTGTCTAGGATTGTTTTTTAAAACCCTTCCAATACCAAATTTGTTGATTTGTTAGCTTTATAAGTGAGTTTAGCATCTCAAACTTTCTTCTGTCGAAATTGTTGTATATCTGTCAAAAGTTTGATAAATACGTATCTTGATATGCAATATGATATCTAAATCAGAGTTGATCAACTTTCAAATTAGTCAAAATTATTTTATTTGAAAATTACATATTATCAAAGGACTGACAACCTTTAAAGTAGATCTACTTTGGTCCATCCTACTTGGTCCACTTTGTTTCGAAAAAATTTTTATTCTACATACATAAGTTTCATAAATTAATGCATTTAATATTTTTCTCTGTAAGTGCTTATTTTACACTATAGAAGCCAAAAGTAATTATCAAACCAAATTATATATAAATAAGCCATAAAATAACAACAAATAACACACCAAAGAACAGGGACATCGAAATTATATCGACTAAATTATAGCAATAAACATTTTCAAAACTGTTTCGTTGTTATTCGATTTAGTAAAATGAAATAATCTGATAAATATAGTATTTTGAAATATTTCAAAGTACCTACTTTTGAAACTAAAGTAAAGCTCCTTTTTTCCAGGGTTTCATAAAGTTTTTATCCAAGAAGTCTTTTGCTAGTCACCTTGATAAGAAGTGAGTATATAAATAAATGCAATAGACTTTATATGTGAGACAAAAGATTTATGTATATTATATTTCAAAATCTGAACTACAATAATATTTATTATATGAGCTTAAAATTGATACAGAAAAAATAAGATTCAAATTTCAAACATACTTTGCAGCTAGAATTGGCTTTTCCAATAAATCTTAGGCTTTTTTACTTCTAATGAGTTGTATAATGGTTTAAAAATGGTGAAAATACATTGGGCCGAAGTTATGCCTTAGGCAATCTCGATGATTACGCCCACTACGGTCACGACGCGGACGTATGCGCTTCAATATGTTAACAACGGTCATAACACTTTAAAAATTTGCCAGGTAGGCAATCTCAAAAAGTCGCTGGCTTTTAACATTGTTGAAATTTTTATAAATTAATAAAAAACTATAAGGTATAATTTAAAAATTATATTAACTAAACAGTTTCATTTAAAATTTCTGCAATCTCTTTCATTTTTCTGCTTTTAATGTTATACTTTTAAATCCTCTTGAAGTTGTATCTTATAATATTTTATTATTTTTCACGAGTTCAATTAATTTTTCTTCAAAATCCATCCCAATTTTTGGAGTTGTGTATAGAACACTTTTTTAAAATGACAAATACACAACTGACATTTGGGAACGTCAAAAGTTGAAGTAGAATCAACTTTCAAGCGTCGTGAGCTTGCCGTCCGTCACGTCGCCATCGAGTTTAATCATTTCTATGGAGTTCTATATGTATTAAATTTGTTTTTGACATTTTGAACCGTCACCGTCGTGAGCGTCACCGTTGTAGACGTCGAGTTTAACTCAGGGGTTACTCTGGTTTTGCTCAATAGTAAAATCGGAACAACTTTTTTTTTAAAAATTACATCCTCTTAAAAAAATGCAACTCTTTGTAAATTACATCTACGCGTATTATAAAGCTATGTACAATTAGTGGACACCAATGATTTTGTTCCGTAGAATTAACACCATAAGTAGGAAAACAAAGTTTAGTCCTAAGAAAATAAGTTCTCTTCTATGAAGAGAGAAACTAAAAAATCCACCAAGACGCAAATCAATTTCTAAAAATTAAACATATTAAATACTGATACTAACTCAATTAACGAATTAAGAAACAGCGATAAAAGCAGAGATTCTGTAAATTTCTATGAAGATTCATAATAACAAGATAAGTTGATAAAATTAATAATTTAAGAGTAGGACTCAAAAAAGTGCAATTTAAAAAAAAAAATCCTCTTTTAGTGGAACTTGCAGTCTTCTCAGGCTTTCAAATTTTATGCTTTGATTGCAGTGATTTATCGTCTACTGTGTTTGTCAGTCAAAAAGGCGCTACTTTATAAGTATATATAAAGAATATGATTACTATAGTTTAGAAATAGAAAAATTCAAAAATTCACTGGGGTGTAATTTAAAAAATTTTAAGAAACTCATATTCAAGGTAAGTGTGATATATTTTCAAGAGCTTTCGTTAGTTTTAAGATTGAAGAGAGGGTATAGATAAAAATGAAAATGAGCTATAATAAGGATATTATCGCATATATTATGTTGGTCGCGAGGACGTTATTCAGTTGACTGTGACTGCAACACACGAGTCGTAAATTGTTGCGTTGGTTTGCTTTTGAGATGCGACAAGCTCGGGTGCGCTTCAGTAGCTCAACGACACAACCAGCTCACCAAGGCAAGCTCATGCCAACCCATACAGGCACACAGCGACACGAAACGATGCCTTCACGCCGTTCCGACATCGTTCCAAATAAACTAATCCACAAGCTTTTTTTGTTTTTCCAAAAAAGAAATAAAAAGTTCCAGCACACTGAAGTGCCTACATTATACACATCTATCTTTCTGGCAATTACATTCTAGACATGTCGCTCTCTATTTGTTGTCCCAAGTAGACGAAAACGAAACAAGTGTAGTATCTATGTTTTTTTTTGAGGTACGTAAACAGTTGGGAAAATGGATATTTTTCATTTGCTTCATTCGTTTGTACGCTTTTTGTATCTCAAAATGTGGGTTACGAAAATTCATTTACGTAAAATATTTGAATTTGAAAAGAGTACGACTGCGACGCTTGGTTGGTGTTTTTTTATCGGTTTCAAAATAAAATCAATGAATATTTAATGCTCGTTAAGAAGGAATTTAAAGTTTTTGCTGAGTCAGGATAATAAAACTGAACCACCCTCTAAAAATAATATTTTACCTCATATTCTTTGTTTTTTTATTTCAAATTACCCAAACACTCAATTTTAGACGTCAACCCTCAGTAGTTAGGAAACGATTAAGGTGGTAACCTTTAATGCTATAATTTACTTTTATCGAAATGATTTTAGATGCTATGGTGAAATAATTAAAGTAATAAAAAATTATTAGAAAGCACAGATTTTTTTAATATTTAACTTCATGATTGTTAATGTAATGATGTTTATATATTACTAACTGATACCGGCTTGCTTTGCTACCTTCACAACAAAATTTAAAAATTAATCTATTTTAGCAGAAAAAGATTATAGATACTTTCAAACTTTAAATCCAAAGTAAGTTCATCAAAATCCTTAAAACTACTTTTCTAGGAAGAGATATTTAAACTATCTTACAGTTTCATTGCAATTTTAAATATAAAATATGTTACTTTAGACTTGAAAATTTTTCATTTCAAATGTCATTTATAACCGTTCAACTAGTTTAGTAGAATAGATTCGTAGCTATCCTACATGAACTATGCCTCTTTTTAGGATAAATGGTATTCAATACTTTAAGATTTGAGGTATCTTTAACAAAAATTCATTTAACTTAGTTCCGTTAAGTGATTTTTTATTTTTTAAAATTTATTATATTTTAATACGTTTATTTCTAATTAAGTAATATCTTCGACAATGAACAATAAAGAAATTCAAAAAAATTTCAAAAATGTCGTTATTAATTTTATCAGGTGTAAATTGAAATTCATCATATTTATTTTCCAGTAAACTTTGTCAATTTTTTAATTTTAACTTTATTTATATTTATTTATATTTCTTTCCTTACTTCATAAAATTGGTTAGGCCTTCTTGAGCAAAATGCGTTAAAATGTTATTTCACGAACTTTAACAAAATTTACCGAAAATACACGGTTCCTGTAGGACTTAATTGTTATGCTATCCTATGTAGGGTGACCAACTGTAGTCTTTTAAGAGTACATGTACCTTACATACCTAATTGGTGTAGACTTTTTTGAGTTTTATGCTAAATAAGGACCAACATAACATTTTCATATTTATAAGAAAAAAATACCAATAAAACAGCCACTACCTACGACGTACAATACCCAGTCGTTCTGCCAATGCTTTTTAAATCTGTGATATCTTCTAAGATATTCATTTTTATGATATGCTGTAAAGGGAAATTTTAATCTACATAAAATGCACAACGTATCTAATGTATTTAATTGGATAAGGAATAATACTGTATTGTTTAAAATAGCTTGGTAAATAACTAATATTTTTTTTATAATATGTAAAAGATAAAAATGGTGGGTTATCGTTAGAAGATAGAGTCGCGGACTTTTTTATCAATCTTTTTAAGATACACAATTTTACCGCATATTAGTTTGATCTATCTCGTAAGGTTTAGCTAGCGTTTGCATTGTAAGTGCACAAAAATATGTTTGTTATGACATCACATAACAAATAGAGATAACTAGGAAAACTGTATAAAGCAAACCACATCTTCGTAGGGTAAAGAGTAGAAAAAAGGTGAGTTTAGTTCTAAGATCAAACAGTTTATAATCAAGAGATTATTTTTAACCTAAGTTTAAGATTGGTTTGCAACGTAAGTGCACTTACTTTCTTGTCTAGAATCGTTTCACAAACCATTAATGAATTGAATTGAATGATTGAATTGAGAAGGAAAATCAGAAGATCTCAACTGCCGGCAGTAAATCGCCTTTAACGGTTCTGTTTTTCCACTGCTTTGCCTAAAAGGAAACATTAATTTAGATCGTTCATATTCTCGTCGATGATTAAGAAAATTGTTTTGATTTCTGAGAAACGAAACGCAACGCGGAAAACATCGATCGATTTTCAAGTCAAAGCCTCTCGACATCTTCAATCGACCGACCGACATCAATTCAATAATTGCAGATATAAAAGACAAGCCGTTCAGGAAGATTCACTTCCTCTGTGATTATGTAAGAGCCGTTATATATTGTCGTGACATCAACACACAATTCGATCCAAGCGAGTTGTCGCTGCATCGAGAGCTGAAACATTGTCAGCTACAATGTTTTGTGTGCCGCTGAACGAACATAAGTGCATGTAATTTTATTATTTATACGTTATACAAGTTACAAATTGTCTAATTAAAACATTAACAAGCCACATTAAAAACTTTTAAAGCTCTTCTTAATATACTCGGGAAAATGCACATTCTCGATGAGTGACAGTTCTATTTTGTTATATCGCAACTTTTCGCTTGAAATCTAAAACTTCGTAATCGTCGCTACAAAAGCATCTTGCTTATTTTGTAAACAATAAACGTGACTATAATGCAATTTCTGTCTTATAGCAAGCTTGTTTTTTAATGTGCAATAAATATTTTATTATGATTTGCATCAATTTGTTCCTTTTTTTTACGTTGATAATTGGATGCGACTTCGATTTGAAACTGGAGGGATTTAATGAGATTGCAAGATCAATTGCGACCTGATGTAATTATTTATGTTTCAAGATAATTGTGTTAACAAGAAAATAAAATGATACAGGTTGACATGAATTTTTATTTGGGTACTACCTATTTGTTTGATTGTTCTGATTTGTTTGATTTTGATGTCTTATATAACCTAGCAAAGAAAAAAATTTTCATCAAAAAAGTTGTTTTTGTAGTTGCTTGAATGAAATTAATGTAATGTAACGTTTTTACGGGTTCTTGGTTTTGTGTTTAATGACGACAAATTTATTTTAACAAATGTTTATTTATTTATCTTGCACTATTTACACTTTTTAACGCGTTAACAATGATTTAGTTCACTGTTTAACTGATCAGTTTTCACAGTCACTTATTCACTAATTGTCACTCACTATTGCACTGTTAGACTTTATTTCACAATGTTCACAATTTATTTACACTCGCGATTCACTGTGTACAATTTATATTTCGCGATGTCGACTTCTTTAAGACTCCGTTGACAATTTATTTAACACTGAACTGCTTGTGCCAACCAAAACTTTCTAAACTATAAATAAACTATTCGTCACCACAACTTTCTATTTTTCTTGGAAAAATAGAATGTGCTAGAAGCTTCACCCCTTCTTAATTCACCGAGTAATCTTTTTGGTCAAACCCTTCGCGGTAGGTGGTCCAGTGTCTGAAGATCTGTCTACAATCACGTCGCTCTTATTAGCTGGCTGCCAGGCTTGGCCCATCCACTGCTGAAATAGCTTGAAGAGCGGTGTCACTCCCAATTTCACAAAATGGCGACACTCCTCCATCTTTATCATTCTCAGAATGTGACAGTAAGTAAAATTCCCTTTTTCTAGATTACAAAATTATATTTTAGTCACTTTAATTTACAAAAAAAGAGTTAGAAATAACGGATAAATGCAAATGTTAAAAAAAAAAGTTTGTAAAAATATTTTTTTATACTTCTTTGATGCAAGTATTTTTTTTCTTATTTCAACCCTTAACTTCCGAATGACACTGTTGTTCCAACTTCATTACACATTGGTGAAAACGTTTCTCTTGCATTTCTGGATCGGTAGGTTCTAATGTATTATTTTTAAATTAATCTTAGCAAATAAATTTCTTATACGCCTTAATGGACATTATGCAGTCTATTAATATGCTGCAAGATTTCATCAAAGCTTTTTTAATTATTTTTTCTTTTGAGGATATTCTTTTTTTCTTTGATGCTAAGCAATTATGAAATATTAAATTAATTCTCATCCAGATTTCTTTTTTGTGTATTTAAAGTCGATTTAACATCAATGGTCATATCACGACTGTCTTACACACATAAAATGTCTGTAGGCCTTAAATCTTAATCTTATATCCCAGTACCACTGATGCATATAGCAGAGAAATGAATTGCTCTAACCACTACGCCATCACGTTTTTGGAGATTTTTCTGTATCTGGGTTTAAAACGTTTGCTAAAATCATACCAATATGAAGCAATACATTTTCCAAAATCTCTTGTCACCTTTCTTAACCTCACGAGGACATTAGATATTTTAAATACATATTACTATAAAATGGAGGCTGTAAGTCATAACAATGGTATGTTTCTTGTTTTTCCCTCGTAGGTACATCCGTCCTTTGATTAAATATTAAAACAAAATTTAATTAATTAATTTTTATGTCATTTTTAAAAAATAAAAAAAGGATGATAAAAGAAAATACGATCTTGATTATTTTTTTACAGAGTCGCAGTTTTATTTATGAAAATGTTATCTCAAAAAAAATGCCCTTTTTTGTTGACCTGTACAATCAATGTTGTTTGGGAGGTTCTCTTGATTTATCAATTAAAATTAGTATCGCCTCGAGTCGAAAATTGAATGTTTCGATGCAGATGCATCAATTCACTTTTGCTCATCCCACTGGATAAATTCCATCGTCTTCGTTGACGGCGTGCAGGAATCTTCTGGCCGGAGGCTTGCATAAGCAACGAGCCGGAGTTTGTTGTGCATCGAATTCTCTATGCTGTGACCAAGAACTGCAGGAAGTGTCGTCAATGAACGTCACTCTCGTCAAACGTGTCTCGCATTCGTAACTCTCAATGGGCGGACAAGACAATGGCATCGTATATATATATATATTTTATTTTCGACGACATTATCATCTCAAATCCGGTCGAGTAACTGTTTTAGTACTGCTTACTTTCATGTACACTCTAGCCATAAATCATAATTTTAAAGGGAAATTTTTCGGCGTGCTTTGAATGATTTTGTGTGGAATTTGAATTGTTTTATTTTCCTTGTGTTGAAGATAAAGCCAAACAGAATTGTTTTCAAAGTACAATGTAAACCGGTGTGGTATTCATTGAAAATATTAATGCCTTATTAATTTTTTAATGTTTAATTTCATGTCTTTAATCTTAGCGCGTATGTGAGGTCCGATAAATTTGATAATTAGTACGTTCAAGTTTTAATTATAAACGCATCAAAAGGGAGGTTTTTGATTTCTGAAACCATAATTGTTTTTAACATTCTATTAAAGAAATATTAAACTTAATCAGAATTTGAAAGGGATTATTATACTAAAAAGGCCTTAAACTTTTACTGAAAAAGTTTTGACATAACTTAGTTGTATGTATTAAAAATTGATTGATAAGTAGGTATAAGATCTATAGGTATAATTAGAATGAAAACTAATTCCAGCTATTTACCAATTTATTTAAAAAATTATTGAATGGGTTTTATTATAATTTTTTCCTGGATACTAAATTTTAAATAAAGTAAAAAATAAAATGATTTCGATATGTGTAATAACTTTAAAGTAATATCATTGAAAATAGAAATGGTAATATGAATATCACCAGTATAGGAGAGAAAATAAGTTATATATTCTTATATACCTACAAATTTCTTCTTATACAATAAGGCAGCGAATTTGTTGAAATATAACGTACTCTCTTAAATAGAAATAGTGACTTTCGACTACAAATGGTGACTCTTCACTACTTTGTAGTGAAAAGTATACCGCCAAATTCAAATAGTGGTATACTTTTCACTACAAAATAGAGAGTTCGTTATATTTCAACAAATTTGCTATGATACTGCTATGAAGAAGTATTCAAAAGATAAAGTACGGTAGTTGGAAAGAAGAAACTCTTTTCATTTCCAGTCTTAATCTAAGAAAATAAGATAGTGAGAGGTTAAATTTTAATTTTAAATGCCTATTTTTAACACTACTAAAACATAACTATTTTTGAATCAATTTTACATGGTTTCATTATAAATATTTTACCACTAAGCCACAGTACCACTATTTATTTGATGTTAATTAACCAAGAAATTCAAAAAGTAGACATTTTTCGTTCGGACATTTAAAATATGGCAGCAAGTTTTTAAAAAAAAAAAAAACTTAAAAAAAATAGTTTTGTTAGCGTTTTTTAAATAATTAAATCATTGTTTTTTAAATTAAATCTTTTTTTGTAGTTGAAATGTTAATTCTGGTCTTTGAATGTGAGGTACATAATTGTCGGATTCTAATTGAAAGTCGAGAACATTTTTTCAAACGTGCGCGAGATCAATATCAGACGAAATTAATTGTTTCTGTCTCACACTAATTATAATAATAATAGTTGTGACCTGAGAGTAATTAAATAATTCAATTCAGCTAATTGAACTAACCGTGGCAAAACAGAGACTAATTATTTATTTTTGCGAGTTCAAATTCAAGTTTCACGTTTATCAAACATATTTTTACACGAAATTTAAAATAAAATAAATAAACAAAATGTTTTTTTTCAAATATTTCTTTTATTTGAAATAATAAAGGCACAGGAAAGTTTACAAATAAGGTCATTATTTTTTGAATCCTAATTTGTTATATCGGTTGAATTTTCTTTCAATGTTCAATTTTTTTTTTCAAGTAGATATAGTCCAGTAGTCGCTAAACTTTTATGCAACTATGCAACTGAGCAACTGCAACCTTAAAGTTCTACCTCACAATGGAAAATAATACATAGCTGTATGTTTTGTTTAAACGATACAGTTGTTTATTATCTTTGAATATAGAAATACTACACATGGGTAGTCGAATTGAATAAGCCAATCCAAACGTTATGTTGCCTGTGATTTCCCTGCAAGCTATCAAAAATTTCTCAGCGAGCTACTGGTAGCTTGCAACCAACGATTTGGCGACCTCTGGTGTAGTATATAATTATATTATTACGGTTCTTAATTTTTTTTCCTTATTTTGTCCAAAAATTGATAGTATAAATTAAAACAAAAAGATTATTCCCAAAACGAGCTCTAAATAACAATATTAAGGTTAGTCTCAATCAGCCCCCTGTCACTTAAACTTATCAGAGTTATTATAATTATTATATAAAAATACTTATCATAATTATTCTCATATAATAACAATAATAATGAAAACATTTAAAAAAAGTTTCATTTTAATAACTTGCCTGACGTTTAAAAAAAATTATTTCTAATCTCCGACTTCCATAAATTCTTCGGTCTTCGTCAGTCTTTGTGGTCTTCTTCGTTCAACTCGTTAGCAACTAAATGGCAACTAGTGACTGCAAATTCAGTAAAAATGGTCACATTTTTGTAACATGGAGTTGTAGGGGGCTGGTCTCAATTCATTTTTTCATTTTCTATTTAAATAACAGAATAACTATTTTTTAAACTTAAGAAAAAAATTTTTTTGAAATATTTCTAATATAGGTACATATAATTTATACTCATAATTCATTATTACTTATAGTTCCTCTAAACTTATACTCTTAAGGGATAATTTTTTTTTCAAAATGTTTAAAAAATTATCAATATGGTCAGCTAATTAAAAGTTACTATTCCATTTCTTATTTTTAACCCTTAATGACTAGAGTTTTTTTTTTCCAAAAATGTAATTGATATTAGTTTCAAAATATACTCTACCCAAGAGAAAAAAAAAATTCGAAATCGGGTCATCTTATAAATATCTAATATTTTATCCCTTATTTTTCAGCCCTTTAAAACTTGAACATTTACTCTAAAATGAAAATGGAAGCAACTTTAAAATACTTTCTACCGAATAAAAAAAATCATCAAAATCTGGTCATTAGGTAAAAAATTATGAGTGGACTGACAATAAAAAAATATGCATGTGGGTTTGAGAACTTCTCTCTTTTTTGCATCGGTTAAAAAAAAAGATCTAAAAGCTTTGTTTGAGTATTGAAAGATAATTTGTGATGTTAATTTTTTCTTTTCTTAAAAAAATTAATATCAAACGTTCAAAGTGGTTGAATACGTATATAAAAAGGAATTAATGCGGTTGTAATTAGAAAATTGAGTGAGGTGGAAGAAGGTTTGAGGTGGTATGCGTGTTGTGAATGAATTGACCCTGAGCGAGTTCGATGTCGACATCCTGAAGGTCCGTCCAACTCGCGCCACATCCGGCAAATCTTGTCTTAATGCCCGACCACACACCGGACCGTCTCCCTTCCCATCCGCTCATCGCGGCTTTTTATTCATTAATATTTTATCTCATTTAGCCGTCCTGCACTCGGCTCAGACTTTTTCACACAATTTATCTCTTCGATCTCTTCACAGCTTCCATCACCACGCCGCCTCTCAACTCAGCACGATTTACCGTTTCAAATTTTAACAAAAATGAGAGCCTCTTTAACTAGGAAACGTATAAATTTTTTTCCACTTCCTCAAAAAAATTAACTACGATTTTATGAAATTTATAATTTATTTACAATTTTCGGAAGTCTGTAGTCGTAATTATTTCTCTATACGGACGTAATTAGTTTTGAGACCTTTAATTTTTATTAGGTTAATTAAGATTGAGCGTGACATATTAAGAGAAAGAATGTTCATAAAATAAACACAAAAAAATAACTATTTAATTAAAAGTTATTATTATTGTTAATCTCTTAATTTTTCTCCCATACATTTATTCCTTGAATTGAAAAATATAATTGAAAATATCGCCAATGGATTTTGAAATCGACGCATATTTATTTTGTGAACTTGAATATTTTTCATTTTATTTGTAAAACTTCTTGACTATTCATCAAAAAAATTTCCAACTTATTTAAATTGATTTCTTTTTTCATAACAAAACCAAAAGTTGTCAATAATAAAAACCGAGCGAAGGAAAAGTACAAGTATTATATTTGAGTTCTTCGTTTGTACTATAGGTACGTAAGAATTGTGTATTCCTCCACAACTATTTAAGAGCTTCATAAAATAGAAATTGAAAATTTTACATAAGTGACTCGATGAAATAGTTTCACAACTTTCCCTTTTCTCACTTACAAACTTATTCCCATAAACCACAAACAGTAATATTTCTTTTAAAACTTCAGAAAAAAATACCTCAAACTATTTTTTGTTTCGATAAGAATTTGTCGCTGTTTAAACCACTTGCATCGCTATTATTTGCCTCGTGTTTTTTTCAAATAAAACAAGGGAAAAATAAAAATATTTCTTTGAATTCAAAAAAATGATATTTGAATTGATACCTTTATTCTTGTTCGTTCAAATCATCGAATTTGGGTTGAAATTTATTACTTCCGCTTATCGATACAAGATTGAAACAATCCCAAATTGTGGCCTTTTCGTGTCAAACACGATTTTGGTTTTTGGAAAAAGGCTCGATTCTAGGGATTGTCTCGTTGGACATAAGAATAAAACTTGTCGATTTCAAGAAAATCATTTATTCGATAACACGTTGAGCAGGGAAAATATTTTTTTTTCGTTGGATACAAGAGGAACGGTTGATCGAGGCGTGGGATCGGGAGGAAAATATTTTATATTTTATAAACGGGTTTTAATATATTCTGACCGCACACTAACGTCATGTAACGCCATGTATTCGGCATAGAAACACCGCCCAAAATTCAATACAAGTGCTTTTACTAGTCGCGGCGAGGCGGCTGACTGTTTATGAAATTCGGTTGAATCTCATTGAAATCGCTTTCTGCTTTCAGCCCCTTTCTGCCTGCTCAATAATTTGTTAATCAAATTGGGCATAGAACAATTCCATTAAGCTTAATATAATATGTATTTTACGAATGGACATTGTTAATTATTTAATTTATTGCGATTTTGTTGGGGTGAAACAAAACCGGTTTGTTTGTTGGTTGGCTCCAATTTTAACTTTTCGTTGCAAAAATCCAATTTCCGCAAAGTGATTATCATAATTTTTATCTTCTTGTAACGATTTAATTGTTTTGTAAACAAATTTAATTGGATTCCTTGTCAGTATTATATGTATGTTTAAATGGCCTTTGCTTTATTTAACTTTAAACTAGGTCACTTATATTTATGCAGAAAAAAAAATGTATCTAGCGATCTATTGATGTTATGTATGTTATGTATAAATTCTAATTTATTTGATTTTTTTACAGAATCTTTCGGCTTCTTTCTTATTTTAACTATAACATATTACTATAAAAATTTTAAAACCCTCTAAAATTTCATCTAAGTCTAACTAATTTGACGTGAAATTCCCAACCCTTTTACCAGTGCAATAAAACCGAGATTTCCTCAAAAATTTTTCGACTTAAACATTTCAGTTTAATCCTCTTATGTTTGCCTCTTGCCTTCATAATACGGATTTGATAGTCCAAAAATTGTTCGTTCACCACTGATCCATAATTTCTTCTCAAGTTCGTGTAGAAAATAGAGACGACGAACCACAAAATTCATATTTTATTTGTGAATAAAGTTGGTAAAATGTTCCATCAACATCGTCATTCGTTGTTCTATTGAAAGTAAGTTATTATTCGGTTAAATAAGGATGTTTATTGTATACGAAAATACTTAACGTCGCACAAATTGCCGATTTAGTTTGATATACGATTTCCTTTCGTACAAAACTCAAATCTCCTCGTCTATATCTCTCTTTGTGTGTGTCAAAAACGGGCTTGTCGGAACGAACGGCGATGCAATTATTTCGAAGGATTTACCTGCTTCATGCCAAGAAGCCCTTCGACTCTTTCTTTACAAATCTCACAGAACTATTTATATATTTATACAAATTCAAATCCACCAACAACGGCTCGAGAAATTTCTAAAACGTTCAACGTCAATTTGGTGGTCGAAAACTCTGATACATATTGTTCCAGCTTCTCTATGCCGCTTATTAAATCAAACGAAAATGAAAGAGCAATTCTCAAAGACTTCCACGTAGAGATGATACAATTCAAAAATACAAAAGACTGCAATTAAATATCAATTACTTAAATTACTTTTACGATTTCTTTATTTTTTTTTATTGTGGGATACTTTAAAATATAACGACTCATTATAAAAAATTAAATACTTCAATATTTTATATAGAGTGTTTATTATTTAACGTTTGTAGACTTAAAAGAAGAGGAAGCGGATTTCTTGTTGAAATGGGAATAATATAATTTTATTGCCTTGAAAATTTGTGGCATTTAAATTAATTTTATCTACCTAAATTTCATCATATAATTTGTTTTTAGTGCCCTCCAAATTTTCAATATCTTATAGGCTATAATGGAATTTATTGAAAATCAAAATCAAACAAAAACATTAATAACCAAGTAGGGGAAGTGAGCCCAAAACGGGTAAGCAGTCATACGCTCCTGTATGAAGCATTAGAATTTTGTGCGCGTACGTGGAGATTTGTCTAACCCTGACAAGCTTTGATCAGCTCAAACATAAGAAGTTAAATTTAAGTTTTTTGCTAATTATACTAAAAAATTTCATGGTAAGTATTTCATGATTAGTCGAAAATCGTTATAATTTTCGTGTTATTCGTATCATCGTTTTATTTTAGTTTAGTATAAGTTTGAAATTAAACAAACACTTTGTCTGCTTTATCTGCCATTTTGAGTTTATTTGTGCTTTAAAAAAAATAGTGTAGGTAGGGCAAAACGGTGAGATAGTTATAAACAATTTAACTTTAAAAATACACAAAAATAAATCGAAAATATATTTATGCCTCGTTTGTGGTGATCCGTATGAAAATCCACCTAAAGGAGATTGGCTCGAATGTGGAGATTGTAGAGAATGAGCTCATGAAACCTGTACTTCTTATTCTGGCATAGACATATTATTATGATTGAGCCAAGAATAAAGTTTTTAAGCATTTTAGCTTCAATTTAATATCAGTTTTTTTCTATTTGATATCTAATTGTAATAAAAATTGTTCCATATTACAATATTAACATATTTGATCTCCATAATAATAAGTAACTCTAAGAGTCTGATTAAATGGGTATAAAATTAGTGTTAATCTCTATTGACTAAATAACCGATAAATATTGAGACTCATTAATTAAATAGATACTACGTAAATGAGTAATATTAATACGTTATTTTTGTATAAAATTTTAAAAAATTGTTTCATGACTCATTATAGTAAATAAAAAGACGTTAACCAGTTTTTCCCTAAGCTTACCTGTCTTAGGCTTATGTATAGGGCAAAACGGGTTTTTCGATAAATTTTTATATTTTGAATAAACAAATAAGTACTGGACATATAATGTGGTCAAATCGTGTTTTATTTCAAAGTTTAATTATTATACTAAATTATGAATTAAATCAACCTACCATATAATACGAATTTTACAGTTTTTTTTTTACCTTTGCGCTTAGCTTACCCGTTTTGGGCTTACTTCCCCTATATGGATTTACTTATGTCAACTTAACTGTTTTAAAAGGCTTCCGTTTAAAATCATTTTATAGCTTTAACTAATCACTAACTTTAATTGTCACATCATATTTTTTTTTGGTTTACGTTAAATACACAAGAACTAGATTGATTTTTCCCAACAACTTTACTTGCACGTAATTCTTAAACATCCTGTATATAATATAATGTAATTATGTAATTATTAAATCATGTTTTGTACATAAAAGACATTAAAATCTAAGTAGTAATTAAATACCGAATTTTTTATTCAAACAAAAAAAAATAAAAACCAGCTTTGATCCAGCTGAAGAGAATTATTTTATCTTTCATTGATAAAAATGAACTAAAATTATATTTTACTTTTATAATTCTAGTCTTTTGTGTGTTCTAAACGACTTTATTATACAAATATTCCCAGAACCTCAATATTGTAATTATATTAACAACCAAAAAAAACTTGAAATAGTTTCGGTGATATTAGAAAATAATTTTATATGTTTTTGAAACGAATATAAAATACTTAGTGTACCTTTATGTAGTTATTGAAAAAAAAAATTGTTTTATAGTCGAATAGGAAAAATATTTCATTTTTGCGAAACTATTTGCTGACTGTGCCATATGAATTTCGTGTTTTGTCTTGTTATTTTTCAAGACACATCGAGTCCATTGAGAAACAGGTAAATCTGACTACGTATTCAGAAAAAATATATTCGTTCCCATATAAATGCCTTGTTTCATTTATATTTCCTGCCAACGCTCGACCAGTTTCAACTACAGCTATCCGGGGCTCTCTAACTCTCCAGCTCTAGAGCTAAAGCCAACAATATGGAATTTTTGAATTACGAACAACAAAACTTGAATGAGAGATGAATTTTGTATTGATATTACAATAAACTCTCTCTCCATCGAGACGACGTTCATAGAAATTTCGCACAAAGAGTTCGGGATTTAAAACTGTTACAGTTCTTTGGAGTTCTTTTATATGAATTTCAGTTTTGTCTCCTTTATTCGGGCCCTCAATATGCTTTGTGATTTATTAGAAAATGTTTGCTTCGAGATTTAAAGGCTGTAATTACTTAAAAATCTCTTATTGGCAATTCAAAGAATACGATATTTTGTCGCTATTTAAAAGCCGCATTATAATTTTTAAAATGGATTTTCAATTTTGCAATATGAAGCTTATTAAACGAAATGTTTGTCACGAATACAAATAACAGATTAGCTTATACCACAAAAACGGAAATTCAAGGTACATTTTTAATCTTCTAATTGCACTTCCAAGAATAAATATGAATTTTTTCTTTGGTTATAATATTTATCTCCCCTATGTTCAATCAGTTCAATTTTCCCGACTAAACCACGTCTCGTCTGTTCGGAACGCCAAATTACGATTCAATTCCGAAAATTTCTATTCCATACTGATAATACCGAAAGCCGTATAAACAATTTCCTCCCAAAATTGTGCATTTAATGTTATTATCGAACGTTAATAATCAGCCAAATAATGCAATATGAGCGAAATACTGTGAATGCTTGTATTTAATTGCACCTATCATTGTGTTTAACTGCAAAAATTGCCACTGCAACGCGTTGACATTATAGAAATTTTGATTATTGGAATTAACAATTAAATTTTCATGCACTATTATGAGCAGTAACTATGAAAATTTTGAGGTTTTGAACCCGCAAACAGACATTTTTGAAACTAGATTTCCACCAAAAATTTTTCAAAAAGGTTTCATAGGATAGTGCGACACATAAATACTTAGATTGTTAAAGTTTTCAATTTAATTATCTATTGTCATTGAAAATACTTGTTGAGGCTAACAGATTTTATAGTACAAAAATATTCATAACTAACCATGTAATTGAGTTTAACAAAATATAACTGTTATAAGAATTGTTTGTTTTTGAAGGCTTTGTATCAGAGTTAGCAAGCTTTAATTATTAGTGAAATCGAAGCTGATATTAGTAGTAATTACTCGGTTTAAATTATTGCTCTCTATTCATAAAACATTTAAGCCCATTTAGTGAAGATAGAGCCAGCAATGACGAGTGAGTGAGTAATCCCTTCAATAATACAGTTGATGGAAATGGAGCAAATTAAAATAATTAATACGAATGGCCATTAATCGCTGATACACAACATTAATAAACCCATCTCAATCAGAACTCATATATGAAGTCGAGAGGACAAAACTCAAAATCTAGTTGACATCGTCACTAAAACACTTTTCAAACTATCCCGATGGTAAAATCAATAGAAACATTCGAACAATTCAAGGCTAATTTCGAGTGCTAACGATTATAATTTACATAATTACACAAAATAAGCATTTTAAGTCTCGCTCACGATAAATCTCGAATCGGAACTGTTCGAAACTTTCTGTGCTGGTTTCATACTGAAATTATTTTCTTAACTATTTTTAAAGGGCTTGTCTCCCCTAAGCCCGACTCGAACGGCGCTTTCAAATAACAATAATAACAACGGGCTGATATGAAATATGAGACGCGATGATTATACTCGTGACTGTTTCAAATATAAAAGAAAAAATGGGGAATTAATGTGAGAAAGACGAGAGGCTCGGCTTGGGAACGGGACATGAGGGTGGTTAAATAGCTTAATCTCGAGAATAATAAGAAACAATAGTCGTTAGAATAATTAACCAAGGTTTTATGAAAACTGCAATATGAAGAGGGGTGATGGAAAAACATGAAATTTTACGAGCTTTATTAGTCATTCTATGGTATTTCCCTTGAAAAAATAAAAGTTTTGTTTTATTTTTTCAAATTATTTTCAAGTGGATTTCCGTATAATTTTAATAATTTAAATGAATTAGCATTGAACTTTTCGAGTCCATTTTTACTATTTAATCAAACGCAGAAAACTTTTCTAGTTGTAGGAAAATCTATAAAAATCAAAAATAACCAACCAAAAAGCAACAAAAAAAAAAAATTAATTTCGCTTACTTTGGATTTAATTATTATATTTCACAAATACTATTCACTAAAATTCACAACTCAAATTATAAATTAAAGTTAAAATAAATGATAATTACATTTAGTTTTACTTTAATTTATAATTTGTGTTGTGAATTTTAGTGAATAGTATTTGTGAAATATAACCAAAAAACAGTTTTGGCAATCAAAAGTTCTTAAAAATTTAATTTTTGTAAATATTTTCTTAATGGCATCAGAAGGAATTTATCAAATTATATTTAAAACAAAGAACTTAAAACTAAAAGCCCCTTAATGTTCGTTTGTCCCTTTCGAAGTCCGACGTTGAATATTTCACGTATTTGATTATCCGATAAAATGTTTTTTTTCAAGAATGTCGAGATATTTCTTGTGCGTCAAAAATTAATATTCCACTCGAGTTATCATCCCCCATGTCGGAATTTCGAAAATAAATCTAGAAAACGGGGGAAGTAATATTTATAATGAAATGGCATCCGCCAGCTGTGTAGCGCCACACTAATTTATATCGTTATCAGTTACGTGAGAGATAACGAATGGTCACTGTTTTATTTTCGAATGACGTTCCTCGAAAGTCAACCCTCTGTAATCGAGCGTAAAGATCTCGAGCATTATCATAAACAAGCTCTATTTGCGGAGGCACAAATACGACCCTTTCGCCACAAGCGAAAAACGTACCATAATGACACAATTTAGTCAAAATTTAAGAGGGTTACAGATAGTGAAATTTTGGAAAATTTTACTAAAATTTTTCACTTGAAATTGAACAATGTACATATCTACAAGATATGGGATGCATAATTCAACAAATTTAACGCTATATCTAAATGTCTCTCGTAACTAATATGACTTGAAATATTATGCAAAATAATTGAGACATCTGGCGTTTTGTTATGTTCGAGGCACAAACAGCTTTGTTTGAAATTACAATATTACATTTATATTTAAACAGTATTGTTAAATTACATGCAGATAAATGCTCATACTGGCGTTATCTATTGCAATATTGTGTGAATAATTTAAGATGAGAATAAGAAAATGTCACACTATGACATCAAGAATACACGAACTCATCCCATTTGGCAGCGTGGCCTACAAAGGTTGAATTGTTCGAGTTTTTGCAACAATTACACAATGGATTATGGGTAAAAGGTCGCCATTTGAATGGAGCCAGCTCGCATTTTTTTTCTTCTGGCCGAGGGAGAAAAGGTTCAAATGTAATGACGGTTCTACTTACATTGATTTAAAAATGTTTGCAACGGAAACATTTCATTTCATTTTTTGAAATGGGAAAAGTAAATAAAAGTTTTTCGCTCTCAATGGAATAATAAATGGACTAAGTTGAGAACTTCAAATTTTATTATGTTAACTGTTGTGGATGAAAATGTTTCTTGAAAGATTTATTCACCGACGAATAGAATTTATACGAGTCTATTTAATTTTTATTATACGAAAAATGAGTTATTGAATAGAATTTTTAATGCTTGTTTCAAGAGTTTTTGCATGTGATCGAGATTTTTTACACTCCATATAAACTATGTAAACGTAAATGACTCATATTATTTAAGACTTGATACAAATATAATCAAACAAATTTATATTATTTTAAAGCAATATTGTGGTTATTTTTTTATCAAAAATGCATTGTTATATGTTATGATAATTCAAAAAATTCTCGAACAACATGAGCTAGAAAAATTAAAGATAAGAAATTGGTAGACAAAACATATAATTAATGACTCAAAATATTTAAGACTTAAATTGGTGCATTTTACAATATAATTTAAGTTGTTTAAAAACAAATATTCTATGTAAACTAAAACTAAAAGCTCAAAGTAAGCAAGTGCTTTGGATTTTAATTATCACGAAAACCATAATAAAAAATCACTAATTAGATTATCGGTGAAGCATGCGATTGATTGTCTTCTACGTACGTTCATTCAAAACATTTTTACTTTCACACAAATCCACTTGCAGTTGGCTTGTTTGTAGGAAAAAGCATTGCAAAAACACGGGAGAAAGTCAATTTCGATTTGTACTTCCAATCGAACACTTGAGCGATTAGAAATTCTTGATATTGAAAGCGAAAAAAAAAGCGTCAATTAAACTGCTTTATGAACCGGAAAAATTACCGAATACCACACGTTTTGTTGCACTTAAGGCACAAAAAATGACACTCGAAATTTCCGGAATATTTACTTCTGAATTTCGCTCTTTGAAATGCTTCCTATATAATCTAGAAAGAATTAAATTTTTAAAATATTTATTCCCTTGATATTTTTGGTGATTTATCTTCCAAATAGCACAGCTATAATATTTCGAAGAATTTTTATAAAATTTAACTAAATTTGCACAAAATAGGGGTAGTTGTATCTTAGAAAATATCAACATGTTGGTGTTTTAAGGAAACTAATTTTATTTCAGATCATTCTCAACTATCTATGTCTTAAACAACCTTCTTTCTATCAAAAACAATTTTGGTTGTGAACCAACCAGTTATTATCACAAACTCATAATGGAATATATACATTATGTACCCATACATAAAACATAGATCGTTTTCATTAAGATTCAACGAGAACAAGTTCTAAAATATCTATTACAATTAATACACACTCAAAATATCACATTTCAAATAGCCCTGTATATTTTAATTAATGTCTAAATATTTTTATCATTTTTCATCTCGTCCTGAAACACAGAGACCCGAACTTAGTTCAGATAACACTGAGGTAAAAATAATTAAACAATTTCGTGTTTTATCGATCGATATTATAATTAAGAGAGTTGATTTCACGCCCACCGACAATTCAAGTGTAATAACATTTTTTTTTTCGTTGAAATGACAAGGAAGAATATGGAGGGACGAAGAAAAAAACAACTTTTGGACACAAGAGATTTCTTCACCGTGAATGAAACGGAAATCTTGTTTCCTTTTTAGTATTTCGAATCGAATCACTGCAGTCAGCGTGATTGATGAACTACAGCGACGAAACGACTCAAATCTCTAAATGCAACTAAAATTTTAAATGAAATTCGATTCAATTAATATTAGTTTAAAAAAAAGGTACGAAGAAAAATGAGAGAGCTGAAATTGTTTTTTAATTAATTGTTCAGTGATTTAAATCTAATTGAAGTAAATCTCAATACTTACTTCAAGTGTAAATATGTATATAGAGTATAAAATTATTTTCTGAAATTTTATGACTGATACAAAAACATATTGTATGCAAAAAATAATATCAAATTTTATTTTAAATATAAATTTCGAGTTGTAATTAGTTGTAATTATTTGATATGGCCATATTTTCGGTTGAACTTTGCAATAGTTTACTAAAAATTTGAACTATTTTTTATAGTTTTGCTACTTAAAAAATAGTAAAACATGCAGCACATTAAATCGTTTTATATGAAATTTCAAAACTCCTGAGAAAAAAAATGGTACTACGGCGTTAAAATTGGTTTTAACCGAGCATTAATTATGCAAAATATTTGCTTTGTTTCGCAATTGAAACAAAAAGCCATAAAATTTTTACTAATTATCTCACATATTTATACAGTATGTAATAAAACATTTTAAATATTTTTATATATTTAATCGAGGGATACTTTCCACTCGGTGCTATTTAAATTCAATTATACAACGTTTTATGGGCACTTTAATAAATACAAAAACGAGAAGAGAGAACGAAAAAAAGACGAGAGATTCCATTATTTGAATACACATAACATTAAAACGCAATTTATAGAATTGTTGAAAGTATAACAAAAGTTGCACAGAGAAAAATGCTGCTACACCCAATTAAATCGTGTAAGACTGTGAGGGCGAAAAGGCGGCTCCCAGCGACAGTTCACTCTTGGTTATCCCACACACGTGCAACTTTTTCTTGTCACAAAAAAATTAATTGCGGCCAACGAGACGTTCAAACGCATAAATAATATCGGCCATGTCGGAAGCCAAACCACGCATTTTCGTCAGAGTAAAAATTTAATTTTATATCATCATCGAAACCAAATGAGGAAAGTCTTCATTATAATTTTAGACAGTGAATTGAGGAAATTTCAATGTGTTTGCCACTGACACTAGTTTTGAGATCATTCATTCATTTGGTGTTGGTATATAATCAGGTTCAGGTGTAAATGAATCGGTTCTTGTCAATCATTCATTTAAGAGGAATCTCTTAATTACAACAGGTTGTTGAATTAATTCAATTCATTCGACTTCAGAGAGAGGACTTGTAGTTAAAATAAATGTTTTAAAGAAATGTATTCGTTACTCGGATAAAAATGTAATAGAAAAGTTTATAGTTTGAATTATTAAACAAAAATCAAATTACAAAATCTGTAACTCGTGTAGTACAAGTAGATATAATAGCGCAGTTGCAGTCAATTTTCACAGTAAAAAGATTTACTTTTAAATGTTTCTTTCACAATTAATTGAGTTTGTTTTCATTGAGATTTATTTGTCATTTTTAGTATTAACGCACCTTGTAATTGTGTTGTATCCAATTTACTATTTAATATAAGAAAAAAATACTAGCGTAAATTAATTGATGGATTCATTGATCTAATTGTGAATCTGAAAACTGTACATGTATTGTCATCACGTTGTCATTTACGTGTATATGTACAAAATTTCAGCCTGATTAAATAACGCAAAGTGGATAAAATATCGTTTACAGGATTCCAACGACACAATCAGGGAACACTAATGTAAGATTGGTAGTAAGAAGTATAGTTTTCATATTCTTAGCAGTTAGAGAAAATGTAATTTATATTATTTTCTCTACAAAATCAATTGGGTCCCATCTTTTTAACCGTACCATCGCTTCGCCATTATCCAGCAAGTTCAATGCAGAGTCATTTGGATGTTCATCTAATCTTTTCAAATATTTTTCGCTAATTCTGCAAATCTCCTCCTTTACTGTTGAGATTTTTGTGTCTTGGTGAATTTTGATGTTGTTTACATAGTAGGGGGCATTAATAATTTGTCGTAATGTTTTCGCCTGGAATCTTTGGAGGATTTCAATATTTGAGTGGGACGCTGTTCCTCATAGTTGGATCCCGTAAGTCCAAATTGGCTTTAAAACTGCCTTGTATACCAAGAGTTTGTTCTCGATAGATAACTGTGACTTTTTTCCGAGAAGCCAATACAGTTTCTTAGCTTTTTTGTTTAGCTGATCTCTAATTTGTTTAATGTGATGAACCCAAATCAATCTCCGATCCAAATGCATTCCTAAATATTTGACAGTATCTCTCTGGGGAAGTTCTAATCCATTTAATATTACAGGAGGGCATGTCTCACGGCGCAGTGTAAAGGTAATATGCACCGACTTGGATGTGTTGATTTTTATTCTCCACTTTTTGGTCCATTCCTCGATCTTGCGGAGGGTGATTTGAAGTTTATTTGACGCAGCTTCTGGAGTTTCTGCTGTCGCTATTATTGCAGTATCGTCCGCAAACGTGGCTATCAAGACATCATTTGTCGTAGACATATCACTTGTGTATAACAAATAAAGAATGGGACCTAAGACGCTTCCCTGTGGAACCCCTAACTTGAGTTTATAAATTGTTATTTGACTAGAATAAAACAAATCTTTAACTTATTCCAGAATCCAGTCCTGTCCAGAGATTAGATCTGTTAGACCTCCGCTCCATGCGTCAATGGTACTTGGTTCAATGCTCGGTGAATTCTAAATATTTTTAGATTTTTGAATTACATAAATGTTTTGAGTTTAGATAGTCATGATCAGGAATTCCTGTAACTGTAATCGAAACTATCAGATATCAAAAATAAAAATCTTTCCATAATCATAACCGAATCCGATATGAAAGTTTCGGATACTTTCGGATAGGGGGAGTCTATTATAATTTTGTTACTATTGCATTTCAAGTATGCAAGATCTAAACTTAAGTATTTAACACTTATATGACTAATTGTAGTATCAAAAGATATAACTTAATAAAGTCAAATTATTTCCTATTTTCCTCTTTTGGTTTGGCGCGGAATTGAAATTCCTATTTCCAGCGATATATTTGAAAAATGCGCCGTAGTTGGAAAACCTCTCAGCTGTTTTGATGGGGAAGTAGGGGCAGTTTTACTAGCTAGATCTAAACTTCACAAAGTTAAGACCTATAATCATAAAGCTGTTTTCTTTTTTGATTCTCAAGCCGCGATTTCAGCACTATCCTCTAACTACCCCACCGATTGCGTCAGTACCAACAAATGTCGATTCGTCATGGACAGTCTCGCTCAAACAAGTTGGCACCGGCCACTACAATTGATTTCTAGTCATGTCGGTATATTGAGAAATAAAAAATCAGACGTCCTCGCTAAGTCTGTCTAAATCAACCGCCCACGCTTATGTCTCTAGCATCAGCTCAGAGCCACATTGCAAGCACTATGAACTGATATTCTTACAATATTCAAAAAAATGAAGCCCGCCCAAGGAAAAAATGGGAATTCCTCCACGACTTCTCCCCTGCCAGGTGTCAGTCGCAGTTTTTCTAACTACCACGAGATACGACTACCTATGCGAACCCGTGTTCCGTAATGGCATCTTACCGACTCCAATCTACTCCCTCTGCAATGGAGAACCCATGAACGCCATGCATCTTTGCAACTGTCCTACACTTGCAGACGCCAGGTAAAAAAACGAAAACAAACAAAACTAACTAGTCTCCAACCTTTACTGGACGGCGCGGCACCGAATGGCAGAAATGTCAAGCGTGGGCGTTGAATAAGAAGAAGAAGAAGAATTTCCTATTTTTGTTTTACTTTTACATTTTCCTGAAAATCTATCATCCGTAACTGAAGCTATTTGAAACTAATGGATACACCGAAATAATTTCACATTCGTAGCCGTATTAGAAGTCAGTATAATATTATTTCTATATCCGTATACGTCCTATACTCTGATCCGAAATTCAATATCCATTACATCCCTAGTCTTACTTAGACTAGGGAAACTTAAAACACCAAAAAAAAAATGACAAATGTTGCAACAACAGAAAAAGGAGTCTTTAACTACTTAATTAATTAATATTTATAACAATAATTCATAAATGTATAGCACTTATAGATATCTTAAAAAGACGTAAAAATAATTCGTGACTTAATCATAATTTCTTAGAAAATTGTCAAAATATACATCTCCTAAGTCATTGTCTCTTCACGAAGGTATCGAAGCACTTATAGCATATTAATTTCAGGCCTGACAAAAATTTAAAAGAAAAAAGTCAACTTATTTCTAAGTAAAAGACGTGTTAAATTTATCTTTTAATATTTTGTACAAGGATGTCATGAACCGAGACTATAAAAACATATTCTAACTGGAAAAGAAGTGTAAAGACCATAAATCGAAATTTTTACGTGTCTCCAACACAGCTACTGAAAGAACGGGCTATGCTTGCACTTGTATTATTTAAAATTTGATTCAATAGCACCTTCGGAGGGTCGACACTGAGTGACTGACAAAAAATAACAAACCTCCTAATCGCCCATTTCTTTTTTATTTCATTCGAAATATTTCAAAGTGTCAGATTATTGAAACAAATTTAAGATATTTTCTTAATCCCAAAAGGGAAACTGTATAAACACGGCCAGACAATATCGAGTATTTAGGAATAAGAAGAAAAAAAGCATTGGAAGGAAACACGTATTTGAAAAAAAAATATTGTTCAGGTAGAAATTGGTGTTATTTCATACATAAAATAAGTCTTTATACAAAGAGATCTCGTCAAGTTGGAGTAAAAAAAACTTTGAAATTAGGTTTTTGTGTTTGATGTGATTTAAATTCCGAGAACGGGATATATTCATGACTAAGAAAACTTGATGTTGTATTGAGAAAATGTTTATTTACGATACGAGTCATTTGAGAGCGGGACGTGTAATTTTTCGTCCCATTTTTATATATGCATACGAATGAACCAGAAGACAGATGATACGATTTTATTGGTTTTCGTTTAATTTACAATCCTTCACTGTGCTTTCATTTAAAATTGCATTATTTGTATCGATTTCACACGAATAGCGTCAAACTTGAATGGGATTTCATACAAAACGTAGTACATTATACGGACAGTTGTTGGCGTTAGCTTTTCGTTTTGCTTCGCTTCGCTACGCGGCCCCCCAAAGAAAATCGATTTGAAAATTTATAAAGAGGATAGTTTAAAAAATGCACGGCGTACGGTCTTATTGTCGTTGATATCAATTTGTCAAATCGTGGTCTTATGTTAGTCAATGTCTAGACTTGTAAATGGTCATAATTTGTAAGTCGCCGCGTTTCGGCCTGTGAGCTTTTTTGCATTAATAAAATAGTGTCGAGACGTTTCTTTGAAATTTTTAACCCATTTACAAAAGAATTCCAGCAGCCACTAGAAGATTTTTCAACCAAATAAATCTCAATATAAAAAAATAAAACTAAAAAATTTAAATTGGCAGAATTACACACGAACATTTGCCAGGTCTTTAGATATCTATACTTATTAAAATCAAACAAGTGCAAAATTTTAATTAAGAAAATTTAAGCTAATTTAAGATCACTTTCAATACATGTTTTGAAAATATATCACAAAAAAGTATTTTAAAAGGTGTTATATTTAAATACAATGATTATAATTTTAGGTGAAAAAAAATTTTCATTGAACTCGAGGCGTTGACTCAACAAATTTAATTTCATTATGCTTCTAGCCTCTTGAATCATTTCAAATAGTTTCCGTCTTTAGAAATGTTTTGTGTCGCTGTTATTAGGTCAATGGTAAGTGCGCTTTTCATTAAAATCTCCTTTCGTAATTAGAACGATTGCATCGCAGCCACTTCCATCTCTGAATGGAGCATTGCGCTCATTTCGCCATATATACACTTTTCGATTTGAGAACAAGTCAACGAACGTTCGATTCGATTACGAGCCAAGTGATCTTTGTCTGAAAAATTACTAGTTTGTTTGATTAATGGTTTATGTGCGTGGTTGTAAATATGTTAATTGTATGGAAAAACTACTTTCAAGTTTCGAATAACTGTTTCAATGTTTTCAACGTGTTACAACCCTTTTCCTTGTTGCCTTGTTAAACAGAACATTTAAAAGGCATTTTTTCAGCGAGAATATTTTTAGTTCGAGGTTCAAAATTTCTAAGGTCTCGCTACTTTTTTCATTTGATTTTTTTATGGGAAAAAGTTTTTACATAAAAATTTACATTTCAAAACAGTATAGTGGCTGCTTTATTTATTTAATGCTGCAACATATTACGTAAAACGCATATTCAACACAGGAAATTATATAGGTCATGAAAAAATTATGCAAATGATTTTCTTTGACCTCTCATAATCCGATAATTGAATTAAATATGTGAAAACCGCGTATGATAATAAATTGTATCTGATTTTTTCATATAGTCAAGCTCTGTGTTTCATCTCATTTCTCTGATTTAGGCCGTTTTTTTTAAATGATGAATGTATGGAGCTTGCAGAGTGAAATTTTGATGGCTGGCGGATGTAATTTAAATCCTTTATACATAATTAGTTGGAACTTTATGGAATATATTGATTGTATTATAATTTATTCATTACATTAATATCTGTGCATTAGTGTTGATATTGAGATGTGTTAAAAATGTATAATCTACTTCATTAATTCAGCGTTAAAAATGAATGAATTATCGCTAGCTTTGGAACAAATCAATTAGATTGATGAAAAACATCGCCTGGCTTTACTAAATATGAAATTTTGCTGAAATCAAAAATACATTGTCGTGAAAAGAATGACAGAAATATGTTCAAACAACCCGAGTCGAAATTTTAGACCTATTTTGGCCCTAAAATGGATCATTTACCCTCATTTCAACCTAAAAAAAGTAAAATGAACCTCATCTCATCCTAAACGATATTTCATCGTCCTCATTTTAACCTAAATGAAATTTTTATTATATTTTGTGAACCTCGTTTCGTCCTAAAAAAGTTTTATCATCATAAAAAATAAAACTTGGTTGTAAACCTGCTTTTTTTTACAATATTGCAAATATTATTTACTAATAACCCAAATTTTTGATCTATCTCTTTCCTATACTTGGATGCTTAATATACTATTGTGTAGCCTCTACTAGCATAGAATTTATTGTGTATCTGGATATGATCCATTACGGGTTTGATCCTTAATCCTGTTCAGTCTTTTTCATTTTTACTCAGCTTTAGTCGCTTGTCGTCAACAGTTCGAGTGACTATGTATATAACTTACGTTAGTCATTATACAACAATTGAATAAACTTATTTTACTACCTATTTGATTTATTTTTCAATATTGCAAATATTTCAATATATCAAAAGGCCTAAAAGTGTAAATGTAAAAAATTTAAAGGTGAAAAAACCGAGTTTAAAAGAAAAAGTGTGAAGAAATTTGCTTTAATTTATTATCTTGAAAGTAATCAGAGAGATGTTATACAATTAAATAAAATTTCTAAAGAAATGCGCATGGTTGGGAATATTGTGGATTATAATAAAAGGAAATCCTGGAAAAAATGATGGTAATGGCTACAATAAAAGATCTGGTAAACGAGGGCAAGGAAATTAAGAATTAAGAACTGATATTTGTAATATTCTTATTACTTTTAAATTTATCGCTAATATTAATGAAACTTATATTTAAGGAATAAAAAAAAACAAAATAATAAAATAAAAATGTTATTCTTTTTGAAAAAAATCCTACCCATAAAGCAATAAAAGAGAGTGGCAAAGAAAGAGCGGAGAAAAGAGAGAGAAAGAGAGTAAATAAAAAAAATTGTGGTCAGGTTAAAAGAGGTTCATTTGAAAGTTTTGCTGTCGACCTCATTTGAACCTAAACATTGTATTTATAAATGCCACTTGTAGGTTCAAATAAGGACCAAAATTCAAATGCAAATGGTCCTCTTTTCAATCTACTTGAACCTCTGAATAACCTCGAGGGCGAAAATAGGTCTAAAATTTCGACTCGGGAATTGACGTTATTATTTACAATGTTAAGGATTAAAAATTGAAGTTTTAAAATACATTTAAAATTTGTCTACAGTTACAAGATAAACATTTCATAGTTTAATATAAAAGCTTCATGAAAATCGTAATTTTAACTTGAAATTCATTAAAAAGTATTTTCATAGAGAAAAAAAAATTAAAGTGAAATGACCAAAGAATATGTTTTTAAAGTTATAAATAGATTTTTCCTTAAAAGAAACGTTTTTTTTTTATTTTTGTATAACATTTTTTCCATACCAACCCTCGTATATTTTACTCTGAGATTCTTTTCCAGTGGGACACAATAAAAAATCGTTTCGATAACAATTCAAATCACTCATGTATTAACGACTCGCAAAACATCACGAATATATTCGCAATCTCCTCAAATTTTATCCCATTGACGAAGAAGCCGTAAAGCCCGATTTTCAAACCCGATAAGGCGTCAGAAAGTGAATCATTTTGATATAAACCAATTCGTTATACATAGTCAGGTCCTCGTTGCGTCAATGTGCTAGTATAAACTCAATTTTCGCTGTTTACAACACCAATTTGCTTTCAACGGATACACGCTCAAGAAGCTGTTTCCTTATTCGAAAAGTATTTATTTCTAATCCATCATTTTCCGTCATCCATCAACGGAATAATGAACATACGAATATACGTTATTATATCAATTTACGCGCGAATTTCACATTCGACTTTTTCTCAATGTAAAACCCTGCGATTTCTAAAACTTTTTGAGTTTCTTACATACGTGTAAATTATACGCCTTGATGGAATTCTGATTATATCAAATGCAAATTGTCGACTACTGCGATCGCTTTTTCGATAATTATACGTAGCAACTAATCTTGAATTTGGAATGGAAATGCGGCCTCTGTTTCGTGTATCATTAATGAATAATTTATGATTTACAGCTTTTAATTAATGTGTATAGGATTTGTATGATTGAATAAACAATTAGAGAGTATCGATACAGATAGTACAAATATAATAAAATATAATTATTATCGTATACGGAATATGATTTTCCAAATAATCACGAGATCGTGACATTTTCCGCTCGTGTTTACACGCGCCAATGACGAAATTTCTCATTGATCCGATTTCAAATTGTTAATAGTTTACGATTATTTAAGCCATCCCCCTTAATTCCGTTCTACTTATAAAAACATGTTTGGCTAATTCCATAAATTTCCGTAGAAAGCTGTGCAGTTTTTCTTTCGTTTTGGAATTTTAAAAGGGCAAAAGTTCGAGGAAATGGCTTAAAACGTTGCGTTTTCTGTCGTCTGATTGACGTTGATTGATTGCAGAATATAAAGATGCTTCGTTCCGGATTAAATATGACGAGAGATCATTCGTTTTAACTTGCAAAAAGGTAATCTGTTTAGAAGCAAAAAAAAAACGACGAGGTTTTTAAATGAAAATTCTTAAGTATCTCAAGGAAAATATAAGCGAATGACTTGTGCTTGTTTTGGTTAAATTACTTTTGAAAATAAATAAAATTGACGTTGGTTTTTAAGGAACGTTTATAGTCTAGGACAGAGGTTCCCAAACTTATTTGACATAACGCCCCTTTTCAGAAAAATAATTACTTAAAACATTGTTGAAAAACTTTTAAATCTAATGGACAATCACATTTTAAATTTTAATTTCAAACGTCGCGGACCACTAACATAATTTTACGAATATTCAACTAAAGACGAATATTCACATGGCTGCAAGCCATTGAAGCTTATAAAATTGTAATATTTTTAATATTATAATAATCTATAGCTTTTAAATTATTTGTTTTATCTAAATGTACACCTTTAATTTTTGCATAAAAGAGAAAAATATAAAAAAATATCTTCTGCGAGGCGTCACAGTATTTTTATTTACTTTCATTTATGAAACTCTCTGTAGGTTAAAAAAATTTCATATAGGTATAAGTACTTTATAACTATACATACATATAAACAGAACTATATCCATACAACCTAGATATGAACATAAGAATTCCCAACCTTCACCCCAGAACCGTCCTTATTCAAATTTTTACAGAAAAAAGTTTCAAATAAAAGTTGTAGGCATCAATGACACTAAGAACTATAGAAAGTTTAAAGAAAATCGTTGGAGCCGTTTTCAAAAAAAATTGAAAAAGCTCAAAAACTCCTCGAATGAAGTGCAGCTTTCGGTTGACCAACTTTGGTTGACTTCGGTTGTTAATACTCTTAGATTACCTATTTAAACAATTTTGTTTCGAGCAATACCTATAAGATCAACTTTACCAACGACAATCTATATACATATATCTATAATAACCATAAGCTGAAGACATTCCAAAAAAAAATTTATGGGGGTAATTTTCGGCGATTTTCTCCAGACTTAATACCCCAAAAAAATTTATCTAATCTGTAGGAAGGTACTCGTATAAATTTAATGTTGATTTTCAACGTTTATTTTAGTAACGTTTAGTGATCAATATTCCAACCATTTAATTGAAAGATCAAAAATAATTTCAAGGTATTTACTTTTAAAAATATTTAAATTGGACAGCTGATATTGTTTCAGGCGTACCAATAATAATATTAATTCAAGTAATGACAGGAATTTAAATTTTATTATTCCAATTAAGATCTACGGCCGAGATAGGGGCGATCGGCTGTGACAATTAAGGTGAATTCTGCAGCAGGTAAAATGACCGGTTTTCTTGGTCTACCTGATGTCGACGAGCGCAACAGAAGTTCTGAATGAAACGCCGCTAAGTCACATCCGGAGCAGCTGTGAAAGGTTGAGGAATTTTGGTTTCACTTTAAGCTGACAATGAGAGACCGCCATTGAAGACATGCACCATTCATAGCTGGCATTCGGACGATTTGGAACATATGAGAGCGAGTGTTAGATTGCCCTAAAGACGAAGACCCCCTACCTGCACCGACGTGTCATTTAATGTGTTTTCTTGATTCCATATAGAGGATTATTGAGGACCTCACTGCACAAAAAACGAACAGGTAGATGCTTTTATGTCGCTCCTAATTGTATCAAACAAATGGCAACAGTGGCGTAGCGTACGTCATGAGAAATACAAATATTGGCCTGAAAATTATCCGATAAGTTACAGCCCTTCGGGGACTGGTCGATTTTATCGATAAATTTTAACTTGAATAACCTTTTTCTGTTAATTAATATTGATTTATCTTCCTTCTCACTATCAACTACTAAAATATTTCAAATTTAATGTTAACATAAATTATCCCTTATAAAAATCTAATGCTATTAAAGTTATACGATTTAAAAGTGATTTAAAAGAGGAAAAAGGTGTTATATTTGCTAAAGCCAAAAACCCTACGGCGTTTGTCTTTCTCACGCGACCTTAAGTAGTTAGGTACTGATTAAGGGATCTATTGCATATCGACTACTGATTGAATATTTTTTTTATCTAATAATAATATTCTCTAACCCGTTATTTCTACTCTGGAAATTGAAGCTGATGTATCATAACGAAGGCTTTAAGAAAGTATCCGAAAAAAGAAGTACAATTATAATTTTTAGGTGATTATTTCTGTTAATCGAATAATAATCAGTATCAACAAACATAGTGCACGTCAGTGACTTATACAATTTCCATTTAATCCAAATGCTTAAATAAACGTCCTGGTACACTCAAAATGAAGCCATTGTCATAATTTTCAAAGATGGTGGTCTAGGTTTATAAAATCGACCAAATTAAATATTTTTGCTCCATGTTCATCCCACGTAAATTTTGATGAATCCCCATATATTTTTGAAATACTAGATCTGCAGAATCAGCTGGCCATGGAACAGTTACCAGATGGGATTTTTGCATCAAAACATTAGGTAATATAAGCAGAAATGTGGCATTTGCATTATATTGCTAAAACACTTTAGGTACATTTAGTTTTAAAGTAAAAGCCGCCCCAAGAATAAAAACCACTTTGAAGCTCCCAATATTTTTGTTTCAGAATATTTCAATAATTGGAAATACAAAAAATATTAAATCGTGGATACCTTTTAGACGGACTATCTTTTATGTGTAATATTGAAAGCGGAAAAAAAATTATTGGCGGGCTTATTTTATTGATTGAAACAATGATTCAAACTACGAAAATATAATAAGAAAATTTTTACAAGTATTAGATTTATTTTGCATGAAACATTAAGTTGAAGGCACTAGATCATATCAAATCTCTTGTGAACTTGATTTCAACATCAATTCTGTTTATAAAATAAAACTGTTTTGGCAAACGTCATTAATGATGTTTATTTGTTACTATGGTTACCGTTAAATTTTCAGAACTACCTTCCTTTTTTGGTTCCCATTGAACGTGAATGAGGTTATCTAGGAGTTCACCAAGGCAATAAAACCTTTTAAACTTTTGGTGTGCCGTTTTATGTTTAATTTGATGAATATTATCGTGACTGCCAATTCGAAAATACTATGAGTTAGTCGCTTGGCTAAGATTTGATGAACGCTTTATGTTGTGTTGAGCTTTTGAAAGTTCGAACGAACAAAAGGCAGGTTGCTGTGAAGTCGTTAAGTTTTCATTAAACGGGTGAGTATTTGACTTAGGAAATTAAAGAAATAAAAATGGCTTTGTTGTTATCAAATTTGAGAAGTCCTTAAAATACTGTACAGTAAAATCGGTGTAAAACTTAACAATTGAAACCGAAGAAATCTTCTATACTAATCTAATCTACTTTATTTTAAATCCAAAAAAGTGTAACGATACCTATAAATCTTGAACCTTAAAGATAATGTGTTTTTTTTTTTTAGAAAAAATAAATTTTTGGAAATTGATATGAAATTGAGTTTTTTTGATTATTACTGATGTTTGTGATGCAAATCAACATGCTGCAAAACAATTAAAAATGTAGTTGGATATTCCGTAATTATAGTTCATTTTACTCTACCATTATAGAATAATTGACTGTAAGCTGTTTTTAAAAGCTATTACAATTTTAAAACAATTTATTCTGTTAGAGATTTGCTCATTTAATAGATTGAATTTATTTATTTGTTTATTTCGTGACATCTTATAAATGGTAGATATTCAACAATTATTAGGGCTCAATACTTTTACCACCAATTGTATCTCCAATTTATCCTTATTAAGGTATTAAAACCTATCTATTATCTTTAACTGTCCAAAAATACTCTACTGTATTGAAACCATACACAAACAATAAGTAGGCATTAAAACAAGATGAATGGTTTGCAATTGAGAGTTCAACTTAAAAAATTGTGGTTTAACGTGAAAATTGCACTTCAAAAATTTTGCATTGCAACGTAAGGCTTTTCATTGTTTTTTTTTTGTTCTCTTGTGTTGTTTCCCGGGTATTTTATTTTAGTTTTACTCGATTTTCTGAACAAAGGTTGTTGTAATAATTGAAAATTTTAAAATAGAAAAAAAAACCTTTAGCTCACTGAATGGACGAATCAAAATTTGAACATGTGAATAAAACATTATCAAGATAAACTGAAATTTTTCAAACAAGGAATTTACATGATTATTTGAATATTTGGATTATAAGGGTCGAATACATGAGAAGAAAGATTTTCCATTTTATAAATTTGTCTTGTGTAAACTCATCGTTACATCTCTTCATCTCTGCGTGATATAATGAAGGGAATGAAATGAGCGAGCAGCACTTGACACAGATCTCACATTCGTTTCATTCACAAATCACGCATTATGACTACAGAGACAAATACACTGTGATGTTTTGATTGCGATAATTAAAGGGTTATCTTGTTTCGTGTCGACTCAACAAATTTAATGCGAGTTATTTATTTTTGTATTCGATTCACGTCGCCTTTTCGAGACAGATCCGATCTCTTGCACAAGCATTCAAAACATTGACCATTCAAAATCAATTCCTGCACAAATTTAATTGCTGTTGTTTATAGTTGCCAGTTTCCGGCTGATAGATATTCGCTGATGTGAACGTATTGGCTGTATTCATTGTTAAGGGAGATTTATTATAACTAGCATTCACCCAATGGTCGAAATTTATTACTTTTTTAAGTATGAACTTTTTTAAGGTTATTTTGTCAAAAACTGTACTTACTTCTATAATCATTGCAAATACTTTTTCTCAGTTTAGCTTTACTTAAGCTAACATATTAATATTCGAGTTATTTAAAATAAAAAAAAAACAAGATTCCGACATATTTTAAAATCTTAATGCTAAGTTATCTGTTAAACTATTATTATTTTTTCTGTTTTTCCAATACCCATGTAATAATACATTAGACAAATAACTTAAGTATAAAAAATTGATGGATTTTTAATTCTTTTTCCAATAAACTATTTTTTTTCTTAGCAGAAAATCAGGTTAGGGCTCGTTCCCCCCGTACTGCAGCCTTAAGATTATTGTACTCCTGTTCTGCTCTTGTATCCCTGTTGTACAAGGATCCTTGCTTATTCCAGGTTCAGCATTCTGCCTAGCAAAAGCAGTCCCTGTACTAAGCTTACACGATTTGAGCCTGTTTGGGCGTCATCTATCCCATACAGGTGTCGCCACTTTGTGAAGGCTTTGCAGTCAAAGATGGGTCGCGTTTTCCTCCCCATCCCCACACAATCTGCAATTGAGGTCTCGTTGAGACACCCCAATAGTCTGCAAATGCTTTCTCAGTCCACAGTGTCTAGTTATCAGTCCCGTTACTGTCCCTGAGTTGGTTCCTTCCCAGCCGTAAAACCTTAGCTATGAGCGAGGGGCAGATTCTCCCCATCATTCTCTTGCTGAACTTCTGAACAGTAATTTCTTGCCAGTATTTGTTTTGCTGCCGTCTCAGCCGACTTTTCATCGCTCTTTTGACAGCAGATTTGGTGATCCCCACCCCAGACTCCGGCCCACGAGTGAGGTCATCAAACCCCTTGCCCTTGCGCAAGCATCGGCTTCTTCATTTACCTCAACTCCCTTATGCCCCAGCACCCAACCAAATTTGACTTGGTTGTGCTTTGCCAGGTCCTCCAGGAGTTGCCGACACTCCAGCACCAGCTTTGAGCTGATTGTTGTATTGGCGATCGCTTTTAGCGCTGCCTGACTGTCAGAGAGAATATACGTATGTTCCTATTCCGATAGTTCATATCCAGGTTCTCTCTGGCACATATGGCAATGGCCGTGACCTCCGCTTGAAAAATAGTGGCCGAGTCCCCAAGCAGCACTGAGATGCGCCCCCCATGGTTCTCCCCCCACTACTCCCGCGCCAGATCCTCCGTCCAATACCTATCCAATAAACTATTTAGAGAAAATCTAGATTTAAGTTAATTTTAAAAATAAAGTAAGAGAAAATAATTCTGATGCTTCAAGAAAAAAATTATTTTGATTTGTATAGACCAATATATTATAATGAACCATAAATAAAACTATTTTATAGTGACACCTTTTAATGGTATTTTAAGATTATTATTGATGGCATTGCGTATGATATTCTAGTAAACACACAACATCTCAGTACGTAGCATGAATGTAAAAGTTACATAATTATTGTTATGTTGCTGTTACCGAAATATGTTACATAGGGTGATGTTGTGTAGGTACCTATTAGGATGTGCTTCATTGTGAACAATTAATAAGACCTTTAAAACTTAAGAAGAATATAGGGTTAGTAGTAGTTAGTATTTTCAATATCCACGCCACTAACAAATACAGAAATAGCGCCAATCGGCAACATATTTATGTCAAAATTGCTGTTCATATTTGAGGTGTACGATGTAAATTTTAAGATACGATACCTTGAAAATTAAGTAAAAACTCTTAAAATTATGTTCTTTATTTTTGTTTTATTTTGCCGAGATCTATGAGTTTCTATAGACAAATCTAATAGCAATATTATGCCTAAGTATACCTATCTACTTTTTTCATTTGCCGAATTTAATATCGTTTTTCTATCACTCTGTCTATACATGAACAAATTTCATATTCTTTCGTGTTAACAATTCGCTTAAAGAGGGGAAAAATTTTTCCTCGCACAATTATAAATATATTTAGTTTTTCATTGTTACCAGTATTGCAAAAATGTAGCGATTTTTCATTGAATCAAAGATTTTTGTTAAATTTTTTACTATCGTTAAAGGGTTGTGCATCACTACTTCAAAAGGGAAAAAAAAACGTTTGTGGAACTAAAGAGCTTGGACAGTACGAATTGAGTTTTTAGATGTTCCAAATTTATTACCGAATCCCTTAATTTGAATTTATAAAAGTGAATGAAGCCAAATGGCCGCTTCAATAAGTCAGGTCTCGACAATAAAAGTCATTCACATGCATCTTGGTCGAATATAAACCGGCTTTGCACAATTATAATAACTTGTTGTAACGGAAGGCACGAAAGACAAGGTTCCTGTCTATGTTCGACGCAAAAAACCGATTTGACAATGATAAATCGCTTCCCCAAAACACAAACGTATAGATGCGATGACAAAATATCTGCTCGTAAAGATGGATAAAGGGGCGGTTTTTTCTTCGTTTACGTTCTGTCGTGTATTGGGCCGATCGAATTTCGCCGGTATCGTATTTTTTTTCCACTCGTGCCACTGAAATAAATATTCGGCTTAAAAAAAAATTGTTCGATCTTGACGAAATATCGAACCAGGTGCTCCGTGAAATTGAGTAGTTTTCGACAAAAAACTTTTTTACGGAGTTATTTAAACAAACCTTTAACGATTTTAATTTTATTACTTGGGTGATTAAAGTGAAATTTTTCAAATTTTACACTGAGATTTATTTACAGTAAATTTGCAGAGAGCCAAATTCAGAAACTTATAATTGTGGTTTAACGAGCTTTAAAGTTGATTCAACAAATATGTTGGTAGTTTTAACATTTATTTCACATAATAAGTTTCACCACAATTAAATATTTGAAATATTGCTCTTGGCTTACAAAAAGGTAGTTTTTCAAGTTTTGGAAATTTAAAAAAGAAATGTTTGTGTTAATTATAAATAAAATTTTAATTTTAAAATCGATTTTTATTTGATTAATTAAAATCAAAGTTATTTAATTTCTAAATTGATCGTTTGAAATTCAATCTTTATCTTAATACAATAAGTTTTTTTATAATGAAATTCAATACATAAAGGGTTGATCAATTTTATGTATCTCAGCAATTAATGTCAAAGATTTAATTTCTTAAGTTTAGATACACTTTTTGTGCCATATAATAGAACCTTTAGGGTTCAAACAAGTAGAATATTATCAAAGAAGAATCTTTCTTAAGGATCATTTTTTTAAGCGAAGTTTTGTGTTTGTGTCGAACTCCACAGGTTTAAAAGGGTGTACAATTTCAACTTGAACTTTATTGGAATTTTTTATTCAAATTTTTCCAATAAAACCGTAGTTTCATTCTGAAAGCCCACGTATTGTGCTCTCGAAGGTGAACTCGCCTCGCGCCTCAACATTTATTCGGTGCGACTATATACGTTAATTTCTTATCTTTATTGAGCCACAAAAAGACGACTATTGTTATTTTTATTTTCCAAAGCGTTCGAGTCGCCCCTCAGACGATAACGAGGCGTAAACGTAAAACGTAAACTTACCCTCTAGCCGTAATTAAAATAAATCATTGCAAATGAGTCCTTATACACTCATTCGCAAGCTTCACACCCATAAAGCAATAATAATTATGAGTGTATGAATAATTATGAATCGGTCTGTGAGTTTCAAAGCGGCTACAAAACGATTTGTGCAACGGTGAATGGCGAAGTCGTCTTTGGGGAGAGCGTCTCTTGCATGCAACGTGATGATAATTACGAAATAAGTCGAGGGCGAAATGGACAGTGTTTGTCGGCCATCTGCAATTATGGCCGGATCTCTTTAAGAGCAAGGGTTGGAATGGAGCAGTACGAGAGGCTGCAAAACTCACCACCAACGTCGTAATTAAGATCAGACGATAAGCAGATTGTAAAGGTGGCTGCTTTCTCATTCCAGAGCCCATGTGTTTATTTATCAAAGAAGATAGTCGAGTGAACACACACTCACCTTAGGACACAAACTGGTACATGCATGTTTATGTGCCTTCGCTCATTGACCAGCAACTGTCCCCAGAGACCCCGAAACATTCCATTCGAGCGAACAAGGTTTCGAGCCTTCCAACACCTAGCCGAACTATTATGAGCTGTTTGGTTTATGATAACGCGATGTTGAGGAAACGGATATCGCCATTGTGTGGCGTTGTCATCTGTTAATGTTTATTTTATTACAGGCAATATGCTAGTGCTGTTTCTTGTGTGTGAACTCATTGGCACAGCAGGTAATTATCTACATAATCACGCATCATTAATTTTATGGCTAATGTTATATTATTCTAATGTTACATAAACGGACAAACCGAAGGAAACTCGGACCAATACACCGCGTCTTATTACCAGTTACAACCATAGACGTACCAACGGGGGAAGAAAGGGAGAAGCGTCTCTTAGAACCCTGACTATCAACAATTCATTTATAGTAGGGATTGATTTTCAGTGGGGTTGCAAATTGTGCTTTCCAATAATTTCTTCAAAATTTGAAACTTTTGATTGTAAAGAAATGGCTGTAATAGTTAAAAGTTCAATTGATAATATCCCATCATAGATCGACCAATCACCGTCGAGTTTCCAAATAAAAACAGCCTCTGTCGTTTTATTAATACTTCATTTTTTTTTTCTAAAATGAGTTGAAGTTGGTAAAAGTTAACATACACCTTACACAATATAACTTCAAAGCTTATTAAATGTTCTAACTTCTATTTGGTTTTATTTTATTAAATTTTGTATACGCTAAACGCTTTATTAACAGAATGATAAACTTGTGCTACTCTAAAGTTAAAGTTGGATGATCAAATCTTTGAAATAGAGTCTTATTTATAGACATTGTTTTAATGAAAGGGTTTGAAGAGATTATAATAACTCTTATAGCTACCAGTGGCGGCTCGTTCATATGCACTGCGGTACTGCAGCACTCCCAAACAAATTATGTAAAAATACGGTCTATATTCATATTATTAAATGACAAAAATATTGATGAAGTCATAATAATAATATAATGAAATTGTTAAACATAATCAATTTAATTGTTATGTAAACGAACTATTTAAATCTTACTTAGAATAAGTTGAAATATGAAGCCTGGAACTGGCTCAATTCACAGTGTCAATTGAGGCGGCTTCGTCTATGTACGCTTAAGTTCGTGTAATCCAATCTATGCATGTAACAAACGAACCTAGCACTGTGTTATCCACAGCACCACAGTACGCTCGTGGCCACGATGAAAGAAGTTCGTCGCAAAATCCTACTGTTTTTTGGTGGCTAATTAATTTTGTCGCTACTTTCGACTCTACTTTACAAATACATTTAGACAATAGTACGCTACACTAAAACAAAAACAAATTGAGTCATTGCTAAGGAATAATATGGATCAAGACCGATTAATTCCTTTATCCAGCTAAAAATCGTAGAATGGATTTTATATACAAACTAGCTGAGCCCCGCCCGCTTCGCTGGACATAGCTTAATTGAACCGATTAATTAATAGAAACCGTCATAGCAGAATATATAAAAAAAGCATCTTAGTTATGTTGGCATAAAAAGATAATAGTTATTCTTCAAGAATTGTAAATTTTCCGTATTAATAAATATCTTCGTATTTTTACCTGCCTAAAAATTTCACAATTTGCAGCTCAGTCATATTTCAATGGATTTTTACCCGTAATTTGCGTTTGACGTACTTTTAACTCCCTAAAAGATACCCCTTTGAATAAGTTGAAAAACTTTTTGTTTTGGGGGCTCTGCCATACGACTTCCCCTCTCTAAGTCCAACTCCTAATCGGGATCACTTAAGTCGAACTATCTGCTTTGGTTATTTATTGGAACATGGATATTTATTTTTAAGAATGAAATCATATCACTGGAGAAGATTTCCTGATTACTCCAAGTTTTACTCGCAATGGATAAATAAAACTCCTCCGACAATTGCTCTCGGTTCTGGGTTCGATCCCCGTTGAATCCTAGACTTAAGATCCTAGACCTAAGACATATTTGATTGACGAACAGAAATTCTCTATGTTTAGGAAATCGTGATATGACCTTAGTTGTTAAAGTGACTTTAAAACACAAACAAAAAAACCTTTTCCCTCGAATAATTCGAACGTTTAATAAGCCTAACTATAGATAAGGTAACCACCTATAACTTATCGAGAGTTCACTGGATTGAAAATTCAACTATAAAAATTAAAATGTTTATGATTTAGAATTTGTATTACAAAAGTCGTGTAAAACGTGAAAAATAATCGTGTGATAATAAATACACTCCGTCACCTAATTTCTTATCAATTTGAAAAGGTACTCAACGCCCGTCTATTAAAATATATTTTAAGTTCATTGTTAATATTTCCTAAATATTATATTTGAAAATATTTAATATCATGAGTTATATAATTAATGAAAATCAAAAGTATCAAAGTAAATTGTGAAAATCAAATCAATTATCAATTCTAATATCTATAAGTAGATACTACTATTGGTTTCCAATAAGTCACAATATTATAATAACTAGTGGTCGTAATTCGACCATAATTCGTTTCTAATTTAATATACCTAATGGTACACTTCACTTGTAACTGCCTCAAAAACTTTAGCTATTAAGCTGACTACAGCAGATGATATTTGCGAATGTTTGGAAAATAATTCCTTGACTTATTTTTCCTTCAAGAATCATTTGAGGAAAGTCCATCATATAATGATTGAAAATATTTATTTGAAGTTAAGGAGAAAAATAGGTGTAGAGATTTCAATATATTTATTGTTTTTTCTTCCATAAATCTTTATAAAACTATTCCTGAATATTCTGTGAAAATTTTAAAACTAAATATCAATTCGTTCCTAATTAAGTGAGTATAATCAAATCGGTTAAATTTGTTTCCTTCAATTTCAATAATTATAATTTCAAAATTTAAATTCCTTTCACAATATTTTATTTAAATAATGACATTTCGTAGTGAAACTTTAAAGTTTTGAAGTCTGGCAATGAGATTTAAATAATTATGTATTATGTGTATGTGTGTCAAACGCATGGTAGTGTGTGTGACGTCTTTTTTCATTAATTTAAGGTATTTTGAAGCATTATTATTAAAAAATATTATCCAAATACGCAACTTCCCCATATAAACTTCAATTGTGCCAAATGTCATACTCCTCCGTTCGTGTAATATTCGGTAAAAAGGTACCACAAATTTTTGCTTCACCTATTAATATATAGATTACGATTACCATTACAACATTTTCTTAACGTAAAATCTGTGAAAGTTTGGTAAAATTTGTAAAAATAGGTAAAAGAAAATTTTATTTTGGATAGGATTTGCGAAAAATTCGTTCTTAGTACGCGTCTAGTCTACATGGTAAGAAGAGTAACTATGTTGAGTTTCAAATCGATCGGACCTATAGTTTCAGAGATTTTTTATCTCGTGATAAGTCAGTGATCGTTTTTCGCTTATATATATATATAGAGATAAAAATCAAAATTATCACAGCAAATTATGAAAATCAAATCAATTATTGAGTTAAGGTGCGGTCTCATGCATCGCTCGTTTTCTAGCGATTTTTCGTCACGTGGTACAATTTTGACCAATGTGCTGCCAGGATTTTGAAATTAGTAAATTCATGGCTGCCAACTGAGCGATTCTAAGCTTCAACGATTTGACACTGACGGCGCTAAGGTAGGATTTCTCTTGCCACTGCATAGACGCCATTAAAGGTAAACAGCTGATTTAACCTGCACTGATAATATTAATATTTTATTTCTTAAAAATTAAGAAATGCTAGTTGTATTTACGTGTGGCGTATGTGAAACAATTTGTTAGGAACATAATAAAAGTGTCACGTATAATCAATTATTAAGAATAAAAGATTAATATTATCAGTGCAGGTTAGAACAGCTGTTTACCTTCAATGGCGTCTATGGAGTGGCAAGAGAAATGCGGGCCGCCACTGATAGCTACAATAAATTCATATGATAAGTTTTTAAAATAAAAAAAATCCCAATTAACAGTTTTGTTACTGAGTAACTGTTTATTTGACTGTTATTTCACTAACTGTATGTAACTGAAAATTCCCCTCCGCTAGACCACAAGCTGGGTACGTCCCTGATTAAAAATTTAATGTTATTGAGTCCCATTCACACAAAAACATAAAACCGAATTCATCTGAAATTTGCTTCGATCCCGGTGAACCCGACTTCAAATCACAAACTGATTATTCTGAAATCTCGAATTTAATTTCGAGAGTATAATCAACGAAGAAAAGTTTCTATTACATCTCACAATTCATCTTCTAAATGCTAAGAGATTTTTATTCAACTTTTAATTTTTATTTCTTCTAGAAAGAAAGATGTTTTGACTTACTTGGCTGACAGACAATTCATCTTCAAGCATTTGAAATTTCTACAGATGAAACCATTTTAATCTTGAAATTCGAAAAAGATAAAAAAATCTTATATCTAAGTAGAAATAGTTTATTAATTGCAATCAAAAAAACAAATCAATCATTGAATCATCAAAAAATCAACCGTTGGTTAAGTGGTTTTTATTTATTTTTTTTTAGTAAAAGTACATAGAGATCATTTTTAATAAGATTATCTAAAATTGTAATTTAGCATCAATATGATAAGCTTGAATAATAACCGATGTAATAGGAAAGTAGATAAAAGAAGTTAGAACAAAAAACTAATTAACCACCACGATTGAACTCAATTTGAAAATGGATTCTTTTTTCTTTTGAGAGCTGCTCGTTTAAAAATAGGTTCGCTATTATCAAAACCACGTTGACGGCGATTTGACCCAAATAAACTTCACTTCAAATTTCAGCATTTTTCCGAGAAAACTATCACACCGAAGGAAAACCAGGAATATGAGAGAAACTCTCCAAAGAAAACACAATAATTTTAAAAGGAAGCCAAAGCCAGCCCTCCAGAGCTTTCATTCGATAAAAGCTTCAGGATATTGATTCACAGAAACAAACAGCATCAACTTGGTCGCTGGAGGCGAGATTTTTTGCCGTTTTCACCGTCTTCATTCAATAAGCAATTACACGCTAATTAAATTTATTAAATATTTGCGTAGAGAAATTAGTTAGAGCTTTCTACTTGCATATCGTGTTGAATTTGTCTTAAAAATGTTGATGATTTTTTTACGGTAAATGCTATATTCTTCAATGTAAACTGTACTCTTACGATTTAAGGATTTTTATTTAAACTCTTTTAAATATTTTATGTTCCTTAATATCTATAATAAATTTTGATATCTAATTAAAATTGTGAGTTTGTAATTTTTGGAGGAAAAAAGGAGAAGTTTTTAATTGTTTTATGTCTTATCTTATTGCGATAATGAAATTTTAATAAAGTTTGTCGTCCTATATAAATTTCGGTCGATTAATCTCAAAGTTTCTTGCTGACAAAAACGTGTTTGTGAATGAAAATCATTTATCAGTTCTGATTTCAATTTACGATGAAAAATCAATAGTAAAAGTAATTGAAGATGTTGGCCTTATTGAAACATTTCCCTGCCGTTTTTATTTTGCGTTGGTTCAACGCTCTGCCTCGCGTTTGTTTACATTCACGTGAAATTTTCACGTAATAGCCACGTGAATTTACGTCGAACGCATTGTTTAAAATAAGATTCTATCTTGAGCAAGCAATTTATTTGATAAATTAGATGATAACATAATTAACAAGAATGTGTTTTAAGGGTCGTTTTTTGAAATGACATGCGAGAAGGAGCCCAAACTTTGACTGATACAATCAACATTGAATGAACAATCTGAATCTTTGAACAAACAATCCTTGAACAAACATTTGCCAAGTTGAAAAAGCATTTTGGAGAGAATCGCGAAAAAACAGGTTGCTCATAAATAGTCTTCAACAGTGGCGTTCTAAAAGATTATTTTTAGCCTTGATTTTGATTTGATTTTTACACTTTCGCAAGAAATGATTACCACCTTTTACAATATTTAAAAAATACGTTAATTCATATATTTTATAAGAAGGAATCTATATAAGTATATTTTCGAAAGCATTCCTTTTGTAATCTCAACAAAATTGAATAAAAACATATTTTGTAGAGTTTATTGAGAATTTAACTTATTTTTAAAAAAAGTTGTGAGTACGATACTACAAAGTTAAAGAAAGCTTCTTGATTTCCATCAATTTTTTTCGTCTTATTCCTTCTGAATGACGTCGTTTCAGTTGATACAAACTCTGAAAATGTCGTTAAGTTTTCAACGCAATTGTGTTGTATGATCCATTTCAGAGTGACAGCGATATATTAGACCGAAACTCCTAAATTGGAAGCTATTTATGTTTACCGCACATAAAGTACGATTGTAAGTTTCGAGCAAGATTCAAGCTAATAAAGTTAGTGACAGAGACTTGAATGCATCAACTTGGAGAAGTGAAGTTTCCCAAAACTGACGAGAACCGTGATTTCACCACAGGAAAGAAAATGTCGCTTGAAAAACAAAAATAATAATAATAATTCACACCAAATCAACAGTTCTTGTTTGACAATTTAGAAAATTTTAAGTTGACGATGAGAAAATCAAAACTTTCATACCTAGTTTGTGACAAACATTTTCAAAATTCAAAGAGATTTTTGAAATAGCTGAAAAATAAATAAGAAAGTAGGCGCGTGAGAAATTATACTTCTTTGGCATCATTAAAAATAAGTTTTTATCAATTGCATACACATAAATAATTTAATAAAATGTAGAGAATAATATTTTAATTTATATCAACAAAAAATACATACGGATACTTAACCTCAATTATATTGGAGCACTTGAAAAAGTATATATAAGCACACTTTTTTCACTAATACTTACAAATAGTAAATAATATTAATCAAAATATGCAATTTAAATCACTACTGAATATAATTTATTCGTAAAACACTTTTGTGAGAGGTGCAGTTCTTTTGAATTTTAGTACGGCGCGTTGAACAGAGATGACGGGAAAATATCCAAAATGCATTTAAGCATTATGGACTTGCGCTGTGATGATAAAATAGACCGATACTAACGCCTCTACGAACAACACGCCGCACTAACAGCCTCAAAGTAATCTGACGTTTAATACGTTTTTTCCGAGTCACCGTTTGTGCAGTACTTACATTTGTATTTTTATGACTATTTAACGGCTGAAATACTGTGAAAACTATGGTTTACAATGAAAATAAAATCCAAAGAAAACTGCAAAACGTTTAAAAAAAATTTTAGGATCATTTTTCTGGTTAACAATTCATGCATGCCATGAAAACGAAGCTCCATAGAAATTACGAAATAAAGTAACATAAGTAACTACTTTTCAAAGTAAATGTCTTAATCTTATTCATGCCTTGTTTTACTAAATTATTATTCTAAGATGATTGAATCATTTCAGAATCCCAGATTTCGTGATAACCAAGAATATACATGGAATGCAGACGCCATTTTCATCACTAAATCCAAACAATATGATAACAGCTACTGCAAAATTCGAGAAAAGTAATAACTTATTTCTTAATAATATGGGTTATATGTAAGTATATATAAATATTTTTTAAGTAAAATATTAAAAATATATTTAGAGAGTTAATTAATTTTAATTTTAATATAAAAATAAATAAATAAGTTAAAAATAAAACAAAAATTCAAATTACGCACTCCTAGTTAAAAAAACTTAGCGGTTTTACGACCAACTTCATCCTGTTAATTTTGTCACTCTGATGCGCGGGCATCCTAAAATTTCACTCTCATTATTTTTTCATAACGACCCTAAAGAAGTATAACTTCAAAAACTTAGGCCTCATAAAAACTTTAAAAAATTATCACAAACACGATTTGTATCGTGCAAACATTACTTTCACAATACTCGTAGATTATAAAAATAACTAGAATCATGAAATTGTTCATTTCTTAAGACTAAACTTTTTCATATTCCTAAGATCTAATCAAGGGAATAAATACCTTTGTTAACTTACTGCCATCGTTTCAGTATGTATAAAAAAAAATTATGAAGTCAAATACAAACGATTGAGTTCTCTGCTTTATGGTGCAATTAAATTAAAATAACGAATTCCTCTAAAACGAATATTTTTTTTAAATAATGAACTGAAAAACCTTTTCTGATTTCGGTTTTAAGGTAATTGAAAAAAGCTTTAGTTTGAACTAAGCTTTAATCCTTAAACCTTTTACACTTTAATGACGTGCAAGTTTTTGAGGTTCGAGTATTTTTCCATAAGTTCTAGATTTAAACTAATTATCCTCCTAAAGGCTTTTGCTAAATTTTTATAGACTGAAATGTATAAATACGTTAGGAATTAAAATGTTTATGGTTATGAATCTTATTTAGGCCAAAATGTTTATTTCTAATATTATGAGGGAGATTTTTTGAGCTTATTAGACTATCAGTATTTTGATACAAAAGCCAACAAGTCAACAAAAGCACAACAAAAAGCCACTGTTAATTAGGTTACTTGGAGCGTAACACACGCGTAGATAATTAAATGTTGATAATTTAGAGCCCATTTCTCCCAAGTTGTTTACACCGTAAATTTCTTGTAAATTTTGTCGTTTAGTGCGATAGCTGATCTTTCCGGTGGAAGTCAATTTGAGATAAATTTATAACAATGATAATTAAAACAACGACGACGGCAAGAAGGACGTTAATATTGTCAAGATCAAAATTTACATGTGTCATTCATGACACATATATGTACAAGGGCGGAAAATAAGGGCGCTCAGCTCGTTGCGATTACGATGAGGATATCTATTAAAGTAGCAAGTTTTACAGATATTGTGCAACGCGAGGAGAATTGATGTCTGGAGAAATGCCGCTAAAATGGTCTTCACCTTTTGAAATCAAGAAACTTAGACAGAAGGATCGCTCGTTCCAAAACATACATTATTATATTCCTGAAAACATCATCTATTTTGTACGGAACGGCACTCAGGTGTTTCTGGAATGGGAACTAGATCATTTTCTATAGAACTTTATATCAACGAACTTTGTAATTGTAATGAGAGTTTCAACTTTACAAAGCAGTTGAACGTCTCATACTAAGGCAAGTTATTATCAAATCCGAACTGGTGAAATTGTAACACGAATTTCATACCGCAAACAAGACAAATTTACAAAATTGCTTGCCGTTCCGAAAAACCAACTTTTGCCCCAGTCTCCCGATGATAAAACGTTTCGAATTGCTTTCTAATCGACACGTACGAAAGTGAAATAAATCTTTTGAATTAATTAAATAACTTACAAGACGAACAATTGTCTTATAAAACGAATTTTAGTTCTCACAAATGAAATTTTTTAAAACTTATTTAATGAATTCATTGTTTTCAAACAATCGACTTTAATTAAATTAATTACCAAACTTATCGTAACGATTAACTAAGATTGGAAAAAGAATCTCACTGATTGAAGTTATAATCAAATAACAAACTTCATAATTGCATTTTATCTGAAGTAAATACTTATTGTCAGAATACTGGCTCTTAACTTAAGGAGCATGGAAATAACACCAATTGATACTTAAATATCAAAATTTCAAAACTTTTATAGAAATATTTTCAACGTTTTTTTTTTAATTAATAAATAAATGAAGTGAAAACTGGATGGAAAAGTATCGCCATGAAGTAAATCAAAACCAGACCCTTAAAAATTAGAGATGCGCCGAATAGTGGTTTCACCGAATAACCGAATACCGAATACTATTCGGTTTAACCTTTACCGAACCGGATATTCGGCCGAATTATTCGGTTTACCATTTTATTGTTTTGTCGCAAAAACAGGTTCTAACATGTACGCTACGTGTCGCAACTAGCTAGATGATGAGAAGCCGTATTGGCTGATTCTCAAAGAATGTTTAATTCTATTAAAACCGTTTGAAGAAGTCACCAAAATTACCAGCTCTGCATTTTCGTCAATCTCTGAAGTGATTCCCTACAGTAACACTCTAATCAAATATTTAACAAAGCCCGAAATTTCAGAAATATGTACAAATGTACCAGAAATAGTACAGAAGCTACAAGAAGAAGTTCAGAGTCGTTTTCAAAATTTGGAAGAAGACAAATACTACTGCCTATCTACATTGTTGGACCCCCGATTTAGAATGAGATTTTTTGCTTCCGAAAATTGCGAACTGGTAAGAAGAAAGCTTTTTTTAGAAGCCATTCAAAGAAGCGACCCTGATGTTGAAAGCTCAAGCGAAGATGAAATTGTAAAAAACAGGGAAAGACCTCTACAAAATCTTACAAATTTTTTAGAGGAATCTGATGTTACATTTTGGAATTGTTATGAAGAACCTGTCTCGACAAATCCTGTCATTTTGGAAGATCCTAAAAGCCAAATCGCTGTGGAATTGGACAGCTATGCAGCTGAAAGCCTTCTACCTAGAACGCAGAGCCTTTTTGATTGGTGGGCAAAGCATAAGTCTAAATATGCACATTTAGCTAATTTAGCCAGAGTGTTTCTAAGTGCTCCTGGTAGTAGCGTATATAGTGAACGATTATTTTCAGAAGCAGGGAACCTATATGAAGAAAAACGCAACAGACTCTTGCCGGAGAGGGCCGAGAGTTTGGTGTTTCTGCACCATAATTTACCGTTAATTAATTATAAATATTAGAATATGCATTTTTTTTGTGTTTATCTTTCATTTTATTTCTGATCTCTATTATATTTTCATAGTGTCTCTAGTGTGTCTAGAAATTTGGATTTGATTGAAGTTTAAAAAAAATTGATTTTAAGTTTAAAATAAATATTGTTTTTTGGTTTAAAAATAAATGCTATTTTAAGGCTTAAAATAACTTTTGACTATCAATACTATAGGATAAGAAATAAATATATATACTTGAGGTTTCAAAATAAATGTTGTTTTGAAGTTTAATTGCTTTGTTTTATTAGCTTTATTCAACCCATTATTTATAGAGTTTATTTGACTTATAATATAGCATAAATGTTACATAAAAAGTTTTATCTTTTGGTTCTATACCGTGTCATGTAGCCAAGAAAATAGAAATATTCCAACCGAATATATTTGGCACCAAACCCGAATAATTCGGCCGAATACAAATAGTGAAAAAGATGCCGAATACGCCGAATACCGAATACCAAATAAATATTCGGCGCATCTCTATTAAAAATCATCTTACAAAAGTTTTATTTTTTTTGAAATTTACCTCTTATCTTTTTTTTCTCCATAACATAACTATCTTTCGTGAAAAATTGCAGTAAAATTTTAATGATTTTACTGAGATAAAATTCAATAAAAGCTTTCACCGTGTGCAAATGGAAATAAAAACTCCGAGAAAAGCTCGTTTTCTCCAATACAACTCTAATCTTTTGTTTGCGAAAAAAATGTTTCCTTTGAAACATCATCTATAACGTTCTTTATTAAAAAAAAAACAATCTTTTCTATTTTCAATAAATGTTCTTGCCAAGCACTATTTATTGTTATAACCCTTTTTCCTGGAGATACGTACAAATGCATTTGCAGTTTTTGCAACAATCTTATCGTTCTCCTGCAAGGCACTTATGGAAAATTCAATTTTGCTCCACTTTAAAATATGAGGTGGAGATTTTTTCTTTTTCTTTTTTAACAGAAATTATTTTAAAATAAATTCAACACGGTGTTAATTAACTTCGAGTGGGACTAAGACTAAGAAAAAAAAAGTCGTGAGTAATGATTTTGAGTGACTCGCATCCAAAAGGTAGATTGTGCCAAATGATTTCGATTCATTCGTGGCGTTCGCTCTCGCGTCTATTCATTACTTTAATTGCAGTTACATTGTAGAGGTGGGTACAGCATGAAGCAGCTACATCCAACAAATTTTAGATCCTTGCACCCTCGAAAACATCCCAACCCCCAATTCAACGAGTCTATAACATTCGAAATATTTACTGCAATGCGACATTGTGCAACTTCCTCTAACCACTCACTTCTTATTCGAACATTAATGCCACATATTTACACTCGCAAACTGGATGAACGTTATTATTACTATCTATAGAAATGCAACAAATTTCAAAAATATTAAATCGAAAAACATTAAGTTTACTACGAGTTGTCACTCGATACGATGGTCGGAGTGATATGAGGGAGGCTTTTAAGATAACTATTTCTTTGTGAACGATCAAAGCTCTAATTAATCGAAACCATTTACTAATTTTCATGTCAACCGTTCTAGAAACGGAATAAACCGCATCACAAAGAGCCTTAATTCGTTCTATAATTAGATTATTATATTTTAATTATGTTAAAACTAGAGCGAACGTTCCTAGTTCTTAATTTTATTAAAATCAATTTTATAGGTTCAAGTCAATTAATATGGCGTGGTAAAATAAATGTCAGTATTGGAAAGCGCGTTGTCTTGCTAACAGCTTTCAATAAGCACTTAAAAATTTACTTATCAATTATTTACAATTTTTACAAAATATTTTTAACGTGTGTTATATATCATCGATGACGGTAGATGGTTGATGAAATAATTTTAGGTGAATTTTATAAAGACATTTTCTATAATTATTTAAAAGTGAAGGGTTCTATCTTAAACTTTTTTGTCCGTTCAACGGGTCTCAGGATATTTCTGCCCTTTATCACCGCGACCAGTGAGGTCTATTGTGATGTTACCCTCTGTGTTAACTAGGGGAGCATCAGGCTTTTAAAGAAAGCCAGCACCTGCCTAGGGACTGCCATTGCTATCTCGCCAGGTGTCATGTCGGTCTTTCCGAGATGCTGTAGTCTTTTTTGAAAGCTGCCTAACATGAGTACAAAATGTGTTCCACCTTTTCTGCCACTTTCCAGCAGAGACGACATAATTTGGTGTCGGCTTTTTCAATATTTTGAAGATGGTAATTTAGGGTACAGTGGCCCAAATAGAGGCTTGTTAGGAGTCTTATGTCCCTTTTGCCGAGTGACAATATATTATTAGTTCTCTTTTGGGAGTACTTTATGAATTTCTTAGCTTGTCTATGCCACGGAGCAGCGGGTTGCCACTTTTTTTCCTTTTCCACTTTCTTATTTAATCATCTCGTCAGTGTCAATACCACAACAACAACAACAAACTTTTAAAGCAAATTAGTTTTTATTGGTTAAATCAGGTTAAATTTAAAATTAAATAATTTACTTGTCAATAAAGTGCGCTGCATAACAACAAGGTTCCCAACAAATGTAGGAGAAAACTAAAAATATTACAAGAAATTTGAAGATTTTACGGCTAAAGTGAATTGAGTTGGTATAAAGCTCCCTATCCTTTAGCATTGAGTGGCAACCCACTGCCACGGAGTATTCTTCCAGTTAGAGGCCTTGATTTTGGTCTCCCAAAAAAAAGCGTTTTTCAAAAAAAAAATAGTTTTTCTCAATATTAATGATAGAAAGTAAAATAAACGATAGGAAATTATGTTTGTATCCATTACTTTTAAATTTAAAATATAAAAAAAACAATTATTAAGAAAATACAAGTTTCCTTTGCTACCACTTACCCTAGTAATTAATTATCACAATTGGCTATAAAAACTAACACTTTCTTTTATAATATTGTAACGAATAAAGTATAGTCTACCTTAATAGCTTGCAAACGCTTAACAATTTCAAAATTCTAAACGAAACATCTCAAGTGTAAAAAGTATTTTGTAAAGAAAGCTCGGTGAAAATCGCTCTTTCAACTGATACAAAACCATTCTCACTAACGCCCACTAAACAAACTAATTAAGGCCCACTCCATTAAATCCACATCAATCCACCAACCGGCACTTGCCAGCTGAAAATTTCCTTTAAATACATATTTATCTTCTTATTACCATAAATTCTTTAGCACACAAACAACACAACTTTTTGATGAGCTTACATTTTTTTCAACTCCCATAATTCGTTAATGGAATGCCAAAACCGCCAAATCGTTAGACAATCCAAGTACAATCTTTCAATGTCAATAAAATTCTAGCGCGTTATTTTGTTTACTTTAACACCATTTAAACCGAGTTATTGTTGTTTAAGTGGAAAGTTTCTCGCTCATTCTCACATCTAACGTAAAGACTTTTTCAAGAATTGGCAACAGCATCAACTAAGTATGTACTTGTTATAAGTGAATTTCGTTAATATTATTAATCGCTATCGTTAAAGCTCTAATCATTTATTCGCCGTTGAACTTGATGAAGATTGTGAAGAGATTCATAATCGTTTAGTTTAAGTTCATCGCAATCTGTATTCGAAGTAATTGTAGCATTAACACCTATTTGCATCGAATATAATATAAATTTAACGATTTACGTTTAGTTCGCTACCAATCGCGAATATATTACATTGCTTTGAGGTTTATGATGTAATTACGGAACGTTTATTTGCGATTTTATGTCATCGTTACGTTGCGAAATAGGCTGGGCTTTGTTATTGCATCTTAATTTCATAGAAACTGTTTGTGTTACGTTTATTGCATCGAACAGTCGAGAAAGTTTTGAGCTTTTATTTAAGTCGTAGTAGCGAAGAAATCGTTCAAAGTTAATTGTCTTTTTTTTTATTAGAAATAAAAACAATGATTTTTGGGCTTTGAGGCGTTACGAGCTTAAATATTAATAAAAAGCTGTCATGTTCTTAAATGAAATTTTTATTATAACAATCTGCAAATAATACTTATATTGTATTTAAACGTTAATTTTAAACAAAAAATTTTATAATTGAAATAATATATCCATTAAATATTAGTGGATAAAAATTTTGCAACTGTTCAAGTATTAGAATTTGTTACAATTAACTTGTTTTTTTTATTTTTATCTTTACATAGTATAAAACAAAGTCACTCCCGCTGTTTGTTCCCTTAGATCTTTTAAACTACAAAACGGATTTTAATGCAGTTTTCAGCAATTGATAGAGTGATATAAGAGAAATATTTGTATAAAACATGCATATTATAGTAGAGAAAAGTCGGGAAATTCAATGATTTATAATGGTTTGTGAGACGATTTTAGACAAGAAAGTAAGTGCACTTACGTTGCAAACCAATCTTAAACTTAGGTTAAAAATAATCTCTTGATTATAAACTGTTTGATCTTAGAACTAAATTTACCTTTTTTTTACTCTTTACCCTACGAAGATGTGGTTTGCTTTATACAGTTTTCCTAGTTATCTCCTATACTAGTTTGGTGTAGTTTAAAACTTTGATTTGTTGATTTTAATTATTTAATTATTTCCACAACAAAAATACAATATCTTTACATATAAAACAAAGTCACTCCCGCTATCTGTTCGCTTAGATCTTTTAAATTACAAAACAGAGTTTAATACAGTTTTCAGAAATTGATAAAGTGATTCAAGAGGAAGGTCAGCAAGTATAATACATGCATATTATAGTATAGAAAAGTCGGGAAATTCAAAGATTTGTTATGTGATGTTATAACAAACATATTTTTGTGCACTTACAATGCAAACGCTGGCTAAACCTTACGAGATAAAAAAATTTCAATTTCGCTGACTTTGGACTTAATTATTATATTTCACAAATACAATTCACAAAAATTCACAAAACAAGTTATGAATTTAAGCAAAAATAAATGTAAAAATTTACAAACCGAAAAATCCAAATTGTTAATTTTGTATCTCCAGATACGTACTTCAAACGCCATGCGTTCGTCATCAGTGGATCAAATTGAAGTGTCTTCGAGAACAATTTCGTGCTGATTCACAAAATAGTCCCGAATTGACCTCAATTTATAGGTCCTTTCGATCCCTTTCTCTTTTACAATCGCTGCAGCCGGGGGTGCAATCCTTTCGTCCATTCTCTTCTTACCCTTTCCCAAAACGCCGAATAACGCCGAATCCTGAATCGGTCCTTTCTCCCAGTTTAAAACTTTCCCTTTTCTTTTATAAATTTCAATGCTTTCGATGGCATCCAATCTCTTGTTCTGTTGAACATTTTTCAGAAGTTTTACTTCGGCTAACTTGTGACCTGTTTCAACATTATGTTCCGCTACACAAGATTTTTCCGTTCTGGAATATTTTATATTTGCCAGGTGCTCCTTGTATCTAGTTCCTATTTTTCTTCTGGTTTGTCCGATATAGCTTTTCTCGCATTCCATACACGCAATTTGATAAATACCTGATCTTTGAAGATCAGGTATTCTATCCTTGCAACTCAGGAAAATATCCTTTAGTTTAGCTGTCGTGTATCCTGCCTTTATATCATATTGTTTCAAAATGTTTGAAATTTTATTAGATACCCCAGAGAAAAATGTCAGCCTCGCCCATTTGTTTTGTTTCTCCTCCTCAGATCCTAAGGTTGTGACGTCCATGCTGGTCCTTATCTAGGACAAAATCTCGAAAAACTCTACATCAATTAGTTATGTAATGTACATGTACTCTTAAAAGAGTATGGTTGGTCACCTTATATAGGATAGCATAACAATTGAATCCTACAGGAACCGTCTATTTTCTTAGTATTTTCGGTAAGCTTTGTTAAAGTTTGTGAAATAGCATTTGAACGCATTTTCCTCAAGAAGGAAGCCTCACCAATTTTACACATTAACGAAAGAAATCTCTACAAAGTTTAAATTAAAAAATTGACAAAGTTTACAGGTTTACAGTTTACATATTATGACTTTCAATTAATACCCGATAAAATTAATAATGAAATATTTTTAATAAATTTGAAATTCTTTATTGTTCATTGTCAAAGATAATAATTAAAAATGTGCGTATTAAAATAATATAGGTATTAATTTTTTAAATAAATAACAATTACTTAACGGAACTAATTTTAATGAATTTTTGTTAAAGATATCTCAGATCTTAAGGTATTGAATATCATTTATGAATATTATGAATATCATTAATTTTCAAGTCTAAAGGAACATTTTATACTTAAAATTATAATGAACCTGTAAGATGGCTAATATATCTTCCTAGAAAAGTAGTTTTAAGAATTTTGATAAACTTACTTTGGATCTAAAGTCTGAAAGTATCTATCATTTTTTTCTGTCAAAATAGATTAATTTTAAAATTTCGTTGTGAAAGTAGGGAATCAATTAATTAATCAATTAAATTTAAATACTCTCAGCAAAGCGAGCGGGTATCAGCTAGTTAAATATAAAATTAACTCATGAAAAATTAAATCAAATTTAAGAAATTCCCACAATGGTTCATAAACATTTATTTTTCCGGTCAAAAAAAGCTTCAGAAAAAAAGTTTGATAAAAAAGCCACCGTTAAATATTTCACAAATATGAAAGCAGCTTTTAAATGACAGAGAATTTAATTTTGTCACGCACCGAGATATTATGTTAGCGTCTCGGCCACCCTATTATCGCCCTTATAAAACCACCCGCTTTATATGGTGCCCACTTTTGTATCTTTTTGACACAAAAATGTTTCGTAAATCTAGACTGAAATGAAGGACCATACGTAATACGTAATATTTGTAGCATAATATTTTAATGTTTCGTGTTTTTCTTTTGAAAAGTCGCATTTACCTTCGCTTTATCTAGCAGTCGGTGCCTTTATTGTCACCAAATGTGCTGAAATATTACGGTTTTGTGTTTTGTAATGAAACTAGCGAGACTAGCGAATTTGGCTAGTTTTTATAGTTTATTCACGTATATAAAATAAAAAAGGACGCTTAAAAAAGTTTTATTAATCAGATATGTACCATAATGGATCGATCGAGGCTAAAAACAATTCTAAAAAATCAATTTGAATATATTGGTTTTATGATTTTCAAAACAGGACCCTAAATCTTTTGATTTTGATTCGATCCATCTTAACGTTTCTGTAAGAGTACTTTTATGTTTTTCAAATCAGATTTTCGAGACAAGACAATGAAAGGCAAGTTGTTCACGTACGTGTTAAATAAAATCTCGATAAATTGTTCGAAATAATTCAACTCTTCCAATGTTGACATCGTTTAAGACCGATCCCAACAATTTATCATGTAGGAGGCGCAGCCTTCATTAGACATTAAGGCCCTTCGTCACCGACAGGTTTGTCTCAAACGAACACTCGATCTATTCAACTCGTAAATTCAGTGACACATCTCACACAAGTTGAAAAAGCATTTAAAGCCTTATCACACTCAAAAATCATTCAGTTTCAAATAAAAAAAAGGCACCTAATTCTTGGTTGGACTAAAAAAAAATTTATGTGTAAATTATTAATGTTCCGTAAATCCGCTCAGAAACGGCAATGAACCTAAATAAAAGCGACGAGGTTTTGATGAATTTATAGGCAGAAAATACAATAAAACACCAACAAATATAAGAATAATATAACTCACATTTTTTTACCGATTAATGACAAAGGATTTGGTTTAATTCAAAGTTATTTATAAACATAGAACAAAACACATTTTTTTCTTTTATTCTTTGAAACCGAAAGACGTGGTTTATCGATGAATTTTCTGTAAATTTAACTCGGTATGCTTATCTTTATTAACTTGTTCATTTAATTTGCTGTGAATAAATCAAAAATTGAGATTTCCGATGAATTAAAAGATAACTTCTTGAGAAAAATCATCAACGGTAATTATTTTAATGAACTTAATTTCCAAATCAAACACTGAGATAATCTAAGGTCATAGTAATAAAGATAATTTTAACATTATCGCATTAAGTATAATTAAATTGCATTTAAGCTATTGCAAAGAGGCTATTTTATTGTTATTTGTTCTTTAATGAGTGATAAAATAAAATAAAAACCTTGCAAATTGTTATGTTATACCTTCGCTTCTAGTTTAGCTGTCGTCTGGCAATAAAAATGTAATTTTATTAATTAAAGTCGCCGGAATTGATTAGCTTTTCAGAAAAAAATATAAATTTCAAGTTTTTATAATATTTAATGTTTATAGCAAGTAGTGAACTGTTAAAGGTTCTTTACAAAAGTGATAGAGAAACAAGGTTTCGTAAAGAGGAATACTTCATAGGATAGGCGAATAATGGTTACTTTTAACCATTTGAAGCCTGAAAGTGTCTCAAATACAAATTTTATTAAATAGAATATATCTGAAGGACAGATTACTAGTCCTATTAACTCTCGCATCTATCAACTTCACAATTACAGAGTGATATTTAAAAAAATAGTATTTACAAATATTTTTAATTGCTTGGTTATAAATGATTTTAATTACTAAAATTTGAAAAATTGAATTGAGTACTTACTAAAATTACTAAAAAACTGTTTTTTCAAGTCGAAACGCAAAAACAAAAAACAAACTTTCATCTAATCTCAATATAAAGCAAACTTAGGATGGATGGATGTTTGTTACTCAATCACACCAAAACGGTTGAATGAATCTGGATGAAATTTGACACAAAGATTCTGGGTAATCAAGATGTCCTTTTTCAAACAGATGAAGGGATTTCAATGATATTTTCTTTTAATATAGACAAAATCAAATGAAAATTTAAAATGGTATAATAATATTATAATGAGAATTGAATGTACAAAATCATAGCGATTTTCGTTTGAAATTGAATTCGTTGAAAAGTCTGAAATTTTGAATTTTAAATTTCAATTTAATATGGGATGGGGTTTGCATAATGACGAATCAGAACACCTCTGTTTTTTTAAAAATTATTTGAAATAATTTAAACACATGACTGTCGAAGTAAGAATTCAAGAAGCAGATTGTCCTAAAGACTCAATCACATGGTCCTGGTTATTGCCTAAATTTCTCAAATTCGAGTAAATTTTTTTCAAACAACAACTTTTTTGTTATCATGTAATTATTAAGTGTCTTCTATGCTCTGTTTAAATTATTTAGCTTATATGTTAAGTATCTCATTTTTATAAGCGTTTAGGTAATTTTTTTCTGAAAAAATAAATGATTCTTCTAGGATAGCTATAAAATAAATCAAATCATTTTTTCTGGTTCTCACAAAAGAACAAATAAACGGCTCAATATGTTTTTTGTAGCCAAGTAAGTTAAAAACTGAATAAGTATTTCATATGTTATGTTTACTATGGACAAATGTAGGTTTCTGTAGGATAGCTTTCGACGAAAATATTTTTTTTTATTTTTTAAGTCGCCTCAACCCGAAAGTCCTTAGCGACTTTTTTTTTGCTTATATGTCATCCAATAGGTTCTGGGATTGAAGGATTTCCTTGATTGACTACAGAAGCGATAAATTATTGAGAGCCTCACTTATCTGGTTAGGGATTCCCTTTTCTATTATAAAAATATTTGTTCATTGATTATTTCATCAAGAACTAAACAATAAGTTAACATAATTTTTGTATAGGACCAATTTTCGGCTCATACATTAAATATTTAACGTTTTATCCTGGGAAAAGCGTTTTTCCATACAGAATAGCTAAGAGAAAAACGTATTAATTATTTCTTACAAAGAAAGAAAGTAACGAACCAACGCAAACTTGTTAAAGCTCATTGGTCGAAAAGTGTATTTGTTACTATTTCCGATCATGTATGGTTCCTGAAGGATAGTAAAAAACAATAATAATTAATGGTTTAAAAATTATTCAATTAAAACTATTGATTTGTTTCAATAGAAACGCAAATTTCATTTGTCAACGTCAACAGAGCGAGGATGGGTATGCTACTTAATATTAAATATACTTTTGGATTAAAACTCAACAGCTATAGTTTTAGTAAAAAAAATCTTGAAGTCTGCTATTTTCTGATCAAAACACCATTTGATTGGACTATTTATTACTTAAAGAGGTATAATAAGAATTGAAAAACATAATATACATAATAAGAATTGAAAAACGGAAAAGCTCCATATTTTCAATTGTATTCATTCAATGATGAACAAATATTTTAAATTTACAATTGCTGCTAATATATAATTAATTATTATTACTTAGGCTGACCTTTTCTGAATAGGTTAAGAAACATTTTTTAATATTGATATTACATATAATTCTTGAGTAGTTATTATTTAAATGCTCACTCTTATTTTACTAATTTTAAGTTAGAGAAATAAACGTAAGTGTACTAACTGCTATTTTATATCTACAATACCACAATATGCCATGTTCCATATACCAGCGTTTCTCAACCTTTTATGGCCCGCGGACCGGTACAATTTATAAAAAAAATCGCGGACCAGTGATATTATTTTAACAACAAAATTTTACTAGTTATTAAAAATCTACTACATACGTTAATTATAAAATTTTTATTATCATTTAAAGGAAAAAATTGTCCACGGACCACTGGTGGTCCGCCGCACCCGCGGTTGAGAATAGCTGCCATATACGACAATATCTACACGAGTCATTTTTTAAGAATTAAATTTTCCATTAAAACCTTAGTTGTGTCCCACTTTTCAAAGGATCAATTTCAATTAAAATATTTAAATTTTGTCTGTGTTAAAGTTGCTTTTTGGGCATCAAATTAAATTTAAGCATTTTTTTTAATTACATTCAGTTGTGTGTAAAATTTCTGGCATAAAAAGGCTATTGAAAAAAGATTAATTATTTTTCGTAAGAGGCCGAGTAAAGCCACAAATTGCCACAAAAAAAAAATAAAACAGAAAAAAAGAAAAAAAGAAAACATTTTTCTTCAGTTTTAAATCTTTTTATGATACGATTTCGTATTAAATGTAAAAACAAAACCCAACAACATTTTCTCTCATTATTTTAATTTTATACTCTTTTTTCGTACTCGTTCCACCACTTTTCAGTTTGGTAAATAATTAGAACGCAAAAAATTAAATATATTTACCCAGTTTTTTTTAATGTGGTCGTGTTTTCTCTGTGCAATTTTTTAAAATTCAAACGTTCGTATATACACACGTGAGTTTTTGTGTATACGCACACAAAAAATATGAAAATACCACGTGTCATATTTCTCTTTATCTAATTGTTATGGTTTTTAATGATATTTAAAATAAAATTAGTGCAAAAAACTTTTGTAAATTGAGTCGTGTATGAATGGAAATGGCTATAAAAAATATAATAAAAATTTTAAAATAGAACTCGAGTCAAGCACAAGCTTGTTAGTGTTACAGAACTATACTCGTAGCTATAACAATATTAAAAAAATTAACATTACAATAATTGAAATTTTGAAAATATTTATTTGATTAGAGATTAAAAAACTTTGTATTCTATTCAGTTTTCCAATTAAGTAAGGTTGCATTTTAATAAAATATATTTTATTAAATATTTTTTATACAAGCAGTAAGAAATATTGGACGCCTGGATGAAATATTTGAACTTAAAGTAGATAAAATTTGTTCTTCTTTTGACTTATTTCCTTGAGCTTTTTATACTAAAAAACATAAACAACCGCCTCTAGTTCAATTGTGTTTTCCTAAAAATAAGTTTTCCTTAACGATACATTATCTCATTACAAAGAACCTTTAAAAAAAAGTTTCTGCTTTACTTTCCTTATTATTTCTGAGTTATATTCAGTTAAACGTAATTTAGCAAATAAGATGCCTATATAGTGCATTTATAATACATAAATTAGCTAATTCCTATATGATTTACTGGTACTACCAGCGTGGCTATTTCGTTCATAGAAAAATTGACAAAAAGTAAGCACACCAATGTTTTGAAAGATACAACTGTCTCTGAATAAATAGACCACCCAAAGCACTTACAAAAAGCAGAAACTAATTAATTGAAATAAATTCAATTCCATAACTCAATGTAGGTAATTATAAGGTTATATCCCCAATAAGTATGGCTTTGCGCGGTAGTTACGTAATAATTAAAAATCCTCGAATACAAAAGCGAGGTTCTTTACATGTTCATGTACATTTTACATTGGTAATAACAAAATTAAATTTTGAAAAAAATCATATTTTAATAGTTAGCCGTAAGAGATATATAATTTTCAAACTGTTTTTTTTTGGTGTTTTAAGTCAGTAAAAATCGACCTAAAATAGCTAAATTCGCAAAACATGATGTATCTCTGATTTTTTAGTATGTTGTTTGGACCTATTAGGGCTATGTATTCTCAAGTTGCAAACTTGCAAGTTGAGGTCCAAACAACATACTAAAAAATCAAAGATACATCATGTTTTGCGAATTTAATTTTGATTTTGACTGGGCTATAATGGTATAATTTAAAAATTTTGCTTTTAAACTTATTGAGTTACTTGTGATCTAGAAATTAAAATGCCTAATAATTCATTTTAAATGCACAATTATTTGTGTCATTTTTAAAATTTACAAACGTTTTAAGGATAAAATCTCATGTCCTGGATCCTCATTAATCCACTGTATATATTTCTTCAAAATCTATGAGCTATATTTTGTAGTTTTGTAAAAAATAATTCCTTGATATTTAATTTAAAAATGTTTTTCTATATCTGACAGACGATGTACAGTAGCGAAGGATTTAAGTTGTTTTAGATCAAAAGACAAAAACCTAAAATCCAATTGATTTGTCTCGTTTGAAGCCACAATTTTCTGTCATCTCTCGGATGTTCCACTCCTTCTTTCAGTGTGTTTTTTCAAGATTAATTTTTTCTCTGCATAATTTTTTTTCTATACTCGAGGTACACAGAGAGATAGTGGTAAAACGGCAATGAGAGGAAGGAGCGCACCACAAAAATGGATTAAAACCGAGCCGAGAGAGGCAAGTTGTGTGTTTTTATTTAGTTGCGCTAGCCATTTCATTGTTCCGACCTGGCGAAGTGAAACGGACCACAAAATAATCTTCTTCCCTATGTGTATGAAGATTTTGCTGCTGATGCTGATGCTGCCGTGGCTTCAGCTGGTCGCTGAGCCCATGAATATTATGTCGTCATGCCGAAGGATTACGTTTCCTTTCAATGTCTGATCTGTTGTCGGAGGGACGTTTTTAGAGCAACTAGTCATCGTATCGACGACGTTTTTCGTTTAGCTAGAACTAACTTGCGGTTCTCCATTATTTCGATCAACTTCAATGATTTTCAATGACAAGACATTATCTTTTTTCAGTCCATATCTCTTAGAGAAATCAAAACTTAAATATACATTTACAATACATTTTTATAGAAAGATTTATTCTACGTTTCAATTAGTCTTTAAATATATATGAATTCGTGGCTACCCATGACTTCGCTCACATAAAATTCAACAAAATATGTAATCACAGTTCATGCATAAGAAGACAAACCACCTATGAGAGAGAAATTATATTATCATTTTATATTATAAAGATTAACTTGATTAAAGATACTTAGTGGTTTAGAATAATTTTACTTAATATTTAGCACTAAAACGTAAGAAATAAGAAATAACTAAAGCAATGGTTCTTAAAATTTATATATAGATTATTGATAGTTGGAAAACTAGTAGTACCTAATACTACAAATAATATTTGTAATTGTTATTTTTGAATTTTTACTACCCTTTATTCCAATATTTAAATTTTAATAAAGTGTTTTTAAGAAGTACGTTACAATGAATAAAAAAGGCAGTTCAAATCAAAAAAATGTTGAGTATTATGTTAGTGAGAGTTCTTTAGGATTTTCTTTAGATTTTTAAAATGTTTCAATCCTTCAATGAACAAATAAAGAAACTACAAAAGCAGAGATTCTTTATATCTGCATATATTAGTACATAATTGCAAAAAAAGAATTTGAAAAAGTTGATTATTAAGGGGAAGGACTCAAAAGTTCCAAGTTTCTTATTGCGTGAAATTTGAAAAAAAAACCTTCCTAATGAAAGTCTCTGTCCTCTCAGGGAAAACACTTTAAAGTTTCATGTTTTATATTCAGTGGTTTAGCCAAGAACATATCTGTCAGTTCACGATGATACTGTTTTATATATAGAGGTATTACAGAGTAAGACTCATCGTCAAAGATAATATTCCTTAATTACTATTATTATTTTATATTTCAATTAGTGCTACCCCTCATCACCTTCAGTAGATGTAAAATTTTTGAAAGAGTAAATATTTAAACAAAACCACACAATTATAAATATATAATCCTACTGTTTAAAACTTTCTTAGTTCTGAAAAAGGGGTTTACATAGATAATGAACGACTAACAATTAGTAAACTTCAACAATAAATAATACAATTAAAATATTTGCTCATTAATTTAATTTGAGTGAAGATACTACACTTAAATTAAAATAATTTACCATAGTAAAACCAGTCAGAACTCCTGAAAACATATTACAAAGAACATAAAATATATTACAAAAAGAAGAGCTTTTTGTTAGTAGTCTATATAGTACCTTAAGGAATACTCAAAATTCACTCCTTAAGTTTCATTCATTTTAAAATAACACTGAAAACAGAGCTAGTTCTACCCCAATGAGGTTAGCATTTCGAAAAAAATTCTGTCTTAGTAGATAATACCTAGTGGAGTACTACTTAGTTTCTAGAAATCAAGATTATAACTTTAGTAATTTTCCAGTGATAAATAATTAGACCTCTAAGTCGATATATAATAGATTCAGTCTTTAAATAAGCAAACATTTAATAACTTTTTGATTGTTACAAATGATAGATAAAGCATTCCCATATCTGAGTTGTCTGGTGAGTCCTGATGGCTATTTTCGGTCTAAATATCATAACGATGTAATTTCTATCAATCGTTTGCATATGCATTTTGTCCAATTGTAAACACTGACAAACATCCTATTGCTGTGCATTGAATTGCAACAAATTCACCCTGATGTTTGTTTATTTTTCTCGGTGCATACATTTGCATAAAGTCTCAATCAATCGAACAATATTGCATTTGCCTCAAAAAATTGTTTCATATACAACTTCATACGAGTTTATGGGTTTGAATATGTGGGATTCAAACATAGAAATGTTCAAGATTCAATATGAAATGTAAAATATGTTTTGACGACGTCTCTATATGCAAAAAAGGCGCTTTATCAAAATGTTCTTTGAGCTACAAAATAACAGAATGGAAACTAGATTTTTCCAAGATATCCAGACGAGATTTCGAATAAGAAATTTGAAAAATTTCCGAGAAGAAAAATTAATATAACAATTTTCTTTCTCAAGAATTTTTAAAAATCGATAGATCAGTCCAAAAATTCTTAAAAGAGGTAATGTCTTGTAAATCTAAGTTAAAAAAAATGAAAATTGACTTTAAATATTCAATCTATAAAATAACAAATTTGAATGAGTCTATAATTCAGTAAATAAAGAAATATGTTCTTAAAATATATGAATATTCTAAATTTCTTTTTAAAATGTGGTTCCAAAAAAATATAATACTTATAATTTTTGCATAAATAGTTGATAAATGATGAGTTAAACTAGCAGACACGTCTTCACATCGCTTGGGGGTTGACAAATGTAACTTGCGTTAAATATCGTTTCCATTGAAATTATCCAACAAACATATTTTTTTATTTACTACTATCTTTCAGAAGTTAATTCTTTCATTTTTCTGAGATAGTTACGTATATATCCACATTTTTCGATTAATAAGTATCCACTAATTTTGTATACAAAACTTCACGTTATTAAATAGAAAATTTCGGTTTTTTCTGTCATCCTACAGGACTACCGTACTTTTTCTGGATAAAAGATAATATGCGTATACAAAATTACGTTAATTTATTTTCTTATTCCTATTAGAAAACAACCAAAGACAGATATTTCTATTTGTAGTTTTCCTGCAGAAACCATACATTTTTCCGGTATTAATATCAATCTAAACATTCTTCGGCTTATTAACTTCCACGGAAGATCACGCTGAATCATTAATTCGTTTCTTTATGAGGAACAAAAAATACTGTATTCGTATTAAAGTATCCTACAAGAACCATGCATTTTTCCAAGTTAAAAGTTATGCTTTGTGTTTTTCTATAAGCTACTTGTATACTTATTAATTTTTATTAAAATCCGTTCATCCGTTTTAAAAAGGATAACGCGATCCTCTGGGGTGATACGTTTTTCAGGGTGAAAATATAGCATTTGTGTTATTATGACGAATATAAACCATATAAACTGTATTGCTGTCAACTTTTATCAAAATCTGTCCAATAGTTTTTACAGGAAAGAATAACAAATATCCTCAGAACTTTCATGTTTGTAATATTAATAGAATATGTATTTTATCTTTTAGAGACCAACCAATGAAACCCAAAAAAGGCGATTTGAGTTTTTTCGGAAAAGGGTAGAGAAGACTTACTTGAACAACATAATAAAAGTCCTCGATGGCGAGTAAGAGTTGGGTAAGGAAAGGATTGAAAGTTTTCTTTTAGGTTTCCTGTAAATATTTAAAAAATGATATACAATTTTACAAAACTCAAATATACATTTTCATTTACGGCAGGCTATTCTTTAATTTTTTTTCTCTAGAATGAATACTTAACAATTTATACCGAATGAAATTTGCATCAATTGAAATGTAACATATTGTTAGAAAAAAAACTATAACACAGCTTACAAAGGTTTTTAACTTGTAAGCTTGCAAAACGTGTTCTTTTCTACTGTTAGTTTTTAACATACAATTAGTTTAATAGTGCAGTGTATCACAAACTCGTTTTAGTAACGCTGAAATAAGTATATTACATTTCAATTGTTAAAAATATCATCTCCAATATCTCGCTTAAAACTAATCCTTAAAAAAATAGAGAACCTACTTTAAGGAAAAATTTATATGCTTAACTTATACACATTTTCCACTAGAAAGCACGGTTATTGACTTTTGGTGTGGTGTTCAAGAAAGATTTTTCTACTGCTAATCCGAAAAAAAAACTGAATGGTATCATTTCTTCCTACATTTCTTTCTTGTGTTATTGACTAGGGTATTAATTAATAAAATCAATATTTGATCACCTAATTTTTCTATAGTAATACTTTGATATTTATTTGTAAGTATATACTTAAATGTATATATGTACTAACAGTCGATAAGTTTTTGATAGATTTAAAAGAAAAATAACCGCTAATAAATTCCAATTATATGTCGCCTCGACCCAATCCTTTACTTCTTCCATTCAACATTTATTATAAGATAAATTGAAAGCTCTGTGTGTGGAAATGAATAAAATTGTATTCATTCGATACAGACGAGATTTATTTTTGAAAAAAAAAACGACGAGAAAAGGGAATATTCGATTGAGTTTGTCAATGTATCAAAGGTAGATGAATATATGTCGGATGGGATTTATTCATTCGAATGGAGAGAGAGTCTAAGAGCCGAAGAAGTAGACACATTTTGTTCATCTTGTCACATTATCCCATTACCTGTCACTTTGATAAAATATGCCCATTTTGCCATTCATAACAGATATGTCAGCTGCTGTTTCTGAAACCGACAGAAATTCTTATCTGTTCGATAATATAGAGACTCGATGATTGCAACCCGAAAGAAAAAGAGAATACTTACGCATTTTCAATCAATGCTCCACGAATCGATGTAATGTGGAAGTTTTAAGCAAGTTAATTTGTGGTTTGACTGATTTTTATATATCAAATTGAATTACGATAAAGTATTTTTTTTTAATCTAATTGGTTGTTAATTTGAATCGATTGGTAAAAGAAACCTGTGATTAAATAATTGTATATATTATGTTAAAATGAATAGTATGCATATAACAGATGGTTTAAGTTAAAATTGATTTCATTGAAACATTTTTAATAGAAAAACCTCAACAAATAAAAAAAAACTAGCTATGAAGCATAAAAATTTAATGTATTGAAACAGAAAAAATTAGTCCTGGCAACAATCGGAAATGAACTCGGAAATATTATTTATCAAAGTAATAATTTGACAAAATTCGATTCGATTCGATTCGCTTTGCAATTGCCTGTTTAAAATTTCCTCTCTTCATTTTCGACCTCGCACAAATTACGTTTTGTGATATTAAACTTTGAATTTGTTGTATTGGTTTTTCATTGGAGCTCAACGAAGCGTGTTATAAACGTAGTTCAAATTTCAATTGTTTAAAGTTTATTTTGGTTACAACAAATATAAAATAAATACTTTACCGAATTAATTAAATTTTATCAAAGTTTAATCAATACAAAACAAAAACAGCTTTCGCCAGCTCTCGCATCTCAAATGTATATATCGCAATTTCGAGATGGAGAAACAAGTGGACAAAAATTAAACGCTGTCTAACAGCAAATATTTACCCTCGATTCGATTCGATTCGCCTAGTAATCGATACAGTTCCCAAAAAAAAAAGAAAATTTTATTTCTCGCAAAATAAATTCATTAAATGTTCGAGAAAGGAAACAAACTGCATATATCATCGGATATTGCTTCGATTTTTACAAATATAAGAGCTTTCGCACGTTCAAAACAAACTCGAAATCACCTCTAACAAAAATATATAAGTTTCGACTCGGTTGGAAATAAAACTTTATTCATTTCAAATGGAAAGAAGTTCACATCGGAAATTTTCAAACGAGAAAAGAATCTTTAACTAAAAAACTCAGTGTAAAACACACCGTTCGCCAAAAAAATAGAACTCTAATTTTGTTGCAAAAAAAAAAAATTCCCATCTCAAAACTAATCACAAGTAAAACCTTAAAATTTCAAATTATTTAGAAAAATACCATTCAACTTTTAAACCAATTAGAAAAAATATCAAAACTCTGTTAAGTTAGTTAAAGGTTTTTTCATTTCAAAATCTATTTATTTGATAAATATACTTAGACCTGCAGTCAAAATCGACATAAAAATAGCTAAATTCGCAAACCATGATGTATTTCTGATTTTTTAGTATGTTGTTTGGACCCATTAGGGCTATGTATTCTCAATTTTACAACTTTCAAAAAGTTGTGGAAAAATGTTTATAGTGGAAAACCCGTGACATTTTTCAACAAATTCTACTCGTAGGATCAATGGTTTCGACTTTTCAATTTGAAAGAGAAATTTTTAAAGTAGTATACCTATGCTTTTGCAGTTTTCGCTGTGACTTTACAGCAGATAGTTAAACACCTCTCTGTTAATTGTTTACGTTTTATATCAACTATTTTAGTAAGTTTTGCACAAAGTCCCTAATCGATGTAGTTTATGTACTCCCATAAGACCAGAGCCAATAAATAAATAATAGAAATTTCAAAAATATTTCCTAGAATAAGCTTAACACCTAGATTTAAACATGTATTTCAAAAAACGTTATTATTATTTATTTATTTATTATCCATTCAATATTTGTTAAAAGCTATGATGGAGCTAAAGATGGTCCAGGCTTTGAGTATCTTAAAACTAAATCTCCCCGAATCAGTGACGCAAATTCAATAGAAGTGTAACATAGTTTCTTTGCCAATACAAAAGCTGATAACTACCAAAAAATCATTCAAAACCTTCTTTCTGTTTATAAAGCTCTAGGATGCAATACGTCACGCAAAATTAATTTTTTAGGCTTGCGCTTGGATTTTTCCCCTGAAAATGTTGGTGCCATATCCGATAAGCATGGTGAACGGTTTCAGGAGAATATATTACTCATTGAAAGACTCTAAAACAGGAAATAGTCAGAAGCAATGCTTTCCAGTTTCTGTAGATCGATTCACCGAAAACTCAAAACTCCGATTGATACAATGAAATGGAACAAAATTATAAAAAATTAGATTTTATCATAATAATGAGATAGATTTATGAGACAGATCAGATATTTCCTGCCAAACTTAAACGTGGTTCCTTATAATTTTTTTGTAATAGTTCTTATTTTTATAATATCATTTTTAATTACATGGGCATAATCTTAAAAATACCTATATATCCAGTATTTATTTCCATGTTAAATTCATAAGCACGAAAAATAATATTATCATGCATGAAAACAATAAGGAGGAAAAACAAGTTTTCCTCGAGCCCATTGAAATATATGCTCCAAAACAGTCGGTGTAATTTAAAACCGTAGACATTAACTTATATTTTTAAACAATTTTCGAAAAATTTTGCAATAACATGAAATTAAATGCTTTCGAAAAGCGATTTTCGCGAAACGAAAAACGTCGCCACGTCGTCGATTCGATAACTCGCAAAGTTTTCCATTTCTACAAACTTCACATTAATTAGATAACTTTGTTTTAAATACATTTGAACATTTGTCATTTTCAAGCTGCCGATTCCACGAAATTAGTTTTCAAAGAAAAAAAAAGTAATTTTTGCTAAGAGGAAAAATAAAGAAGCGAAAGTATAGCTGGAGACGTTAATTTGATTGAAACCAAAAAGAAAAACTGAGAGCATTATAGTATTGCGGAAATGAAAAATCGGACAAAAACTCTATCATTGATGCTCCTTTATATGTAATAGGTAAAGTTTATCGATAAAATTATTAAGTAATATATTTTGGAGAAAGAATTTACAATTTCCCCCGATCTAACCTTTTTCGCACAAAAAAAGGTTAAACAACAACAAAAAATTTAATTTTATCTTTAACTGAAAACAAAAAAACAGAAAATAGAAAATTTTTTCATAGAGAGCAAGTTTTCAAAATGGCATAAAGAGCATTAACAAATAAAAATATCTCCACCCAAATTCAAATTAATTCAAGCATTATTTCAAACAAAAAACGTTCCACGCCAAACATTAAACGTTATATCTGCTTTCGAAATAAGCGAAAAAGAAAATTATAACTATTTGTTGTACAAAACGTAATTTGGTCAAGAGAGTGTGAAAATTATTTCTTCTTTAATGGTCAATACATATTTGTTTGAAAATCTATTTTAAATAAAATATTATATTCAAACGCATGAATTCAAGCGGCAAAATTAAAAATATTCATTAGAGAACAACAGTTTGTTATGATAAAATTTAAAAAAAAAATCTCAAATTTAATAATAAAATCCTCTTTTTTCCTGCTGGAACTAGTTGTTTTAATTAGCTTTTGTTGTTTGGTCTTGTATAAGATTTTTTTGTTCAGTTTAATATTTGAGTGCATTATTGGATTTTTTTCGAGGTATATAATAGCTTTAAATAGCTGTAATTATAGGGATGAATCGCTCTTAACATTCCATAAACAACAAGTTAATATCGGCGCTATTGAAACTCGAAATTCAATGCATTGAAGATGAAAGTTTCGATTTATGAGTTTGAATAGCATTAGGTAGTAAGGCATAGGAATTAAATTTAAATCAAAAGGATCGTTCGAATTATTGTTTTCGATCGATAAACCTTTAACGTCGTGGGTTATCTAATTAATTACCTCTCGTTTGTATTTACGAGCATCGAAATTCCCTTCAAGAAAATTAAAAATTCTCTCAATCCTTTTAATGTTATTAAAACGTTTCCCTTGCTCTCATAAAATTGATGAAATAATGAGAAGATTCACTATTAAAAATTTATAGTTTTTTTTTTTTAATTAATTGATGCATCCCTAAAAGTGAATATAAGTTAATCTAAAACGAAATAAAAAACTCCAATTATGAAAATTTCTTTTTAACTAATTAAAAAATTCTTGTTTTATTCCAATTTTTCTACTATAAAACTATCAAAACATCGAAGATACATTCAATACAAAGCAATTCAAAATTGAAGATTATATGAAGGCTTTATTTGAAAAAAATAAAAGCTATAGGGTTACGAAAAGGCACTTCCACGCCAAAATCGTTTTGTCAATTCGAGTATTTAAATTGTCAAATCATGTTGTTCTATTTTCTTTGACAAATCGCAGAAAAAAAATAATAAACGTGACAAGTTTACATATGCGTGTTACGTCCCGTACAAATTCCATTTTCCCAGCATAATGCCACACAGCTCCTCGAAAAACCAGTTTCGGCGCGAGAACGAAAAAATTCGACGATAAAATGTGTCATCGAAAGGCTATATTTTGCCAATTTGACGCCCAATTTAACGCCACTGCGGAAAAATATTTTCAATAAACTGTCATATGTTAGCGCCTCGTTTTGTTTTTCCCCACTCGCGCAATTTGATTTTCCAAAATTTTTATTTTATCCATCACGTGAGTTATAAACTTCAAGAGTCATTAACGCTAAACAAATACAATTACAACAAGCAAATTGCTCGAAATTCATTGCGGCCATCCCCTGGCCATCTGGACCAGGTCCAAATTTCCGTCTAAACATATTCACAATATTCACACTACATGAATGAACCTACACACATCTCCGAGTCGCGTTCAATCCTCTCCATCATATTACACAACAAATTCACACTTTATTGTTGGAAACTCGACCGAGATTTGAGTGTTTTAACATCAAGTTGCAATTTGAATTAGGGGAGATTTCCACATACAATGCTTGAGTGTTAACTTTGTTGTTTGGAATGAAGAATGCGTCCTCGAATCCATCAAGTTTGATCAAACTCGGAAAATTATTGTTACACCACTTTAAGTGTTTGCCATATACATTTTAGTTTTTCATGTTAATTGCACTTTTAATTTTTGGCTAATTACAAAGTGAAATTCAAGAGTGGAAAAAAGAAAAGCCCACTCAATGTCCTATTGAAATAATTAAAGTAATTAAGAATTAAATGTTTCATTCTCTTTTATTATGACTTGCTATGTATTTTTTATGAAAACAAGCTTTCTGCTTTATGTTATGTAATTAAACATTTGGTTAAAAAAGTTCATTTAGTCACCATCGTGCATCTTTGCTTTGTTGTTGTACGTCGATTCGTTCCAAATGACAGCTTTTGTACATTAACGTGACGATAAAAGAACTGTGTATACCTACTTTATGCGCATGTCTACAGTCTACAGTTAGCTTAGCTTTAGGTATTTTTAAACGAAATTCGCTGACGAGGAAGTACTGGTATTATTGGATCAGATTCGTACAATAAAAAATCACAAGTTCATCTGGTACCCAAACTCATTCATCCAGAAACACTCACAGATCATTTGTAACGCTAATTTGCCATTCATGTACTGAAATGTACGGTTTATCAGTTTATCTGTCGACTGGAACACACCTTGTGTCGAAATTAAGTAGAAGAAAAAGTTGCTTACAGAAGATCTATTCCACATAAAAGTAACAGCGTACATTTGCAGTACAACTAATGGGCAATATACAAAAAGTTGCCATAATTGTATAGGTACTGCGTAAAACTTCAATCGTAACTGTACAGTTTCATTTTCATCTGGAACAGACCTATGCACCTAAGCAACATCACTTAAGCGGTGTTGATTATATTTGTAGGTATATCTAACACTAACTATTTATAAGACTTAACGCTACCGATTAAAAGAATTGTTATTTTATCGATAAATTCATATGTAGCTTATTAGTATAGTATATTTCATATAGTAGCTTATTTTATTTAAAGTTTAGCATTGCATATTATTGAGGTAATTATAGACAAAACCAATTTTCCCAATATTTTATTTAAATAAAAAACTAAAATATTAAATAAGTAGATAAAATTCACTTAAGTTTTTTCGAAAATCTTAATAGTATTAAAAACAACACAAAGATTTAAAATAATTTAGTTGTAATTTTTGTTATATTTTTTGAAATAATAAGATTAAAAATTTTTATTTTGAACGCTTTGATAGTTTTGATTAATTTTATTTCTATTTATTTGGTCGTTATTTTTTCAACTAAAAGAAAACGCAGACACGTTTCCACAAAGTATGTTAAATTCAAATTATAAGTTAATATATGTGAAAATTAGAGAATGTGGGAATATGAAAATTGCATTTCTTTAATTAACGAAGTTTAATCAGTTAGTTATATAAGTGCAGATCAAATAAGCGTAAGATATACGAAACAACTGCAATTTTTAAAACCAGTACCAATTAAACAAGTTACGAGTTCTTTGTAGAAGTAATACATTTTATATTCAACGCAAAGCACAGTTTCCCCAGGTGATAGCTAAGATGACATCAAACGATTTTTTTATTAATTTCTAATATCTCTTGGAGGGTTAAATCTTGAACTTAAAATCTCAAAAAAAAATTGACGATGAAAGACAAATTGAGGTGCGGGTTCCCACATCGTTACATCAATGTTTGATGTTACCTCTTGCCACAATTTTATCGCGACCCCAGCCAAACCTCCCCCTCAGTGAGATATATTGGCGCAGGCGATCACAAGCACTGTGTGATTAAACGATGAGTGATATATCTCCGAAATCATCGAATCTGATCACGCAGGTAGAGAAATATTCAGAGGGTTGCCGAGACTGATGATTGTCGCGCTTTCATACCACACACCCTCAACCTCCAGGGTTTCGTTTACATTTGTTAGCGTCACACTCGCATCTGTCTTTCCCGACCTCATCAGCCTCTTCTTAACGTGTCAGTGAGCTCATTATGGCCATATTCCTATATCGTATTGACAATCGAAGCTCCTTTACAAATATTCGCTGTGACGTCGGTATGAGTATTAATGCTCGATTCGGCTCCATAAAAGGAGGACACGTCTGATAGAATTCTCTCACTTAAGTGAAAATATTTACGCTTGATGATATTGATTTGAACATTGTGATAAGATTGTGATAAGTCCCTTCATGTAACATTGCTTTATATTAAATATTAGATATTTAAGTATTATACCTACATAAAATACGAAACGTAATATTTAGCCACCTTTCCGCTGGCTATGGAACTTTTAATGGCGTTATAAATCTTTTTTAAGTGCGCGTAATTTAGAAAACTAAATTATGCTCGATCGTTTAGATGAAGTACAAATTTAACAATGTAATGTTGAGCATCCCTTATAAAATATCGCTAAGAAAACAACAAGCTTTATTTTCAACACAGATATACTTAAACCTTAATTAAAATCACGTGAAAATATATTTTAAAAATCGTATTAACACTAACAACTTTACCACTCTGTTAAAATGCGTATTTATTATTCTTTATTAATTAAATTAAAGAATCTTGGAGCTTAGATAAGTTGAGTCATGAAATTGTTTAAACTGTTCCTTATTTTGAAATAAGGAACTGGAAAAATAAAAAGTTTAACTTTATCTTAAGAGAAGCATTCGATTCGATTAATTTACTGTCCTGACAGATATTCACGTCTTAGAATGATTTCTCCGACTACCTTTTTTGACGTTCTACTATTTGAAATGTGTTACATTTCATTAGTTGATTAGATTGTTACTGACTGTCATAGTTTAGGAAACAGTGGTTCTGAAAAGTTTCTTTGTGCTTTTCTTAAACTTTTGTTTGATGTTATGGTGTTGCTGAGTTTCTGTGCCATTTTTTTTTTGTTTTTAACAAGCTACATATCTGGCTATGCACAGTAACTACATCGCCGAAATTATAAACCTTTATTTTAAAGGAAAGCTCCTCAAAAGATGACACTTACGTAAAGACAATGTTAATTTGTATGAAATCTTATAACCTACTTACTATCTATACTGCTATATTATTAATCTAAGATTAAGAAACATTTACAAATCCATTAAGATTTAAAAAAGAGTGAAAAAAATAATATTATGTTAATGTTTGAGGATTTACTACCCGACTTGATTTTCAAGCTACTTGACTCTGATTTCGTCAGCCGAACAACAAGTCTCGTTTTTACTCGTACTATAGTTATTATTAATGTTAATCATTTCATTTGCTTTATATTAAATTATACTTGACCTGTGTTTTCAATGTAAATTAAAGAATATTTTTTTTACTGTCAAATTTCTAAATTGTCTTTTTCTTATGAGTTATTTAACAGTGTTTTGTACGAGTTTTGGTGGTGGTTCAAACGATTAAAACAGTAAAGAATAATTCCGTTACTTCATGGATCTAGTTTTTATTTTCAAAATATTTATTTTTATAATATTATTTTAAACGAGACTTGATCATTCTCATGGACTCCACGGGAGGCTGAATAAGCCTGTCTCGTTTTAGTGACTCAAGCTACTTATCATGAATTTGATTTGAAGTCGAGTCAAACCCGAATTAAGTAATAAAACTATAATTTAAAATCAATCAAACAATGATTTGGCAACTTATTTTTGTTGCCTTGTTTAAAGTGCTTTAACTCCTAATGGTCATTAGCACTTGCTTGGTTTAATTTGATTAGAGTAATTTGATTTTTAAATTTTGTTTGAGAGGTTTATTTTTCTGAGATAAGTGATTGTATTGTTCCACAACTTTGGCTCCTTTAACGTCTTTTAGGTGGAGTTAGGCGTACCCGTCTCCTCTCTTCTCAGAAGTAATTTTATTTATATCCAAACGCAATTAGTTTAAAAAAATCCAACTACTTGATTTGATGAATCCCTACTAATATTAGAAAAAATTAATACTCCCATTAATCTTACATTAGAAAATAATATTGCAGAAATTTTTTTTTTTTTTTGAAAAATTACGCCATTTATAATAAATTAAACAACCGTAAAAGCAAAACTAAATATTTAAAAATACAAAAATTTTACTTCGCTCGGAAAATAGACTTTTTCGGGATTATTTTAGATAAAAAGTTGAACTGATTTATTTTTTCTTTTTAATATCCATTTTTAAATAAAACCAGTTTTTTTAGACATTTATTATATAATTAATTATTTCATAACGCATAATCAACAAGATTGTTAAAATTATAATAGCTAGAATTTAGAGCAATTAAAAATGTCATTGTATAACCAAATAATTACAAAATGTATGAGTTCAAATTAAAAATTTGTGAAAAATATATTACCAATAGGAAAACATTCAATTTTTCAAAATAAATTTTTCTTTTATTTTAATTGTAAATTTTTACATTTGCCAATTAATTTTCAAATTTTATTTTGAATTGTTGTCAATATGCTTCCTGGTACTGTATTGATATTGTATTGTAAAAAACAGATTTATATTTGTTTAATTAAATAAATGTTTTAATTTACGTTGAAACAATAATTTACATCTAATTTTTTGCCAAATTACCCTAAGGTACCCTAAAGGTTATAAAATATCAATTTAAACTAAAAAACGGAAGTAAATCTATCAGTTTAATATTAAACAAAAAACTACCTAGTATCTCGTAATATCAATTAACTGCAATAATTTTTTACAAAGTTTCTATTTTTAGTTTTTATAGAAAAACTAATCTAACTTTAATGCAACTTTTTTTTAAAATGCACTTACAGGCCTCTTTCCAACGTGCCATATTCACTTGCTCATAGAAATCGAGAAAATGTTGAAAATAATTATTGCTGAGGTCAAACAATATGTATTTTTAATACGTGAAAATAGACGAGCAAACCGTAACGAAACGAAGCTCACTCCAGCTTTCTCGAGTTTAATAAAAGTGTAGAATTAGATGGAATGCAAATTGAAACTCTGACCTTTATCAAGCACACTTTACCTTCACTTCCCTTTGCTAATGCATGTTTTCCCTTTGGAATGAAACTCACATATATACATTTCCATTAATTTAACTCAAACATTATCTAATACATGTAGATTGCATCTCCACCAACCCACTCCTTCGAATTCTGTTTTATTGACCTATTTCAGGAACGTAAATGTGAAAACATGATTTATACATGAATTGTTTTCTTATTTTCCTTTATATACATACATAGTTGCACACGTCTCGAGACCAATAAGGTGTCGATTTCGATTAATTTTTCGCTCGTCAATACAATAACGATCCGCGGTTCTCATTATGGATAACATCAAATGTCTAATGGGAATTTTATTATTGAATACGAAATAAATTTTCATGTGTCGAACAATCTGGAATTATTTAACCATATAGACAAACGACTTTTTTAATATCAAAAACTAGAGTTACATACATCCACCCTTTAAAAGAAAAAGCAAATTTATTCATATCTTATTAAAATAAAAAATATGGAAAGTATAAATAAAAAAAAATCTTTAGTTTTAAATTTTTAACATACAGTTTACTTACTTCTTTAAATTACTTCAAATTACTTAGATAAAAAACAATGTAGAATTCTGTCGTTTCCTAGCTTATCACTTAGTTTAACGATGTAGGTAATCCGTTAATCACCATTGAATTCATTGAAATTCAAAAAATACAAGGAAAATAATGGGTACCAATACCAATGACGTAGCGTAGATCTATGCAAATTAGTGCAAACCATAAATTTTCCGTCTCCTATTTTCACTAATCAAAGAATAGTAAATATTCTGAACTACTCTATCTCCGCTTTATAGGGGCACAGAATAACAAACTTTTATGAAATTAATGTTTTATTTTTCAAGCTACTGAAGCTCGTTAATACATTCATCTATAACCTAGCTTAGTTTTTAACTTTTGTTTTAATATCAAAATAGCTAAATTTATAAATTTCATAGTAAATGGTGAACATTATAAATTTTTAATAATGCTTTTCGACTTCAATTAAGAGAAGTTTTTCTACAATCAAAATTATGTATAGATTAGGTAACCACTAAGTGAAAAAATTATTGAAGACCTTAAAGATAACATTTATTTTATCTGAAATCCAAAATAGTTATCCTAAGATGTCATAAGACATTTCTTATTAAAGAAACGTTTCATCCAAGTCGTCCGAGTCATCCATAGGCATCTTTTGGATCTTATGGAAAGCAATCATTTTGAGGCCAATAGTGATTAGAAAAATTGGTCTTGGTTTTACAAGTTTGATGACCAAGACTGTTTTTATACTAGCAAGACCAAGACTGTTTTTATACTAGCAAGACCAAGATCATGATCAAACACACAAAATCAAAAACGGTTTCAAAATGTTGATATTATTTAAAAGTTTTGATCGTCAGAAACAATTTACATGATATACCATACCTTTAAGGTCAGCAGAATTTAAATGTTTCAATAAAGTGTAATATATATGTTATGTAGGTATTATATATTATATTGCATATAATTTACATAATATACTAGCTGATAACCGCCCGCTTCACTGGACATAATTAAATTAGACTAATTGATTAATAGAAACCCCATAGCAAATTTTTTTATAATCCGTTTTAATTCAATCTTAATTCAATGAAGTTGATCAAAAAGATTATCAATTCTAAATTTTTTTCTTAAACTGATTTCGTATAGTGATAATGTTTTTTGTTTAAGGTAAAACGTTCACAGTTTTACTATTAAAGTAACAACCAAAATTAAAAAAAAAAAATCATAAAAAACAAACATTCAAGTCGTAAATGACTGATTTTGTCAGAAAATTTTAAGAAGAAATTTTACATTAGGGACTAGACAAAGGCGTATGATCAATTCGAAATACTAAATCAATAGAAACGCTACCAAAAACCATAATTTCGAATTTCGTTACCAAATTTCAAAAGTTTTTATTTTGCTGCATAGAAGATATATTTTATGAATAAATAGGAGCCTCTAGGCTTCATTGTAATATATTTGTTTATGTTCATGGCGGATCTTTAAAAATCACCCATTGACAATTTTTATGAGTAGTATTACGGAGTTTACGTGAAGGAAGTCCGGGTACAGCTAGTTTTAGATTTAAATTAAATTTCGGCAGGGTAATAAAAAATATTGAGACAATAGCAAGTTATTTTGAGTTTTCATTGTTGCTTTTTTAAATTTAAGTTAGGACTGTTGTTTTTATTGTTAAATTAATTTACCGTCAATATGAAATTCGTTAAATATTTAATTGTAATATCACTGTTGATTTCTCTTATACATAGATACATACTGTGTAGTTAATTATGGAAAAATAATAGAAAAATATAACAATACGACGAATACTGGACGCGAAATATAGATCAAACATTCTGGAATCTGGAAGCGGATTGTATGTATAATTTTCGAGTTTTTATCTTAGATAAGGACCAACATATTATTTTCATATAATATAGAAGAAGATACCAGTAATACCAATACCGTACAACGTAAAATATCCAGTCGCTCCTGCCAACGCTATTTAAATCTGTGATATCTTCTATAATAAGATATTCATTTTTATTATATGCTGTAAAGGGCAATTTTGATCTACACGAAATGCACAACGTATCTAATGTATTTAATTGGATAAGGAATAATACTGTATTATTTAAAATAGCTTGGTAAATAACCAATAATTTTTTTGTAATATGTAAAAGATAAAAATGGATCCTGTGGGTTATCCTTAAGAGATAGACATATGCCGTCGCGGACTTTTTTATCAATCTTTTTAAGATACACAATTTCGCCGCAAATACGTTTGATCTATCTCGTAAGGTTTAGCCAGCGTTTGCAATTTAAGTGCCAAAAATATTTTGATTATGACCTCACATTATAAATCTTTAAATTTCCCGACTTCTCTCTACTATAATATGCATGTTTTATACCTGCAAACTTTCCTCTTGAATTACTCTGGTTGCTTTCCATTTACACAAAAACGACCTCTGTGTAACGCAGCGTTCGATACACAGCGTTCCATTTATTAGAATGTCGAACACGGCTGAACACTGCGCGACACTCGAAAAAGCCGTGTTTGACCGTGTTTTGCCCAGGATTACCAACACAAAGAGAAGAAATCTCTTCCCTGCCTATGATTCCTTATGCTTATTAATTATTCAGGTTCTTCAGGTTGGTATTAAAAAACCAAAAATGCAGTCTAGTATTTGTTCTAGTCGCTCTAGTATTATTTTGAGATAACTCTGTTTCATTTTGCGGTGTTTCGCAATGTAACGCAGAGTCGCTCTGTGTTAATAAATGGAAAGCAACCTCTATCAATTGCTGAAAACTGCATAAAAATCCATTGTGTTGTTTGGATAATCTAATGTAACAAACAGCGGGAGCGACTTTGTTTTATACTATGTAAAGATATACAAGTAGGTAGATATCTTACTCGATTTACGGTTGTAAAAGACTTTATATAAGAACAATGAATGAAAACTGAATAAAAAATAAAAAATCTAATAAACCTATTTTAAGTGACTAACTTATAAACCCTTATGTGATTAATAGACACAACAAACTGTGAACATTCAAAGTCGCGAAATGGCCATGCTGTTTAAGCGACTTAAAACGAAAAGAAAAAAAATGAAACTTGAGTACGGTAATTAATTTTTAATTACGTACTTAGAAACCGTAAATTTTCATTTATTGGTCATTATTGTTGGTTAGTTGAACACAAAAAATATGATGGGAAAATCTTTTTGCTTGAATTAAGTAGTACATCAAAATCCATAAAAATAATTTTTTCAAAAATTTGCCGACCAGAATTATTTTGTTGTGTTATTTTTAAGTGTCAATTGTATCAAAATCAAAATCTAAAAACGACTTACGTAACTCAACTCTTTTTTTTTAAATCATAATTAACATTATTTTAATATTAATCTATTTCAAATTATTTTAACTTATTTTGTATACTAGTGTATAAAGTGTATATATCGTAACGGTTGTACTTTTTAATAAAAAAAAATGTCACTTAATATTTTTTTTAAATACTTGACGCTTTAAGCTTTCATCAACACTAATTACATAAACTATTGAAAACTGAATCTATTTATATTACATACTTCATTTGTGAAAAAAAAAACTCTAAAATGCATATTTTAATGACTCGATAAGCTAAACATAATATCAATGAAACGATTTAAAGAGATATTTACAAATGATAATTCATTTAAATTGAAAGCTATAATTTATAAAACAGTATTAAATTAAAATCAAAAGTCAAACAATGATTTATCGATAGACATATAGTGATTTTTCAAAACGATACCAAATTGTATTACTTTCCTTTCATTTTCAATTTGATATCTGTTTGATTTTCCCTTTTTCGAAATCAGGTAATTACATTTCTGATTATGAGCTGCATATAAAATGCAGTTTTAATGTTGTTTGGTAAACAAATCTGTATTTACGTTCCCATTTAGAGTGTGCTCCATTTTTCCTTGTATTTTATTTTTTCTCTATTTATCGATGCACGTTGATAGTTTAATATTTGCTCGGCAACGAACGAAACTAAAACATGCTACGATTAAACAATATATATACACACACGTTATAATCACTTTGAAAAATAGGAATTTTTCAAATGGAAGGAAAAACTCAATTAATTCATGTTCAAACATGAAATGCATTCGCGTTATTTTTTGTTCTTTGATTCGAGTGCATGAATCGAGAATGTAACGACAATAGAATTAAGAGAAATTTATAAAATGTCTTTTGTGTGTTCCATTTCGTTTGCTCTAATCGAAAATTTCGTTCTTTGTCGCGCTGAACTTCATTATGAATGCGGTGTAATAAATTCAACCAAATTATAGTATTAAAGTGTGACAAAATGATTCTCAGAGCTTCATTTAAGTAATATGTAATGTGGAATGTTTGTCGCGGAACAAGAAATGGAACTTTTTGACAATGAGATGTGAGCTTTGGAAATACAATTTTCATCGTTCTCATAGCTACTTTGAATGGAATCTAAAAAGCTTTGTTTTAAGAAAAAAAAAATTGAATCATAAAGCAAACTGCAAAATTAAGCTCATAGTTTATTCTGTTCTTTTTCAGACTTATGAATTGAAAACGTTTTACATTAATTAAATCCCGTAATTAAGGTTACTATGTCTAAATCACTAAGAGTGAAGGGTGTTTAGATGAAGAGTTATGGCGTAAATGGCATATCTATTGATTCAGTTCTTGCTTCACTCCATAATGATTATGTTGTAATTTCAGGATGAATTTGATTTGTTTGTTGGTTACAAGGATCGGTAAATTTACTCAACATAGTTGAGAACTATCTTTGATTGAGAAATTCAAATGGACGATGGAAGCAAGGGGAAACTAGCGTTTTAATGGAAAGCCCTTTCAAGACTGGAAATCAAATGTGAAGATCTCTATTTTATGATGCTTTTCATTCAGAAAATGTATATTGGATGTTCAAAAAATGTATAAAAAGAGATTATTTGTTAATTCCAAAATTGGGTTAGATTATAAATTAAAGTTGTGGAAAGGAAAATTTTCGTTTTTTCAAACTCTAACCAAAGCGTTATATTATGTCAATACACTTCCAATAAATTAATAATTTAAAAAATAATTTCTCCAATCGCCATTATTATTATATTCGGGAATATAAAATATTTATTTGGTTCGAATGCCTTTTGGAAAAAAAAACGCGTCTGTATCCACTATAAAAATGTAACCAACTTCAAAGCGAATCGCTGAATCATTTAGATTTAAACATATTTATTCAACATAACACACATTCGAATTCTCCCTCTCATGCATACACCACTCGAATATTTGCTCAAATACATATTTATTTGTTAAATTTTTAACATGAAATACACAAAACCAAAATCGGTAAATTATTGGAGTTGTGATGAATGCGGTTCAGTTGAATTCGTCGGAATAATAAGGCTATTGTTTGTCTATAAATGCACGTTTTGCTTCAATTTCGAGCTTTTGTACTTTAATGACGAGAAAAATGTTCTTTGAAAAATTATCTTTTAATTTTTATAAAGAATTAATACAAGACATTTTTCATATTTATTTAAAAACAATATTGTCTTACGTTTTAATAAATATTTAAATGACATAAAGTAATATAAAGAGTAAAATTTAAAATCCTTGTAAACTGATTTCCAACTGTGCAGCTATGAAATTGTTCCATACTAATAAAAATTGTATTAAGAAAATTAAATTTAGCTCTATACAAAAATTAATGTAATGCAAAGGTAATGCAAATAATGAATATTTGACGCTTTTAGGAGATTGGTTATATTTATCTGACTTCTATTCTTAAAAGCTTCATTTTATTCTGTAATAAGTGATAAAAAATAACATGTGGCTTTCATTTGGAATATTGATTATAGAACTTGAGCCAATTAACACAAACATTTGTCTTCGTTTGCGTTAGAGGAGCAGGTTTGACGTGTAGCTTTTCTATTTTCTTAAATACTTAGCTGAAATACGCAAAATTGTGCTAAGTAATTCCAAGTTTGCAATTGTAGTCTAGTATATATAAGACTTAAAACGGCTAGTTCAACTTGCCTAAATAATTGGCACAAAAAGGGTACATTTAAAGATATTTTTTGTCAATTAGTCCCATTTACATAATAAACCACACGATTTTTTAACGATTCTTAATGTTTAAACCCTCAGTAGTTTAATTTAAAAGTCCTCTATTTAACACTTAGCTAGTTTATATACTGAATCATCTGAAGTTCAGAATCTTTGTTTCAGAAAAACTTTTTATTATATACTACAAAAATTATAACTATACAAATATTATAAAGAAGCAATGTTTTTAAGTTTGTAGGTCAAGGATAATCTCTGATATACTCATCAGATTTCAAAAAGTTTTCCCCATTATTCAAAATAGACTTTTACAGGTAGGTACATAGGCTAAATTAATAATTAAATTTTTCCAATACCTAATTTAGTTTTGAAGTTTTTGTATTTTGATTTAAAATAAAAAATATCTGTTGCGAGGTGTCACAGTACTTTCTTTTGCTTTCACTTAAGAAACTCGCTGTTGGTTAAGAAACAACCTATAATATGTTTTTACAAATTCCCAACCTTCACCCCAGAATCGTCCTTCTTCGAATTTTCCCAGGAAAAAGTTTCAAATAAAAGTTATAGCCATTAATAAGTCTAAGAACTATAATAAGTTTAAATAAAATCGTTGCAGCCGTTTTCGAAAAAGATTGAAAAATCTCAAAAACTCCTAGAATAAAGTGGAGCTTTCGGTTGACCGATTTCAACCAAAAGCTTCGCGGCACAACGAGGTACAATATGGAGGCCAAATTACAAATTTGGTGAAATTCGGATAAAGCTTTCGATACGATATGGCTGTCACACACAGACATTTTTTTAAAAACCACTTTTTTGGACTCGGGGGACCTCAAAACTTGTATTTCCGGTGAAAGTTCAAAATCGAAAATTCGACCCAATTACCTACAATACTTCCTTTACTATATAGTAGTAAAAGAAAGTAATATGTAAAATATAAGCAACCTCTAACAAAACAGGGGCAGCTTTTCTAGCGTTGCATATTTTTATTAAGCAATCATTTCCTTAGTAGATATCAGTAGTTAGCCGTATAAACTACTAGTAGACAATGGTCAAAAATTGAAAAGTAATGTAGTAAAAATATGTTGAGAAATCAAAAAGGTAGAAAAAATATTAAAAGGCCTTTTTTAAGCACAGTAAGTGCAATATTCACCACGTGTGGTTACGTACTTTTACTGATCATTTGCTGACAAATAAATTCCTGAAATTGTGATTTTATTTAAACTTTATATAGCATGACCAAGACAGAACTATTTGTATTTTCCCTTATAGAAAAAAATCCACAGTTTTAGTTTAAAACCTCAATCGAAACTAATACAATTGTGGTACCCAATGATCATATATACCTATACAAGAAATAAGTTGTTAGGCAGTTAGTTGAGATTTTCCTCTTAATAATTTATTTATTGAAGTTGTCATTATATAAATTTTTAATAAAGCATGTTACGTATTAAGTAAAAGGGATCTGAGATACAAACTTAAATTTAAAATTTAATTAATTGAAGAGTACCTAGCCCATATAGATCAAATTTCCTTGGCAACTCGGAGTAAAATAATGGCCCTCACAAAGTTTTAATGATAACATCCTTAAAAGTTTTCGGAAATTTTGGAAACAAAAGTGAAACAAATATCATATGAAACTAATCAGTATGAGTTTTAGAAAACATACCATACTACCAAAAAACAAATATGTATAGGTAATATACTTGAGATTCTATATCAGAATAATCGCGAAGAAATCTTTATACCTTATTCAAACTAATTTACTTATTTTATTAGGCACTAATTCCTACTATATTGATTGAAATATAGCTAGAATAGAATAATTTAAAATGTAAATCTTGATAGAAACATTAAGTTTCCATTATTCTAATCCCTACCGAACTAATGACTTGGATTTGTTGTGAAAATTAATATTTTGACTATAATGTATCTAATTATTTACTCGTCGTTAACAGAGAATAGCATCGCGTAGTTTACGATCAAGAAAACTAATATTTATCATTTTCATAAAATGATTAACTCTCGCAAACGTCTCGTATAGCTCTAAATAAATGTCATTATTTAGCGCTGCTACTCCATGTATACGTTATTCTATTTAACGTTGAAAATACATCATTGAGATAGCGCGCTGTTAGCGCTTCAGAGATTAATTTCTGAATTAAGAAAAGCGGCTTTTCCAGCCTCCCATTCCGATGCCACTGGTGCAAAGTTTTCATAGGTAGGTGAAACAACGAGAGAAAATCACTAACTATCGATAAAGCTATAAGTAAATAAATGCTGGAATAGTTTTGACTTGCGGCCTTTCGTTGCCGTGCCTTGCCTCAACTTTCCTGTCGCAACAATTAAATGGAAACTTTCAAATTAGTTAGTAGGCGTTTGGGGCGATGTAATGAATGAGAATTTCGTATCTCTCCGCTATGTTGACAGTAAATAATTAGAGTTAACTTTAGCCTTTGGCTTTGCCTGTAAAATATTTCAGTCATTTCGTTATCGTATTTAATCCTTGCCAATTTTCATTGTCGATTTCGTTTCATTCTGACTTTAGTTTCTTCGTTGCGTTATTTATTGGAACCAAAGACGATGTCTATCTATTCCAAACAACATCCCCATCGATTCGATTATATTCAATCAAATAAACCGATTACGCATTCGAGATAGTTTTGCAAAAAATAAGGTTTGCAATAATAAATCTTTGATTATTATGAATGCGTATATTCGTATATTCTCGACGGACATTTTAATAAAGTGCTGGATGGAAAATTACTCATTGTTTAAATGAATGTCCCATCGGGACAACTATAAACTGCTTCGCTCGGATGAAATATCGCTACAGTTTGTGCGCGGCCAAGTTAGATGGAAAAGCCGCCCGCAGCATAACTGAACATTCACTCAACTTTTCCAAGTTCAAAGTATTCTTATTAAATCTGGTGCATGATATAAAAATGAAACACTTTTTATGGAGGCATTCAAAAGAGACGCCACTTACTAAGAGTCCTGCTACTAAAACTTTTTTAATTCCACAACGATTTTATAGGGAGATAATATTTTTTTCTGGTTCAAATCTGACGCATATGGATCGAATGGATGATTAAATTTATGATTTATATTTAGAAGTATATCAGTGGCTCTAGATATGTGTAACGAAAATCTGGGGTGAGTTTAGTATGGTTGAGTGATGCGCCCCTGGAGATTGGCACTGCTAATCTTTGAAGCTGCAAACAGAAACGCCGCAAAACCGCATTAGATTTGAACCATACACATATTGTTATTCACAACTTTAGCATTGGATTCGTTTTCATGAATTTATATAACGTACGTTATGGACGAGTTTTATGCAGACAGTTACGAGTTTCAACCGAAAGAAAAAAAGAAGATAAACTATTTGCAGAAATTATTACAGTATTGCACTATGCTCTTCAAACTATATATCTATAACATAAAATACATATTATGACGTGAGTAAGTTTTTTCAAAATTTAATTTTTCTTGTTTTTCTAATCCATGTTTCAAATTTCACGTTTAATCCACAAGGTTTGGTTATTTACAGTTTTTCCACTCTTCAATTCATTAATTACAATAAAACGAAACGTCCACGTTAATCTTTTCTAAGTCTCAAAAATTATTTTTGTCCAAACTGAAGTCCCCTAAAATTTTCCGTCATAATGATTTATGGCTAGGATTAAATTATTACAGGATATTTATATTCTGTTCCATTTCATAGTTAATGTTGGGATGGTCACTTAATAAGGGCATCTGCCGCAATGTGCTTTTTAAGTGTGAAAAAACCTTTATCTTTAACATTTACAATTAATAAAGGTCTACTTTGATATAGCAAATTTTTTTTGATCACTTGTTAATTCGAAATTAGAAGGATATCAAGAATAACTTTGATGATAAAAATCCAAGGCTTTATGCTAAAATGTTATATGGTTTATGGAGCTTTCAACCATATCGATAAATTTAAGGTTCTTTCCAATATAAATAAACAGATAAGAATGAAAATTAACAGGAACATCACTAATATTGTGGGCAACATTATTCTGAATTTTTGAGGCTTGAAGATAGTTCTGAACCAAGATATAACTTTAAGAAATTATTCCTCAGAAGTTTAATATCCATGGGTTCTTATGGAAAAATGGATGTATCCGAAAAAGAATTTTTATATGCGAGAAAAAAAATTTACAGAAATCGACGATACCGAGTAAATAATAATAGTTAAAAAGTAGGTATGTTTAAAAACTTAAATTTATATTCTATAAATGCTTTAATTTCACATACAACGAGAGAGAAAAGAGTAGAAAATGAGCGGGAGAGATAATGATCGGACTCTGATCTAGTAACACTTAGCATAAGCGACGTTGACAATATGATGTGTATGAGCGTATTTGCCAATAGATGATGAGGTAACAGCCCTTAGTATTGTAGCATTATGATCAATGAATGCTTCTTTAAATAATCACAAATAGTTTTCAAATTAAGTTCTTCATAAAATGTAAAATCAAGTACTTTTAAAACTTGCTCAAATGTAATCAAAAATTAAACCCAGTTGTATTAAAACAGACCACTTACTTTTTTTCTTCCTTATATCCTGGTTTAATGTTGGGTTGAAGAGATGTTTCTTACTTCTTTTGTTCCTGAAAACCATCTCCTAAGTCCTTAACTTTCTGCTTAGTAAAATCTGGAGAAGAAGAAAAGTGAAAAAGGTTTGATAAATTAAGATTTGTGAGAATTTTTATTAAAAACGTTTTCATTGTTATATAAAATATGAAACAATTCTATGTACATTTATTGTATATTTATGTACTAAGTATGTATACAACAATAGGCCAGTCAAAATCAACAATAAATTAACAAAACAACTGTATTTCTGATTTTATAGTATGTTGTTTGGACTCATTAGGGCGATGTATTCTCAAGTCTGCAACTTTCAAAAAGTTGTGGAAAAATTTTTATTGAGGAAAAACCGTGAAAATGTAGAACTTGTTTCAGATTCTGCTCAGTATCTCCTAAACCATGCATTTTTTTACAAAAGCTATTCTGCACGTTTTTTAAAAGCATTAAATTTATTACAAATTAAGTGCAACCGGAGCTCTGCACGTAAATGGGTCACTGGTTACGGCGCTTTGAAAATATGACAATTTTTTCAAAAATTGAAAATTTTAGTTTTAGACCTTTTTGGATCGAGGTTGCGTCAAAACCATTGATCCTACGAGCAGAACTTATTGAATAAAATTTGTAGACAATTTGATTAGCTTTAAATTAAGTGCAAAGCGAGACCTGTAAGCTTATCGTAGGTCTCTCAAAATTTTAGAGAACCTATGTGCAAAACCAAAGTGCAAAACTGCAATGAAGAGGACGACGGCGACTAACCTCAAAAAAACCCTAACGTTCCACCAATACTGGAGTATCCACCAAAAAGCAATTTTACCTTATTGATTCTCCAAAATTTTTAGAGACCTACGATAGGCTTACAGGCCTTGCTTTGCACTTAACTTAAATCTAATCAAATTGTCTACAAATTATATTCAATAAGTTCTGCTCGTAGGATCAATGGTTTTGACGCAACTTCGATCCAAAAAGGTCTAAAACTAAAATTTTCAATTTTTGAAAAAATTGTCATATTTTCAAAGCGCCGTAACCAGTGACCCATTTACGTGCAGAGCTCCGGTTGCACTTAATTTGTAATAAATTTAATGCTTTTAAAAAACGTGCAGAATAGCTTTTGTAAAAAAATGCATGGTTTAGGAGTTACTGAGCAGAATCTGAAACAAGTTCTACATTTTCACGGTTTTTCCTCAATAAAAATTTTTCCACAACTTTTTGAGAGTTGCAGACTTGAGAATACATTGCCCTAATGAGTCCAAACAACATACTAAAAAATCAGAAATACATCTTGTTGTGCGAATTTAGCTATTTTTTATGTCGATTTTGACTGGCCTATAATGAAAATTATATTATATGATAATTGTTAGGTATAGGTCATAATTGACAATAAAGTTTTCATGCGCCATTAATTTAGATCAAAAGACAATAAGATCTTTAATGTTAACATTTATTTGGAAAAAAAGATTCCTTTTGAAGAACAATGCTTTAAATCAAACATTGAAACCAAAAATAACATTTTCTTTTGAAAAATGTGAAATATTTAGAAAGTGATGAAAAACTCTGGTTTAAAATTGCATCAAAAAGCAAACTTATGTCCTATACGGTGAATTAACTTCCATTTTTTTTTTTTGGATACGAATGAAAATGTAGATTTTGTCGAATTTCTCTTCATTTTTTTTAAAGCTAAATCAATCTCAATTTGTGAAAAACAATCAATAAAAGCCGAGAGCGGAGAAGTGTATATAAGGAGTGTGACAGTGAGTGTACAAAATACATCATCGAAGGAATCAGGAACATCGTACAAGACTCGTTCGAACATGTCTGGAATAGCGATTCCTTCATTAGTTTGTGTCACGTGTCCGGGACTGAGCAAACCATCACGTCTTCAATGTTGGTATCTGTGATAAAAACGCATATCGATGGAGAATGGAGATTTTCCAACCACTGCAATCTGATATCAGCCCTCTTTAACGACCAAACGATCATATTTTTTATGTTAGTTGATACCATCATTTCAATACAGTTTTTTCCGTCTCTTTTTTTCGTTTTATTCTAATTCAACTTTTGTAATTTATGCCTTTTTTCCTTTTACTTGTCGATGCACTCGGTAATTGGTAACTTTACATTTTAATACGTGGGGAAAATATAAAGAAATGATCTGATGTTTTTTAATAATATCATCATCGTTTGAGTTTGGTTCGTTTGAATTATTTATCGAGTGTTTGAATGGAATATATTAAATTATATTAAAATTTCATAGTTTCAGAAAAAATATGAAACCTCCTCATACATAAAAATAATAAATTATTGGTAAGACCTCCTGCTTCAAGTTCTCTTTTTAAAATTTCAAACAAAAACTGCTTCCTGGACAAGACATCCATCAAAGTACCAAGATATCTTAAAAGTTGTTAAATTCGAACCAATAAGAGCTCTTAGCTTTACTCTTCTACAAATTACAGCTAAGCTAACTATACTTTATAAATTTTTAAAAATGGTAAACCTTACTTTGCAAAAATTAGTATTATTTTTTTCTTCCTCTTAAATAATTTTAAGATAAAGTAATTTTTTAGTTTGATAAGATTGTATTTATTTTTTCTAAGACTCACTTTATTAAACGGCATTTCATTCGATAAAAGCACCCAGGGTGAATTTTCCGTCGCACAACAATATATTTTCGTTGTTGTCTCGCCTATAATACACGTATTTATCGGGTAAAGTTCATTTTAGGGACCAATATGTTTACACTTCAATTACAGCGTCTATTGTTCAGCTTTACTTTGCAAATTTCATTTAGAATGAAGGATCATTTCTAAATCTTCTCGTACCTTTGGTTCAATCAAATTAAAGGATAGCTACTCGGCTCGTATACGACACAGAAGGTGCACAACTTGTCCCACAGGACTATCAGTAATGTCAGCATCCCACGGGAAGTCACAAAGATGTTCTCGGCGGTGTGTGGTATCTTGAGCTTCACAATACCAAACCCTTTCATCTAACGACTAACTATACGAAAACTAAAAGCCATCCCCTCAATACCCTCCAGCTATAATTTAAACACTCTCACCTCATGTTTTCCTTTAAAAATCTCCATATGCAATTTTTCATTTTAACTCACTTCTGTGTAAACTTACCTAATATATAAAGTTATCTTAGACAATAAGGTTATTAAATCAAACCATTTAACTAACCTATATCTAAATAGGCTTTGGTGTCCTAATTACGTTAGGCTTTATGTTAAGATTAGATACTAAACTCGCATCAAAACTCGAAAATCAAATTCAATTGGAATCCAATGTAAGTCTTTATTGAAATCTTAGAAAATTAATTTAACTTCAACTTATTGTTCCAAGTTGGTGGCTTTAGTAGATTAAACATTTTTGAAGGCAGTGTTTGCGTTCGAAGGGCGTTTTTATGTTATCTTAATTGGAGTTTCGAGTTTAAAGGGACACACCAATTCATCTTGGACTTAATAAGACCATAATGACCGTAATCGATAGAAAATTTATGTGCCGTTAAAACTAAGTGTTTAGAAAATTACAGTTAAAACAATTTGGAATATTTAAATTATTATTAGAAGTTATTAATTGAATTTTAGAGAGAGAGAGAGAGAGAGAGAGAGTTGTGAAAAATGAGATGTGGGTGTATGCGGAAAATGGGGATGGATATTTCGAATAAAGTTTAATCCGCAGTTGTGAACTGGAAATGAGAGGCTTCCCAAACTTGATTTTCAAAAGTTTTGTGTCCAGTTTTTAAAGTAGATGGTTGAAAATTTAGTTTAGGCGCATCTGTTACAGTTTTGGCACCGATTTTGTTTTTAATTTGATTATTTTATTGAAAATGTTCAATCGAAACAAAGTTAAAGTTTTAAAATTATATAAAAATGAATTCGTTCATTTGTACTTATTTTTCTATGAGTCTAATTTTAAAAAATAAACATTTTAAATTATTATTTGTACTTTTGTTTTGGGTTTTATTTTAGCTAAAGTTGTCTCATCGCAGGATGTTAAATTAGTTATTTCTACTTATGAAATTGTTTATGAGCAGTAGCTTCGTGAGCCAGTGCATATAATGTAATTGATTTAAGTGCATTTTCGTTAGTGATTCCACTTGTAAAGATTAAATTTAAAGTATAATCATGATTTGACGATTTCCTCTAAAATCATATTTACATTTGTAACAGTATGATGATCATCTAGTTGAAGCTTTAGTTTTAAAATTCAATTGAGGAGTTTTTAATCCTACTGTGATTCAAAAAGAATAAAAACTATAAATTCATTTTAATCTTTGATTTTGCCACATTATTTTAAGAACACGTATGTTAACTTATTTAGTCAGAAAACCTATACAATTAGCCGGAAAAAAAATGTTTTATCTCATTTAAATTTGTATTTGTACGTTTCTTAAGATGTAGAATTCAAAGCTGTGATGTATTGACTTTTACAACCATTCTTTGAAAGAAATCTTGTCGGACAATGAAAGTTGGACTCAAACATAATTTCAATTCCTAAAAAAACCAATCTGTGGAGTACCATATAGTGTCACAAAAACAATAGGTATTAGTGAAACCAGACCCTTCCAAACAAAACCACTGTGATCCGAAAATTTTAAATCAACCAAAGTGATAAAATAAAAAATAAAATAAAATAAAAGTACTGTTATAATTGTCTTTTATTTTATTGAACTAATTTTATTCTCTTAATTACACAATTATTTATTTTATTTTTAAATTTACAATTTTTAGCTTTTTTGACAATTGATATCTTATTTTTTATTGTTTTTTCCGAATCTCAGGTAATCAATTAAGTTTTTCTAGGCCTGCTACACTATCCCCCCCTCAGTAACTTAGTTACGATTTTTAAAAGCAAAAATAAAATAAAGTACAATTATTTACAATTAAAAATTAATAACAAATTTTATATACGAATCTAGAAGGGAATTTCACCATACGTCCACGTTTGGTAATTCGCTGAAGTGGTTCTTCAGGAATCACATTATGATGTGATTTTACTGGTTGGTTATTATCTGGAGCCAAAAGATAAGCAGGTTTAAGCCGATCCAACGAAATATTGGTTGATTTTCCTTTAATGTCGAGAGTGTAATATTTTGAATTTCTAGCTAAAATTTTATAAGGTCCTTCATAGGGGGGTTCCAAAGCTTTCTTCACTCGATCGATTCGAACAAATACTTGTGCACAACTTTGCAGGTCTCTGTGAACAAAAATTGTTTGTGAATGATTTTTATTAATTTTTAAAGGTTTCAAAGTTTGCATTTGTCGTTGAAGGCTGGCCGTAAAAGAGTCAGTATTTTCAACGATTTGTTTATCTTCAAAAAATTCTCCAGGCAGTCTTATATTTTTTCCATAAACCATCTGTGCTAATGTGTAATTTCCGTCTTCTCTCAATGCAGCTCGAAGTCCTAATAGAATCGTGGGAATGGTTTCTGTCCATTGTGTTTTTCCATGAGCTTTTAGTGCAGATTTGACTGTGCGATGTAGTCTTTCAATTTTCCCATTTGCTTGGGGGTGGTATGATGTTGTATGTTGCAGACGAATTCCACAGAAGGCGGTTAATGATTTAAAAAGTTCAGAGGTGAATTGACGTCCTTGGTCGGTAATAAGTTGTACTGGTGCTCCAAATCGGCATATCCAATGTTTATAGAAGGCCTTTGCTACTGATTCCGCTGTGATCGTTTCTAATGGTACTATTTCCATCCATGATGTATACCGATCTATACAAGTTAAACAGTATATTTTGTTATTAGATGGAGGCAGAGGTCCGATAATGTCTATGTGAATTACTGAAAATCTTTCATCTGTTTCTGCGAATTCTTCTAAAGGTGTTTTTGTATGTCGAGTAACTTTGCTTTTCTGACATCGAACGCACGCTTGTGCCCATTTTCTAATATCTGTTTTAATACCTGGCCACACAAATCGTGCAGATATTTGTTTTACTGTAGATTTTGCGCCTGGATGAGCAAGATTATGAATAGAATTGAATACTTGTCTTCTGTGTGATTTCGGTATATAGGGACGAATAATGGGTGTAGAGGTGTCACACCATAAATATTTATTTGATGGAAGAGAACATTTTCTCAATTGCAGGGAGTTTTCTTTTTTCATGAGATCTTTCAGTTCTTCATCGGTTTTTTGTTCTTCGGAAATTTTGTCATAATCCACTGAAGATAATTCTTCACATCTTGATAATGTATCCGCCACGACGTTATCCTTGCCACTGATATGTCGAATACTAGTATTAAATTCTGATATATACTGTAATTGTCGTACTTGTCGAGGGCTTGCTTTTTCGTTCTTCTGTTTAAATGCAAAGATAAGGGGTTTATGATCTGTAAACACATCAAAATCTCTAAATTCAAGAAAATGTTTGAAGTGCTTGATTGATAGGTATATGCTTAGCAGTTCCCTATCATAGGTACTATAATTTCGTTCTGTTTCACTTAATTTTTTAGAGTAAAAAGCTATAGGTTTCCAAGATTCCTCGAGTTGACATAAAGCTCCTCCGATCGCTATGTCAGAAGCATCTACAAATAAGGCTAACTTTGAATTTCTTTTAGGACAGGAGAGCATAGTAGCTTGTACTAAAGCGTCCTTGCATTCCTGAAATTTAAGTTTTGCTTCTGCACTCCATTCTATTGGCCTTTTATCATTTTTACCACTACCTTTTAAATATTCATTAAGAAGGGCTTGGTCATTTGCTGCTTTACGTAGATGTCTACGATAAAAGTTTAAGATGCCTAAAAATGCTCGTAGCTCTTTTATGGTTTTCGGTAGTTGCATATTTTGAATTGCTTCCACTCGTTCTGGATCTGGTTGAGTTCCGTTCACAGTTATGAGGTAACCCAAAAATTTAATTTCTTTTGTACCAAATTCGGATTTCGATAGATTGATTCGTAGGCCGTAACTGTGGAATCTATCGAATACTGTTCTTAGGTGGTCATGATGTTCCTCCATCGATCTAGACGCTATTAGAATGTCGTCAATATACACAAAACAAAAATCCAGGCCTTGTGTAACCTCCGACATAAATCTTTGAAAAGAACTGGGGGCATTTCTTAATCCAAAAGGCATGTAAATAAATTCGAACAACCCAAAAGGCGTGATAACAGCAGTTTTGTGTCGATCTTCTTCTGCTAGTGGAATATGATAAAATGCTTGCTGAAGATCTATTTTTGAAAAAATGGTTTTATTTTCTAAAATATTTTGGACATCTTCAATTCTTGGGATTGGATAACGGTCTGGGAGGGTACGGTCATTTAGTCGCCTATAATCCCCACAAACTCGCCATTGCCCATTTTTCTTGGTTGTTAAATGAATTGGACTGGCCCATTCGGAATTTGAATAGCGAATAATGTTGTGATTTAATAAAAATTGAAATTCCTTTTTCGCTATGTCTATTTTTTCGGGGTCGAGTCGACGTGCTTTACTAAAAACTGGTGGTCCAGGAGATGTAGAAATGTAATGTTTAATATTGTGTTTCACTTCATTTACTAGAGTATTGTTAGGTTTGGTGAGATCAGGATAATTTTTTAATAATTCTATGAATGGATTGTTTGAATTTAATGAACTGATCACTTCTGCTTCGGAAATTGTTGCTATCATCCCATGGCAGCGTAATTTAGTTTTGTTATCAATCAATCTTTTATTTTTAATGTCGACCAAAAGGTCAAAATATTTTAGAAAATCAGCCCCAATAATCCCTTTTGTGGTTCCCGCTACGCAGAATGGCCACTCAAAGTTTCTCCTTAAGCCTAAATTAATGGTAAGTACCTTGGTACCATACGTGGGTATTATTGAACCATTTGCGGCAAATAATTTAAAATCTGAGGAGTTTTGATTGTTCTTGCCAGTGTAAGGTATAACGGATACGTCTGCTCCGGTATCGACCAAAAATTTGAAATTTGTTTTAACATCTTTTACGAACAATCGATGACTAGAACTAGGACTGATATCAGTGACAGCACAGTCGCCCTTTACTGTGACTGTCTGTTGCAGTTTTCCTGTTGCCATTGACAGGGTTGTTTACATTTTTCCGCCCTACATTTTTTCCCGTATTTAAAATGAAAATAACAATATTTTCCTTTTTCATTAAATCTACTGCGACTTCTACTACGACTTCTGGAGCGATTATTTCTAAAACGAAGTGAATTTATTTCTTTTTCTAGAACTTGAATTCGTGCTAGCAAATCTTGAGTTGACGATGAATCAACAGGTTTATTGGATTTGGGTTTAGTATTGATGTAATCAACAGAGCTATTTGGTCGTATTTCCCAAACCTTGTCACCCATATCAGCTAGTTTGTCTATATCAGCGTCTGTTATGGTTAGAATACTTCTGATATGACTTGGAAGCTTGTCTAACCATAAGGTTTTTAATAACTTATCAGAAACTTCTGTTCCTGCCATACCTTTCATTTTTCTCAAAAGTTGGCTTGGTTTTAAATCACCAATTTCTAGCTCACTAACAAGTTTTCTAATTTGCCTATCTTCACTTTCTTTATAAATTGTAAGTAATCGTTCCTTGGCCTTCGTATATTTATTTACTTCATTTGATGAAACTGGTGGTAAGTTTTGTACACCGGGTACTTGTTCTTGTTGATTGTCATCAGGCATAATTAATTTTTTCTTTATACGATTATCTGATGATAATTTAATTTTGACTTACGCACTATAATTATGAGAAATTGTTCTGTACTTGCACACAAAAATTCATCACGTCATCACATCACGTCGGGGTCACCAATGTTATAATTGTCTTTTATTTTATTGAACTAATTTTATTCTCTTAATTACACAATTATTTATTTTATTTTTAAATTTACAATTTTTAGCTTTTTTGACAATTGATATCTTATTTTTTATTGTTTTTTCCGAATCTCAGGTAATCAATTAAGTTTTTCTAGGCCTGCTACAGTACCATTATAATGACAATAAACAGAATAAATCTAGTTAGACGTCAACCTTCTACAACTGTATATTTATTTTGATGACTAAGCCGCGATATAGCTATAGCAGCTGGAGCGACAATAAATAAAATAAATAAAAAATCTAGTTGTAGGTTAAAAAGATCTTATAGCTAATAACTTGTCTTATAACCTAGAAGTTGATGCAACATTAAATAAATAAATATAAAACTTCTACAAAACTAATAATAATTGGACTTCAAAATTTGCAGATTGGTGAAATATTCCGAATAGCACTTATAGAACTTTTTATTTTTGCAGTGATATTTCTAAATCGAATACATTATATATAAATCATTGGAGACTTACGTTTGACATCCCATCGTCAAAGGTAACTTCTTAACTTCTAAAAGGTTCCTTCACATTTCATACGAGTATAGGTACATATGTATATTGCATATAGGAATAAAGTTTACAATAGAAATATGTGTATGTAATAAACCATTTTGTGTATTTAAAATTACTTTAAAACACTGAATGATAGGGGAAAATAAATCTATGCAATAATTAGTTACTACCCACGACTTTATTCACATTTTGACAAAAATGAAAACACCATTCTGAAATATAAAAATAAATTACTTTCTACGAAAGAAAAAATCACCATACTACAAGCCGTAAAACATTTTCCTGTAAATTTATAAAAATTATAAAAATTAAACATATAAAATATGTTATCATTTCAAATTAAAAATTCAAATGTTTTATAATTAAGGGAAATGAGCTTACAATGTTTACTTAGCTTACGGGAGTTAATGAAAATGATGAAAAACAAACGAAAATTGAAAGGAATATTTCATAGTTAATCCTTAATCTACTGTTTAAATTATAAAATAATTTCCTAAACCGTTCAAAATGGTGTAGTAAAAAAAATTATAACAATTTCAAAATCTTTTATTTTAACATTTGTTCTTATGAAGATTAATTGTTCACTCAATAGATACAATTTATTGACATTAATGTAACAAAAATGGCAAACGTTATACATTTTCAAGTCACATCATCTAAACTAGAGATGCAACGAATAGGGATTTAGCCGAATACCGAATATTCGGCCACACTCTCGGCCGAATAACCGAATATTCGGTACCGAATATTCGGTACCGAATATTCGGTACCGAATATTCGACCGTTTCATTTCTGAGTAAATCGTATCACGAGACGCATTATTTTTTTTTTTTAAAGAAAACTTTAATGGCAAACGAAATTAATTTTTATTTACCAAGTATTCGCCTAGATCGGACACTAGATCCATATAAGTAGTGGTTTCTAAACTCAAAGCAGGTTCCTACTCGAGGAAACTTCACTCAAATGCATAAAAAATTGTTTTGATTAATCGTACGAGTAATCAATTCTCCTTAATAGATTTTCAATTTTAATTTAAATTTGAATGTATATTACTACTGTACTACATGATGTAACTATATCGTCAGCGCATAAAGCCTAAGTAGCTGAGCGCTTTTATTTGCATAAAAAAAATAAAAAATAAATGTGTATACCTAATTTCAAATGAAACATTTATTTTGTTCTGATTTAGTATTCGGTATTCGGCCGAATAGTACACAATATTCGGCCGAATACCGAATACCGAATAGTAGCCGAATATTCGTCACATCTCTAATTTAAACTATACACAAAAAATAATTTTGCAAAATTCGGTCAACATTTACAACATGTTTATTGAGAAAAAAAAACCTAAAAACGAATTGAAAACTTGATTTTACTGATTGATACACATAGGGTAAATTGAGTAGACTTTTGTCGTTTTATGCATTTTTTTCTTATTTAAATTATTAATTAAACGTTTTTGTTACCTTTGGTATTGAAAATATTTATAAAGATACTTTATGATAAGCTACAAAGAATAAATGTTCATAAATTATTAGTGTTCAGTACTTTTCCTCCCGATTGTAATTCCCATTTATCTTTAAATGAATGTATTAAGAAACTACCGAAGCAGAGGTTTTATAAATTTTCCTATTATATTTTAATTGCTAAATTAGTATTTGAGGAAGTTGGCAGCTTAGAAATAAAATTTATGAAAACAAAACTTTCTGAAAAAAATTTCATTTCTAGATCACTTAGCAGTGGAATTTTGAAAAATCATTCCTTTGTGAACCTTCCAGTCCACAGAAACAAAACTTTCAAATATCATGTTTTTATATTCAATGGTTTAGACAGTGGCGTGCAGTCCATGGAAGCTGAGGAAGCGCTACTTCCCTTGTTTCTTTCAAAAATATACGAGTAAATATTTTTTTTTCTAAATTATTTAAAATTTGCGCACATACATATATGCATATATTTTATTCGAGTTTTGGTCAAATATTCCAATTAAGCTTCTAACGTTAGTAAAATGTCAAACAAATCTAAAACTTTTAAACGTTCAACTTACTAACAATCAAATATAAGGCCAAACAATTTATTTGAAGGCCACCTATTGACGCAGTGGCAAGAGCATAATTAGTTCTCTCCACTTCATGCGTCAAGTGGTACGGGTTCCTAGAACTATGATTAAAATTGACCAATGAAATTTTCTGTGTTTAGACAGTCGTGATATGGCCTTAGCTGTTAAAACGACTTAAAACACCAAAAAAAAAAAAAAAAAAAAAAACAATTTGAAATCCGTTGCTTGAACAGAGTTGCCACTATACACTATAATGATATGATGAAACGAGACAGACTTATGTAAATACTGTGGAAGCTGCCTGAGTTGCAGAATCCACTTTATACCGCGATTCGACATAATCGCGCATGCGTATGAGGTGTCTAATGGCTCAACTAGCGAAAACGGTTCGCTTGCTTTGATGCTACATACTGAAATTCCACATAGAAGATTCCATAGTTCTATTCAATAGAACAGAGTGAGCCAAATAAACGTATAACGTGTGTAACAAGCGCATCTATAGCGGGAGCCGCATTGATAAAAAGAAGATTGTAATTTGTGCGTTTTTTTTTTAATTTTACATTTCTTAGTTATTTTCTAGAAGCTTTAACTATAAAAATTTAGTCTTCATATCCGCATGGCTTTAGAATGCAATTGCATAGTTGAAAATTTCTGCAATAAAATTTTTGGCTCCACACCGTTTAATGAAAAAAAAAAAATTATAAAAAGCAGAAGAGCGAAGCCTACGGTAAGTATATGTAGCGCTAAAAAAAATTATTTTACACTCTCAAAGTAAAAACGATGGTAAAAAATAGCTCTTTTGCATAAAAATTTACCGGGCATTTTCATAGAAAAATTTACAATAGTACAATATAGCTTCCCTACTTGCAAATTTCACCGTACGCCACTGGTTTAAGAGGTTACAGTCTTCAATGCATCGGTCAGTCAATAATGGTACTTACTGTTCAATGCAAAGAGAGTATTCAACATTAATATGAATTATAGATGATTCAATAATTAAAAGGAATCACAAAATAGAGAACCTAAATGCACAATTTGATATTTGTCCTTGGAATGACATCATACAAATGTAAAATTAACATTTTATTTGTTATAAAAACTTATTATATATTTCGATTGATTTCATTTAAACCATGAAGACCATTGAAGAAAAATAGCTTTCAGTTGTATATATATGACATATAAAGATTTTGATAAATCAATTATTTAGTTCAGTAATCTCCGTTTGTTTTATCAAATCGTTGAACTACTAAAAAAAATATATTATAAAAATATATAGGTAAGAGTATTATTAAAAATTTTCGATTCGGAAAATTAAATTAGCTTTGAGGGATCAAATACCAAATACGAAGCCCATCATCTCCTTGTCTTCCAGTCTATTGTTCAGGTTTAATTAACAGAACAAACACGAAAAAAAATCGCCAATGAATAAAACAAATCCGTTTTATTAAATTCATAAAAACGAAAATGTTATCGCGTTAACGAAAAAATAATATGATCGATAAAGTGCAAAATATGTATAAGAGGGAAAAGTTGTGTTTTGTTGGTTTCGTTGCCGTTTTTCACCCTCATTCTACCAACCCCCAAGCCGCTCCACAAGCCAATGCAATAACACGCTATATACAAACACACACGTTTCATACGAAACGAGACTCCAGTTCATGATCTTTATGGGAATGGCTTTCGCTTATCGGCCTTAACATTTATACAATGTTCATTTCTTTAAACCCACGTTATAAAATAAGTTCTCTCTTGAAATGGTCAAATATTTTCATTTTTCGTGCGAGTTTTCTCTTTAGCATGGCTTGAGATATATTTTTGAATGGGTTCAGCTTTGCTGTTGAACTTGTAAAGGTTTTAAAGTGTTTTGTTGGCGAATTATACGTTCTTTCAATCAGTTCCACATTTCAACGTATAAGCTCCTTAATATTTTCCATGTGTTCAGTTCGAAACATTTTCTTTAAAGTTAAAATCTTTTCTTTGAAATTAGTCTCAAATACCACGAAAAATGTATTTCATTTTATATTTATTATTGCAGCTCATAGGTAACAGCTTAACTGTTCTGGTTTGATCTCTGTTCTGTTTTTCAAACTAACGTTTTAACAAGGATTTAAAATTTAAAGCCTAAATAAGATCAATCGGATAATTTTATTTGAAAGTTGTTCCAATGGTTAATTAGCCATTTGTATTTATCTGAGGTTACACTAAATAAAAGCTTCAAAGAATATTTAAAATCTAATGTTGGTTTAGAACAGATAAAGTGGCAGCTGCAACGTACGAATTTTCTTTCTCGAATGAATAAATTATTCATTGATTTTACTTAAATGTACTTCAAGTTAATTTCACTCGAAAACAAGCTGTTGAATCAAAGTTTCAGAAACTAACGATAATGAGGATATTTACTAACTAGCTACATAGAAGACTCTTTTTGTTTATTTTATGGAAAAAGCTTAAAATGAATTGATTCAAGGTATTATCAATATTTTGTAGTTTATAGTTCTTTGTTTATTCTATTGTATATTTTAACATTTACTTAAAGCATATAAGAAAGAAAATAGTTCAAAGAAATCTTTTTAAAATAATTGAAAAAAGGATTTGTTTCTTCGTCTGAAAAAGCTAATGAAAAGGAATTGTTAGCGATGGAATTTCACCAAATTTTTCATAAACTTAAAAAGCAAAAACTTTGTAAGTATACTTGAAAACCAACACAAAAATCATAAGAAAATTTAGCTTGAATATTCTTCTTGATTAAGTGCTTTTCTGAGGATATGACAAAGGATCGTTGTCTAGCAAAAATCTTAAGGGTTTTGCACAAAAACTTGACATCAACTGTATGAGATATCTTCGTACAAATTGAAACGATTTGATTAAAACGCGACGTGCCAAATACGCTAATTGATAATAATTACAATTCCGTCCTTAGCTAAGAAATTCAGCCGCATTAATTTGGAGGGTTCACGTAACAAGCTGTTCGAAACGGCTGCTCAAATTTAAGTAATGATTTTAAGAGCTAGTAATCGGTGTTGTAACAACTTGAAGCTCGCGTGATCCATCACCGACTATTATCACCATTAATCATGCCGAGTACAATAGCCGAGTTCTGCCATTATCGTTCGTTATATTACATTAAGTGATCTATCACTGGACCATTTAGACACTTATGAAATTATTTACATAAGTACGAACCAGCGCACGTTTCACATCAGATCGCTCGTTATATGGCTATTGAAAGCCCAAGCTCAACTCGCCAACACTAGCCGTGAAAGCGTATCGATTCGATTCTCTGTGTGCAAAGTTGTGAGTGAATCAATTTTATAAATTGTATGAAAATTGTTGATAATTTTCCGCTTTAGTTTGCAACTAAATTTGTGCTAATCACGGCAAAAACTTGCCGAACCTATCGACGTGAATTTCCACCCTTTTGCTCGTTGATTATGTAGTGGAGAACGAGCGAGGGTACGAATTTTAGTCATCATCTATCGTATAAATTAACGCGACAAAGATTACCTTTGTGGAGCCAAACTGAATAAATTTCGAAAGTCACTGCCCCAAATAATCCCTAAACAACCTAATAAAAGCCTGATAACCGCTTTGATTAAAACAGTGCAACTAAAACTTTTCAAACTAATATCGTTGCACTTTGGATGGTGAAAATTAGAATTTTCTCCCACTATAAAAAAGTACATAAATTTTGATCAAAAGAGCAACAAAAAATGTAAGCTCTGACTTTTAAAACAAAATGATTAAATTATTTTTACTGTAAAAATAATAAGCTTGAAAAAATATTTTTTGTAGGGATTTATTAAAAAGCTCATTTCAAGCTCGAAACGATTTAATTAATGGAGCTTGAACTTTAAACCTTGATCCCAATCTCCTCGTATGTTCGTTTCTTGGCTAATAAACATTTCAACCTACTGCGTTGCACTTTAAAAAAATATATAAATATAATCTCCTGCTCCAATTATTTTTTTCTATTTTCTCGCGAACAATTAGAATCTAAAAGTAATAATATTTGCGTGACATTAACGAACGTAAACGTGCCAACGAGCCATTTATCAAAATTCTAAACCCAATGAAAAAGATATTGAACCAAGCTTTAGCCCGACTTTCTCGATTTTTAGAATCGAATCAAGCGCAGTTAACCTTTAGCTCAAGGTCAATACACTTTCGAGAACAGTTTTCGAACGAGCTGCAGCATAAAAATTGATCAGCGCTTAAAAGTTTAATTGGCTGAATAAACGGGGCTTTGATCTCTTTATTCCCTCATAAACGACGAAGTAAATGTCGCAGCTTTAAAAACCCTAAACCAAATATTTAAAAAAAAAATGTTTGTTTCAAAACTTTCCACAGACAGATTTACAATACGATAGCGTTCATAGTGGAGAAATAAATAAGGACTTTCAAAAAAGCTGTAAGCTTTATTTGACCTGAAGGAAAAATGATTCACATTGACTATATTTGAAATCTAAATATAACTTCGGGTTAAATAGAATCTCATAAAAATAAATCTCGACTGTGTGAAGTAGCGATGAAAAATTGTATATAATAAAATACATGTTTTAGCTTTATATCAGATCTTGTTTCATACAAAATTCCAACAATAAATTGCAACGCGGGTATTTTTATATTGAAAGACAGAACGAAAGAAAACCAAACCATAAATAAAAATTTAAGCTTAACATGTCTTGCAAAATTTATTGTGCGTCAGATCTTTTCAACATAAAGCATATTATGCAGTGCTACTCGAAGAAAGATTACACTCCATATATTGCTGTGCTTTCGCATATATGTATGGTGTATGGTTGTGGGACTGGGCTTGAGCTTACGATATGTCTACGAGAGCCACTCGTGTTACACTTAAACTACCCTAAAACAAGCCGAAAATTCGGGCGCAGCGTTTACTGAAAGGATAAAGTATGCCATTTACGTGCCGCTTGACAACATTACGGCGTTTTACAGTAAATGGTTTCCTTTAAAAAACATTCTTTCCAAGCCTTTTATCTCTTTCAATAATATGCTAATCGAATTATGTGAAAACAGAGCTTCTTCAACTTTTATCGAATTTTTAAGAATGTTCAAATGTATACAAACATTTTTTTTGAAAATCTTACAAAATAATGTAGATATAATAAAAACGATGGTCAAGCCTAAAAGGCTATTCAACATAAATAAAATACTGATGTTTCACAAAAAAGATACTTCAAGTAGATACTTCTCCAAAGAAAAGCAGAAAACATGAGAATAAATCTCTTTTAAAAACATAAAACAAGAACAGACTAAACTAAAATGAAAATAAAATTTATTTTTTAAGTTTCAGATAATGATTATTTTAAGAGCATAAAATTTTTGATTTTAAACACTTACCTAAGAAGTTTAAACTTAGTTTATACTAAAGATGCTTAAGTCACAAATAAAAAGAACTGCTAATAAAATCTCATATTTTAAATATTTTATAAAGCAATCAAATATGTTTGATATAATTTAATTTCAAATGTTATCGGTTATTAAAATCCAACCAATACAAATTATTGATTAGTTCAATGGAAAAGACAAAATATATAAATACATATACAAATGTATAGTCATTATTTCAAATTAGAAGAAAACACTAATGGAAATAATTGGAAAACCGCAATGTACATAAAATGTTCAAAAGTATTTATATTAATTAGATTCATTTGTCTGATATTTTTGGTACCAACGTCATAACATTTATTTTAAAAGCATAGAGTGAACTTGTTTTTGGACTATGGATAATTTAAAACACTAACAAATTATTTTGGAATGGTAAAGTGTTATATAAACGTATTCTCTTGAGTAAGATTTTTATTAGAGTAATTGAAACTGTATAATAATATGAGCTGCAAGTTAGCTCCTACACATGATGAAAGTTAATTCTTTAAGAAAGATTGTCTAGGACAGGGGTCGGCAATCTATTTTCAGGACCATTTTTCTTTAAATAATTTTAAACAATCTTATCAAGAGCCGCAAGGATAATAAAAAACTCTGTAGATCATTAGTGATTCATAGATTTGTTTAAATTAGGTTCATAGTTTGAGGTCTTGAGGTCTCTTGATAGTTTTAGACAATTTTCAAGGCTAGCATTGTTGAGTAAGGATCTTAGTTTACTTTTAAGGATCTTCATGTTGCTAAACTTCTACTCACAATACTATGTAGATCCAAAAAGTGTCAAAAGTCCAAATGCCGCAAGTTTAAGTTGGTTGTAACTCTCAGGAAGACTATTCCATGTTTCAAATATAATTTGATCTTCCTTTTGAGAATTTGAAATTTCTTTCCATTTCTAATCTACCACCAACTTTTTTTTTCTTTTTTTAATTTATAATTTGAATACTGTGAAAAGCCACACAATTTGGATAAAATAGCAGCGGGTTGCCGACTCCTGGTCTAGGAAGATATACAATCGGAAAAGAGGATGTGGCGTAGAAAATGCGATTTTGAACCACAATTTGTTTAGTTTGGTTTAGTGTGATTTTTTGTTTTAAGCACAAGTAAAGGTTTGAAAATAGTACGCTCAAAATTCAGTTTGGACAAGTGTTGGCAGACCTACAATAATTATTGTGCATGTACCATAATATTTTCATGATTTTTGGAATCCTCAACCCCAAGCTTACAATCGAGAGAATGATATTTACCTGTACTATTTTCTTAATAACTAAGGAAATTAGTTGAAAATTAAATATAGGTAATCTTAAAATATACAGTAACTTTACTGAAAGTACAATCATTTTACAATAATAATTTTTCACTCGTCTGCCAACACTGGTTTGGGTCCAGCACAAGAGTGAAACGGTCGACTCTGCTCTATTATGTATTTATTAAATTACTCATTGATTGTTGCAGGTAATAGCTAAATTATGTATTCATATATTTATTAGTTGTTATTTATTTATTGTTGTTATTGTAATTTATTAGAAAGCATTTATTCGGGATTGTTAAACGTGTAAATAGTTTAGTTATGTGACATGTATTGTAAAAAACCGGTTGGATAAATAGGGTGCTTATAATATCAATAAAAAAATCAAAAATAAAATTCTGATAGGAAGGGAAAATTAGTAATAAATATATGTTAAAAACAATAATAAAAATAATATTCCATTAAAACTGTGCTACAAGGATCAAATTAACGCATCCTTTGTAATACTAAAAAGCAGAAACAATATAATAGTAGAAATATTCAATGTGTAAAATAGAAATAGGCATAATAATTTATAACTATTGTTTATGAAAGACACAACTGAAGATAAAACCCAGCTGTGCTATACTAAGTTAAACTACATAGGTGTATAAAGTTTGCTGTAACATTTTATAGTATAACTTCTAGTGCTTCCAATGTCGTCACGCACTTTAAAACTATAGACTAATAATAGAAAAAGTATTATGAGCAGAACAGAAGTGAATATAGTACTCAAGTAGTTGTACCTTTATGAAAGACAGAGCAAAACAAAAACAAAAAAAAACGTTTTCTTTTAAAATGGTCTCTAAAATATCTGCATACACTCTGCAACGAACACCTTTAAATAAGAAGTACAATGAGGAAAACAAAAGCGGCTATAGTATTAATTATAAAAACAGAGATAAAGAAAAAATATAACATATTGTTATATCAGTCTCTGTTTATCAGTTCACTCCAAAAACTATCACTGTATTTTTGGTCAAATGAAAAATACTACAATGGATTATATTATTCCTACTTTAAGGAATGTTAAGTAGATATTGTTTGGATACATCACCTTATCTTTTTACTTGCATAATTCATAAGCAAAACTTGATGAATCAAAAAAAAACTATTGCTAAGAGTTTATGGTTTCGTAATCTCGTTCAATTTCTTTTAAACTTTAAATTTAATTATTTTTCATATTTTTCTTATCAGTTTTGGTTACCATATGTTTTGAATATATAATATACTTCTATTAGCTATTTTTGTGTGTTATAAGTCGCTTTAAATCCAAAAATTATATCACAACTGTCTAAACAAAGAAAATGCGTGTGAGTTTCAAATCTAGAAATAAAGGATGTTCAATAATAACGCCGGTTTTGAGTTTCAAGTAAAGTATATAATATATTTTTGACATAAGTTTGAAACATTTATTAAATAATGAACTGTACATCATTAGGTTATAGATAGAATAATACACAGGACAAATGATCGCCTCAGCTTTGCTGACAGACGTATTCTTTTAATGAAATTATTAAGGACTGTTACGCATAAATTTTGCAGTATTTCAGTTTTATAGTGTTGAATTTTATAAAGGCTTTAATCATTGTGAGTTTGCTTACATATACTTATGACTTTAAAAAACCCAAAGAAAAATTCCAAATGCGTTGCAATTCAACATTAAAGGGCTTGGCATAAGAACCCGGTAAGCCCAAATTTTTCAATTTTATTTTATAGCATTTTTTCTTTGGTACACTATTACTCCTAATTGGTCCAAGATAACAAACACCATTCACGGTTAATAGTTTTTTTTTTTTTATTTAAAATTGTAAGCTTTCAACAACTATTTCAACTATTATAACAATATACTATTGTATATACCTACTATATTATTATAGCAACATTTTCAAAGAAAAATGGTTCGTTTATGTCTCCAGCCCAAAATGAAGACCAGAAAGTGTCTTTCTGAATGCATCTGTTTCTCCATAACCACTCGTGGATTTTCGAAACCCAAATGCGATAATTTTATTGATTAACGAAATCATCAATATGAAAATGGACCTCGTCACAAAAGATGATTTTCGATGAAAAATCACAATCCAATGTCTTTGTTTCAGAATTCAATCAACAAACGCTCTTCGTTACCCAAAATTTTTTGAACATAAAACCATGACACTACAAATAGGGTGCAATTCAAAATCGGTGGTGGCGCATGAAGCGTAGATCTAACTGCGCCACTAAGTTTACTTACTAGATAATTATATTCAACACTGTTCATAAATTACATAAATTAAGAAAGAAGAAGAAGAAGATAAATTACACTAAATATGTTAATATTTTTTTTAAATGTAACTTGTTTTTATTCTTATAAACAATGCATACCTAGAAGTAAAACAAATTTTATTGTAGCACCGGTGCGGCGTGGCGTCTTATGGCTTAGAGACATTAATCAAACATAACATACGTATACGTATCACTTAGAAAAATAAAAATTTCCAAAGTACAAATGCGCTTATTTTCTCTTTTGCCTCGCACATAAATCGCACAAGTAGAGATATTAAAGTCATTATATATTTGCATTAAATTTATGTGGAACAAAGATAATAAAAGGAGACGCTCTGTCTTGTGTATGTTATGCGAAGGATCGCAATGGAAATTACATGAATGAAAAATGTGATTATGCACCAATAGAACTTGCCGAGCTCAACTTGCTGGAGGCCGAAGAAAAATTTCCAGTTAAAAAAACAGTTTAAATAATTAAAAATTGTGAACTCTATTTTAAAGTGAAAATTTTTTAGTGAAGTTGGATTTTTAGTTTTTTAGTGAAAATGGATATTTGGTACGATTTCCAATTGGGAATTACACTGATTAAATGGTGATTATGATTTATGATAATGTTTTATGTTTGATTGAAATTATGATTTGTGTTTTATTGGTTTGCTGAGCAAACGGGTTCATGTAAAATACGGGGTCAAAGGTAACATAATTTCAAATGCATTTACGTTGCGAATGTTGTGTGTGGGAGGTAAATATGAGAAGAAGGCAAATATGAAACAAAGTTGAAGCATTCGGTGCGTGATTGGATAGTCGCCTGATGTTGCCACCGCAAAACTAACCAAAAACTCTCGGACACATATTTGGAATTCGATTCGATTCCCTCAAAACGCCATTCCTGCAGGATGGAGTCCTGCAGAAATGGCAACAGGCGCGCCCGGTTTCACCGCTAACCTCTAACTGCTGTTTTGCGTTCTCCAACTAAACTTTATAATGACGTATTATATTTAACCCCTAATGGCGTTCGTTTCGTGCATTGTTTCACCATTCAGATTCAGTTTCGTAACATTTTATATTTTATGCACTTAATGATGCATTAGGGATGCTCGAAAATGGGAAAAGAGAAACAATTTATATTAAGGGTTTCAACTTTCAGAGAAAGTTTGTAACTTTGTTGTTTTTTGACCTGAAAAAGTTTACCATGAGATCATTTTCGAAATACATTCGCAACTCAGCCTCTACACAATAATTTTCCCCAAACTTTCTACACATTATTTTTAATAAACTTATCAAACTGAGAAAACATAATAAAATCAATATTTCATCTGGATAATTAAAACACTTTTCGATAATGTTGCTTAAACTTCCACAAAATATAATTAAATCATATTAATTTTGAGACATTTGAGATGTAAAATGACTTTAAAATAATTCACGTTAAAAATATAAAAAAATATTAAACTAACATGAAAATTATAGACAAGTCCTTAATTTTTTCATTTGAATAAGATTAAAATTTTCATTTACGTTTTTTTTTTTTTGCAAAAAAAATTTTTTATGAAAAACTTTTAAGAGTTCATGTAACAGATCGTTTTTTAAGTGGCAGACTTAAAAAAACTCAATTTAAAGAGCTATATTCATTATTAAAGACTTTAAAATTCATGAGATTAACGCATTTTCTTTGTAGTTGGAAAAAGTCGATTTTTCTTCAATGTGCGATTATTATTACACCAGTTGGCTTGAGTCAAGTAAAATAAATCACCAACTTTTGCCATTATCCAAAAAGTTGTTTAGCAGAAGAAGCGATTACCGATCTCTAACATTTAACTGATATGACACACCTCGTCGTTTAGGACCGTCGATAGTTATCCCAAAGAGACTCTGTGATAGACGTGACGTGTTTCAGATTGTCTCAGAACTATAAAGCGTTTCCAGCCGTCTTTCTCCTAGTCGTTTATTACAAAAGACATACACCTATATACACATCTATATTGTACATACTACATACCATCATACTATATATATCTTTTCGAACAAAACCGTCTCGCTACTTTCTTCTGCTTTACTTACATTTTACATTACCTACGAACTTTATCTTGCAAAGTATTATTCTATATATAGGAAACATTGTGCTTCCGGCGTAGAACTCACCACACCGTCGCACATCTCTCGTTCCACCGGCTTCATCTTCGTCAAGGTAACTTAAAATTGCCAACTTGCGTTAGAGTCAACTCTGCTCTTGAACTACGACGATTAACCTCCGTCTATCTTGCCGCCGATGCAACATCTTCAGTTTAGTGAAAGTTAAATCATATTTTCCCAAAAAGTGCACTTTTTACATTTTAATTTCTTTTGCATTCAAAAAGTAAAACTCCATACCTTCCTTCACATGTTCACTGTTTACTTATATATTATAATATACAATTTTTGAACTTTTTAAATCTAACGTCTAGTCTTACGAAAGACTAGCAGTACCTCGTGGTTTCATCCCCATATAAAAGAACTGTAGGTGTATACATAGTCATGATCAAGGTTTAAAGATAAAAAAAGATTTTTTTCCAAATTTCAAAAAATATTTCACTTAACAGAGAGCGGTTTCTGTTGGATAACTACCAGCGGCGGCTCGTGACATTTTTACATGGGGGTGCTGTATTAATAAACAAATGAAAAACAAAACGGACCTATTCAATTTATTTATTTTTTATATAAAATCCATTCTACGGCTTTTTTTTTTTTTTTTTTTTTTTTTGGTGTTTTAAGTTGCTTTAACATCTAAAGTCATATCACGACTGTCTAAACAAAGAAAATTTCTGTTGGTCAATTTTATTCTTAGGTCTAAGATCTTAAGTCTAGGATTCAACGGGAATCGAACCCGTACCACTTAACGCATGAAGCGGAGAGAACTACAGCCTCTAACCACTGCGCCAATAGGTGGTCTACGTGGTCTACGGCTTTTTGCTTTACAAAATTTTTCTATAACTTTCTCATTAAAACTATTTAGAATTCTATAGAATTCATCGATAATGCAGTTAATCGATCTTGCTCCATATTATTTCTTAGCAATGACTTTATTCGTTAATCATTTTAGTGTTGAAAAACACCTCTCTAGTTTTGCTGTTTGAGTAATAATGATATTTGGTGTTGATCGCTCTTTATTAATTTCAAGTTTTACTTCTAGTGACAGTTGCGAAAATGTAATTTTTTTAAGATATTCTATACTGACCCCCATGATGATAATTTACGTAGGTAATCTATTTAAAATACTTAATAAAACCAAAATTATTTTTTCTGTAATAAAAAAAAATAATTTTTAAAATCAAAATAAATGGATAATTCTTTATTGATTACCGTTAATAGCTTTTGAAATATTTCTTTAAATATACAGATTGAAAAATCTAACAATGAAATACAGATTTATTAAAAAACAAGGCTGCCTGTTATATAGAAACCTAATACCATCACAAGCCATCACTGCCGATATGACAGTGTCAGTTTCAATTTTTACATGCGTAGATTAGCTTATGCTTGTAGTACACGAACTTAAGCGTAGATATAAGAACCTGAACAAATCCGGCTAAATTGACACTGTTAAAACCACAGTTCCAAATTTCATATTTCAACGTATTCTAAGTAAGATTTAAATAGTTCGTTTATTTTTATTTATTTTGTTTTATTTCGTTTATTTCGTTTTATTAACAATTGAATTGGTAATATTTAACATTTTTACTATAGTATTATTATTATTATTATTATTACTCCATCAATATTATTGTCGTTTAATAAAATGAATGTAAGACTATTTTTACATAATCTGTTTGGGGGTGCTGCAGTGTCGCAGTGCTTATGGGCAAACCGCCACTGATAACTACATTACCTAGAGTAATTAAAATAAGAAACAATATAGCTAGCTTACATCATCTTGGTAAAACAGAATCCAAGCAAAAAATCCAGGAACCTAGCTTTGCTTAAAATTTAGATTAGATTCCGATACTAGTAAAAATTAAAATTGAAATGTTTAAATACAATGTATTTTACTTGTGTCTGTCAATTATTAAAACAACTCATTGCAAACTTATGTGGGAGAAGGTTTCAACTAAATTTGCATTGTATTGCTACTTGAATGTAAACCCACACCTTGCAGCATGTTAGCTTTGTATACTAATAAGTGAGTAGGTTTTCTCTTGAATTCTAAGAAAAACGTCTGAAATTTTCTTCAGGGTATGTCTTTAATCATTAAGAAACTCGTTACAGTAAAGTTCTAATTGGAACAAATAAACTACTAGAGAAATACAATCAAAAACGGTTTGCAGTTTTGTGACAAGGAATGACATTCAAAAATACTTCAAGATAGAACGAAAAATTTGAAAGAATTTGTTGAATGTTAGTTAATGTTGTTATCTGAATGTGTAAAAATTTATAAGAAATCGTTTTCTTCTTACATTCAGCTCATTTCAAAAGCAGTTGGTTATATAAAAAATTTGCTTAGAACCAAGACTGTAACATTTCTTCTACAACCTGACGATTAACTTAAAATGTTCTTTTAAAGAAAATGAAATAATCACAACACTTTAACAATCTTGATTTTAAATAGTTTTCGTACGTAGCTAAAAGAGATTCATCAAGTCAAGTAACTGGACTTGAAATACAATATCTATTAAATCCAATATGGCTGATATTAAAAATTTTAATGTTTAACTTGATTTTTATTTTAAGTCAAGTAGTTTGAAATTCAAGTCAAGTAGTGAATCTATAGTAGCGAACTTTATAAGAACTATCAGAGGAAATAAAACTGTAAGGTTAAAAGCAAGGATAAAGGAGCAAATACAGACAAATTATAAAGTTTTTTAAACCGTAATTCACCACAAGTCTGCAGACAGCTCTTAGACTTTAAGAAATTGCAGAACTTGTACTCCAACAGCATATCTAAATATATTAGTACACCCTAACATTTAATAGTGATTCCCTCAGGAATGATTTCAAAACAACATTTTAAGCATCAATCTATTTAAGAAGAATATAAAGATAATGTATGTCCATAACATGTATTGTATATGTACAAAACTAAACTAGATTTTAAAGCGACGAAAAAATTATCGCCGATTTCGTCACAATTGGTTTCAAAAAAATTTCAAACCATTAGAGAAAATGAACCTAGAGGTTTTTCCATTCATATCAATGATTAGTTTGATGAAAAGTTCATGAGATAATAACAAAGAAGTAAAGCTTAATTGTAGAGACGGCAAGGATATTAAAAGTCGCGACGACAATGGTTCATTTGATTGTTTCGTGTTCAACGCCGCACCGTCAATCGAATGTGATAACAAATTTGCTAGGAGCTTAATAAAATGAGTGACAGTTTTATGTCATTGCCTCCCTCAAGCGTTTTGACTCGCTGACTTACTTTATCTCATTCAAAACTTGTCAAAATTTGCCTTTCAATAAATCAATATTGCAAAACGTTAAAGTTAGTGAAATGAAACGACAACTGAATAAATACACAACCTAGTTACAACATTTTGTGTATTAAATGAACCAAAGTCATAATTTCCTAAATTTTCCAGATATAAAAATAAAATATTTTACAATTTATCATGGAATGTAAAACTAAAAATTATTAATTTTAAATAATCTAGCTTACAAGGCAAAGTTTATAGCTTTTTCCAAACATACAACATGGAAAAAATATGTTACATAATTTAAAATTTATATTATATTTTGCGTGGTTTTTGAATAGATGAGAAAAGAGTTGTGATTCCAGTGATTGGAAAATGTAATATATATCACGAGACTGGATTTCCCTTTTTCGCGTATTATTTATTACTGTGTTGGATTCATGACGGATATTACTTTAAATTTTCAATTTGTCAGAAGAGATATTTCATTTTTTGAAAACCCAGTCGCAGAACTTGTAAACATAAATTATACTTGTAATTGAATGAAATTAAATGACCTTTTTATCTAAGAGACAGAAATATGCTTTCCTGAACACACATATTCATATTGTTTTTAGTTTTTTTATTTTTATTTTCATATTTTAACCTTTTAGCTTTTCACTGATAAATTATTCGGCTCGAAAACTGTATCGTATTGAAAATGTAAATTAATTGAAAAATTCTAGACAGTGTATTGATTAAACGTACGATTAACTCAACATACATCCGGTTTATGGAGATTTTTAACCCTTAGCCTAATTTGCATTTGAGAGCTCCAAAGAAAACTATGTCACTTTGAGCTGACAGTTTGAGTTTAAAAATTAAACTAAAATTCATTTGATATTAAAAAAAAATAATTTACTATGTATCGTACAAAAGGATTTAACTATTTTGCCAAGAGCGATTACATTCCAGTTACAATTTTTTCTTTGAGGTTTGATTTAATATTACTTAGTTATTTAAAAAGGTGAAATTAGGTATATAAACAAGTTTAGAGCCTTAACCTTACGTCTAAAAAGTTTGCAAAAAATTGCAGTTGTTGATATGAAAGAGGTCGCAAGCAAAACCGTAGTGTTTTAACATTGACAATTTTGCACTACACTCTGCACTTAATTTTATAGATCTATAAGCGGACCCGACAGACGTTGTCCTGTACACACATCTTAAATACAAAAATTTCCAAACTTTTTTTAAATAAGCTGTAACAATCTGAACCGTTTTGATATAAAAAGTAACAAATATAAAGAAAACTATCCTGAATCTCAATTAAGCCCTATTTACCAGAAAATTTTTTTAAAAAAGTATCTAGGTAATTGTTAATCAAATCCATTGTTGAATAAAAAAAATTATCTAACTGTAAATCCAAACCATTTTCGAATCCACTTGAATACACTCAAAAAATGTCATCAAAATCGGTCGAGCCGTTTAGGAGGAGTTTAGTTACAAACACACGCACAAAAGATTTATATAGTAATATTATAATAGTAACGATTATAAGAAAATGTAGATCCAGATAATCTAGTCAACATATTATTTTCGCTATCGGAATAATTTTAAATATTTCAAAAAAACGTTTTTTTAAAAATAATGAAAAAGATTGTTAAGAATTTCAATTATCTCGAAACTGAACTCTTATTAAAAGCATAAATGCAAAAATTGTTCCGTTTTATAACTATACCTATTTAAATTCAAGATGTGTTTTCTATTTTTACAAAAATCAAAGAAATCTTTTTCCAAAATTCAACTTCAAGCAAGTGATAAATTATTATTTACAGCCCACATACTCATTTTCTTACTAATTCAAAGTTAAAGTAGGAAGCATAGGTAATTAAAACATTTGTGTTCTAAATACATCGAACAAACATGCGAAAAATTTCGAGCGAGTATAGCAAAAACCACTTAATCAATTTAAATTTAATTCATTTGATTTCCTTAGAAATTAATTTTGATCAAATAATTTTTATATATTTGTAATAGATATTGTATAATTTAGATTATTTTCAGTTACAAAACAGGTCGTAACAGATATATCATAACTATTTACATTTCCTAGCTAGCTATAAACTTGTATAAACATGCATAGTAAATATGTTTTATTAAACTTTGATAGTGGGACGAAAATCAACAATTTAATTAGAAATAACAGATCAGATCGAGACATTTATTAATTCGTTTGATCAATAACTGAGTTAAGAAAAATATATTATTTAAGTAGATATTTTAAGAATGTCCCACAGTTTTACTAACTTAAGACATTCCTCTTTTTGTTCTTTCAATAGAAAGAGGATAAGACCGAGAACTGTTTTTATGATTACCTATTAGAATAATATAGTCGCAATTACAATTGAAGACCCTTTGGCAAAAACCAACTTTGTCCACTTTTTCTAAAATCAGAGAATTCAGCTTCATTAAAAGGCAACTTATAGTGACGATAAAATGAACAGGCATTTATAGAAGGTTCGGGGAACACCAATTGATTCCATAAGGATGAGGAGGAGGGGAAAAAACAAATACGTCCGTGACGTCCACTTGGGTGACTTCACTTCCACGTTCCTCCCTCATAGGTTCTTCCCATAGCGCCTAATGAAGACAAATTCTAACTTTTATTCTGGCTCGAATACTTAAAACGCTGATTTTTAATTCAATTTCGATTTTCAATTCGATTTTAGTTTTTCTATTATTACCAATTTTATCTATAGGTAGGCCAGTCAAAATCAACAATAAATTCGCAAAACATCATTTATCTCTGATTTTTCGTATGTTGTTTGGACCCATTAGGGCCAATGTTCCCTGTAAGGTGTGCGCGTGTTCACGCGCCAAAATAAAAATGTCTCTCACCAAAATGTCTCCGCACACATGTTTTACTCTCCGCACCAATATTATAAAAGAAGCGGAACTACTATTCCATCCCGTTCTAACGCATACCAAAGTATACGAAATGAAGATCAAATTTCAGTGTTTAGGTCCTCTACAGGTTCCTTCCAAGCACCATCCAGCACGATCTTTTCCGAACATTTACATGTTCCTGGCGGTTTTGGCGATGCTTATGCACTGACTCGAGGGGGATGAGTTTGTAACTCAAGCGAACTTGTCACTTTATGGTGGTCGGATCTAAACACATGCTAACCGATTCAAGTTTTTTATGCGGTATCGTTTAGGTCAACTATAATTGCAAACAGTTCTTCACCCCCTCTTGTCTGCTCTTGTTAATTTTGGTCATTGTTTGTGCATCACCAAAGCAGAACGACAGGAACAAACCTTACATTTCGTAGTCTTTAACATGCTTCAACATGGCATGCTTGACATGCTCAGAATATTATGTAATTTTCATAAAATTGTATGTGTGTTTATGGGGGGGGAGTACATTGATTGTACCGCCACTGCACAGATGCGTTGAAGATCCGCACACACAATAGAAATATTAGAGGGAACGTTGATTAGAGCTATTCTCAAGTTTGCAACTCTCAAAAAGTAGTGGAGAAATTTTTATGCAGTAAAAACCGTGAAATTTTGAAATTGTTTCAGATTCTGCTCGGTATCTCCTAATCCAGGCATTTTTCTTCGAAAGCTATTTTATACGTTTTTAAGTGTGTGAAATTTGTTACAAATTAAGCTCAAACGGAGCTCTGCACGTCAATGGGTTGCCTTAATGGGTCTAAACAACATACTAAAAAAAATAGATACATCATGTTTTGCGAATTTAGCGATTTTTATATCGATTTTAACTGACCTACTATTGTAGAAACAACTAGCGGAAACAAACTAGCGGATGACAAAAAAATATATTTTTTGGGATATTTTCATGCGGAAAAACTAACTAAGTCCATACGTTTAGCTACAAAAATTGATTTTATGGTCTCCTTAAAAATATTATATTATAATTTTCACATTTTTAATTTAAAGTTAGTAGATATAAACAATAATATAAACAAATAACGCAGTCTAGCAGAAAAAAATAATTATTAAAACACAAATCATGACTTGCTAAACTTTCTTTTACAAATTGTGAAAAACTAGGATGGACTAAGTCGGTTTTTCCCCAGGAGTCTTCAATTGGGAATCATATGAATCATAAAATTAAGGCTCTATACAAAAAAAAATTTAATCACCTTACTATCGACAGATCTAACACACAACGGTCATTATACCAACTAACAAATAAGTCGCAAAATGACCAGGGCGACAATAATTTTAAATTAAAAAAAAATTACAATTTAATGCATTAAAATATTTTTTGTCTTCACCCAATTATAATATTAAGTTTTCGCCTAAAAAATATTTTTGGGATGAACAGTAATAAATTTTTATGAATTTAAAAGAGTACTTACACAAATACGTTCCATAATAACATCAACATTGTATTATTGTTTTATTAAAAATTGGAATCTATGCTTTTTTTAAGTTGAAAAAAAATGTTTATTATCTCCAACATAGAGGATAATGTTGCATGAAAAAAGAAAATGTATAATTTTTTTTATTTTTTATCATAGAGAGATAGAGTGAGTCATTTGATGTTTCACTCTAAAAGTTGTAATATGTTTTTGTTGGTTTTGATTTAAGCGATATTTCCATATATCGAGAGAGAAAGAGAGAAATTCATTTTTATTTCGTTTTTGCATTCGCTATCTGAGCGACTGGCTGCTGCTTTTTGCCACCATTCGTGTGTCAAACTTTGCTTACACATGTCGTGAATTGTATTCCCAAAACGGGTAAAAAGCGATGCAATGGGGCAAAACATGAACTATGACGGGCAACAAACAGAACAACGGGCATTAGATTTCATAAAACAGAAATGGTAAAGACGTCCCTCGGTGACAATTTAGATATAAGTAGGGAATCATGTTTGTAACTACGGGATACAACACGTACAATTTGTTGGTAGAGCATATAGAAATAAATGCATATAAAAGGCCTTAATGCATATTGTAAACCATAATTTATATACACATAGTAGCTTCAGTGTCGAGTTTTAGCTGCAAAACATTTTCTATTTATGCAAACCGAAATGGAAACAAAATTGAGAGAAAATAGAATTGTAATGCAAGACTCAAAAAAACGGTGAACATTTTCCCATAAGAAAACCATGTCTCGTACAACACTGGTAAAACGTGGTTGAAACGACAAACTGAAAACACTCGTTTCATATACAACAAAATCCAACAACAACAACAAAAAATCTGATTCGGATGAGTGACTCGATGGTTATTAGCGTGACGGGATTTTCGTAGAGCCTCTCACTGTAATTAGGCCCACCGTGTGTTTTCTGTTTTCGGCTCATTCTTCGATTGATGATATTTTATTTCTTCTTGCTAACCGAAAAATCAAGACGAGACGACTCGGGATTTCTTTTTGTTGGGAATTTCGGAGTTGTTTAAAGGTTTTCATAAATAACACGGAGCGAGAAAAAAGTTGTCTCGATACACTTTAATCAAACTATTCTTTGAATAAAATTGTAATTATTTTTAACCGAATTGAATACTTCAAGGAAATATTCTTGTATTACTTTCGTAAAATACATAGGGATTTTAAAATTATTTATTTTTAATTTTTAGTCTTTGAATAAAGTAAGTACTTATAAATAACTGTTAGCAAGGATTAATTTATACGGTAAGAAAATATAAGCGAATCCTATTAAATAAAAATAACCCAAATTTTAGACATAGGTTCATTATATTCTCAGCCCAAATTTTTGCTTTTTCACTACCCTTCTTTGTGCAATAGTAATTTTGTTTTTCAAATACACAAAATTTTTCATTACATGTATTTCCATAATATATTAGCAGCAGACCTATCTCGGTTTCACTTAAGGTTAACACAATTTACACATTTTTTATTCATTTCCCATAAAACAAATTTCAAAATGATTGAACGTACTCGTACTTTTTAGAGCATTAAGAAAGTAGGTATAATTCTGTAGGTACGTTTTTTTTTTATTCAGATTCACTAACCATTACAGGTATTCTTTGTAGTTTGTTTCATCAAAATAAAGGCACCTAGATGATCTAAGACCCCGTCTGCACTCAGACGGGGTCCTAACAGCAGCCCGAGTATTTTAGAGACTTCAGCCATCGGCTTCTAAACACTTTCCACAAAAGCCTTACAATTAGCTAGTGCTGCGGACAAATGGCCTTTTTCTAAACCGATCTATCGGTCATATACAGGATTTGCTTTATGGCAGGTCCGGGCCTGCCTATAATATATTAAATATCACCAACATACGTTTAGTCATTTGAATATTAAGAAGTAATAAATTTATCATAGGAATCATAGATTTTTCGGGAAAAAATCACTCTTCATTTTTTTACTAACGAACTATAGAACTATCCAACAAAAAAATAGATGCATTAATTTATTCAATGTGTGAAATGTTAGGTTTGTTCCACTTGTCTATTTGATGATGTTGAAACACGTCCATCGAATGACAAAGAGTAAGACACATTAACCAAGAGACAAGAGTGAGTGAAAATCATGAAGCAAAGGCTTCACTCTAATTTAAAACTGGTTTTGCGGTGTTTAAACCCCTCCAAATCAGTGCCTGGGCGAGCTATAGTCATAAAAATGTACGTTCATAGATCGGATCTTGGCCTGTTGCGGCCAAACGGCTGAAGGCTGGGGCGTTTCTTCACTCACTCTTGTCTCTTGGTCAGTGTGCCTTGCTCTTTGTCTTACGTGGATGTGTTTTGCTTTAACGTCTAGAACAAACCTGTTAAAAACATATTTTTTGTATGTTGTTATTCAGCAAAAACCACTAATTTTTCTGGGACAGAAACGTTTTAAATGGAAAAATTTACGTTTATTCTTTATTTCTTTTAAGTTAGGGCAAAAATCATTTTTCAATATAAAGCTATCTTGCAGGAACCATATACTTTTTCCAAAAGTATTTTGCTGAATATCAACATATAGTATGCGTTTTTCAAGCTCTAAACTAGCCTTATACGAAAAATCACGTCGATTCATTATTTCATTCCTGTATAAGAGGAAATAAAAATTGTATTCTTTTTGATACTATCTTGCAATTACCATAAATTTTTCCAGTATTAAATTTTAGTAACTTCTGTGTTTTTTATTTACCAAATATCATCGAAACTCCTACAACCACAAAAATTCTATTCATCATAATCTTCAAGATAATGTTTTTCAGGGTTAATAAAATGGATGTCCAACCTAAAGGTTCATATTAAAATTGCTAAAAACAATTCCAAAATTGAATGAGTAGTTTCGAAGATTACCCTTGACATAAAATCTTACAAACATTTCCTCTTTATAATATTAACAAAAATAATATTGCATGCATACGTATTATACTCGTATACCTATGTATTGAAATGCTAGAAAGCTATTTAGGAACCGCCTTTGATGCACTAAGCCAGTTCTCCGACGCTTAAATGAATAATGTAGGTACGAGATATGAGATTATATCATTGCAATAGAAAATAGCACCATAAGTATTATACTATTCGGGCTATCCGATCAATCTGAAAATTCAGGGGTTCCCACTGTCAGCCTTATAAGAGTTGCCGTACTAAATTTCGATTTAAAGTGAAATTAAAATGGTTAAAATAAAATTCGTTTTGCAAAAAAAAATAACTCTATGATTCTAACTACATATTTACTATTGTGGTTACATACATATATACCTTTAAATTTTTTTTCATATAATACGGACTTTGGGTAACCATTTTCCACTATAGTGAGAAAATACCTGAACACCGACCGATAGGAGATCGGGGTACGGCAAAAAAGATTTTATGTAAAATCAAACTTAACATAAATCTCTTGAAATATTAAATACAAATTTTACAAAATAATATTTTAGTCTATTTTAATCGTTAAATCCTTTTTAAATATCGTTTCTATCTTTCCTCAAAAAAAGGACATAAGCTATATTTTACTACTTACTTTATTTTTACGTAGAAATATAGTTTTGAATTTTGCTTCAACTTAAGTTTTTTATTGAAAAAAAAAGATTTTAAAGCAGTCTTCAAAAAAAAAAACTCGCTACCAGACCGTATTTATATCTGAAATCGAAGAAATGAAACGACATAACGAAGAAAAGACAGGCAAGCAAATGATTTGTTTGGGAAGATTGAAAGAGTAGCAATTTTATAAACTGTCAATCAAATTTCTGATTGCGTTTTCTCATTCATTCGAGAATTCGAAATTGAAAATACATATCAGAGATAAATTTTTTCCTAATTTATTTCGTATTTCATGCCTCATTATTCGAATATGGCCATTGATTTTTAATAAGATGTAATTGTGATATTTCATTTAAATAAAAAGAAAATAAAAAATTTAAAGAAAAAAAAACACCGTTAAAGAAGATTTGTTTTCATTTCTCGTCTTTAAAAATACATTCCCGTGTCTTTCTTCGTATGAAAAGATCAAAATGTTTGTTGAAAAGAAGTGCTTAACGTTTTGTCGTGTTGAATGGAAATTTACTCAGATAAGTTTTAGTTCATTTACAAAAATTTTAATTAAGAGTACTTTTATATTACGGTTTGTGTTCAGGTTGAAAGGGATGAAAACCTTTGCTGCTTCAGAAGGATGAAAACTCGAATCAGACACGATCAGTGTCTGTGATAAGGGATTTTATGTGGAGGGACCGAGGTGCGAGTTTCATTCGTAAATAAAATGACTTTACATTTATGTGTCAGTTGTAATTAGTACAAAGTAATGTTGATTATACGACGGGGGTGGTAAGGTAAAGGATACTTGTGGCTCGGTCGACGGTGAAATAGTCTCATGATGTCTACAACGCTACACCCTTTGAAACTCGACTTTCTTTTCATTTAATGGAGTAAGACATGGACGAACGCTTGGTAAATGTTTAAGTCCTTTTTTTGCTGCTATTTACGTAATTTCAACGATATTTTTCGATTGACTCAGACTTTAACAAGTAAAGCATCTTTTTTTAATTATCTTAAAGGGTTTTCATCAGAAGAAAACTTGGGAAAATATCTCTTCATAATACCAAAGATGTCAAGTAATTGCCTTAATTTTTGATAGCATAAGACAATGGTTTCCAATCGGGGGTGCCGACGCCCCTAAAGGTGCCGGAAAGTATTTTAAGGGGTGCAAGAAAATTTATAAAAAATTGATTGCTTGGTTTTAATGATTTCTTATAAAACTTTTTAGGGTTTCCAAATATATTTATAGAAATTTAAAGAAAACATGTTATGAAGAAAAATTATTTTTATTTGCGTTATGGCGTTGAGTCCGTCTTTTTGACATTAACGACAAAATTTATTCTTTATCTTTTTCCACTAAAGTATAAAAATTAAATATATACAGAGATAGTTACCATATCTTTCATACGTTAGCTGGATTATACCAACACAAGACTGTGCAATCAACAAATAATAATTTCTATGTTAGTTTCACAAAAGACTCCATCAAATTACCCATGTTTAATAAAACTAGTGGTCGAAATTCGACCATAATTCGTTACAATTTTTACATACCTAAGGGTACACTTCACTTGTAACTACCTCAAAAACTTTAGTTACTAAGCTAACTACAGCAGATAATGAATTGCATTTGCGAATGCTTGGAAAATAATTTCTTGACTAATTTTTTCTTCAAGGTTCATTTCAAGAAAGTGCATCATATAATGATTGAAAATATTTATTTTAAGTTAAGGAGGAAATAGGTGTAGAGGTTTCAAAATATTTATTTTTTTTCTTCCATAAATCTTTTACAAAATTATTTCAGAATATTCTCTAAAAATTTCAAAACTAAATATCAATTCGTTCATATCATGCATGCTTTGAGGTCCCCTAAGTTCAAAAAAGTAGTTTTTAGAAACATGTCTGTGCTTTTCCGAATTTCACCAAACTTGGAAATTTTCCTTCATATATTATCTTGTTTTTCCGTGAAGCTTTTGGTTGAAATCGGTTAACCGAAAGTTCTACTTTATTCTCGGAGTTTTTGAGCTTTTTCAAATTTTTTCGAAAACGGCTGCAAAGATTTTTTTAAGCTTAAGTTCTTAGACTTATTAATGGCTATAACTTTTATTTAAAACTTTTTCCTGGGAAAATTCGATTAAGGACGGTTCTGGGGTAAAGGTTGGGAATTCATAAATACATATATGTTGTATACTTGTATGCATATAGTTCTGCTATGTATAGTTATAAGGTGCTTATATATTTCTTTTAACCAACAGCGAGTTTCATAAATGAGAGTAAAAGAAAGTACTGTGACGCCACGCAGCAGATATTTTTATTTTTATAATGTCAATTCAAATTACAGTATTCTGAAATATTTTTTAGACAAACAAACAAAAATATGGCTATGAAACATCAGAAGTAATTTCAAGTGAGTTTCCTACGTTCAAAAGTAAAACAAAAGTACCTTTATGTTTAGATTTTTTCATTTAAAAGCCAAAGATAAAAAAATGGAAATAGGCTGCATAAGTCCTGTTTAAAACTTTGAATTAAGCTAAGCTTTTTTTTCAAATAGTACCTACCTACCTAAATTAATTTTTTGTGTAATTTATTTGAACGATTTTGCCAAAAAAAATATAGTATGAATTATTTATACGTTATATAATAATCAAGAAACACCTGATGAAAACCAAATAAAATGATTGAAACGTTGTGTATTTGAAGTTATACGTATCTTATTTTTTATCCATGTTCCTGATAATTTAATCTTTTAAATATATTTTTAATAATATTACTCAATAATCAAATAATCGGTTAAATTTGTTTCCTTCAATTTCAATAATTACAATTTTAAAATTTAAATTCCTCTCACAATATTTTGTTTAAATAATGACATTTGGAATATGGTTGAAGTCTGTGGTCAAACTGAACAACTGAGATTTAAAAATCTACATATTTGTGTGTATTGTGTGTCTGTGTGTGTCAAACGCATGGTAGTGTGTGTGACGTTTTTTTTTCAATAATTTAAAGTATTTTGAAGCATTATTATAAAAATATATTATCTCAATACGCAACTTCTTCATATAAACTTCAATTGTGCCAAACTTCATATTCCTCCGTTCGTGTAATATTCGGTAAAAAGGGATCACAAATTTTTGCTTCACGTATTAATATATAGATTTAAATATGAATAAAACATATGTTTTAGTTTCACGGTTATTTAATGAAAGCTTATGACATATTTTGATAGTTAAAGAAATCCTTGATCCAGTATTGATTATGAAGATAGCGCTATTTTATCTATATAAATAAAATGATAGCTGTTTTCCAATGTTCGCTTTTAACTCAAAAACTACTGGATAGATGTCGATCAATTTTTTTTTGTATTAGTTCTCATATACTTGGGCCATATCTATAAAAAGAATTATCACGATATCTTTATTAAGAAGAAAGTAAATAAAGTTTTAAAAAATGAGATCATTACAAGCAAAACGCGTTAAGCGGGCATTTTTTGTCGCTTTGAGAGAGTGGGGCAAACGGTTTAATGCGCATGAAGAGTATTTCTCCTTTCACTGTCTACTGATTATTTCATACTTGAGCCACTCAGTGCACACATCGATTAACTCCGTAATGCAAAAAGTTGAGTAAATTGATAAATTGACTTCTGAAATGCATTGCCTCTTATCTTATCTCATAGCTAAAAAGCAAATTGTCATTTAGAGCTGTTATTACTTATAATTAGAAAAATTTATTTCGGGTATATAAAGTTAGGAGTCAACCAAGTGTTTGTTGACATGAAAATTTGTAAAAGTTGAAAAATTGGTGTTAATCGATGTGTGCACTGACCGGCTCATTGAGCGTAGACTTAATAGTTAATGCAGTTCAGCGAGATATTAGATTAATATAGCTTTGTTTTAAATTCTCTTTTAGCATTTTTTATATTTTACTGACAATACAAATTCAAAATACATTTTTAAGTTACAATTTCCTTACAATAATCAAATTACATTTCAACACTCCCTTTAATTATGGTATATATGTTTTAACCGGAAAGAGTCAAGTTGGCGAGATTAAAGTTTTTTTTAAATTGCTCCTTTAATGCTCTTTCCGGATCCGCAATTGCACTAGGTGTATAATTAATTTATAATTAAATTCTAAATTTTAAAATTTTCAATCACAAAAATTAAAATCGCTATAGAACCCAAAATAATTTTTAATTGAAATTCTTTTTTCTTAAGCCTTCTATCTGCTCTTTTCATTACACATAATTAACTAAATTTTTGCAATTTTATTAATAATTAATTATTTGTAACTATTTATACATGTATTGTTGTATTATGACGTTATCAACTGCCGTTGGATCTTATAAACATGAATAGTTGGAAAATTGAATTACTAATTAACTATACATCTGGAGCAATTGCGGATCCGGAAAGAGCATTTAAGGAACAATTTGTTTTAAAAAATGATTATTTTGGATTATATAGTAGTTTTTATTTTTGAAACAAATTTTTGAAAAATTAATTATTAATTAACTAATAACTATACCCTTGGAGCAATAGCGGATTCTGAAGGAGCAACTTTTTGGCATATAGTTTAAAATGTTCTACGCTAAGTTCTTTCCGGTTATTTTTAATATATTTTTGGTTTCAATTTTTTAAATGTTTTTCCTCTGGAAATTAAATATATTCTTAACATAATAACCTACGCAGACGACGAAGCGGGTATCAGCTAGTATTCAATATGGGAAATGCCGAATATTTAAGCTAGTTTAGAATAAAATACGTATGATTAAAATTTTCCAGTATAAACTTTTTGTTAATCAATAAAAATAAAAGTCCTTATTTGCGTATTGTTCGCCTCAGATATTGTTCTGATATTTGAAGGATTTCTCTTTAAATTTTTAATATTCCTTTTTTCGGTATATCTATACGTAAAAAAAATACTTTAAACATGTTCCTCATTTTCATTACTTCTAGTTTAAATGTAATTCAGAAAATGTTAAGGACAAAAACAAGGAATACAATTAGAGCCTTAATGAGATTTGTCAACAAGTAAAACAAGAAACTTTTGCGAAAGTAGTTGAAAACGTTATTCTACAAAAAGAAAAGGAACGAGAGGGTGAATTGAAGGTTTTTATACTATTAATATAAAGTATGTTAGATACTTAGAAAGAAACCGACATGGTTTTAATCAATTATGTATTATGAAATGAAATATTTGGACATAAAATTATGAGGATTCTGGGAATTGGTTGGGATTGGGGAGGATTTTTGTTTGTTGATGGTGGAGGGATATGTGTGGAGGGTTTTGCGTTCGTTTTTTACCCCATTTAGCAAAAGTCCGCAACGATAGCTATAACAAATGAACAGTGCATTATCAAGTTGAAAAACATTATACAAGAAGATAATTTTCGCTTTAAAAGTTTTTACAAAAGGTGAACTGTGATTTCGCGTCATTTTATTTCGGAATGGCGCACAAAGGCATTACGAGGCATTTACGAGCAAAAAATGACGATGTAATAAATTCATTCGTCCTATACGTACTACGTAATTTTATTCCCTGTAGCCTCGCATAAATTATCCTTGAGTGTTAGAAACTGGATTGCGGCTTACCGAGTCAAATGTTTGATCCAACGAATGTTGGCTTCTGTTTGTATGTTTCGAAACTTTCCGACAACTTTTCATTTTAGTGGTTCGATAGAGTGGAACGGGAGTGTCTTGACCGCGTTTCGAGGCAACTTTACAAATGACAGATTTTTCGTGGGGCTTTTGTATTTTTCAAGCAAGTTTTTTCATTTCATTTTACATTTATTTGCAAATAATCATAAGAATTGTTCTACAAAAGTAGGGGCAATTAGTCAGTCAATTAGTTAGTTAGTAAAGTAGGGACAAAACAGCTTACATATAGTTTATTTCAATGTGTCTTCAATCTTTTAATAATTGGGAAAAGTCGACTTATATATAAAGAAATAAGCTGATTGGCTGACAGATACGATGGAGGCTAAACCATTGAAGATTCAAACATGACTTTTTAAACTATTATTCCGGGGTAGACTATGGTACCCAGTAATGAAGAATTTTTCGAAATTTCACCCTTAAGTAGTTCAAAAAAGGGGTTGACAGTTTTGAATTTATTAATTCTTTCCCTTAAAATTTCAATTTTCACAAATTCTATTCGAGCCACTAAATGTAAAGAACCACGGCTTTTATAATTTCTTTATTCGTTCATTTAAGAGTTCAAACGATTTTTAAAAATTTTGAAAAAAACTCCAAAGAAATAGCGTCACTGACAAATTATAAATGCTATTTTTGAAAACTGACAAAAAATGGTATTAAGAGTAGTTATACTTGAAAGAGCCGTGGGGGGGGGTCATAAAAATTTAAAAATATAAAGTTTAATATAATAACCTCAAAAATTCAAATTTGTATTTTGGAAATGACACTACAATTCTATTAGAATGATTCTTGTGGTTTCTTCCAAGACTGCATATTATTTTTAAGACAAGTCTCTGTTTACTTTTTTGTCAAATTTTACGTGAACAAAATCATGGGTAGCCGCTAGTTATTACTATAACATATGTGTAAATATTTTCAAAAAGGAAGAAAAGTATCAGGATTTAAAAGATGGGAAAATCCATTTTAAAGTCTCAAAAAAGTTAACTTTATAAACAAATTTTTAATATATACTCCTATAACTGGTAAACTTATTAAAATATTAAGCTTACATAAACATTGTTATCGATCTGCCAACACTGTAAAATATAGTTGAAGAACTTGAATTTTTTATGAAAACGGAATAAATCAGTTCGAGTTTATTTCATATCCAAAACACGGTTTATATCAACTGACTCTATGATAATTTTTAAAATGTAACGACTTACTTACATTTTCTTTTTGAGCTCGGCTCGTTTTTCACGAAGACATGAAATCAAAATAGAATGATAAATGATTTATAGTCAGATTGTCATCTCTTATTCATCCTTCGTGAAACTTCCATAAATATATTCCTCCTTTCATGTTAGAGCAAATTATTTTGCAACTCGTATTGCAGCTTTTTCATTCAACTTTCTTTACAAATATGAAAAGTAGTAATATCAAAGTGTTTGAATCACTTAAAAATATTTAAATTTATGAAATAAGTAAATACATATTAGAATAAAATGCCTTAAATCCCTGATTTTTAAGATTAAAATCAATTTTTACCAATTAAATAATCTCTATATAGCACTTAACTTTATTAGTTGAAAAATCCATTAACTGCAAATATATATATTTTATAATAACAATAATACACATTACATCTCTTGAAATTCTATTAATGTTAAATTTTTCTGCCATTCGAAGGGATTTAAAGATGTTCAAATTTGTTTTTCGTTGTTAGAGTACATATTTCTCGAATGTGTTTTATTTGAGAAGCAAAATGAAAACATAAACGATTCATTGTTCGTCGTAAAATGTGTAGGAAGAACGCCGGATGTATACTTGACTTAACATTTCGGTTCATGACTATTGCACAATTGTTTGAAATGAAATAATCGGATGAATCAATTCAAAAATGAAGCGTTTGTAATCATCATGTGGAAAATAAAGTTCTAAACGCCTTAATTGTAAAACTTGAGTGATTTAATCATCTTTGCCTAAGAGTTTTCTTTGATAGATGGCAATTTTTAACGAAACAATTATGGGTTTGTTTGATTTAGTCTAAGCATAATAGAAAGTTGTACAAAGCTTAAAGAGCTTAAAGCCAAAAAGGGGTTATTTAATATACGAGTATACCATGCAAATAGAAGATATCAAGTTTTTAGCGCTGTATATGCAACCATGCATAACTTAAACAAATAACTAACTGCATACAAAACAGATTTTATATATTAAAGTAATCTTGTATTAATAGATATTTAAGTGAAACGAAAGTAATTTTTAAGCAATTATAGTAGGTTTTACATATTACCTGATCGGTAATCGGTAATTATATACATTTTACTAAATTTATGATAAAGTTTACTTTAATTAAAAGTAAAAATGATCAAATTTTGATCAAAATTGAAATTTTCTCCCCATTTCAAATTCTCTTGAGTATAATAAGATCTCTTTACACGAAGTTTTGGGTCGAGACAGTTAATACACGCACAGAGACTTGCGATAAAGTTTATGAAGTCTCCCAGGTAAAATTAGAATTTTGATGTAAATACGCAACTAATTGGAGAGGATTTGCAGGGTTGGTTCTAATCAAGAAAAATGAAAATTGACGTGGTGAGATCTCGGAAAGTCGTAGGCAGAGAGATTCCAAACTAATTTTTTAAACAAAGAAATAGTGACAATAATGGTCTTAACGGAATTGGTTTCCTGTTTGAATTATTGGAATAATTAGTGTAAAGCTGTTTGATTCAATAGTACCAAGCACCGACAAAAACAGGTTGGTTTTATGGATCGGATTGACAAAATTTCTCTACCTGACCAGTTCTATGATACAATACAAAGAACTTGTAAAACTTCATCAGACCCTAATTTGTCACATAATATATTGTTAAATGTGTCCAATAGAGTGTCAGCCGTTTTTCTTCAGCCATAAATCAAGCTTTTACTCGTTGGATTTCTCGACCGGTTTGGTCTAATCTCTGCCTCGCAATTAATATTAAATCGTACAATACATAAACACGTACGTTTTTAACTTTATTGTTTAAAAGTTACATAATAAACCGGAAATTCGTTTCATAAAAAATGAACTGAACCCTTTTATTTTATTTTTTTGAGGATATTTACTCGTAGTTATAAATATGTTTAACTTTATATTTTCAAGGAAATAATTTTTTTTCTATAACAAATTTTCGTTTCTAAAATTTTCAGTTTTCCATATCACAACTACATAATCACAGAAAATTTCTATGGTCGTCTTTTTAATTAATATCTTATTTATTATTCATATCTAGGATTCAACAGGAATCGATTCTAGTAGCACTGATGTATGGAGCGAAAAATAACGAATCTAACCGCTGCGCCACTAACTGGATACAAGTTATATTATTTTCCTCACATCTAAACTAGCTCAATGAAAAGTAGACAATAAGATATAAAATCAATTTTCTCGGAGATTTTACAAATAGTATAATTGATTATATAGTGGGTATAGGTATAAATATTAGGATATTATATATGGGTTGTTTTTCAATTTGATATAAATTCTAAACCACTTGTAAACTTACAAACGCTAAAACCACACATAAGACTATTGTAGCTACTTAGCTAGAAAAAGAGTCAAACTTTGTTTTTCTAAATGTCAAATGATCATTGATCAAAAATTTTACGAAAATCTCTTTGATGTACTACACATTTGTCTAACCACCATTTATTGTAATATTCGTTAGAAAACCAACTTAAGTAAGGAAATTCAAGTGCAAATATTATTTCGTTAACCCCCCATGTGGTCTTTTAATCCTGATTAATCCTTTGGAAACCATACAAGAGCGCAGGTAATTTCAATATTTACTTTATGTAAATGAGATTGATCAGTGATTGATCATTTTTGATATACCACAATCACTTAATTTCTAATTTTTAATATTGTGTATAGGTACAGCTACTATAGTTTTTAAAGGAGCCAATTAAGACACTTGTTGACAGAGAATTAAGCCATTAGATATTAATACAATTATATCACACCCAAATGTATTTCCCAATTTAACATATATGATATACCATACAATACATGTACCAACACGTTTCCGAATCACGAATTTTGTTAATAACTTTTTTTAATAATATAATTAATTTACTCTTTTCAAAATTTTAATCGCTAAGATACAAACAGCTGCCATTTTTTCACGCTAAAAATGTTTTTGCATCTTTTTTCGAGAAAATATATTTTAATTAGGTATGTAAATAGGCAATGTCTAACTTCTTCTTTTTTATAAGTACTACTGTGTTGGGAATTAAGATTTATTATAAAACACCCACTTATGACATAAGATATATTATACACCTATGAATATAAAATAATGAATTGCATCTTGAAACTACTTTACTTATAATATCTCATGAAGAAATAACTATAAGGTATAAAAATTGCTTATCTATAAAGACGGTTTTATAATTTATTTCAACTTATAAGCTTATAAAAATAATTCAGAAAATATTATGTACCTACTATATTTATTATAAGTTTAATTTACAATTAAAGTTTTACATACTATACCAAATAAAGAAACAACTGATCACTACCTATGAAATATGTAACAAATAAACTGGCCTAGCTTCACAATTAATATCCAGTACCTGGATAACCAAGCTGAGCTCAATTGAATTTTCAGAACATATTCGTATGTTTAGATTCGTTGTTGATATAACGGCCAGTGTTTTAATTTAAACCCACACATTTTTTTAAAAATTAGTTTCTCAACTTTAAACTTTTCCTCGTCATACACAAAACCTTCCACTGATGATTTAAATGTTGTTTCTATGTGCAACTTTCTATGCTACCCACATTCATTCAAAGCATACAATAACTAACACAATGTTAATGGATAGGCAATCCATTATTCATCAATGCAAAATAATATTTCCCTGTAATAAAAAATCTGAAAATATTGTGAAAACTATTTTCCTAGCAGAATTTATAGACCAAACTAGATCAATTTTCATCCCGAAAATATTGATATTGTAAATTTCGTCGCTAAGCCATTTTTGAAAACGTAATTACAAATATACAGCCAAACCTGAATTAGTTAGAACTGGATAAGCGAGAAAATTAGATGACCGAGAGTATTTGCTAAGCATCATCGTCTTAACCATCCATAACCGTAATAAGTAAAACACAGTAACTTTTATAAGAGAAGCCGTTTTTCACCTGTGGATCTCTATAACTTAAAGTTTACTCTATTTACCTATATTTCTTTATTAATCATATTTGAGAAGTGCCGTTTCAAAAGGACTTATTTTCAATTTTCAAAAAAAATTTTTAATAATATAAAATTTTGTGGAAAATCGGTACCAAAAAATGCCTTCCAGAACAAAAAGACGTATTCCCAGATAAAATCTTATTATATAAATATTAATAGCGTACAAAACGTCTCAAATACACGGCTTATTTCCAATACTCTTTTAATGGTCCCATAAAATTTACTACGTATAGGTTCATTTCCTTAAAAAATCTTTATAAATCCCATTGGTATATAAAAATAAACAGAACTAGGTTTATGCATACAACCTATATGTTCATACGAATTCCCAATCTTCACCCCAGAACCGTTTTTACTCGAATTTTTCGAAAAAAAATTGAAAAAGCTCAAAAACTCCTAAAATAAAGTGGAGCAGTTAACTAACACTAACCAAAAGTTTCGCGGCACAACTAGATATAATATGAAGGCAAAATTCCAAGTTTAGTGTAACTCGGATTAAACTTTCGATACGATATGGCTGTCACACTCTGACATACATACACACAGACACACACAAACATGTTTCTAAAAACCACTTTTTTGGACTCAGGGGACCTCAAAACATGTTTTTCCGGCGAAAGCTAGAATTTGAAAATTAGACCTGATTAGAATACTTCCTTTACTATACAGTAAGAAAAGAAAGGAAAAAAGTAGTGTTTATAAAGTCCAGATCAAAACAGCTTATTATTATTCTCAAAGATCCGTTTCAAAAAGACTTATTTCCAACTCTTCGCAGCAAAACTGCTTATTTCCAAAATTCAATTAAAAATAAATCCAGTTGTGGGGGGGGTCAGAAAAATGATACCAGTGTCATCAAGTTTATGTCAACTTGTAAATAAGTACTTGCAAAATAAGAAACCAAAAGTTTTTCTAACATAGTTAACAGTTTTATTCAATTTCCCAAAAAAATCTTTTAGTGGAAATAAGTCCTATAGAAACGGCACTCCTTATTTATTTTACAATAGCATTATAAATGAGGACCCACTACCTATTATGATTTTTAAGCTACTCTATCTAAAAACTTGAAATTACGTCAAACTTGAGGTAAATATTGATATTAAATTGCCAACTCAAGCATTGGCAAGTAATTGCAATTGCAAGTCGAAATATCAAGCTCAATGCATTTCAAAAAAGTCCAACTACCTGACTTGATGAATTCTTACTTATAATATTGGGTACAGGCAGATGTAAATAATGCATATTGATTATGTAGAGATTTTGCTTTGCCTATTTAACAAATAATATAAAGATAATTATTAAAATGACTTACCAACAAAAGCAATTTTCTGAATTCCTAAGTTTCACTGATTTCAGCTTACAAAAGTCTTACAAAAATAATTAAGAGTAAATCATTTTCACTCTACACTTTATTTATGGAACAGAAAATTCAAATATGACACAAAAGAAACAACTACACATTGTCTACAATGAAATGTGTAACAAACAAATTGATGGCTTCACATTATAATGTCCACAAAACTTAAGTTAATAATTTTTTATTTAAATTTAACAAAAAATATAAAATAATCCACGTAGAAATTAATTATAACTAACTTAACTTATAATTAACTTGAAACAACAAATTTAAACAATATAATAAGGAACTAGATATAAATTCCCACATCTTATCGATTTAGAAAATGTAATCATTACCTCATTTAGGAATATTAAAATGCCATATCAATAAAGGCAATTTTATAATTTCACTGATTTCAATTAAAAATTACAAAAATAATTAATAATAAATCATTTTGACTACAATTTTCATTTTGAAATAGAAATTTCAAATTAGCCGCATTACAAACAACTGAGCATCGCCTACAATGAAATGTGTAACAAATAAACTGACAGCTTCACATCGAGTATCTATGTGACTTAAGTTATTGAATACTTTTTATAAAAATTAAAGAAAAAAAATGGAAGCATCTTCAAAAAGCTTTTGTGAACTAATTAACAGTTCAATATCATCTATTTCAAGCACTCAAAACTATCGAGAAGAATTAATTGACAACTTAAATAATCCAAACCAAAAATATTTTGACACACTACAAAGCGCAATATTCAATCAATTTGCCGCACTTTTAAACGTAAGTTGATTACGATTTTTTAAATCAAATTAATAGGTCATACTAATTGTTTTTCTCATTTCAGGACAGCTGTAACAACATAGAAAACATCTCGATTGTTGTTAAGACATTAGTTGCGATTCAATCGTACAATTATGAGTTTTATGAAAATACTGAAATGCAATGTATTTTTATTGTTGTCGTTATTTTGAAGCAGCTAGAATTTCTTTTAAAGCACGATGAAATTACTTTGTACACCCCCGTTAATGAAATAGTTGATGATTTATTGGTAAGATTAACCATTGAAAATGATTAGAAGTAAAACAGTAACTTATAGAAGAATTGTTATAGATTTTATGTCAAAAAAGTGACGAAGATCGAAAAAAAATCATTGCTTGCATCTTACAGAATATCTTCAAAGAAATTCATTCAACGTCAACTATGCAATTTCATAAGATGATCATTCAAGCCATTAACAATGAAATAAATCTTCTTGATCTGGAATCTCGGACGTTTTGTTTCCAAAAAATTGAACCATTTTTGTAAGTGTATATCGTAAATAAGGATGTATATCTCTGATAGAGGTATATTTAAAGAAATGATTCAATATAAGTAGAGATCAGGAAAATAGATCTAAATAATACTCACCGTAGTACAGTTGGCGGTCTGTTCAGGTCTATTATAAAGTAAAGATAATTATTTTAAAAAGCTTTAACTACATTCCTCAACTTGTTTGCAACGATTAGGGGCCATCCATAAATTACGTCACACGTTAAGGCGGAGGGAGGGGGTCGACAAAGTGTGTCATTGTGTAACAAGGGGGTGGGAGCGGTCCTAAATTTCGTAACGACACATTTCAAAATCTATATTAATCTAAGTGCTAAGTAAAACACGAACTTTGAACTATTAACGAAAAACTCAACAACATTTGCAACACTATCTGTAGAAACATAAGGTTCAAATTGTTTTGGATGCCAATCGCTCTCCTACACTAAGAAAAAAAATTTCTTCTGACAACTGAATTTCATTTACGCCAACAAAATGATTTGATAGCCCATTGCGAATGAAATATTTAATGTTTAGAATATGTTCGAAGGGGATTTTTTTTCGGTGTAGTGTTACGAGCCGATACTATTGCCCTTTGATAAATGCCGCTAAATGCTGCACCGTGCCTAGCGGTGATATTGTTTTTATTTCATTTGACAATTGACTTTTAAGATAATTAAGTTTGATCATTAATTAATATATTATAACTAGCCGTTTATTCGATGTTAATTTTATTAAGAAATCTGTAAAGTTCTAGTTTAGACACCCCGAGATTTACATTGTGTACATTATTAACACCGCGAAGTTTTACGAAAAACCAAATATCTTCAATGTGTAAAACTTGGTGATGTCACTATTATTGTTTATATTTATATAAAATATAATATAACATTTACATTAAATTGGATTGAAAATTTAATTTTACTTCAAAAATGTAAGGTTATGTCTAAATCTTGGGGTGTCTAAAACGGAATTTTACCAAAAAATCATTTAAATTGAAATAAAACAAATTTTGGAACTGCTGTTTTAGTTCAATAGTTATTTGTAGATGTAAGATTATAAAATATGTGACGTCACACTAATGAGCGCTGGGTGGGGGTCAAAAAATAATGAAATTCGTGTGACGTAATTTATGGATGGCCCCTTACGTCATTGCCGTTGTATTTTGTTCATTTTACTAAGTTTGAAGCGTATGCGCGATGTTCATCGCTCTAACTAATTTTTAAGAAAGGTTAACGTGACCGTTAGCGAAGATAATGACGTCATTGATGACGTTTTACTCAGCATAATCGTGGTTGTTATAAGCAAACAAAGAATGTTTCTAGACTGATTTTTAAAATTTTAACCATTTATTGGATCGTAGCCTTGTAAAGCTATTTACAGATAGGTTCAATTTTATGTTAAGATCCAATTTTTGCATACATATCAAAATTAATATGATGCAATATTATTAAAAAAAAAAAAAAAACTAATAGACCAGAGCTAAAGCCTTTGAAAATGGTAAAAAATGTAAAAAAAAATCATAGTAGGATGAAACACTTTAGAAAAGGAAGAGAATATAACAGAAATAATAATAAATTACGGTTGATCTGAGGTGGGGAAGTGGAAAAGGGGGAGGGGTTTAAGGATATAAACGGTTTATCTCGATTTCCGACAAAACTACAAGTTCTATGGAAAAAAGTTAAATAGCAAAGTTGTAGATAATAAGATCTACAACTTTTGTGGTAACATTTTTTTCACATAACTTCAAAATTTATGTGACATTTCCAATAATCAAGTGTTTGCTTTTTATTTTTATCTTTTAATAAAAAATTCCATGAAATTTGGTAAAAACTTACCTTTTAATGTCCCAAACACATCGACCGTAATTTATTTTTCCTTTCATTTTCGTGTTATTCTTTTCCTTTTTTATTTAAAACAGAAATTGCAAAAATGTTAGTATGCTCTGAACATATATAAAACAGCTCCAACTAGTGGAAATTTGACTAACACTAATTTTAGTGCTCTTTTATTAACCCAGAGATATATCTTCTATCCGTATTTTTCAAGATTATGATTATCAATTGATAGGCTTGTTCAGTTAACGCTCTTTTGTATGTTGCAGAGAAAAAATTGTCGCCGTTTTCAAAGCTTGTGGTGATTTTGATTTCCAGTCGTTGATTCTGGAGATGTTATTCATTTTAAAAATAGATCATTACACTTTGATTCTGCAGTGGTTTCAAGAAGATGACTTAAAACCGTTTAGGAAAACTTATCGAAAATTTCAGCTTGATGATAACTTTGATTTTCACTTGAGAAAACTGATAAATCAATTCAACTTAGTCTCAGGGAAGATTTTTTCAATTGTGTGCCAGAAAATTTACGTTCAAAATATAGCGTTTATTCGTCCCAAGGTAAAGTAAAAGTTGTACTTTTTAATAACATTATTAGTGCAAGATCATGGTCTGTATTCATTTTCCTTCATTGTTTTTGGATTAAAATTAGTTTTTTTTTTTCAATAGTAGCCTTTACCTGAGTATCAAGTAAACTCGATAGATAATTGAATTTTTATAACAAAAATAATGTTTGGGTATTTAGTTAACAAATGTTCTATAAATTTCATAAACACGAAATTGCAAGGGGTCATAATAAAAGCATTTCAAAATTAAATATTATTTAAACAATCCCTTTAATTGACATTTACAAAAGTAGAAAATAATTCATGTTTGTGGTATTATATTAGTATCTATGGTGGAGACTTGAGACTAAAGTGGTTTTCTTCACACCACTTCGTTACATATTCACCAAGTCGTCAAATGAGTTTTAAATCATTTTTACCAATATAGTACCAACTAATTCTCCGATCGATTGGTTTATATAAGTGTAGAAACTACTCGTATATTTGCATCGACTTACTCTCTCTTTCATGGCTGATGTTTATTTTCCAATTTTTAAGACATAACATATTTTCAACTAGCTGATACCCGCGACGTCGTCTGCGTAGGTTATTGTGATAAGAACATTTTTAATTTATAGAGGAAAAACATTTAAAAAATTGAAAGAAAAAATATATTCAAAATAACCGGAAAGAACTTAGTGTAGAACATTTTTAACTATATCTCAAAAATTGCTCCTAAATTGCCTCTTCAGAATCCGCTATTGCTCCAAGTGTATAGTTAGTTAGTAATTCAATTTTTAAACTATTCATGTTTATAAGATCCAACGGCAGTTGATGACGTCATACTACAACAATACATGTATGTATAAATAGTTTAAAATAGTTAATTATTAAAAATGTTCCAAAATTTGATCAATTATTTGTGTAATGAAAAGAGCAGATAATGAACTTAAAAAAAGAAAAACAAAAATTTCAATTAAAAATTATTTTGGGTTTTAAGTATAGCGATTTTAATTATTGAGTTTGAAAATGTTTTAAAAATTTAATTATTAAATAACTATATACCTGGAGCAATTGCGGATCCGGAAACAGCATTTAAGGGGCAATTTAAAAAAAATAAAACATGCAACTTGTATTTTACAGCAATTTTAATTTTTAGTTTGCAAATTTTTGAAAAATTAATTATTAATCAATCAATAACTATAGACTTGGAGAAATTGCGGATTCTGAGGAAGCAATTTTTTGGCATATAGTTTAATTGAAAACTTAGGTACTTAACTCTTTCTGGTCAAAAAAAATATGCAATAATAAAAGGGAGTGTTAAAATTTAATTTGGTTTTTATAACGGTTGTAACTCAAAAATGTATTTTGAATCTGTATTTACAGTAAAATATAAAAAATTCTAACAGAGAATTTTAAAAAAAATCTACAAAAAATATTTTAAAAACTGCTTACCAAATAGAAAATAGAATTAAAAAAATCTTTATTAATCTAATATCTCGCTGAGCTGCATTAAGGCTACATTCAAATATGAAATAATCAGTAGGCAGTGGAAGGAGAAACATCCTCTCTCCAGCCCATGCGCATTAAACCGTTTGCCCCACTCTATCAAAGCGGCGAAAAATTCACCGCTTAACGCGTTTTGCTTTTGGAAAACAGCTATCATTTTATTTATATAGATAGATTAGCTTGTAGATAATTTTTAACTTTGGAAAAAAATAAGTACTTAAAGGACAAAAATTCAGTTTTTAAGATAAATGGAAACTTGATAGAGTTCTAACCCATACCCGGCCAGGCCATTTTTAAATAGAAGTATTTGAAGATATTCGGTCCTATTTCGTAAGACGTGTCACTTGTCAAGTGAGACTACAGTTCAAATTTATATTCTACATGCTCCCATTTCACTGTAAATATCGTGTTTGCACCGATGCTCATTTATTTTAATTCACGAGAGTGGTTGTGAAGCGACAATTGTCTTCTCACTTGATAAGTGGTATATATTATGGAAGAGACTCGTATAAATAAAATTTAAGTTTGATCCAGAAAAGAATGAGGGAAGATGGACAAAGTTCGGAATCTTAGATTACGTTATGTTTTTTTTTTGTAGACTGCAATGGGATATAGTGAGTTTTGGATCGATTTTAGTCTGGAACTAAAAAGTGTATTTTTTTGTTACGACCGTTCTACGTTTGACCTACAACATGAAACAACATGGGGTTCAATAACATTACCTTTTGATATCATCTCGGAAGTTGTTCTGGAAAAGTAAGAAAACCAAATGCAATTTAGAAATTATGAATATTATAAATGCCGACTTTCATTTTAGATTAGCAACGAAAAAGGGCAACAGAGTCAAATTGAAAATCGAAACGGTATACCCATTTTTGGTAACGAATAAGGAAGATCGAAAATTGCTCCAAAATAAGAGTGTAACTATAATTTTTAAATCGTCTGAAGAAACTGCTATTTTAGAACAGTATGTTTTACCCTCGATGTATGGAAATCGTTTTAAGGTAATTTTGCATTAAAATAAGAGTATAATAGTATAGGTGTAAGCATGATAGTTTAGCTTTGAAAAGATATTTAAATGCTATTTCAATGATTTGTTGGTATTAAAAAAATATTAAAACCATGGAAGTGTCAGATCACTAACTAAAGATTGATCCCTCATCAGCTGCTGACATACGCTCATACAAATCTTACTTTCAACGTCGCTATGTGAAGTGTTAAAAAAACTAAAATGGATAAAATAAATGACAAAATTTATAAATATTAACAATATAACTTTGTACCCACAAATTGTTCTTATACCACAATAGCAGCGGTCGGGAAACCGGGGTTATTTACCCCAAATGGGGTAAAAATTAAATTTTTGGGGATAAGAAAAAATTTTGCCATGGCTATATTATAAACATGATAGTGTGGCCCAAGATTGTATTCAAATTGTTCTTACATCAAAAAGCCCCAATTTTGAAGTTATTGTATCAAACATGAAGCAAGATCATTTATCCAAAATCTGAGGAGGAAAAATTTTCAATTAATTTTTTTTTTGTTCTAACATGAGAATTTTATTTTGTTTGTCTATTACATACTCGTACTTACTATACTCTCATACAAGTTTTTTTTTGAGTCAATTAATTCAATAAATAATTTATAATTTAAATGTTCATTGTCTCCTTTTCAAAATTAGGGGTTAATATCGACTTACGCAAAAATCTTTTAGGGTAATGATAAAAAAAGTTCCCTGACCGCTGCTCTATAGCCTTCAAGTAATATTTAAGCTATATGTAAAGACTCATAAGTGAAGTATTTGGATATTTTTTTCAAACGAATTGAGCTTAAATTTAAAATTTTGAAATAAAATAACTTGCAAATTCAATGCTTGACTTGACTTGATTTTAAGCCAAATTTAAATCAAATGGCTTGAAAATTAAGTCAAATTCCTGACAAAATCAATTCAAATAGTAACTCTCTAGCTATAAGATATGCAAATAATATTTGTTTTTTTTAGATTGAGAATAAGAAGAAGAAAAGTCGAGGTATTTTTGCTTCTTTTGATTTTTTGAATATTACTAAATTTAATAACTATTTTAGCATTCATTGGAACCGTAATGAGGCCTCAAGATTTGGAATCTTCGTTAAATGCAAGCTCAATTTCACTAACGGTATGAAATTAACGATACAAGTTTTACACTTCAAATCGGTCATTCTATAAATCAAATTGGATACTTTACTCATTAGGTGTTTATTATACATAGTAATAAGTAATAACCGTAAAAAAGTCTTAGTGGAACAAAGATATTATAAAAATGTGTATTTTTTTACCACCGTATTAATGATTAATCCTAGTGAAAAGGTATTTTCGTAAACTAAATTTTCTGCTAGTAGTTTGTTAGCGGATCCAACAAACTGTTCAAATTTTGGAAGATCTTAAATCAGTGTAATTGTTTTAAAAATATAAAAAAAATATTTTAAGAATATATACATGAAATTATCAGCAGCTACCGCAGAAGAATATTTATAAGCTAAATTTATTTGTTATCATTGTTCTACTATGGCTTTCGTAAATAAACTTTAACTACTATGTATAATTATCATGTAATGAGTCAATTGTACAATTTGATTTGTAAAATGTCTAATTTGGGGTATAAAACCTGTTATAAAAAGATTTAAAAAAACATTTTTATATTTTAATTAAAGGGATTGAAAGAAAAAATTGGAAACAATTCTCAACATTTTGAAAAAGAATGGACCCCAATTTTAGACGCCGACCAATCGTTATCTACAATTCCAGAAGAATCCATTTTTTCATATGAAACTGAAATTATATCGCAAGAATCTGCAATTATTTCAAAAAAATCGAAGCCATACAAGAAATATTTCAAAGCGACAATTTCTTGTGACAAAAGTAAAATAAATTCAGCTCAGACCAAGGGAAAATGGTTTCGAAGCAGAATTGAAACAAACTATGAAAAACAAAGTGAAACTCCAAAAAATGATGACTCTTTAAAAAAATTTTCTAAGCCTGAAACAAGATTTATTTGTTCCATTGACGATTTGAATTCAAAACCAAAAACGACAATTTCATGTGAAGAAAATAAAATAGATCAAACCAAAAGAATATGGTTTCGGGGCGGTATTGAAGCTAGTTATGAAAATCAAAGTGAAAGTCCAAATAAAGTTGACTCGTTAAAAAAAATTGCTAAGCCTAAAACAAGATTTGTTTGTTCCATTGATGATTTGAAATTAAAACCAAAAACAACAATTTCTTGTGACGAAAATAAAATAGATTCAGAACAAACCAAAGGAATATGGGTTCGAAGCGGGATTGAAGCTAGTTATGAAAATCAAAGTGGAAGTCCAAAGAAAGTTGACTCGTTAAGAAAAATTGCTACGCCTAAAACAAGAGTTGTTTGTTCCAATGTCGATTTGAAATTAAAACCAAAAACGACAATTTCTTGCGACGAAAATAAAATAGATTCTGATCAAACCAAAGGAATATGGGTTCGAAGCGGGATTGAAGCTAGTTCTGAAAATCAAAGTGGAAGTCCAAAGAAAGTTGACTCGTTAAGAAAAATTGCTACGCCTAAAACAAGAGTTGTTTGTTCCAATGTCGATTTGAAATTAAAACCAAAAACGACAATTTCTTGCGACGAAAATAAAATAGATTCTGATCAAACCAAAGGAATATGGGTTCGAAGCGGGATTGAAGCTAGTTCTGAAAATCAAAGTGGAAGTCCAAAGAAAGTTGACTCGTTAAGAAAAATTGCTACGCCTAAAACAAGAGTTGTTTGTTCCAATGTCGATTTGAAATTAAAACCAAAAACTACAATTTCTTGTGACGAAAATAAAATAGATTCTGATCAAACCAAAGGAATATGGGTTCGAAGCGGGATTGAAGCTAGTTATGAAAATCAAAGTGGAAGTCCAAAGAAAGTTGACTCGTTAAGAAAAATTGCTACGCCTAAAACAAGAGTTGTTTGTTCCAATGTCGATTTGAAATTAAAACCAAAAACGACAATTTCTTGCGACGAAAATAAAATAGATTCTGATCAAACCAAAGGAATATGGGTTCGAAGCGGGATTGAAGCTAGTTCTGAAAATCAAAGTGGAAGTCCAAAGAAAGTTGACTCGTTAAGAAAAATTGCTACGCCTAAAACAAGAGTTGTTTGTTCCAATGTCGATTTGAAATTAAAACCAAAAACGACAATTTCTTGTGACGAAAATAAAATAAATTCTGATCAAACCAAAGGAATATGGGTTCGGAGCGGGATTGAAGCTAGTTCTGAAAATCAAAGTGGAAGTACAAAGAATGTTGACTCGTTAAAAAAAAATATTGAGCCTAAAGCCAGATATGTTACTTCCCTTGAAAATATCAATTTACAACTAAAACCAAAACAAGTTAAATCCAAGCAAAAATTCGCCAATTATGACGTCACTGATCAAAATAAAATTTTGACAAGATATCAAAGTGCTCGTCTTACTAAAACTTCAAAAATATTTCAAAACAGTACTCAAACAAATCAATTTTCTGAAAATTTAACGGTAAAAATGGCGACTCAAGTACAAAAAAAACAGAAAGCGGACACGAATAATAATTTACAAACTAAATGTATTAAAAATGTTGTTATACTTGAAGAAATTGTTATAAGAAATGCCCATGTTATCAATGAAAACAATAATCAAATATCAAAAGTGTTACATTTCGATACCAGTTCTAATAATACAAGTTTAACTGAAGAAAATTGGTTGGAATCAAGAAAAGCATTTCCTGAAAACTTTGGCTGCGCCAATGAATCGTTAAATTGTAGCGACGAAACATCTTCGGTTTGCAACAAACGTAAATATTATGGCTGTGTCGTCAAAACGAACGAAAAAGATCGAGTTTCAATTCCAAATGCAAGTCAAGGAAATATCAGTGAAGCCGAAAAAGAACTATCTCAAAAATCAAATTTGTCTCAAAGTTGTAGCTTACCATTGTCTCAAAGAAGTCAACCAGAGGGCCTTAACTTTGAAAATTCGTTGAAAATTGCCTCAGACGCCCAAAGCCAAAATCAAACAGCTTCATCACCCAAACCTGCAAGTCTTTCAAATTATTCTCGCTGGGAAAACGAGAAAAACTCAAATTTTAAAAAAACTAGTTGGTGTTCGTTAAAAAATCTCACTTCCTCTGAAATTAGAAATGAGACAAATAATTCTAATTTTCCTTCACTGATACTTGGAAGTGGATTATTGGAAGACGATGAAAATTTATCGTCACAAAAAACGGTTTTGATTTCAATGTCACAGGATGACACAAATATTATAGAATCAAAGCCGTTAGAAATTTCCAGTGAAAAGGAAACAGAATATACAATTCCTGAACAAACTTTTGAAAATCAAGAAAAAAGTATCGAAAACCCATCAGTTTTAGCCGAGTCTACCGCCAATACTCAACTGATAACTCCTGAGGAAACTACATCTGAAGGATGGTGGGATGATAGTCTAAACAAAACACGAAAAATCTTATCAACAATCAAAAAAAAACGTAAACTTTACGATCATTCTGCTGGAATATTGGATGCAACAGAAGACTTTCAGTCTTCTCAACTCACTCCCGAAAATAATTCCACAATTCCAAAAAATCCCGAAATCAGACAAATCAATCCGAAAGTGAGTTTTTCATACAAAACTCAATCATTACAACAGCATTCAAGTGAAAGAAACAGCCTTGACTTTTACGATCCTCGAAATGTTGAAAGTCCAACTTTCATCCTTCCATTTAACATCTTAATGGACGAACCGTACACTTTGGCTGAATACAAGGAGTTTTTGAGATCAGGCAAAAAAATTTTAAAAACTCGTAAAATAACTCGAGAACGAAAAATTAAGCAAAAGATAACAAGAGTCAATACTAAAAACAGTAAACTCAAAGATAAGATTTTCAATTCTGTTGAGTATCAAGAAATTAAGACGGTAACAACAACTCGAAAGTCAAGAACCTATAAGAATAAGCAAGCAGTCGATTTTACTCAATTACAAGATTTGAATTCTGGCTCAAATAAAACCAAGTCTCCTGAAATTGAGCCTTTAGAAATTTCCGAAAAGTCAGAAAATTTAACTAAAATCATTTCGATTAATTCGGAGGTCGAAAAAGTAGACTCTAATAAAAATAAATCTCTGGAAATTAAATCCCCAAAAATTACAAACAAAACAGAAAATGTTACCAAAACCATTTCGAGTTATTCGGAGATCAAAAAAATGGAACTACTTTGTAAACCATGTCAAGTTAAGCTAATACGAATTGAAGACATGGCAAAGAAATCTTCAGTGAACAAGAAAATAACAGAAACTACTTTAACAAGTCCAGAGTCGAATAAATCGGAAGCAAGTTATGAAGAATCGATTCAAACTCAAGTGAAGAAAACGGAATCAAAAAAAGTTCTAGAAATAAAAACTTCAAACAATGAAGCTAAGAAATCAATAAGCCCAAAGTTAATTGAAGATATGCCGAAGAAATCTTCAATAAACAAGAAAATAACAGAAACTATTTTTACGAGTCCAGAGTCGAATAAATCGGAAGCAAGTTTTGAAGAATCGATTCAAACTCAAGTAAAGAAATCGGAATCAAAAAAATATCTGGGAGAGAAAACCTCAAGAAATGAAGCTAAGAAATCAATAAGCCCAAATTTATTTGAAGATATGACGAAAAAATCCTCAATGAACAAGAAATTAACAGAAACTACTTTAACAAGTCCAGAGTCAAATAAATCGGAAGCAAGTTATGAAGAATCGATTCAAACTCAAGTAAAGAAATCGGAATCAAAAAAATATCTGGGAGAGAAAACCTCAAGAAATGAAGCTAAGAAATCAATAAGCCCAAATTTATTTGAAGATATGACGAAGAAATCTTCAATGAACAAGAAATTAACAGAAACTACTTTAACAAGTACAGAATCGAATAAATCGGAAGCAAGTTATGAAAAATCGATTAAAATTCAAGTAAATAAAACGGAATCAAAAAAGTCGTTGGAAATTAAAATTTTAGAAAATAATGCCAAGAACTCAATAAACTCGAGCATAAATAATGAACTTTGCGAGACCATCGATCTAACGGATGATTCAGATTTAATTTCTTCCCCTGATCTGATTCCTTCCACACCCCAAACGGAAACCAATAGTAAAACATCATTTTTTCACTCCAGAAGAGTAACATCAAAAACTTCTGGATTTAACAATAAAACATTATCCTTTTTAAATAAATCAAAATCTTCAATCTTCCATCAATCAGACAACTATTCAAGCAGTGAAGATGAAGGACCAGTAATACGAGTAATGCAAGTCCAAGCTTTAGTTCATATTTAAATATTATTTTTTCAAATAGTTTGTGATACAATTAAAAATTTGACACAACATATTAGGATTGTCCCTTCCAACTTTAACTAATAAAATTTTCACTTGGTCGTCTTCGCTTCGAGATATAACAATTGAAAATTCTATTAATGGTTTTGGTGGAATCGATGTATCATTTGATTCGAGTCGAGGCATTTTCACGTTTGGTTTCAAAACATCTTCATCCGGTCTTCGTTTTTTATTGTTTGTTTCAATTTTAGCGTCTTCTAAAGCCTTTTCGTTTGAACATTTCGCTAATCTAGCAGCTTCCCTTCGTTTTCGACGGGAATTAATCCACGTTTCCTCATAAGCTTTAATTTTTAAATCAATAAAATGCTCATTTTTGTATGCAATTTCATGTGTTACCTGCAACAAAATGTTCTTCAATGTATTTTACTATTATAATAATAAAATATTTTAATTATAATACCTTCAGTTCGTTTAATATTGTTTCGATAGCATTTGCAGTGTCGATGAGAGATTTATATTTGGTTGTGAGATATGAGAATTTTTGGTGTTGAGGTTTTTTGTCGTTGTCATGGGTTGGAAATTGTCGAAGATCAATGTTTAAAGTGTAAGTCCACGCTAACGCCCAGCGAGTTGTGACACCTTGATGAAATTCGGTTTGAGTAAAACTTGTAACATTTGCTTCCTTTAACGCCTGCTTCAGTACAGCCAAATGTTTTTTATGGCCCACCATCGACGTATAAACTCTAAAAATTCAAATTGAATCTCTAAAGAAAATGGGATTTGATAAGAACAGTTTATCAAACTCCATTTTGGTCTATTAAAGAAGTGATGTACAAAGTGCCTAATTTTAAGAAATTTGAATTCAAAATAATTTTAAGAGCATTTTTGGTGATGTATAAGTTTGATTGATTATTTTAAACGGGCTGTATTTTAATCGATGGCGTCATAGGCATTCTTAAAAATGTCCTACATGGGCAAACCCTAAAAAGAATTTAATTCACCGCTCCTTTTCAGTTAATTAGACTTAAGGTTGTTCCAATTATAATTAAACAGATTGTATTAAACAATAAAAGAATAAAAAAAATTATAACAAAATGAAAAACCGACTTCAAAGAAAGGAAAAACTCTTAAATAGAAGATACTGGTGCACTAAGAAGTAAAAAAATAATTACGTATCCTTGCAGTGTCTACGACATACAAATTATTAGGATGATATAATGTACAACTATTGTTATTTTTGGAGTTGGTGTCAGTCAAGGAAATACGACTATATTGGCACTTAGCAATAAACGAAAATACCTTAGGAAATTTATTTTTCAAATGAACTTTTATACAATGTACTAGTACTGTGACAATATCCAGCAACCTTGAACCAACAAAATACCAATAACCAACTAAACCTTTTTACAAATTAACATTAATATTTATTTTCTTGGCTGACACCAACTCCAAAAATAACAATAGTTGCACATTATATCATCCTAATAATTTTTAAGTTGTAGACACTGCAAGGATACGCAATTATTTTTTTTACTTTTTAGTGCATTTTTTGTTTAAGATTTTTATTTATTTTGAAGTCGGTTTTTCATTTTGTTATAATTTTTTTTTCTCGAGTTTTAGTGATTTGAAGTATAACTGATTTTACTTGATTTCTTTGAATACGGGTAAACCTACAAAGCGCTGTTCATATGAGGCAGCGCCGTTAAATGTTAAAAGTTTCTACATCATCCCTTTTTGCTCTTAAGGGTTGAAATTTTTTTCTCTTATATGTAATGATAGAACTAAGTGGAATACTCTTTCCAATAGAACAAAAATCATCAAAATTCGAAGATTCAATTAACACTATTTCATCCCCTATTTTCATCCTTAGGGGGTGGATTTTTTTCTTCAAATTGAAATTTGAACAATATAAAGGTACGATGTACGTAATAGAAACAAAATTATCAAAATCGGGTTAGCCAAGAAAAATGTATAATATTATTTCATATCTAATTTTTAACCCCTTATGAGTGGAGTTTTTTTTTTATAAACATTGGATAAAGGATTAATTTAAAATAGTGTTCTACCGTTAAAAAAAAATTATCAAAATCGAGTATTCCAATAATAAGTAAATATTTCATTCCTTAGTTTTCAACCCATTAGAAGTAAAGGATTTCTTTCAAATTAAAATGAAACCACACGGGAAGCACTAGCTTTCAAATAAAAAAAAAAAAAGAATCATCAAAATCGGATCACCCAGTCAAAAGTTCTGAGGTAACAAACATAAAATTAAAAAAAAATAAAAAATACAGTCGAATTGAGAACTCTTTTTTTTTGAAGTCGGTTAATAAAATAAAAATCAATAATAACGTTAAAAAGATAATTTAGAATCTTTGAGAGTTACGGATGATTATGAACTGAGGGATAACCAAAAGTAATAATTCTCCAGAAATTAAATTTTAACATAATATGAGGCAACAATCCCAAAGGCAACTAATGTAAAAAAGAATTGAAAAATCAGAATGCTTAGAAGGAAAATGATTTAACTATCTTATTTTTGCCGTTGTTTTTTTATTGGCCAAAAAAGTATTTTTTGAACTTATCCAAGTTTTTTTTAAGTTTATAACAGAATGAGTGGAAAACAGTGCTTTTCATTCCTTGTTAAAATTTAAAAAATACCCACACTCACCGTGAAGGTTTGACTGTATTTTAAGTTTTTTTCAGTTTCAGTTATTTAATCAAACATTAATATTTTTCAAGTAGAAAGAATTTTAGATACCCTGTATTTAAAAAAAAACGTTTAATATATCTAGGGGTTCAAAGGTTACGATAAAAATTTACCCAAAGGAGAGGTTGGGAGTAAAATTTTTACACCACTTCTACTTAATAAAAATTCTTACAAAACAGTTTCTCGTAGCTCCATGCTCTCGGCGATGATTTTTTTAACGAAAGCTACTTCCCCTCCAGGAAATTTCAATTCTCTGTCCGATCCGGTGAAGGCATTTCGAGGTGGAGTTCGCTTTACCGGTTTATCATCTTCAGATGCTTCATCGAAAAATGGAGGATTACACATACAAAAAGTATACTTTGAGTTTTTATCTAAATGATCTTTTAGTAAATTTTCGGAATTTTGTAAAATCACTGAAAATATTTTAAGAAAATTTATTTTTCATGAAAATAACTTTTCATCAAACGCAAACCTGATATTTTGTCATTTAAATTGTTCCGGGTAACGTTTTCTACGGCTGATTTATAATTTTGAGGGTCTAATTCAAGAGCTAAGACTTTCCAGAGTTTTATTTTGCTCATTAATAAGCCATATACGCAAGTGGCTCCAGCACCTAAAAGCAATCTGAATCGTAACTTAACTCTTGTAAAAGCCATTTTATGATTTTATTTGATGTAATTAACCCGAAGTAAACCACTTCAACGACTAAGCTAAACAAATTAAACAACAAACTGATAAGCTGTGAGAGGAGCCACTGACCAACTTCGCCCCCCATTACTATGACAATATTTACGCCTATGTTTTACTTCTAGTAAATTGTATCGTATAAAATTTTTAGTGCAGTGTAACTGTTCAAAGATAACAAAAAAGCTTATAAATTCATACCAATATCAATTACTGAAATATCCGGGTTATTTTTATTTAAAAATGCAGCCAAATCCTCGAGCCACAGTACATAATTTAAACGTAATGGGATTGTAGGTGTTAAACAATGTTCTGGAATACTAAGATTGATATCAAAATATTCCAACATTAAAATTTTTGAAAGAGTTCTTACAGCCTCAGCATTTTGAAAATCTAATTTTCCTCGTCCAGCAGCATTCTAAAAATTTATTAAATAAAATATACAAACAAAAAATTAAAATAACATAACCTTACCAGTGTTACAAATGGTCGTAATTCTGAATATTTTAAAGATAACTTTCTATAATCTGGAGGAGTGCGAAAAACATTTCGCGGATGCATTTTATTAGAGAAAGACATTTGAATTAATTTGGAAAACGGTTTGTTTAAAATTAGTTTGGAAACTTTAACATTTAGCACTTTCAGGCACCAATCTTTAAGACTTAACTACAATTAATTGATTGAAACTTATATTTTTAAAACGTAATATTAAATACTTAGTATTTATATTTTTCCTTATTTCATATAAACATATATTATTTAACAATTTATATAAAAACTTTTAAAATTTTCGCTTTTGACGTTTAACACCTGTTATTGTGGTGTTTATTTTGTTTGACGTTTAAAGTCTGTAAAGTTGTACTTCTCATATGTATTATACTAGATCGCTGGGTAGTACAAGTAGTACTACCAGTTAAACGCAGTACTTGCAGTACTAGGAGATATAGGTTGCTTTCCATTTATTGGTGGCTTTCCATTTACACAAAAACGACCTCTGTGTAACGCAGAGTTCGAAACAGAGCGTTCCATTTGTTACAGTGTCGAACACGGCTGAACACTGCGCGACACTCGAAAAAGCCGTGTTTGGCCGTGTTTCACCGTGTTTTGCCCAGGATTACCAACACAAAGAGAAGAATTCTCTTCTCTGCCTATGATTCCCTATGCTTATTAATTATTCAGGTTCTTCAGGTTGGTATTAAAAAACCCAAAAATGCACTCTAGTATTTGCTCTAGTCGCTCTAGTATTATTTTGAGATAACTCTGTTTCATTTCGCAGTGTTTCGCAGAGTAACGCAGAGTCGCTCTGTGTTAATAAATGGAAAGCCACCATTAACACAGAGCGACGCTGCGTTACTCTGCGAAACACTGCAAATTGAAACAGAGTTATCTCAAAATAATACTAGAGCGACTAGAGCAAATACTAGACTGCATTTTTGGGTTTTTTAATACCAACCTGAAGAACCTAAATAATTAATAAGCATAGGGAATCATAGGCAGAGAAGAGAATTCTTCTCTTTTGTGTTGGTAATCCTGGGCAAAACACGGTGAAACACGGCTTTTTCTAGTGTCGCGCAGCGTACAGCCGTGTTCGACTTTGTCTTAAATGGAAAGCGCATATACGAACACTGCGTTACACAGCGGTCGCTTTTGGTGTAAATGGAAAGCAACCATACAGAACGATACATAATATTATCGATATTATCATTGATTAAGTAAGTTAAGTAATATGGTAACAGGTACTAGGAAGAGAAATCCTACACACAGGCAGTATGCACTCCATAGGAGATCGTCTCTAAAGGCCGGGGCCAATAATAGAGACAAAGCTATATGATTTTTCACATACAAAAAGAGAAAGACAATTTTGAACAGAGTTTTTATATTCCCCCATATGTTAATTGGCCATAATGTTTTTTTGGAAAAATTGAATCGTGATGTATTTCAGATTTATTGTGTATCACAATCTAATTTAAATTTTTCAAAAATAAAACGCCTTTATTGTGGAAAATCGAACTATTTTATTTTTATATATTATAGAAACCATGACAACACTTGTCATACGAACAATAGTCACGAAAAATTCGCTATCAGATAATTTCTAATTTTATTTTTACATTTTCGAAGCACTGATTCGTTTTATTCTTTCGTTAATTTAATCAATGTTTTTAAGTGACTGTAACCAGCTATGATTACTAAGTGGTAAAAGTACTCGTATTGTGTAAAATATTCCAGTGAACACCAGTTATGTATCTTTTTGTGAACAAATTGGAAATTTCCCTTATCCTGTTATCAACATTGGAGAAGAAAATGAATATTTACTAGGTATATGGAGAAATGACATCGAGTGATCAAAAACGACTGCTAACATTGTCTTTACTAGGTAGGTAATAATATTTTTATACTTTTATATAATTTTTTTAATCCTTGAAAGTATATAGGCATTGTACAGGTTTCTTACGGGAAACAATTTTGATAGTTATCATATATATAGTAGAATCCCGTTTTTACGTTTTATAAATTAGCTACTTCAAAAAGTAATTTAGAGTAAACATAGTTATGGAGTAAAATTAATACAATGGGTACCATATATAATGTATTGTTTATAGATTCTTAGCACTTAATTATTTGGTAAAGTTTAAGGCAACTTTTCTTGACCACTAGTCATTATCTGGGAGGACGTATCGTTAATTGGTACTGATTTGTTATTTTAAAATAATTACTTAGTAGGGATTTTTTAAGAAATCTTTAAATATTTACATTCAAAAATATTTACAATTTAGCTATTGGACTATATTGTACTACGATTATATACTTTTGGCGTTAAGGTTTTATTAATATATATCACACATCTTTTTTTATGATAAAAGAGTTGTAGAGATTTTTACATGCTTTTTGTAAGACTGATTGAATTTTTTAAATAAAAAACTCATAAAATGATCAATTTGTCTTTGGAAAAATTAATACTTGCACAACACGTATAAATTTTAGGGGCGAATAACTGAGAAAGCATGATGTTTTAATCGTTTAAACTTAGAAAAATTTTTCTCGTCAAAAAGTACTAATATTTGTATGTAATGGCTATGCTGTTGTAATGGAAACCAACATATAAATATTAGTATCGACGAGAAAAATTTTTCTAAGTTAAAACGGTTAAAACATCATGCTTTCTCAGTTATTCGCCCCTAAAATTTATGCGTGTTGTGCAGGTATAAATTTTTCCAAAGACAAATTGATCATTTTATGTAAATATACCGATTTCATTTATATACATGTGTAGAAGAGAAAAAGAAGCATTAAAACACCTAGGCAACATATGCATACCTTTATCTATTCTATATCTATCGCAGTTATTCGCCCCGAATTTGATTGGTCAATTTAATTTTTTTATCAATTAAATTAACTTAGGTATTAAATCATATTTTCACATACATTTTTTAAAGTGAAACTTTTTTTATTTTCAATGTATACCTATTTAATTTTGGTTATTTTAAGAACGAGCGACAAATTTAGATTTATTTCGATTTAATATACAAAGATACTTATAATATTTTAATTAATAAGATTTTTTTAAGCATAATTATTTGTTCATAATGAAATATTGGATTTTTCAAAATTAGAATCTTTATTGTGAGAACCATTTTTCGCTATTATCAGTTAGGTAAATCGTTAATGTAAGCACAGGAAAACGAATAACGTCTATTTCACTTAAAATTTATCGAATATAATTGTTGATACTTCTAAATTTAATTTTTAATACTAGAATTACATTGAATCATACATGTACATGAAATTAAAAATATTTTATTTTACAGATATCGGAACAGAAGACAGTAAACCGTCCAATTTACAACTAACCACGCTATTGTTTTAAAAAATTTAGAAGTGTGGAAATTGAAATGTTGCTCATAATATATGTAAGTTGATTGATAAATATTATGTCTCACTATAATTTATAACTTAATCATGTTCTGGTTTTAGATTGACCGTATGATAAACAGTGGAAAATTAAAGAAAACTTTTCGCAAAAGATTCAATTGTAAAGAAAATTATTGAGAATGGTTCCATGGTTAATGATTACCTATAACTTTCATCAGATTACATTAATTCGACTATAAGTACAAATTACTGAATGAAGTTGCGGAATAAGATATATGAGTTTTAAAAAGACTTTAACTTCAGAAGATGCCATTTGGTTACAGAAGAATTTTGACTTTTGTGCAGGAAGTGAAATTTTCATAAATGAACGAGTTTGGATATCCCGGTGGTTATACTTTTTCCATTTTAACTTGTAACATATAATATTGCATGTATAGAGTAAGAATAATTTGAAATTTTATATTAAATTTTATATGCATCCTTATATATTTGAGTTGACAAAAACTCATAAAGCAGTACAAGAGCATATAAAATTAAACACAATATTCAGTAGAATGAGTTTTCTAATGTGGTAACGTTAACTTTATAGTTCTTTGCAGAATTAACTTAAAAAAATAAATATATTAGGTTTTATAAAGACCACTAATTAATTCCACATTTTTTTCCAAAAATTTACCTATTTATGGTTTTTGAAAAAAAGCAATAGATTTATTGTATCCTAATTATTACATTGTAATATATATTATTTTTGTTATTTAAGGTCATTTAAACTAATATGGACGTTCGGTGGATTTGAAAATTCCATAGATAAAAATCCTGGACTTCCATTAAAATTCGACCCTATGATCACGTAATAATCAAATGTAACAACAACAATTATTGTGATTTTTGTGTAGTGACATATAAAATGATTATAATAAAATAATGTAAATACAAATATTGTTCATTGTTTCCATTTTTTATTCTTGGTTTCAGATCTTACATTAAGATATAAAAAAAAATAAAAAAGACCGCCTTGGATTAATATCATTAAAATTATTTAAAGTTATCAAAGATTAACACCTCAACCATAGAGCTATACTTTTGTTTTCTTACCAGTTAAAACGGTCTAGAAAAAAAAGGCACTAGAAATATGATAGAAAATGTGGCCGGCCGCCATTTTCGCCCCGGATTTTTGTATTGAGTGTAAACCCCCTGCCTACACACTTCTAAAGGACTAAGCAGTAACTATGTAATACGTTTTTAATATAAATAATTGTTTTCTGTTCTTACATTTTGTACAAATTAAATATTTAAAATAGCCAAATGATAAAGATTGTACATAGTGGCTTTAAATTGAGAGGATATATTTAAGCTTTAATTTAATAAAAAAATTATTTGTACTAAAACTATTTTTTTTAAATCAGTGTAAATGCAGTTTACACCAAATACACCCTGAAATCACACTCAGATGTACTCGGGCCACTCGGGTAACACAGTGCAACACAGTGTATCTGTGAAATTTATACATATAGTTCATTCTTTTTTTTACACTGATACATCCAAACTCAAGTAATTCTGTAAAAACACTGAATTGCCAATGAACATGTAATATAAACCAGCCCCCTACAACTCCATGTTACAAAAATGTGACCATTTTTACTCGATTTGCAGTCACTAGTTGCCATTTAGTTGCCAACGAGTTGAACGAAGAAGACCACAAAGACTGACAAAGACCGTAGAATTTATGAAAGTCGGAGATTAGAAATAATTTTTTTTAAACGTCAGGCAAGTTATTAAAATGAAACTTTTTTAAATGTTTTCATTATTATTGTGATTATGAGAATAATTATGATAAGTATTTTTATATAATAATTATAATAACTCTGATAAGTTTAAGTGGTAGGGGGCTGTTTGAGACGTATGACTCTTATAACAACACAGATTTCTGTAGAAATCGGTCACGTTTTTTTAGCATTTCTCGTATCTAAGTGACAGGGGGCTGATATAAACGACAAGTACTAATATGTACAATGTAATTCATTACTAATAAATGATAAACACACGGTTATTTAAATTGCATCGTTTTTACACTGGCATATTACACTGTATAACACCGTGGAACTCCGGTGTAAAAACTGTGTATATTTTTGACATAATATTCGATTGGATAGTGTTAACGGTGTTAACAGTCAACAATGTAGCATAATATATTATATTATATTCATTAGGAAGAAATATTTATTTGCGTCACGTAACTTGAATTTACATTTCCCTTTGTAACACCACCTTATATACAAGCATAGTTCTCATTCCTACAAAAATATGTTACCCGGTTTATAAATAACTCCTAAATTAGTAAATACTAGGTAGTCCTTAGTTGGTCTTTTGCAGTTAAAAACAACGTTTTTATTAATATAATTACTAGATGATACCCGCCCGCCTCGCTGCGATTACTTAGTTTAACCTGCATTATAAATACAGAAACCTTTATATTTCTCAATCAAATGATTTAAACTATTTTATCATAAAAGGTAATCGTAATTCTAAAGGAATTGATTACTTGGCTTCGTTTCTAAGTTACTTAACTTGATTTTCAATCTACTTGACTTAAATTTGATGTTAAATTAGGTAAAACCAAAGTTAATCGTTAATATTTAAATCTCAGGTCTAGTCTAACACTGAATTTGCAAGTTATTTCATAAGCAAAGTTAGATATTTAGCTCACTCTAGTAGGCCCTAGTAGATCAGTTTCCATGGTGTGTTACAACTCGTTAACACAGTGTAAATGCAGATTACATGAAGCATACAATAAAATCACACTAGAGTAGCATAGTGGAAATGTAAACTATTTACCTATAGTTCCCAGATATTTAACACTGATATATTATCAAAATTTGATTCATTGCGTATTATAAACACCGAAGATCCACTATAATATAAGTGTCACAAATGATACATACGGTGAATTATACATCTCATGAAACATACAGTGTGATTTCAGCGTAGACACGGTGTAACATCTGCTTTTAATAAACTAACAGTTGGATTTTGATGTATACGCAGTATTCAGTGTTAACACACGGTTATTCAAACTGTTCCAAGTCTAAAAAAACACCGTATCACACCTTGTAATACCAGTATAAAAACTAAATAAATTTCACACATTTACACGGTGGGGTTTTAGTGTATCGGATGTGTAGTCGGATCCGCTAGGGACAACCCACCGAGTTTACTACCGTTTTATCTTATTTACGATTTAAATTTTACAACCATACTGAATAATTTGATTCAGAACACTAAAGTAGGTATTGAATTACACCACAAAAATATTTATTGCATCCTAAATTAGAAGAAATGATGATTTCTTCGGCTATGTTTTCGCAGGAAATAAATTTTTTTACTAACCTCTTGCTATAAAAATCCTTATAACAATAAAACGAAATAAGTTAGAGCCTTGGAAATATCCGTTAGTAAAAGCTAAATATATTTTTAATAAAATAAAAAATTTGTCCACCGCTCACTTTCCGGAATTTTCACACAAACAATGGCGTTTTTTCATATTTAAACTGATACAAAGTTAATATATCCCGAATGTTTTTCGCTCAAAACAACCAATCGACAATTCATAAAACAGGAAAGCATTTGTTTTTACTCAAACCGACTTAAGTCTCGGGAAATTTAGGATAAACCAGCACAAATTCTCAAATGTCAAAGTTATTTCCCGCGATTGTGCTGGCAGAGCAGCTAAGCAAACGGCCGTTGTTGATTGGCTGTTGATCCCCGCGCAACCTCTCTTACGGCACGAATTTCAAATGAGGATTTTTGGTTTTGAAGAAAACTTAAGAGAATCTAATAAAACACGCTAGAAAATCAATTTTCATAATCCTATTAGTATTATAATAATATACATTTCCTTAATTCAAAACAATAATCCATTGTTAAAATAGTGTTTTGAAAATTGGTTCTAAACTGACTTGAAATAAGTTTTCTAGCCAAGTCAGTAGAGCAAATATCATACAATTACAATAGAAATTATTTTTATAGAATTTTTAATCGTTGCTATTTTGATGTAAATATATAATGTATAGAAATTTAAAATATTTTGAATAAATTTTCTAATGAGAGGATTGGAAAAATCTTAAAAAACAAAAAATAAAACTACTTAAGTTATATTTCAATAATAGTACATTTTAGAGAAAAAACTATATAAATCAAAATTAATTAAAATTAATTTATCTACAAAAAAGGTAGATATATTTTTTTTTGTATAACAAATAGTTTTTGAGATATTAGCTATAGAAAATATGAAATCTATGACTTGCCATAATTATCTGGTTATATCTTATGAAATATCGAAAAAATTGAGGTATTCAAAATTAAAGAAAATTTATATTACCAAAAAACATGATTACCATTTTTGCTCAAAAATCGTCAATTTTTAAAATAGAAGACAGAAAATGTTAAAAATTTTAAATTTATCTGTTCCAGGAGGAGTATTGACACAACTGCTATAAGAAAAAAATATTTAGAGAATTTTTATAAGTAAAATCATTTTCTTTAATTTTGAATAGGTACATCAATTTTTTCGATAGTCTTATTTCATAAGATATAACCAGGTAATGATGCCAAGTCTTAGTTTTCATATTTTCTAAATCTAATATCTCAAAAACTATTCGTTATACTAAAATAATTATAACAACCTATTTTATTTATTTATTTATTTTACTTCTGGAGGTATTCTATAGAGATGGGTTACACCTGTGCATAGAAACCAGAAGGAATCCAAAAAAAAAAAGACATTTTGTAAATTTTGTAGATAGATTAATTTTTATAATAAAAGTTTTTTCTCTAAAATGTACCATCATTGATATATAACTAAATAATTTTTATTTTTTGTTTTTTAAGTTTTTTCCTTTCTTCTCATTAGAAAATTCATTGCAAATATCTTAAATTTCTATGTATTATATATTTACATCAAAATATCAACGATTAAAAATTATATATAAAAACAATTAGGCATTGTGGTTGTATGATATTTACCATATTTACCCTATACTGAGACTAAAAACTCATTTCAAGTCAATTCAGAAAAAAATTTCCAAACGCTGTTTAAACAATGGATTATTGTTATGAATTAAGGAAATGTATATTATAATACTAATAGGACTATGAAAATTGTTTTCTATCGTGTTTTATTAAATTCTCTTAAGTTTTCTTCAATTAACCAAAAGTTTGCTTAGGCAACTCTGCCAACTCAGTCGCGGGAAATAACTTTGACATTTGAGAACTTGTCCTGATTTATCTCAAATTTTCCAAGGCTTAAGTCATTTTGAGTAAATGCAAATGCTTTCCTGTTTTATGAATTGTCGATTGATTGTTTTGAGAGAAAAACATTCGGAATATATTACTTTGTAACAGTTTAAATATGAAAAAACGCCATTGTTTGTGTGAAAATGCCGGAAAGTGAGTGATGGACAAATTTTAGTTTCATCGTGGATTTAATTAATGGATATAAAAACTGGTCTGTATTTACTACGATTAGTTTATTTTATTAAAAAAACATTTAGCTTTTATCATCGGATATTTCCAAGGTGGTAACTTATTTCGTTACATTGTTGTAAGGATTTTTAAAGCATGAGGTTAGTAACAAAATTTAATTCTTGCGAAAACATAGCCGAAGTAGTCATACTTTCTTCTCATTTAGGATGCCATGAATACTTTTGTGGTATAAATAAATACCCACTTTAGTATTCTGAATCAAATTATTCAGTATGGCTTTAAAATTTTAGCCGTAAATAAGATAAATCGGTAGTAAACCCAGTCTTTTGCTGGGGTATCCTTCTCTCCTTTATGGTAATCACACCTGTGTTTTATTTTTTGTTTTATGTTTCTAGGGATTTTTCTTCTCTTTATTACCGCGATCAATGAGATCTATTGTGTTGGGACCCTCTATTCTATCTTGGGGAGCATTAGGCTGCTAAAGAAAGTCAGTACCTACTTAGGGACTGTTATTTCTATCTTGCCAGGCGTTGTAGTCTTCTTTTCTACTCTTTAATCTCTATACCATCATGTTCTGAGTCCACCATAGGTGGACTCTGTTGTTAGTCGCAAGTTCTCTGGGAGCTTGTTGACATTGCCAAACAAGTTTAGACATCATAACTATCTTAGATGAGAGTGTCTTTAACGCTGCTTGACTTAGAATAGGTTTGTTCCAGACGTTGAAGACAAACACGTCCACGTAAGACAAAGAGCAAGGCACAATGACCAAGAGACAAGAGTGAGTGAAGAAACACCCCAGCCCTTAGCCGCTTGGCCACACCAGGCCGAGAGCCGAGCTATGAACGTACGTTTTTATGACAATAGCTCGTCTAGACACTGATTTGGAGGTGTTAAAACACCACAAAACCAGTTTTAAATTAGGGTGAAGCTCTTGCTTCATGATTTTCACTCACTCTTGTCTCTTGGTTAATGTGTCTTACTCTTTGTCATTCGGTGGACGTGTTTCAACATCATCAAATGGACAAGTGGAACAAACCTAGTGTTAATGTGTGCCCCATTTAGACCATTCGAGAGGTTTATTTTGGCACATTCATTTATTGCTAGAATTTCGGCTTGGAAGATGCTAGTGCATGTCCCAAGACCTTTTCAATATGACCATATGGTCCATGCAAAAAATGTACAATAAATGTAAAACCCAAAAAAAAGGTACAGAAAAGGCATATAAATTGCGGTCAATTCGGGTGTATTTTGTGAATCATCACGAAACAGTCGCCGAAGACATTCCAACTTTGATTTGATCTACTGATGACGATTGCGTGGCATTCGAAATACGTATCTGGAAATACAAAGGTAATGGTTTGTTTTTTTTTTTTTGGTTTGGTCTTACATTTATTTTTTACTTAGGCTTATATTTTTAATGGGTATATTTTTTGTGAAATTTTTTCTAATAAAATTTTTTAATCTCAATGTAAGCGAAATTAAATTTTTTCACATTTTTCCTTGTAATTTATCGGCGGTAAATATTTGCAAATATTGATGTTAAGCTATCTTTCATATGAATCATGGGTAATCCGGGTTGATAAAGGCGCGTGTTTTGGATTTCAAACATTACAGTTAAGCCTAGTGATTCAATTAATTTTTAATGTTTATGCATCGCGAGTTGTTTGGGGTATTTACTGTTTAGTGTTTTCAAAAGTGTTTAGTGTTTAGTGTTTTTATTGTATTATACGAATCTTTGCGTTTTTATAGTTCAAAATTTCACTTCTACTTATCCTTGCTATTTTTCATAGTATTAAAAGATAGTAAAAATTGCCTTCATGCACATATTTTACTGTTATAGCTTATCATTTCTAAACAGATATAAAAAAGTCATAAATACTTGCATTATGATTCGGCTAAATCAATTTAACGTAGAATATAAAGTGCATTAGATATATTTATAAAAATATAATATTTATTAACAATACTAAACAATGGCGTGCAATAACGATGCCTTTGGTCATGAAGCTGTGCGAATTCATAATGAATATCGCCGAAAACATAATAGTCCTGATATGACATACAACAGCAACGTAAAATCAATTTTTTTTAAATCGCATAAATAACTAACTTTTTATTACATTTTTAGCTAGCAAATTTTGCTAGGGAATGGGCATTACATTTAGCTAATGGAGAGCAGTTTTATCATCGTCCAAATTCACCTTATGGTGAAAATATTTTTTATAGTTGGTCAACAGGGGGACAGGCTCATACCCCTGACGCCGCTTGTCAAAATTGGTACGATGAAATAAATTATTATAATTGGAATACAACTTCAGTCAACATTAGTGCTGTTGGACATTTTACTCAAATGGTATGGAAAGGCAGCACACAAGTTGGCATGGCAATGGCAATTAGCAGAACAGGGAAAATGTACGTTGTTGCGAATTATAACCCTCGTGGTAATATTATTGGACATTTTTCGGAAAATGTCCCTAGACGTGTTTGCTGAAGTGTTCAAACAAAGTTGGAGTTTTTAAAAAATGATAATATCAATATATATCCAAATTTGCTTCATTTGGGATGCGGGGCTACTTAAATACATTTTAAAAATAAGGGACATCTGTTATTTTGCTAAAAATTCCACATAATTGCTTACTAAAATTATAATTATTAAAAATGATGTATCTACTATTTTAATGCATAAGCTTTTTCGTTAAGACAAAATTAAACAGTGTCGTTTAACAAAAAAAAAAAAAAAAAAAAAAAAAAAAAAAAAAAAAATGAGTAAAAAATAAAAGATAAATAAATTAATAAAAAGCGTATTTCTCTGTTAGTATTTGAATTTTTTCCTTTCTTTATTTCTTTAAATTATTTTTTGTTTCTTTCGATTTTAACAATGAAAAATAAAAGATAATTAATCATTATCATTAACTAAAGATTAATCAAAATAAAAATTTCGGAAGATATATTAGGAAATGTACCTAAAATCTATTTGTTTTCAAAATAGAAAATCTACATTTTGAAAAAAAAACGGTTACCATGGTCGTTTTGGACTCGCTGATAATGACATTAACAATAATATTATAAAAATATTATCTTTTTCAATGAATATGTAGCCACTTTAAAACGTTAAATATATTTTAAGATTATTACTTTGTATTTGATAAGACTTTCGAATCCTAAGGAAAAATTATGTGATTTTATTTTTACTTGTTATCGCGATTTCGTCATTTTGATTGTGTCGGCGCGATTTTGACGTTGCGTTTTTATCGAGTTGCGCATTTTTAGTCCAGTCAAGCTAAGGGTTTCACCTCGAAATGAGACGTAACGAAGTACAAAATAGGTATATCTACATCTTCATTGTGCGTTTTAAAAGTCTTTAAAGTTTCATGAAGGCATTTTAGGCTATTTAAGGTCAAAGGCCACGAAAATTTGTTTTCCACGATTATCTCGGTCTCTATAGTTATAATGATGCTAAGCAATTATTATAAAAAATTATAGAGTATACATTTTACTACAAATTTTGTTCCAAACATTTTTCATGCGCTCAACTGTTTTTGAGATAAAGGACGGATTTTATAAGTCCTACTTTGAAACCATATACATACTATAATGCAGGTCAAGCGTGAATCTCAATGATTAATACCTTGTATAAAGTTAGTAGGTCATTAAAATATTATTAACAATAAATAATTGGTTTTATTTGTTAGTACATACATTGCATTTAATAATACAGATAAAACTGATGTACTTGGTGTCAAAATCAAAATCTTATCAAACAAAAATCTACTTAAGTATATTATTTTTACATGCATTCAGTGGTTGTGATTCATCTTATATGCTATTTAAAAAAAGAAAATTTTCTTTTATCAAATTACTAAAAATTAAGCCGTATAAATGGGGACTCTTGCCAAGAGTAATTAAGGTCGGCCAAAATTGAAACATAAAACAATCCATAAGTTGGTAAAAACTTCGAACAATGATATTGACGATCAATAATATTGTCAATTGTCAATATAGATGTGGTATTTGTTTTAGACTATTTTTAAGCTTCCAAATTCAAAAGTATTACCAGTTTTTGCTTTTTACGTCAACCCTTTAAACTATAAAATACCTTGATAAACTATTTGATGTGAAAATAAATTAAAGAAAATAAAATTGCCAAATTTAAAAAATAATAATTAATTTTATTTATGAAAGATAAAAAAAATATATTTGTTTATTTAACTCCAAAAGAAAACATGTTTTAGAGGGTGCAATCTGTTAAAAATCTTATATACTGCTTTAACAATAACCAGTCGTATATGGGTGCTGTAATTTTAACTTAAAATTTTAGGTATTACTTTCTTTTACTACTATATATAGTAAAATTGTTGGTTGAAATTGGTTAACCGAAAGCTCTACTTTACTCTTGGCGTTTTTGAGCTTTTTCAATTTTTTTCAAAAACGGCTCCAACGACTTTCTTGAAACTTTCTATAGTTCTTAGACTCATTAGTGGCTACAACATTTATTTGAAATTTTTTCCTAAAAAAATTCGAATAAGGGTGGTTCTGGGGTGAAGGTTGGGAATTCGTATATATGTACATATAGCCCTATAGGTTGTATGCATATAGTTCTATTTATATGTATTGTTACAAAGTGCTTATATTTGTTTTAACTAACAGCGAGTATTTTCATAAATGAAAGCAAAAGAAAGTAGTGTGACGCCTCGCACCAGATATTTTTTTTTTCATTTCTATTCGTAAGCTATCGGTTTTGCTTATAATGAGTACACTACTAATGAAAGACTCAATTTTCTTTATAAAGTTTTAATGTTTAACTTATACCAACTCAAAATTAAAATTCAAATTCATGATTTTGGATGGCAGATTTCTTTTTTTTTGCTTGCCATACTAATTTTTACCTGTATGAGTTACATATTTTAAGTTTTAATGTTCAATAATATTGCATATGTATATACCATTTGTATATGCAAACAGAAATTTTAAAGTTATCAACTCTTGTTTAGACGGTTTTTTGAACAAAATATAGTTTTTTATTTCATCTTACGAGTTGAAAACATGGCCAATTACTATTGGATATGCAGCATAAAAAGCTCGGTTATAAATTACGGATGTAACGTTGAATTATCTTATTTTAAACGATAACTCGAAAACCCTTACACTTGGCTATAGGGATATGAATTATGAAAAGTGGGGAATTTTAAGAAGAACCAAACAAGGTAAATAAAATTAGATAGTGCAATTTAAAAAATTGATATTTTGCACAATTCAGTACGTGTAACTTTACGATGCACTTTGTGATACTTAGTAACAACAACTGATTGTTTTTGCTAATCTCGAGTATAACTGCATCTCTGAGCTCTCACACGAGCCTATGTCAAGCTTCCTACATAATTGACTGTGAGGGTTACGAACCTTTTACAAGACGTCCGTTTGCTGCAAAATTTCTAATAAATGTCTTTTTCTCGAAAACTTTAAGGATTAAATGAGTTCTTGTTATTATGACAGATGCTCAGAATTATTAATTTAATCGAGTTTTATAAAAACAAATAGGGCATACCATTTGAAATAACGATTTTAGTGTCGACTTCCGGTAAAACCGGAACTTCGGGTTCTTTTTTTTTGATTTCAGGTTCTCCGGAAACTTCTAAATGACCGGTCTAGCTAGTACAGCCTGTATAGTAAAGGAAGTATTGTAATCGAGTCGAATTTTAAGTTTCGAGCTTTCATCAAAAACACACGTTTCGAGTTTCACTGAATTCAAAAAAGTGTTTTTAGAAACATTTCTGTGTGTCTGTGTTTGACAGCGATATCGTTTCGAAAGCTTTTTCCCAATTTCACCAAACTTGAAATTTCTTATTACATCTTGTTGTGCCTCAAAGCTTTTGGTTGAAATCGGTTAACCGAAAGCTCTACTTTATTCCAGGAGTTTTTTAGCTTTTTCAACTTGGAAGTTGGATTTGATCTCCTGATGTTAATTGCGTGGCATTCGAAATACGTATTTGTAGATACAAACGGGTTGGATTTTTTTTTTGTTTGGTCTTATATTTATTTTTTACTTACGGTTATATTTTATATAACCTTTATATAAGTTTATTATATTATAATGGGTATTGTTTGGATTTACTTCGTTTGTCATTATTGTCAATTGCCGATCCTATAAAAGGAATTGTAATTCAAAGGGTAAGGCAGTCTTTATCTAAGAATTGGGGAGTGAGAAACGAAGCCACATGGGTTTCAAATGTAATTGTTATATTTAAATATTGATTGTTGCTCCAATTTTGTGATAATATATCGAAGTGAAATTAAATAAACCAGTGAAATATATACAGTCCACTATTTTTATAACCAACACTCACAACCCGAGGAAGATACATTTGGTCCATCGAGGAATATATACTTGATCTCTGACCAAGAAACATTTGGTCCTTCGAGCCGGATTATGTGCATTGTCCAAAAGGGACAAATTTTAAAGGTTAATTATTGAAAAAACGGTCTCGTGAGTGTTAAGTCGGCTGGTTATTTGAATTAACGTCGAATATTTTTTGGGATTTTTTATGTGATAAAGACTCAAGTGTTGTTAAAGTATATAATAAAGACGAAAGTTGTTATTAAATTTTGTGAAAAAGACAGTGTTGTATTTTGTGATTAATTGGATATTTAATATCAACAATCAAAAATGGCGGAAAGTTTAAGAAGAAAAAGAGGCAGCATTATGGCTGCAATTACAAAGTTTGGACAAAAATTGGATCAGTGGATGGCTGATCATCAAAATCGCGATGTGGATTTATTAAAGGTATCGCCCGAAACGTTACAAAAAAGATTCGAGAAATTAGAAGCAATTCAAGAGGAATTGGAAGATTTGGATGAAGAAGAATTAGAACAAGGAGAAGTTATACAAGATGAATTTGAAAGAGCTGTTGCACGCGCACGAAAATATTTACGAGAAGAATCATTGGAAAACAGCATGCAATCAATGGGATTGGAAAAGGAAATGCAGGAACCGTTATCAAAAAAAACAGTTAAAAGGCTACCGCCAATTAATCTACCACAATTTGGCGGTGAAATAGAAAAATGGGTGTCCTTTTACGATACGTTTTCATCCTTGATTGACGGGGATCAAGATATAGATCCCGTAAATAAGATGTTTTACTTAAAATCCTCGTTACATGGGGAAGCAGCTAAATTAATCCAGGCGCTGGAAACTACGGCACAAAACTATACAATTGCCTTAAATATTTTAAAGGAAAAATATGACAATCCAAAAAGGGCCTTGCGTCGGCATTGGGCATTGTTAAGGGAGTTTCCAAGGTTGCAAAAGGATACTCCGGAAGCTATTGGAAGGTTAGTTGGAACCTTTCAGCAACATTTGCGTTCCTTAGAAAATTTGGGCGCACCGGTGGAACATTGGGACGTTCCAATAATAGACATGATTCTACTCAAACTAAACCACAACACCATTTGGCAGTGGGAACTGACATTAACGGATAATTATATGCCAAAATATGATAAATTAATCGAATTTTTTACTAAAAGGGCATCAGCCACGGATTTTACTGCAAGTGAAATCAAGGATAGGGAAAACAACCCTCGATTCGGACCTCATCAAAGGGGATGGAATAAAACACAAACGTTCATGACAACAAATGGTGATAATAAAAATAAACATTCAAATATTAATTGTGTGGTGTGTTCAGGACCTCACCCCATATGGGGGTGTGAAAAATTTAGAGGCATGTCACTGGACAAAAGACGTGAAAGTGTTAAAAACTTTTCGTTATGTTTTAAGTGTTTAAAAAAGGGACATAACGCGTCGCGTTGTTTTTCAAAAATGATGTGTATTCACTGCAACAAAGGACATAATTCGCTCTTACACATCAGAGAGTGGAGTAATGAAGGGTTCAGTAAACAATTAAGTGAAAATAATAGTAAAATAAACAATCAAGTTAGTGAGGACAATAATGTGGAAAGGATCGGACCTGCGGTGAGTTTAGTTGTGAATTCAATGGCAAGTGACATCATGGTAACAGCAGTACTGTATGTATTAAATAAAGATAAAACTCCAATAAAATGTAGAGGACTATTAGACACTTGTTCTACGACTAATTTTATAACACAAAGATTTGCGAACAATTTGGGCCTTAAGCTAGAAACATGTAATATTCCAATTGGTGCATTAAATTCAATTACGACATATTCAAAAGATTTAGTCACGGCCACCATCAGATCCCGAATTAATAGTTATGAAAAAACCCTAACATTTTTAGTAATTCCCGAAATATCCCAAAACATTCCCGGTGAATATATTCAGAGAAATTTGATTAAATTACCAAACGGTATTCAATTGGCGGACCCAAACTTTCACATCCCTGATTCAGTTGACATATTATTAAGTGCGGGAACTACTCTTTCTTTATTAAAAATGGGACAAATTCAATTATCGTTATTGGGTAATAAGGAATTATATTTGCAAAAAACATTATTGGGATGGATTGTGGGTGGTTCTGCGCCAACTTCTGGAGCAGTGATTAAGCGGAGTTGTCATGCAACATCTGTAAATTTTGATATGGCTAAATTTTGGGAAGTAGAAGAGTGTCCGGGGCAGGAGAATTATTCGGTTAAGGAAAAACAATGCCTTGACCATTTCAAAGAAAATGTAAGTCGAAATAGTGAAGGGAGATATATTGTCGCGTTACCTTTTAACTCTAAAATTAAAAATTTAGGAGCTTCGTATCAAATGGCCTTAAAAAGGTTTCGAAATTTAGAAGTTAAATTAAGTCACAACCTCGCATTTAAAACGCAGTACAGAGAAATTATTGAGGAATATCTTGACTTGGGACATATGGTTCCAATTAATGAAAACCCAGATACATCGATTAATTATTATTTAATGGTGAGCTTGCTGTAAAGCATGCTGTAATTAAGGAGTATAGCATGACAACAAGGATGCGTGTTGTTTTTGACGCATCGGCAAAAACAACGACGGGATTATCTTTGAACGATACATTAATGGTGGGTCCTTTATTACAATCGGATCTTTTTGCCCTTTTGATTCGTTTTAGAATGTATGTCATAGTTTTAACGGGAGATATAGAAAAAATGTATAGGCAAATTTTAGTAAGGCCACAGGATAGGAAATATCAAAGAATAATTTGGAGGGATAGTAATGATGCATTGCAGTCATATGAACTGACTACCTTAACATTTGGGGAATCGGCTGCTCCACATTTAGCGACGTGGGTTTTGCGGCAGTTGGCTGAGGATGAAGGGGGGAAGTATCCATTGGCCGCGAAGGCTCTGGTGGAGAATTTTTATATGGATGATGTTTTGACGGGGGCATCAAATGTACAGGAAGCTATCAAATTAAGGAAGGAGTTGACGGAGATTCTCACTGGGGCGGGAATGACTATTAGACAATGGGCGTCCAATGATACTTCAGCACTGCGGGATTTAGCCGGTGATAAGATAAATTCTCGATTACAATTGGGGGATTCAACAATTAAAACTCTGGGTATTTTCTGGGACTCAAACAATGATAGTATAACTTATTCGGTTAGAAAATTTGAATTTAATGAAAGAATTACCAAACGTAGTATTTTATCCATGATAGCGAGGATATTTGATCCTCTAGGATTGTTGGCCCCGGTTATAATCACGGCCAAAATCATCCTTCAGAGGATTTGGTCTTTAAATATTGATTGGGGTGGGCCCTTACCTAAAGAAGTTGATACCTCCTGGAGATTGTATTGCCGGCAATTGGTACATTTGAATAATGTTTCATTTCCCCGGACAATAGTGGCTCCGGTCCCGAAGAACATGCAACTTCATGGGTTTTCGGATGCTAGTGGGAGGGCATATGGGGCTTGTATTTATTTAAGAATTATGGATCAAAATAACGTGATTCGGACTCAACTTTTGTGTGCAAAATCAAGGGTCGCGCCACTTAAAAATTTGACAATCCCAAGACTGGAACTTTGTGGCTCTTTATTATTAGCAAATTTATTTCAAACGGTTCTACCAACATTAAATTTACAGTTGGATGAAATATTTCTTTGGACGGACTCCACAATTGTATTACATTGGATAAATAGTTCCTCAAACCAATTAAAAACATTTGTAGCTAATAGAATTTCTGAGATTCAAACTAAAACTAATCCAAAAAACTGGCATCATGTGTCCTCAATGGACAACCCGGCCGATTTGGTGTCAAGGGGGGTTTCGCCTTTGAAATTTGAGACATCTTCGTTTTGGAGGGATGGACCGGCATGGCTTGCTTTGCCCCAGTCTGGGTGGCCTGTGTCGGATCCGCCTCAATTGTTGGAATTGCCTGAGCAACGTGAACCTGTCTGTTTAATGACGAAAATTCGGGAATCTTCTATATTTTCGAGATTCTCTTCAATGAACCGTTTACTGCGGTCACTATCTTATTGTTTTAGATTTAGAAAGGGAAAATTTGAAAGACCAACCGGTCCATTAACGGTCAGGGAAATTGAAGACGTAAAATTACGAGTCCTTAATTTAGTACAATTACGGGCATTCCCAAATGAATTTAAATTTATTGATTCTCAAACGCGATCCGGAACCAATCACACAAACTTATTAAAACTTAATCCCAAATTGGGTGAGGACGGTTTATTGCGCGTTGGGGGGAGATTGTCATTTTCTGAATTACCTTATGATTCGAAATACCCAATTATATTACCAAGAGATAACCATTTTACGGATCTCATTATTCAAGGGGTGCATCAAAATAATTTACATACGGGAGCACAACAAACATTATATATAATACGGCAAAATTATTGGATAGTTGACGGTCTTAGTCAAGTTAAAAGGGTTCTGCGAAAATGCGTGGAATGTTGTAAATTGAACCCACGTGTTCATGATTATCTGATGGGGGAGCTACCGGGGCCTAGGGTATGTCCTTCTCCTCCTTTTAGTAATGTGGGAGTGGATTATTGTGGTCCATTCCTTCTGAAGGAAAAGAAATTGAGGAATAGAAATAGTATCAAAGCATATGTGGCAGTTTTTGTATGTTTGTCCGTTGGGGCAATTCATTTGGAATTGGTCACGGACTTAACTGCCGGGGGTTTCATTTCGGCTCTTCGGCGTTTCATTTCTCGAAGGGGTTTATGTAGAAATATTTATAGCGATAATGCGACAAATTTTTCGGGTGCTAATAATATTTTAAGGGAGTTATCAAACTTAGTTCAGAATTCAAGGGAAAAAATTGAGGGTTATTTAACAAGTAGAGGTATACAATGGCATTTTATACCACCCCGGGCACCGCATGTGGGCGGTTTATGGGAGGCAGCTGTAAAAGGCTTTAAAAAACATTTGCGTCATGTGGTTTCACCTAATAATTTATTTACCTTTGAACAATTTTATACATTGATATGTGAAATAGAGGGCATTTTAAATTCCCGACCTTTGACTCCCATATCCTCTGACCCAAATGATCCCATAATTTTGACCCCGGCTCATTTTCTGATTGGTGGTACGTTGACTAACCTTCATGGAAGAGATTATTCGGATGTGAATCCAAATTGCTTATCGAAGTGGCAACATATTCAACGAGTAAAACAGCATTTTTGGAAACGATGGAGCCACGAATATTTGAATAATTTAAATTTACGCTCAAAATGGAATAAATCGGCTTCTAACATCACTCCGGGAGCAATCGTTATTATTAAGGAGGATAATCTGCCACCAGCACAGTGGGCCATGGGTCGCATATTGGATTGTTATCCAGGGAAGGATGACATCGTACGTACCGTTTTAATCAAGGGCGCCGGGTCTACTTTTGTTCGAAATGTTAAACGTGTAGTGATATTGCCAATAGATACAGATAATTTAAATTAATCAGAATTTCTCGCAAGAGTGTGTGTTAAGTGATTTGAAATTGATCATTTGTGTGTTAAAATAGAATTGATCATTTGTGTGTTAAGGCACAATAAGTGTAATATTAGGCTACCTTTTTTCCTTTGCCAAGTTTAAGAATTGTCATTAATTTTGTTTGTTTTTAATATTTTTGTATGTTCATTTAATTAGGATTTGTATCAATGTTAACCAATTATTGTATTTGTTGAAAGAATAATCTTTCAACGGGGGGAGTGATGTTTGGATTTACTTCGTTTGTCATTATTGTCAATTGCCGATCCTATAAAAGGAATTGTAATTCAAAGGGTAAGGCAGTCTTTATCTAAGAATTGGGGAGTGAGAAACGAAGCCACATGGGTTTCAAATGTAATTGTTATATTTAAATATTGATTGTTGCTCCAATTTTGTGATAATATATCGAAGTGAAATTAAATAAACCAGTGAAATATATACAGTCCACTATTTTTATAACCAACACTCACAACCCGAGGAAGATACATTTGGTCCATCGAGGAATATATACTTGATCTCTGACCAAGAAACAGGTATATTATTTGTAAATGTTATTGTATAATTTTCTTATAAAATAATTTAAACACAAAGTAAACGAAATTTAATTTTTTTCACACGTTTATTATTTTAATTGATTTTTAATGTTTATATACACATTGTTGTCGAGTTGTTTGGGGTAATTAGTGTTTTGAAAAATCTCTTATTATAAATATTGTATTTTACGAATCTACGCTTTTATAGTTAAAAATTACAGTGTTAAATAAATTGTGAACATTGTGATATCAAGTGAAATAGTGCAATAGTGAGTGACAATAATTAGTGAATAGGTAACTATAAGTGACTGTAAAAACTGACTAGTTAAACAGGGAATTAACTCTTTGTTAACGTGTAGTTTATAAGTGACAATAAAGTGTAAGATAAATCAATAAAAAATTGCTTAAAAATAAATTTGTTGTCATTAAACAAACACAATTCCTCGAATCCGTAAAAAAGTTACAGTATCAAAAGATAGTAAAAATTACTTCTTGCACATATTTTTTATACTGTTAGTTTATCATTTAAGGCAGATATGAAAAAGGTATAAATGCTTTCATTATGATTTGGTTACATCAATTAAACGTAGAATATAAAGTGCATTAGATATACTTATAAAAATATAGGAGTAAAATTTATTCTCAAAACTGAACAATGGCTTGTAATAATGATGTTTTTGGTCGAGAAGGTGTGCGAATTCATAATGAATATCGACAAAGACATAATTGTTCTGAAATGACATACAACAGCGACGTAAAATTGAAATCTTTATGAATTTCATAAATTTTATAACTTTTTATTAATTTTTTTAGCTAGCAAATTATGCTAAGCAATGGGCAATACATTTAGCTAATGATGACAGCGATAAATTTAATCATCGACCAAATTCACCTTATGGTGAAAATATTTTTTATATTTGGTCACCAGGGGGACAGACTCATACTCCTGACGCCGCTTGCCAATATTGGTACGATGAAATAAAATATTATAATTGGAATTCAACTTTAGTCGACATTAAAGTTGTTGGACATTTTACTCAAATGATATGGAAAGGCAGCACACAAGTTGGCATGGCAATGGCAATTAGCAGAACAGGGAAAATGTATGTTGTTGCGAATTACAACCCTCGTGGTAATATTATTGGACATTTTTCGGAAAATGTCCCTAGACGTGTTTGTTGAAGTATTCAAACAAATTTTTCAAAAATTGAAAATATCAATATATATCCAAATTTGCTTCATTTGGGATGCGGGTTTAATACATTTAAAAAAAATTATAAAAATTTGCTTTTTAAGGATGCGGGATTAAATACATTTAAAAAATATTCGAAATCTGTTATCTTGCTAAAAATTCTACATAGTCGCTTACGAAAATTATAATTATTAAAAATGTTGTATCTAATATTTTAATGCTTATAGAAGTTTTTTTGTTACGACAAATTTCAACAGCGTCGTTTAACAACAACAAAAAAATTGTTCTATAAAAAATAAAAGATAAATAAATAAATAAAGAACTTATATCTCTTTTAATATTTGAATCTTTTTCCTTGCTTTCTTTCTTTCTTTAAATTATTTTTTTTAACTTAAGATTTTATCAATAAAAAGTAAAAAATATTTAATAATTATTATCATTAGTTAATGATTAATCAAATTTAAAATTTCTGAATATATATAAATAATGAAATGTACCTTAAATCTATATTCGGGAGTTTTTGAGAACAAAATTTATTTTCAAATTAAATGAAAATGTAAAAAAATGCCGAAATTTTTTCAGAATAAAAATGCATTTTGAAAAAAAAAAACGGTCACCATGGTGGTTTCGGGCTTACTGATTACAATATTAATGATAAAATATATTAATATTATCTTTTCCAATAAAAACATACTTAAGTATTTCGAAATTGAAAAACATATTTTAAAATTGTTACTTTGTATTTGATAAGATTTCAAATTTTGAGAAAAAAAATTCAGTATGTGATTTTTATTTTTAATTGCTATCGCGGTTTCATCATTTTGATTGTAACGGCGATTTTGACGTTGCGTTTTTGTCGAGTCACGCAATTTTAGTCCAGCCAAGTTAGGGGTTTCACCTCAAAAAGATACGAAACAAAGTACAAACTAGATATTTATAATATTTATAGGTATGTATATCTACATTGAGCGTTTTAAAAGGTGTTTTAAACGTTTCATGAAGGTGTCTTAAGTTACACGGTTTAAAAAATTGTTTTTGTAAAATTTTTTAGGCTAATACTGTTTCACAATCATTGATTGTCTCGTTATTATGTTGGTATATATTATAGTATATATATAACTAAATAAAATAAAATTGATCCAAACAAATTGATCAAACTAAACAACAACAACAAGTCAACAAAACGAAACGTTGCATCAGAGTTTAAAATAAGAAAATTTTTCGAAAAAGTTGTAAAATAATTCATTTCTTACATATTAATAAGAAACGTCCACATTTACCCCGCGAAAATTGTTCCAAATTACCCGATTTAGGCAATTCATATTAAAATGCTCGATACTTAAAATATTTTCTTCATTTAACTTAAATAGCCACATAAAATTAATAAATGAATTGTAAATGAAAGATAATAACAAAAAAATACGCACTAAAGGTCAAAAAAATAATTTTTTCAAAGATTTTTACATACGGCAAAAATTGTAACAAAAGATAAAATTTTAATTATTTACTTACCGTGACAGTATGCGAACGCCAATTTAAATATTTTTTTTCTGTCAGGAACGATAAAGCATACACTTGTCAATTCAAACACTAATAAACATTTTCGTGACTAAAGAAATAATTAAAATTCAACTGTTTTTAATTAGCCGCTGTTCTCAAATACCCAACTTTCCCCTACAGGTGTTTTAATTTTATTACATGGAGAAAAAATATCTTTTGTATATTCATTTAACACAACAATTCTTTAAGGATGTAGAAATTATGCTACGATGTATGTTATTAAAATAAAAATTATTATAATTTCTTAATAGTGAAGCATTTTCTCTAGTGTAGAATTCCACCACGTCACCCCCCTCCTGCGACGTGTGGTTAGCGGACAATTCTCCTGGTAGGATGTCATAATGGCTTCCTCCAAGTCTTTTGAGACATATTCCAGTGCAAGGGGGCTCCTCACTTCAGTGTCCAGTTGTCTGGTCCTTGAAGCTAGTGCCCTCCTGTAACCGGTCCAGTCTGTTCTTCGTGGATTTCGGTATGTCACCTCTGCTCGCTCAGAGCCTTGCAGCTCCAGCACCACATACCTATGGTCTGAATGACTGATCTCATCCGACACATACCACTTTCTTACTTCTTTGCTTATAAGGGGAGTAGCCAGTGTTATGTCAATCACCTCTCTCCTCCTTCTGTTAACAAAGGTGGGTTCGTCCCCCTGATTTAGAATTATAAGGCCTTTCGATCCAATAAACTCCAGCAGGTGCTCACCCCTCTTGTTACTGTTGGTACTGCCCCATACCTCATGATGTGAGTTTGCGTCGGTCCCAACTATCATTTGCAAGTTTTTAGTCCTGCAAAATTTAACAAGGTCCTCCAGTTCCTCTGATGGCGGAGGCGTTGGAGAATCATACGGCAGATATACGGAGGAAAAGAGTAGCTCTCTCGCCCCTGCCGATCCTTGTCGTCCTAGAGTAAGTGTAGCTATATCCCTGGAACATAGCTCATTTACTGTATATGCGTCGAGGCCCGCACGCACAACTATGCACGCCCGGATTCCCCTTTCCGCATTTCGCCCCCCGATGATAGTCCCATGGCAGTCCGCCAGACCAGCCACTCGTCCGGAGACCAACCAAGGCTCCTGGACGAGCGCCACGTCGACCCGCCCGGCACTAAACATCTTGCATAAGGCAGCGGAGGCGGCACGACTATGTTGCAGGTTTATTTGAATTACCCGCATCCTCAGTCGATGCCGCCCCACCCAGCAGCTTGAAGGTCGCTTTGTTGAGGCCGAACCGTGCCACCATGTTCATCTCCTCCAGCGCCCTCCTTGCTCCTTTTCCTATCTCCGCACAAAGGATGGTATTTTTGCCCACCTCTTTGTGGCTAAAGATATGCCACTCTTTTGTTTTGAGCGTCGAGTTTTGTTCGCCCAACAGCTCCAAAAGTTTTTTCGGAGACTTGTCCTCGAGGAAATCCGTGTACAGGAGAACCGAGACTCGGGTGGCCCCGACGATGTCCCTCGCCAAACCGGTTCGCAGACATCCGAGCCCCTCAAGCCTCAGTCCCCCCACTATCCCCTCAAGCCAGGTCGTGGTCTCCTTGTTACCACATACGATGTATACAACACCCCGTGTGTGGTAACCTCGCAAAAAGTCCAGGCTCTCATTGAGGCTCGCCTTAAAGACCTCCTCGTTGATCGCCCGCAATACCCGATAGCACTCCTCATCCGACAGCTGCTGCTCCGGGTTTTCAGCCAGAACAACGGCCATCTTCAGAGCACCAAGTGCCTCGTTGTATTTTAGTCCAGCCCGTTGTTCGGGCTGGGTTCTCCTAGGACGCTTGGCGACCCTGCCCTCCTTCGGCGAAGGGGTGGAGAGCGTATCCCTCACCCGCTTCCCCGAAGGCGCGGCTCCGGGAGTTGACTTTTCAGTCCCCTCCCTGCCCTGCGTCCTCCTTAGCGCGGCATTCCCACCCCCTGGAGCAGGTGGCATTTCTGCCCCCCCTCCCGGCCGCTGGGTCGGAGCAGGCTTGGCTGCCCTATCTCCTGCCGTTCTTTTCCTTACTCGAGGGGGAAAGGGTTTTCCCGCCTCCCTCGCTGCCTCTCGGGCCTTCCTCCTTCTGGCGGCACCCGATAGGCGCCCCCTTTTGGGCTCCAGACGCAATGCGCCCAGAGCCGCCACCGTCTGGGTTTCCGACTCATCCAGTGGAGCCGTGACATTGTCACCACCCACTGGCGCACCGACCCCCACAACGCTCCCCGCATTCGCCTTGGCGGTCCGACTTTCGCCCCCCACCACTGCCAATGCCCCCATATTTCTTCCTCCTTCCCTTTCCCCCCCTGTAATACCCCAGTTTTTTGTGTTGCGTTATCCATATGCACGGTCCTTAACTTCATTCCCCAGGTACCCCACCCACCATGGAGCCTCAATTGGGACGTGCCACTGACACGCCAGGGCTTCCCCAGGGAATATAGGTCCGGACAAGAGAAAATGCGGAAACGGACTCGATTCCTCTTCAACTCAACAAGAGGACAGGAGACTGGGACAATTATGCCCGGGCCCTGACAGAGTATAACAAAGAAATAAGGAACGCTAAAAGGGATAGCTGGAGGAACTATTGTCAGGAGATAGAAAATGCTCCGACAGCAGCTAGACTCCAAAGAATCCTAGCAAAAGAGCCTGCTAATCCACTAGGGACTCTAAAGGCCCCAGGTGGAAAATGCACGGAAAATGCAAGGGAGACACTGGAACTCTTGTTCCAAACCCATCTACCTGGTTCCAGGGTGATGCAGCCGGAGCAGTGGGACCAACTAAATGAAGAGGGACTATACAATAGGACCTCTCGAACAGATTGGGAGACTGCGAAGAAGGTGGTTACCTTTGGCAGGGTTCGGTGGGCCATAGAAGTCTTCCAGCCATACAAATCGCCGGGACCTGATGGAATATACCCTGCTTTACTACAGCAGGGCAAGGACATCATAGGCTCGGCTCTAAGTAAGCTCTTCCGGGCCAGCGTAGCGTTTGGGTATGTACCAAGTGCCTGGAAGAGCGCACGAGTGGTCTTCATACCAAAACCGGGGAAGAAATCATACCGAGACCCGGGGGCGTATAGACCAATCACACTGACTTCTTTTATACTAAAAGTGTTAGAGAAGGTGGTGGGATGGCATGTAAAACACACCTCCCTAATTGAGAGGCCTTTACATCGCAACCAACATGCATATCGGGTGGGTAGATCATGCGACTCGGCCTTGCACCAACTGGTGACAAGAATTGAGGAGACGATGACCTTCAAAGAGGTGGCGATGGGGTGCTTCCTCGATATAGAGGGAGCCTTCAACAACACCACATATGCAGCAATGCTAAAAGCAGCAGAAAGGCATGGGATAGAGGATACATGCAGAAGGTGGATAAAGTCTACTCTGCATGGAAGAACAGCTCATGCAACTTTAGCCAACGAGACGCTGAGGGTTGTGGCAACGAGGGGCACAGCTCAGGGAGGGGTTATCTCCCCCCTTCTGTGGAACCTTGTTGTGGACGACCTCTTGGATAGGCTGAATGGTGAAGGATACTACACCCAGGGGTATGCGGATGATATCTGTATACTGATCCGGGGGAAGGATCACAACACTATCACAGAATTGATGGCCGGCGCGGTGGGGGTGGTGGAAACATGGTGCGGGGAGGTGGACCTCAGTGTCAATCCCTCTAAGACGGTGGTTCTGCCTTTTACTCGGAGGAGGAAGCTGGAAGGCTTAAAGCCTCCAGCTCTCTTTGGAGAGCGGCTACAATTCTCAAAGGAAGTTAGATACCTGGGCTTGACACTAGATAGTGGATTAACCTGGAGCTCACAGCTTAAGAATATAGTGGCCAAGTGCAAAAGAAACTTGATGATGACAAGGAGGGCACTTGGCCAAAGATGGGGCTTAAGGCCGGAAATCATGAGATGGCTATACACTTCGGTGGTGAGGCCGTCCGTGACATATGGGTGTGTGGTGTGGTGGCCCAGGTGTGAGCAGAGCGGGGCCAGGGGTGACCTGACCAGGGTCCAGCGGCTGGCCTGTCTTTGCATCACAGGGGCAATGAAAAGCACACCCACGGCGGCCATGGAGACTCTCTTGGATCTCCCTCCACTTCACTTGTGGGTGGGGGTGGAGGCCAGGCTGAGCTCGCACAGGCTGCAACTGAATGGTGCTTGGCGGACAACTCCGCGAGGGCATGCAAGGATAGTGGACGTCATCGCCAGCCCCCTCATGGGGATGGTAAGCGACTGGATGCCCACTGAATACAGATTCAAGTGCCCCTATATGGTAACCTTAAGGCCATATATGGGGGGAAACAGGGAACCAAATGAAATAATGTGGTTCACAGATGGATCGGTTATGGACGGAGGATCTGGCGCGGGGGTAGTGGGCGGAGAACCATGGGGGCGCATTTCAGTGCCGCTTGGGGACTCGGCCACTATTTTTCAAGCGGAGGTCACGGCCATTGCCATATGTGCTAGAGAGAACTTAGATATGGGCTATCGGAATAGGAACATACGTATTCTCTCTGACAGTCAGGCAGCGCTAAGAGCGATTGCCAATACGGTGATTAGCTCAAAGCTGGTGCTGGAGTGTCGGCAACTCCTGGAGGGCCTGGCAAAGTACAACCGAGTTAAACTTGGTTGGGTGCCGGGGCATAGAGGAGTCGAAGGAAATGAAGAAGCTGATGCTTGCGCAAGGGCTGGTTCGATGACCCCACTCATGGGCCCAGAGCCTGGAGTGGGGATCACCAAATCTGCTGTCAAAAGGGCGATGAAAAGTCGACTGAGACGGCAGCAAAACAAATACTGGCAAGAAATTCCTGGCCAGAGGCACAGCAAGAGAATGATGGGGCAAATCTGCCCCTCGCTCACAGCTGAGGTATTACGGCTGGGAAGGAATCAACTCAGGACAATAACAGGACTGATAACCGGACACTTTGGACTGAGGAAGCATCTGCAGACTATTGGGGTGTCTCAACGAGACCTCATTTGCAGATTGTGTGGGGATGGGGAGGAAAACGCGACCCATGTCATTTTTGACTGCAAAGCCCTCACAAAGTGGCGACACCTGTATGGGATAGATGACGCCCAAACAGGCTCAAATCGCGCGAGCTTAGTACAGGGACTGCTTCTGCTAGGCAGAATGCTGAACCTGGAATAAGCAAGGATCCTTGCATAGCAGGGATGAATGAGCAGAACAGGAGTACAATAAGCCTTAGGCTGCAGTGCGGGGGGAACGTGCCCTAACCTGGTTTTTCTGCTATTGGAAAAAAAAAAAAAAAATAGTGAAGCCAATCATTTTAAAATTCATACAGCCGGTTGAGGAATAACAAAAGAGCCCATTTCATTTGAATTTTTGTTTGTTATAACAATTTTAATTTACCCCTCAAACTTCTTTTAGAGCAGTGGTCGGCAACCTTTTGTGGACGGCGGGCCATTTTAAAAATACAAATTATAAGCGGGCCGCATCATATGTTTTGTCGGTACGTGACGTTTTGGCGTAGGATGTTTTTCCGCAGAGGGTTTCACTCCATTGTACCTGGGTCCTAAGTCAATGCGGGGGTGGTTTTTTTTGTATCAACTTTCAGTTTCCTATTTAAAACTTCAGTGGTTCAATGGCGCTAAAACGTCCGGCTTCGATGTTTTGTTCATTTAATGTTACTAGTAATATAGTTACTAGTATACTAGTATATAGTTTCAACAGTTTTTTTTTAAATCAAAATAAAATATGATTAAAAGCTAATATAAACAAAAACCAGAAACGATATTTAAAAAAATAATAAAACTAAGATACCTTTCAGTTGAACAGAATGTAGAATAAGAACATAATTTATTTTATTTTAATAAATATAACATTGAATACTAGTAACATTAAATGAACAAGTTTTAAGTTTCCCTGACAGCGATATCGTTTCGAAAGCTTTATCCCAATTTCACCAATCTTGGAATTTAGCCTTCTTATTACATCTTGTTGTGCCTCAAAGTTTTTGGTTGAAATCGGTTAACCGGAAGCTCCACTTTATTTTAGGAGTTTTTGAGCTTTTTTAATTTTTTTCGAAAACGGCTCCAAAGATTTTCTCTAACTTTCTATAGTTCTTTAATTCATTGATGCCTACAACTTTTAATTGAACCTTTTTCCTGGGAATATTCAAATAATTAGGGTTCTGGGGTAGTAGGGTTCTGAGTTTGTAGTTGTAGTAGTTTGCTATCATTTTAATTTACCCCCCAAACATAATTAAGAACGAAGAAATCATACTACGGGATATGCTTTTTCAATTAACAACTTATTGAGTTATTATTCAGTTTCCTTATAAATTAATTTCATAAAGCAAAGTAGGTAAACAAATTTATATGAATGAACTGTATCTTATCATTTGTATTTTATATCCTCTTTAAATAAATGATTCAATTTTAAATAAGGTAGCATAGATAACTAATTAAAACATATTTTTTTATTTTTTTTTATTAAAAAAAATTTAGAATAACATTTATAAAGATTATACCTATTAAAAAAATAAGAGCCACCTATTGGCGCAGTGGTTAGAGAAGTAGTTCTCTCCACTTCAAGCGTCAAGTGGTACGGGTTCGATCCCCGTTTAGATACTAAGATTAAAATTGACCAACAGCAATTTTCTGTGTTTAGACAGTCGTGATATGACCTTAGCTGTTAAAGCGATTTTAAACACCAAAAAAAAAAAAAAAAATAGTAAAAAAATATATAAAACCAAACTAAAAAAGGCACAGAAAGGACATATAAATTGCAGTCGATTCGGGACTATTTTGTGAATCATTGCACGAAACAGTGGCCGAAGACACTTCAACTTCGATTTAATCTACCTATAACGATTGCGTGACATTCGAAATACGTATCTGGAGATACAAGTAATGGTTAGGAATTTTTTTTTCTGGTTTGGTCTTACATTTATTTTTTACTAAGGTAATATTTTAATACGTATATTGTTTGTAAATGTTATTTTAAAATTTCTTCTAATAAAATAATTTAAGCCCAAAGTAAGAGAAATTTAATTGTTTCACGTTTTTCCTTGAAATTTATCGGCGGTAAATATTTGCAAATATTAATGTTGAGCTATCTTTCCAATGAATCATGAGAAATCCAGGTTGATAAAGATGTCTCGTGGATTTCAAACATTAGGTACAGTAAAGCCTATTGGTTCAATCAATTTTTTTATGTTTAGGTGCACGTCGCAAGTTGTTTGGGGTAATTATTGTTTTGAAAAATCTCTTATTATTGTATTTTACGAAACTTTGAGCGTTTATTGTTCAACATGTTACTTCTACTTATCCTTGCTTTTTCCCATAGTATCAAAAGATAGTAAAAATTACCTTCATGGACATATTTTACTGTTAGCTTATCATTTTCTAAGCAAATATAAAAAAGTCATAAATTCTTATATTATGATTCGGTTTAATCAATTTACCGTTGAATATAAAGTGCATTAGTTATATTTATAAAAAATAAACTCCTAATATTTATTCGCAAAACTGAACAATGGCGTGCAACAATGATGTATTTGGTCTAGAAGCTGTGCGAATTCATAATGAATATCGTCGAAAACATAATAGTCCTGAAATGACATACAACAGAGACGTAATATCAAAATTATTTTAAACCGCATAAATAACTAACTTTTTATTAATTCTTTTAGTTAGCAAATTTTGCCATGGAATGGGCATTACATTTGGCTAATGTAGACCAGTATTACCATCGTCCAAATTCACCTTATGGTGAAAATATTTATGCTTGTAGTAGGTCAACGCAGCCTTATACTCCCGATGCCGCTTGCCAAGCTTGGTACGATGAAATAAAAAAATATGTTTGGAATGACTGTTCAGCAGTCAACATTCAAGCTGTTGGACATTTCACTCAAATGGTATGGAAAGGCAGCACACAGGTTGGCATGGCAATGGCTGTTAGCAATAAAGGGAATATGTATGTTGTTGCGAATTACAACCCTCGTGGTAATATTATTGGACATTTTTCGGAAAATGTCCCTAGACGTGTTTGCTGAAGTATTCATCAAAGTTTGTATTTTTACAAATTGATAAAATCAATTTATTTCCCATGCTGCTTTATTAAGGATGCTGGGTTAATTACATTTAAAAAAATAGGTAAATCTGTATCTTGCTAAAAATTCCACATAACCGCTTACTAAAATTATAATTATTACAAATGTTGTAGCTACTATTTTAACGCTTGTTGAAGCTTTTTTGTTAAGACAAATTTAAACAGCTTCGTTTACAAAAATTTGTTCAGTAAAAAATAATATGAAAAATAAATACAGAATTATGCTTATATATATACATATATTTTAATTAAACAAATACCTACTTAAATTTTTTCCTTTTCTTTTTTCTTTCTTTGAATTATGTTCTTGTTTCTTTCGATTTTAACAATAAAAGGTAAAAAATAATTAACAATTATCATTAATTAAAGATTAATAGAATTTAAAATTTCAGAAAATATATAATAGGAAATGCACCTAAAATCTATACATATTCAGGAGTTTTCTAGGGCAATATTATTCTTAAATGAAATGAAAATTTTAAAAAATGTGCGGAAAATTTTTCAAAATAGAAAATCTACATTTTTAAAAAAGAAACAGTTACCATGGTGGTTTTTATAGACTCGCTGATATCAATATAATGATAATATTAAAATATATTAATATTATATTTTCCGATGAAAACTAATATACTTTAAAATTGCTAAAAAATTTTAATATTGTTACTTTATATTTGATAGGACAATCGAATGCTAAGAAAGATATCTGCTGCGTGGTGTCACAGTATATACTCTCTATTAAAGTTGTAGGCATTAATGCGTCTAAGAACTGTAGCAAACTTAAAGACAATCGTTGGAGCCGTTTTCAAAAAAAATTGAAAAAGAGCAAACACTTCCTAAAATAAAAGGAAGCTTTAGGCTAACTGATTGCAACCAAAAGCTTAGCGGCACAAATAGATGTAATATGAAGGCAAAATTCCAAGCTTTGGTTAAATTCTGATAAAGCTTTCGATATGCATATAAATATAATATACTCGTACATATAACACAGATAAAATTTAACATACTATATTATGTACTTTGTGTTATCAAAATCTTATCAAGGAAATATCTACTTATACTATTTTTACATGTCTTCAGCGGCTGTGATACAACTTATGAGCTGTTTAAAAAAGAAAAAAAATGTTTTTTCCTCAAATTTTTAAAAATTAAACCCTTGAAAATGGGGATTCTTGCGAACAGTAGGTAATTAAAACCTGCTTCAATTGAACTGTAAATAGCATTCACAGTCTACAGTAAATTCTATGAATTTACCGCACATGATTGATGAATTTAATGCTATTGACGATCACTAATATTGTCAGCATAGATAGCTATGTGGTACTTGTTTAAGACTAATTTTAAGCTTCTTAATACAAAAAAATGATCCACTTTTTATTTTTTTACGTCAACTTTTTAAACTATAAGATAAGATATTTTGTATTTCTTAAAAAAGTTATAAACTATTTAATGTGAAGAGAACTATTTAGTTTTATTCATGAAAGATAAAAAGAAATCTTAATTGCTGCTTCAACAATAACCAGTCGTATATATAGTAATTTTAACTTTTTTTTCCGCGTTAGCAGAAAGCCAGGCTAGGGCTCGTTCCCCCCGCACTGCAGCCTTAGGCTAATTGCACTCCAGTTCTGCTCATGTATTCAGCATTCTGCCTAGCAGAAACAGTCCCAAGAAACAGTATTAAGCTTTTTGCGGCGATTTGTAGCTGTTTGGGTGTCATTTATCCCATACAGAGTCGCCACTTTGTGAGGGCTTTGCAGTCAAAAATGACATGGGTCGCGTTTTCACCCCATTCCCACTCAGTTTGCAATTGGGGTTCTGTTGAGACACCCCAATAGTCTGCAGATGCTTTCTCAGTCTACAGTATCCGGTTATCAGTCCCGTTACTGTCTTGAGTTGGTTTTTTCCCAGCTGTAAAACCTCAGCGGTGAGCTAGAGGCAAGATCTTCCCATCATTCTATTGCTGAGCTTCTGACCGGAAATTTATAGTCAGTATTTGTTTGCTGCTGTCTTAGCTGACTATTCATCGCCCTTTTGCCAGCAGATTTGGTGATCCCCACTCCAGGCTCCGGGCTCACGAGAATTTTAACTTAAATTTTTATGTTTTTTTTTTTGGGCTTTGCTTATAACGAATTGGTACTACTTATAAAAGACACACTTTTTTTTATAAAGTTTTTAATGTTTAACTTATAACAATTCATAACTATGCTTTTATTGCAGCATCGTAAGCCCATACAAGACGTGGTTTAGTCGTGGAATGGATTAAGTTTGCGCTGCTAAAATACAAACCATTGCTTACAGACTTAATCATCATATGGGCTGTGCAGTTGAATTCAAATCACGAGTATTTGTCAAATAGAGGGATTCATTTATTGTCTTGAACTTTAAGCTATTTGATTTAAATTTGGTTTAGAAGTAAGCCAATTGTAAGCCAAATGATAATACTTCAATATCAAGTCATAAGTTTAGTATTGACTTCGCAAGTTATTTCGTTTAATTTTTAAGCTCGACTCACTGTACAAAATGTCCAATGTTAAAGTCTAAAGAGTTTATGAATAGTTTGTAATATGCTTGAACTGAATCATTGTCTGAATATAGCATTAAATCTGATTGCAAATGTGGTTGGAAATTGACAATTTTTTGAAATGCATAAAACATATTTTCCATAAGTACTGCATTACAGATAAGGATGTTAAAAAATAATCGATTTTTATTTAAATCGATTATTTTCTAATAATCGATTTTTTATAACCGATTTTCATAGTAATATTAATCGATTTTTAAATAATCGATTATATAAATTATGCGTTTAAATTGATTTTCATAAACAGCGCAAACTTAAATGCAAACTAGCTGTAACGGTTTTTTTCATTCTTGTCATTTAAATATAATAGACATTCATTGAAATATTTGATTGTTAAATTTAAAATTCATTATTAAAAGATTGAATTCGAAAATAGTTTTTGAGGCAATAAGGTTGTAATTTTGTTAGGATGCTCATCATTTCTTTTTTATTACAATAAAACGTTTAATGGTATTGAAATTGTGTATCAATAATCATATTTGCTTTATTCCTTACCTTGAAAGTTTAATGGAAGATTCGCTTTAATTTTTAGTTTTGAATTGGTTATTTTTGTATTCATATCATTTTATTTGATTTTTAATCTGAAAAATTGTTAGTATGAATCTCTTAGGTTTCATCATTATTGGAATATGAAAAGCAAGTAGAATTTTAAATAATAGAAAAAATCAATTTTTTCGCAAAAATCGATTTTTATTTAATCGATTTTTTTCCATCAATCTCACATCCCTAATTACAGAGGTATAAGTTCAGTATTCAAACATTAAATGTTGCATATAGATGACCATTTATACAGGTGTATTAAACCAAATACATAACGGCTTCTAAAGAGTTTATTAAAAATGGTTTTCAATGCATTACTCTCTTGATACAAGATTATTGCCAACAAGAATTCCAATCATGTAATTTCCAACAAGAACTTCCGCTAAAATTGCGGCATTTTAGTCATTTTTAGCCAACACTAATGTTTTGGGCGATGGTCAATTCTCAAAATTACCAACGTAATTTGACTTTATTTTATAATTTCAGTAATGATAGCACAGTGATTGTGGCTCATCCAATTTTTTTCTTCTAAAAAAATTTAAACTGTTGTAATTTAGATCAATTTTTGATTCTCTACAAGCATAAGCATAATACAAGCATAAATATGAAAAAATGTTTTAATGTATAATATTTAAATAATTAATCTTCCTGGAGAATATGACGTGAAACTTACCTTAGTTACCTTCCACAAAGATTCTTATAGTGGTTAAATATCTTCCAAGGCTTACCTCAATTAACTTACCGTAATCCAAAGAAGTTCCAACATTTATTTCAAAAGAATACATATTACGTAGGCATATTTTAATAAACCAGTTTCAGTGCATAGTTCTATTTTTTTCTAAATTGCAGTCGCGCTAATACAGATGTACCATAGCAAACATGTAATGACTAGCAAGATTACACAATATTGCTTGCATATAAAATGTATCTATCAGTCTTGTAAACAGAAAGATTAAATAATTGGAGTGAAAGTAAATTAATTATTAAAAACCTATTTAATCATAAGATAAAAAAGTTTTGATTCGTAGAAAATTGATAAGAATAAAATGACATCCAATTAAAAAAGAACTTAAATTTTTGAAGAAATCAGAATCTTTGACGCGATATAAATGATCCATTGAAGGTCATATTATTCTTATGATGATTATAATATGAAAGGAAAGGTTTTTGTTAATAGCAGCTTCTAGTAGGCTCAGTTATCAACTGAACGTCGTGTTGTATTCACGTCGTATTTTCGTATTATTAGTTCTGTGCAACGTGTTCTTATCAGGATAGTGTTGAAAGTTAATCAAATTGCACTTACTTGTCTTTGAGAGGATTCAATTGAAAAAAATTAAATAAATTATTGTTATGCAATGAGTCAGACCAGTCCAGACATGTCGTTAAGCCAACTAAAATCGTGTTCTAATATTATTTCTACTGATCTTGTATTTTTTGTTAATGGAAAAAAAGTAAGTAATAAAGAATTAATAATCTTTTATCGAAATATTGATTTTTATCAGAACCAAACCACATTTTAATCTTGTTTATTAAAGAATTAAAAATAATTTTTTTTTAAAAACTTGACCACTTAAACATTTTGTTAATCGTTCATATTATTTTATCTTGCGTAATAAGTTCACACGGGGTTGAAACTATTTGATAACATGAATGTTAAAAAAATGATACTCTAACATCAGTTATCATGCTCCAATTTGGTTCAATAAATATTTGTACTGGAATTTATTGGCAATTCCATCTATAAAAAAAATTCTTAATACATACTTGCAGCTTCTGTTAATAATAAAAATACTTTTTGATAAATGCAAATTTTTTATTATTTGAATTAGATAAGAAATCACTCTGATAAATATTACAAGCATGGACTTATTGGTTTTTTCCGCTGTTTAGATCAATATTTTGAAACTTATTTTATTAAAAATAAGATAGCAATAATAATATTATTTTGCGTTATTTCAGTAAGTATTTTATTTAAGGGTAAAATTAAAAAGTTTGAAATCAGCGTTTTGTTCATTTTCAACAATTAGATAAGTCCTTAACTCAAAGCAATGCTCAATCAAAAATGTTTTATAGTTTACTGTCGCATAGTTTACTCATAAAGGAAATTTCCCCTGTAGTGCAGGACAGTAATAAATAATTAAATATTTTCTAGAATTTTTTTATCTACTATTGTCGTAGGTTATCCAGAAAGTTTTTTATTTAAGCCTTATTTATATAACGGTTCAGTATAATAAGGTCATTAACAATGATTTTATTTCTTAATTAATTTAAATAATATAAACATTGGATTATTTTTCAAATACTATATTCATCCCTAAATAAATTAACCCCGTTAGTTATTTTTCTAACTGTACAACTAACAAAGTAACCTTTTTAAGGTGAACAATTTTAAGTTTGTTTGTTTAAATTTTATATTTTATTTATTTTTTAATGTCTCTGTTCTCTAATTACTTACATAACATTGTACAATTCTTCAACTGTCAAAACTTGTCTTATAATCTGTTGACAAGGATTAGATTATCTTATCATATTACAAAGGAAATAATTTTATTTTATGTATATTTCTTACAATCACTTATCTTTTTTTTTAGGTAATTGAAGAAAACGCTAATCCTGAATGGACTCTTCTTTTTTATTTAAGAACAAAATGTATCCTTTACAAAAGAAAAAATCGCAATTAATAATAATAGTTTATCTTATTAGTATTTAGCCAACTAACAAGTAATTATGCAATTAAATGCGTTTAAACAACATTTTGATTTGATTAGTTTAGAAATAACGCTACTTAGTTCTCCTTTTGATTAAAATTCTTGCTAAGTGTGAAACAGTATTAATTTGAATACACGTAGGGGAGGTCAGCTCAAAACGGCCATAGGAGACAAAGCGGTAATCCTCGATAACTCGACCATTTTAAACAGTGTGTCGTTCTTTTTAAGTTATAATGTAGCTTATTCCCTACTCGACTACATGCATGCGTCCGGCAGTTGTTAAATAATTGTGAACGAAAACAGACTAAAAAAACAAACTTTGCATGTTTTTCAAAAAAAGGCAAAGTATAAAAAAGCATGAAAACCCTCCCAACGAGGATTGGATTTGCTGCGACGACTATCATTTCTGAGTCTTATAAAGCTTGTTCGTCTTACTCGTAGATTGAAGTCTATTATTGCGATAGTTGCCACGAAATGTAATGAACACGTAAATATCAAACATAATTTACTGATTTGAAAAGTGCTTTTATTATGAGAAATCAATGTAGAGTTAAAAATATGTTCATTGTTAGTAGAAAGAATTAATCGTTTTTAAGTTTGTGATTATAACCATAAAAAAATTTGTTTAATTAACTATATCCTCCAAAAAAGAGCTAACTGCTTTGCCCAATCATCGTAATGGCTTTGGGCACCCCTCTCGGGAAAAGTGGTTTCTCGTCGACTTTTGGTATTTAATCTGTTGAAGATATGGTTTTAAATTAGTTTCAATTTTGATTCCGTCAAGTGAAACTGGAATAAATATTGAATAAAACAAACAGAAAATTAAAAAAAAAATATCTCCCACCTTACTCATTTTATAAATGCTTAAAGTAAAGGGTTCCGCTTTGAGCTGACCTCACCTATAGGTATTCTATCTATATTCTATAGTATTTTAAACTAACCTTATCTATCCAATCTTATCTTTATCTATTTTAAATCGTGTTAAGAACACTTATTATTTTTATTGGTGAATTTTTCCTTAATCAATATTTAGTAAATTTGTGTGGAACCAAATTAGGATGTGCCGAAGGAGGATGTGGTGCTTGCACTGTTATGGTGTCAAAACTAAATCGTATAAGTCAGACCATAAGGTAAATCTTATTTAATCTACTAGCAATAAATATAGTCCTAGTATATAAATATAGGTATATAAGAAAAAAAAATTAAATATAAAACTTCGGAAAATGAAAGGAAAACTGGATTTGGCATAAACCTTCTTTTTGGGGTTCTAAACAAAATTTTAAAAGTTCTCATCGATACATGTGCCGCTAAAAAATTTACACTTGGTCAAAGGTCGCGATAAATGCGGAAATATTTTCCGTACTTCTCATTAATAGCCCCTTTCATCGAAAACATAGTTGAGATCGAATTTATAGTTTATAAAATGTTCAAAAAATGTTCCTCTACTTTTTTTTAAGTCTAATTATTTTCGAGAAAATTATAATGGAAGTTATGTATTATAATTTAATTTTACGCGAATTTAACCAAACCGGGCATATAAAAGGAAATATACCCCTGATCGTGTTATTTCTAAATGTTTTATTTTACAGTCATGTAGCCGTAAATGCGTGCTTAGCTCCGGTTTGTGCAATGCATGGCTTAGCCGTAACTACAATCGAAGGAATTGGAAGCACAAAAACTAGGCTTCACCCTGTTCAAGAACGAATCGCTAAAGCACATGGCTCTCAATGTGGATTCTGTACTCCAGGAATCGTCATGTCAATGTATTCACTTCTTAGAAATCTACCAAAACCCTCAATGAAGGATCTAGAAATTGCATTTCAAGGAAACCTGTGTCGTTGTACAGGCTACCGACCGATTATTGAAGGATACAAAACATTAACTGAAGACTGGGAACAGGAACAAAGAAAGTACAAGCATTCTTACTTGGAAAATGGGAAATGTGCTCTTGGCGAGAAGTGCTGTAAAAAAATTAACAGTGCCTTGAAAACGGATGAAGTTTTATTCAACCCAAGCGAATTTACTCCTTATGATCCCACGCAAGAACCGATTTTTCCTCCTGAATTGATGCTTAGTCCATGTTATGATAACCAAAACTTACTATATAAGGGACCAAATGTGGTATGGCACCGACCTAATACACTAGATCAACTTGTCCATTTAAAATCGCTGCATCCAGATGCAAAAATAATTGTTGGAAATACTGAGGTGGGTGTTGAAGTGAAATTTAAAAACTTCCTCTATCCTGTTTTAATAAATCCATGTCAAATCAAAGAACTAACAACTATAAAGAAACACGAAAAAAGTATTTGTGTGGGGGCCGCCTGTACTTTAGATGAAATAGACGAGTTCTTAAAGCAAGAAATCAAAGAACAACCTGAATATAAAACCCGAATTTTTACGGCTATTGTTGAAATGCTCCATTGGTTTGCTGGTAAACAAATCAGAAACGTTGCGGCGATTGGCGGCAATTTAATGACCAGTAGCCCAATTTCCGACCTAAACCCCATTTTAATGGCAGCATCTTGCGAACTTGATTTGATCAGTAAACGAGGACCAAGAAAAGTATTAGTCAATGAACATTTTTTTACTTCATACAGAAAAAATGTTATTGATGTAGATGAAGTTTTAGTTTCAATCAATATCCCTTATACAAAAGAAAGTCAATACTTTTGTGCCTTTAAGCAAGCAAAACGTAGGGATGATGATATTGCCATTGTTAATGCGGCGTTTAATATTGAATTAGCTGTTAATACTAATACCTTAGAAAATATACGAATAGCTTATGGAGGGATGGCTCCTACAACTGTAATGGCATTAAAAACTGGAAAAGCATTGAGGGGAAAAGTTTGGAAAGAGGATATTTTGGAAATTGCCTATGAAAATTTGCTTGAAGATTTACCACTTTCACCTAGCGCCCCGGGAGGAATGATTCAGTACAGGCGAGCTTTAACTTTAAGCTTGTTTTTCAAAGCTTATTTATATATTTCGGAAAAATATTTCGATGCTATTAAAAATCTAGAACCTGTACCTCCACTTTACAAAAGCGGCAGCAAGAGTTTTGAAATGGTTTGCCCAAAAAGTTCTCAGTTTTTTGCTATTTTACCAAATACAGAAACCGCTGAAGTGGGAAAGCCAAAAGTTCATGTGTCTGCTTTTAAGCAAGCTAGTGGTGAAGCGGTTTATTGCGATGATATTCCTCGTTATGCTGACGAATTGTATTTAGCATTCGTTTTAAGCTCGAAGGCACATGCCAACATTTTGTCAATAGATCCTTCAGAAGCTCTTGCCATGCCTGATGTAACTGCATTTTTTTCGGCTAATGATTTAAATGAATACCAAAACTCAGTTGGATCAATTGTTCACGATGAGCAAATATTTGTCGATAAAACTGTTCAAAGCCACGGACAAGTTCTTGGTGTGATTGTAGCCAAAGACCAAATAACAGCTCAACGAGCGGCGCGAAAAGTTAAAGTTACTTATGAAGACCTGCAACCGGTCATTATAACAATAGAAGATGCTATAAAACATCAATCATTCTACCCAAATATGCCTAAAAAATTGACCAAGGGTGATGTGGATGCAGTTTTTAACACAAGCGATCACATCATTGAAGGCGAAATTCGTATGGGTGGCCAAGAGCATTTTTACTTCGAAACTCATGCTGTTTTAGCTGTTCCAAAAAATGAAGACGATGAAATGGAAATCTTCTCATCAACGCAACATCCAAGTGAAATAAGTGTAAGAATATCGAATGAATCAAAGTAAATATAATTATTGAAATAATTTTGGTTTTAGAAATTGGTTGCTCATATGTTAGATATTCCCATTAGTCGAGTTGTTACTCGAGTGAAACGATTAGGGGGTGGATTTGGAGGGAAAGAATCTCGAGGAATGTTGATTGCTCTTCCAGCAGCTTTAGCAGCTTACAAGTTAAAGAAACCTGTACGTTGTATGCTTGACCGCGATGAAGACATGCTAATGACAGGAGGACGACATCCATTCCTTTTCAAATATAAATGTGCATTTTCAAATGAAGGAAAAATTTTGGCTTGTGAAGTTGAAATATATAACAATGCTGGATATTCATTAGATTTATCACAATCAGTAAGTTACTTTGAAAAAAATTTCAAAGGGTATAGCCGGGTTTTTATGGCAAATCTGCCCCCACGGCTTCTTCGATTTGCAGTTGGGGGATCGATTTGATATCAAACGAAAATAATTCACCCAAATTTTTAACGCCCTATCTCAAACGTTTTTCAAGATTTAAAAAAAAAAAAAACTAATTTTTTGATACTATTTTTTTTCAATAGTAAAATTTAATATTAATGAATGGTGATTTTTTTTCCAACTTCTAGGACTAAAAGAGATGTTATGACACTATCATAACAAATCTCAGAAGAAAAGCCAACTTTCCAGAGGAAAAATAAAACTAAAATATTTTTTTATTTATATAATTTAAAAGTCTCACTCACCAAACTCTCTCAGAAAATGTCTTTTATATTTATTTACCCTCATGAATTTTTTCATAATTTTTGATGTGGTGGAACATTATGAAAAAAAATAAAAACTTTTTTTCTTCAACATCAGCGCTAGCTTAAGGGTGCCCCACCAAGCCGTAGTCGAGTTCAGCGATGTAACTTCGTAGAGTTGAAGGGGGGACTGGTACTAAGTAAACCGTAAAAGCTTTAGTGTAATTGATCCACCAACTGCAAATCGAAGAAGCCGTGGGGGCAGATTTGCCATATAAACCCGGGTATAGGTACCCTTTAACACTGATTCATTATTTTTTAATTTCCTTTTAATAAGTAATTAATCAGCATAATATATTCATTGTATTCAATGAGTATGCAGTTCATAGACGTATTAAATTGAATATTTCTTTAGAGTTAAGCACTTTTTTAATTTTCAGGTTTTAGAACGAGCTATGTTTCACTTTCAAAATGCTTATTTGATTCCAAACGTTCGAGTATTAGGATACGTTTGTAAAACAAATCTACCTTCAAACACAGCGTTCCGTGGTTTTGGAGGACCCCAAGGCATGTTTGTCGCCGAAAACATGATTCGAGATATTGCCAACAAACTGAACAAAGATCCTCTTGATATTGCCAAATTAAATTTGTACAAGGAAGGCGATAGTACTCATTACAATCAGATATTATCGCACTGTACTCTTTCTAGATGCTTAGAAGAGTGCTTAGCACTTTCCAATTTTGAAAAACGGTCCGATCTTATCAAAAAATTCAATAGGTACACAATTATTAATTGGTTTTACTAAATAACAGTAAGCTAGAAAATGTTATTAATTATTTTTTAGTCAAAACCGTTGGAAAAAACGAGGCATTTCGCTGGTTCCCACAGCCTTTGGAATTGCGTTTACAGCATTATTTCTTAATCAAACTGGAGCCCTTATTCACGTTTATACCGATGGCTCTGTTTTATTAACTCACGGAGGCGTTGAAATGGGGCAAGGTTTACATACGAAAATGACCCAAGTAGCGAGTCGAGCTTTGGGGATACCAATGTCTAAGATTCATATCTCTGAAACAGCTACAAATAAAGTTCCCAATACATCTCCTACAGCAGCTAGTGCTGGCTCTGATTTGAATGGAATGGCCGTCTTAGTAAGTAGTTACCATAAAGAATAAAGACCAGGATCCTGAACTAATGCCTTTTCAATGGTAGTTAAATGTAATATTAAATAATTATTTTTGCTTACAATCTTAGAATGCTTGTGAAATCATAACTGAAAGACTTCGCCCATACAAAGAAAAAAATCCTAAAGGTACTTGGGAACAATGGGTGCAGGCTGCATATTTTGATCGCGTTAGCTTATCCACTAATGCATTTTATAAAACTCCCATCGATGGATACAACTGGGAAACAAACTCGGGAACAACATTCAACTATTATACTTATGGCGTGGGTTGCTCTGAGGTTGAAATTGATTGTTTAACTGGGGACCATCGAGTACTTCGTACTGACCTTGTGATGGACCTGGGAGAAAGTATTAATCCAGCCATTGATATTGGACAAATTGAAGGAGCTTTTATGCAAGGATATGGGCTGTTTACTTTAGAAGAATTAATGTACTCCTCTACAGGTGTAATGTTCACACGAGGTCCAGGTGCCTATAAAATTCCAGGATTTGCAGATATTCCTTTGGAATTCAACGTTTCCTTACTAAAAGGAGCACCTAATCCTCGTGCTATTTATTCATCAAAAGTAAATGCTTTATTTTGAAAGTTATTAAACAGTTAAAAATTTAACATTTTCAGGCTGTCGGAGAACCACCTTTATTTTTAGCTAGTTCAACGTTTTTCGCTATTAAAGAAGCTATAAAAGCATCTCGAAGTGATGCTGGCGTAGAACCACATTTTCGTTTAGATGCACCTGCAACTGCTGCTAAAATACGAATGGCTTGCGAAGATAATTTGACTACAAAAGTAAATAATTTCTTTACTCTTGTTACGTTGAATATTTTGTATTACGTTAATCTATTTACACTTTTTACAGATAATGAATCAACAACAACAAGGAGCACCATGGAATGTTATTCCTTAAGTAATAAAAGTTATGTAATCAAACAATATATATTTATACGTACATAAATATTTGTAATTATTATATTAAATGAATCGTTTATTTTGAAAATGGTTTAAGCTCACTTTAAGAACAACCCATATAAAGAGTATAGGGTAAAATTATTTACCTAATATATGCCTCTTATGTGCTTCTCTGAGTTTGGACTAAGTTTTTAAGAAAAATTGGGTATGGGTTGATAAACGATATCCAATTACGTAGTTAGAATCTTTGGTCTTCAAGGCGATTTCCATTATGTCCTATCACTGTAAGATAAAAAATTCACACCAATACAATTATTTAGTAACTAATTTTGGTATCTCTCTTAAGGGGGTAGATGCACTCATAAGCGTAAAAAAAGGTCTATTTTAAAAAATTTATTTATTTATTTATATCCTTCGATCAAAGACTAGTTCTTAATGCCAAAAAGATAATATTAAAATTTCATTAATATCCACCGAATGGTTTTCCAGTTATATTGGTCACCGAATTAAAAAACACAGTTTTGAGAAAAACGCTTTTAAAGTTGCAACTGCTGTCTGTTACTTGCTCTAGTCACAATCGAGAGGTTTAATGTTGCTTCAGTAATTACTAAATATCTTGGAAACTATTCATTGGGTTGACTTGAAATTTTCAGAGAATATTCTTAAAACATCATACTTTAAGAAAATGAAAGGAAAAAAATCGATTTTTTAAAAATTCTAAGTACATCTACCCCCTTAAACCTAAAATATTAGTATAGGTATTCATTTTCACAATTCTTGAACCTCTCATAATTCAGAACTACCGTAATTATTTAAAAATAAGTCTTATTTTCTTCTTTACTTTAAAATACGTTCTAGGGGTTATTTTTGAGGTAAAATCTTGGTAAAACACAGATCAGAATGTAATTTTAAAATAAATATAATTTTTTTCGCTCGCTATTTATGCTATTTATGCATTGTTGTTTACTGGTTGTTTACCTAGCGCTAGGTTTGAGTAGGTACATGTTATAAACACAGAGCGAGATGTCAAATAAAACATGTACATACATATGCAATTGAGTGAGTTGTACATTCAACTTTTAGCATTATAATTGATTCTAATAATCAAATATCAACGTAGAGAGAAACTTTCTTTCTGACCAACGTTAAAATATCTTTCATACCGATTTACAACACGATATTTTATGGGTTTCAACATCGATATTTAAACACGATACATATCTATATTTGGGAAATATTGAGATATAAATTGTTTGCATCCCTAGCTGAATTCCAGGATTATTAATATCTTTTTCCCCCGTCTTGAGCGATTAAACTACTATAGGTCATAAGCACTCGTGGGAATTATTTTGACTGGGTTGGATTGACGAAGTGAACACTGGCACTTTTTGCAACGGGGTGGTTGGGTTTTGCTGAATAAGTCGACGCATTATTGTGACCTGTTAGAGATTCAACAAATAGTGATTTAGCCGAATATCGAATATTCGGCCACACTCTCAGCCGAAGCGCCGTTTCATTTACGAGTAAATCGTATCACGAGACGCATTATTTTTTATTAAAAAAGAAAAGAAAAATAAAACGGCAACCGAAATTGCTTTTTATTTAAAATTATTCGCCTAGATCGGACACTAGATCCATATAAGTAGTGGTTTTGAAGTTCAAAGCAGGTTCTACTCTAGCAAACTTTACTCAAATTCAGAAAAAATTGTTTTGTGTCATCATAATTTCTTCACGCTAATAGATTTTCAATTTTAATTTCTAATTTAAATATATATTATAATTTCATATTAAATATTTATTTTTTATGGTTTAGTATTTGGTATTCGGCCGAATAGTACACAATATTCGACCGAATACCGAATAATAAAAAAATGCCGAAATCTCGTTGAAAAATCTCTAGAGCTGATGTTGTAGGGGTAGGTTGCTTGTTGGTATTTTCCAGAAGGTTGATTGACGTATGGTGTGTAGCTTAAAAATTGAGCTCTTCCATTATTCGTTCCATACCATTTTGCAGTGGGTGGTTAGATATTTTTATAGTCCTCGAGTAGACCTGGAATTGGTGTTTCTCCAGATAGAGGAAGTGTTGTGGCTATTTTGCCTCGTTGTCGGCTCTTTCATTTCCTTTGATCCCCACATGGAATGATACCTATGCAGATGAAGTCGACCGTTTTTCCTGTTTTTTTTTTTAGAGTTATCTCTTTGTTGATAAACACATGCAATGTTTTTTTTTCTATTCTCTTTTATTTTAGAATTTAGATATGTTATACTTCGAAAACATTAACGTTATTCATTTCGGTTTTTAAAGTTTTCAGTTTTTAGAATTGGAATCACACTGCTTTTTGCTGAGCTTCATATACAGATACAAAACAACCCTTTTTAGAGTTTTATCATCTTTTCACGAAAAATCTACGATATTGCGAACCTAAATTGTACTTATGTAGAGTTTCTTTTGAGAAGCACGCTAGTTTTGCGTACGGGCCTCTCTTTATAGATGATCGGTCCTACGAATGAGTTTACTGTAGAAAAGACATTAATAAGTTCAAAAATGGTACGAGCATGGTAAATATTTACAATTACTTCTAACAATGCAAATCTCTGAGATTTATGTAGAATAATATGCAACCCAAAAAGCATCCCGGCGTGCTCTAGTGTTACAAATATCTAATTTTATTTTATTATATATTTTACATAATTTTAATTGTCTTTTAACCAGAAATATTTTAAACGCTTCCCTCTATCTTTAATTTTAATCTAAAAATTTCAAGTTGATACATCAGCCTGTTGAGTCAATATTGTCAATGTTGTAGCTACGATATCCTGACTATAGTGGCTTTAGTGTTTATTTACCGTGTTTCTTCGAAAATAATAACGCTGTTTTCAAGGTTATAGAAATATAAGCAATCTTTTACGGGTTGTCAAGTAGACAACCCGTATAACAACAATGTATAAATAGGCAGATTACACTTTAAAAATAGAAAAAAAAATGGTATTTGCCTAATGTGTACTCAGCTCTTACTTTCCTATCCATTGTAACCATTCTAATTAGCCACATTTAACAGTAAGTTGTTATAAGACATATAATTTATGACGAAAATTTGATATTTTGCTCTCCCAGAAACCTATGACAAAATGAACCATTTTTTTCTCGAGCTCTTCATATGGTAATTTTAGTGATGCAACTTTTTTATACGTATATTTTTTAAGCTTTTGCGGCCATCCTCTGTACTTCCATTCTGTTTGGCTCTGCTCATCCTGGTAAAGAAAGAAGAAATTCTCGAGTGTATTTCTGCGTAAAGGCAGAGATGCATATCTCTCATGAAAAGGTAAATTAAATCAAACAATAATTTAAAAATTTTATAATTGTTATATTTTATTGAAAGCAACACTGTCATGAAAATAGAGTTTTTACATATGAAGAGAGAACAAGCAAAACATTGCTTAGTACAATATAGTAACATTAAATTAATTGTTTTGAAATTTAAAAAATTTCTAAATAAAATGATGGTTATACAGAATTTGTTTAGTAAATTATGTGTATTTAAAGATTTGCTTTTAAGTAATGATAAATATCAAAACTTAAAATCACAAAATTGAAACCAGATACAATTAATACGGCATACAATGCTTAATTATTTATGTTACAAAGAATAATGGAATTAAGTCAATAAAATTAAAGTTTTTACATAATTTTTACATTGGTTTCTTAAATTTAATTAAAACTATAATAATAAAGAGAAAGTACATAAATTGAATATAAGAAAAAAAAAAATTAAATGATCACACATTATTCACTTTCTTAGTACTAAAAATAATATATTTTAAGTCCGAAGCACCATTTTTCATCGTTTTCACAAACATCTTTTTATATATATTTTAAATATCAAACCGACTCGAAAATGAAAAAAACTTACATTTAAATCTTATCTTATGTATGTACAAAATCAAATTAAATTCTAAACCGATCGCTTAAAAATTAATCATATATTTTAAATTTTACATAAAAAATTGCAATGCTTTTTAAAAATAAGTATAGTAAATACTTTCGATAGGATGATGTATTAATATTTTGCCTAATATAAAAATAATCTAAACAATAAATGCATATTTGGAATCACTGAAATTCGTAAATCCAAATTGATCCAAACGAATTGTTACTAATTGAAAAGACTAGCTTATAAAATTTTTAATTATTTTTTTCTTTCGATTATAAGCATTTTGACAAAATATAAATAATTTCAACGATTTTAAATAGATATATATATCAATTTGAAGAGGAATATTGTTCAATTATCAGCCATCTTCACCGCTTATAAAGGTAAAAGAAACGTAAAATTTTCATACCGAAAACAAGTAGTAAGAGACTGTATTAAACAATATCATATTTATGTATCTAAGATTTTCCAAAAAAATAAGAGACAAAGAGAGAGAGTGCAGTCAAAAACCTTTTGGTTTTAAAATCTCATCATCTCTGATAAATTCCATATGATTAAAATTAGTTTAGGAACATTATAAAAACAATATTAAGTAATTTGTGAAGCAAAAATAAGATAACTATTGGACCTTATGTTCAATATAATGGTTAAACTATGAGAGAATGATGTGTTATTATTTAAATATGGTTCAATTAAAACCACTAATGAACTATTTAATTATTTCGTAGTTAGTATGTAACATATGGCGATTTTTCAACAAAGCAATACTACAAACATGGAAATCTATTTCTTACTATTTTTCAAACGTAAAAAAGAAAAAGGAATATAAATAACGTTGATAATACATTGTAGAATATATTGCGAGGTAAAACCCTACAAAATGAAATTTTACTCGAGAGTAAAATTTCATTAAATTTTCTTAAAAATAATAAGTACCGATTATGTCTATAAAATACTTTTAACTTACTCATATTGCAATTTTTTTTTTTGATAATATTATTATCGTTTGTTGAAAATTACTATAAACAATTTGTTAACTATAAATTTTATATCACACAGTTTTCCAAAACAAATTTCAATTCCTCTTTCTTCCTTACTACAAACCACTTTGAAGACGAATCTCGACTATGAAATTTACATGAAGCAAAATTTAAACGATGATTTTTGCTTGTTTTTGTTTTAGTTCACTTCTACAAGAAGCGTACAACGACTAGGCATCCACAAGAAGAAAGATTTTTTCAATTAAACCAATTAATTTATCCAGCTGTAGTTGATAATGTTTCTCTCAATGCAACAAGTTGTTCTTCGCCAAGTTTGATCTTATCGGCTATTTCTCGTGCGTCCATAATTAATTTGGCTTTCATGTTGATGAAATGGTCGTAATCAGCATATTCTTCGGAATTTAAATATTTGTACAAGATGTTCGAAACATTTATACTACGACGATCGATGTTTTCTTTTAGTTTTTTGGCTTCTTCTAGTTGTTCTTGGAGTTTATCACGTTTGCCTTCTAAAATTTTCTGAAAATGGAAATTTTATGTTTAGTTTAATCTTTAAAGCATGAGACGAATATATAAAGAAATTATATCTCTATGTTAAAGAAAGAACACTGGTGCATGTTAAAGTGTCACTAATTGGTGCTGTTAGGGGGTGTCCAATAACTACTGAAGACGTTTTTGATAATTTTCCAAGCTTATTAAGCCTGTACCCGCCACCAACAGAGCTTTACGGTGATTACTCTAGAACTATTTTTACTTTCTTTTACTACTATATAGTAAAGGAAGTATTGTAATCGGGTCAAATTTTCGAATTTGAGCTTTCACCGAAAATAAATGTTTTGCGGTCCCCTGAGTCCAAAAAAGTGGTTTTTAGAAACATGTCTGTGTGTGACAGCCATATCGTATCGAAAGCTTTATCCGAATTTCACCAAACTTGGAATTTAGCCTGCATATTACATCTAGTTGTGCCGCGAAGTTTTTGGTTGAAATCGGTTAACCGGAAGCTCCACTTTATTCTAGGAGTTTAAGAGATTTTTCATTTTTTTCGAAAACGGCTACAACGATTTTCTTTAAACTTCTTAAAATTCGAATAAGGGCGGTTCTGGGGTGAAGGTGGGGAATTTGTATATCCATATTTATATAGGCTGTATACTAGGGTGGCCGCGTTTTATACGGCAATTTTAAAAAATGGCGATATCAATGAACTCCGGGCTGAAAAAGTTTCCTTTTGACCTCAATAAAACACCTGAAAAATTTAAAGCCGATCGGAAAATAATTGATGGACCCAAAAGTTGTTCAAAGTTCAACAATAGAAACTTTTAAAAATTTTGAATTTTTTTCTTTGTTTTTCGTGTAAAAAATACTATAATGTACCAATTTTATTTCTATTTCCAGTAAAAAACTATGAATTCAATGTTTAACTACGTTTACAATTTGTTTAAATTACAGTTAGAAGCCATTAATATTGTAATTAATCAGATTAATGTTGATTTCGTATGGGAAGGGCATTTTTTTCGGTTAGAATCAACAACTTGTAAAATTAATTGTATTTCTTCTTCATCTTGAGTTAAAATGCGGTTATAATCTTTCCTAAATGTAACTCCTCGCTCTGCCGTACCATTTACGACAGGTAAATTTTGAATGAATTCCAGAGCATTTTGTATTGTTCATTCTCTTCCCATACGGATGGATCAAGATTAAAAAAATCAGTCTCAAGTTGAAAACGAGAAAAAAGAATTTTCGTTTTATGGGAAACGAAATCAGATGGAGCATATTTAAACAAATCTTCTACATTTGAGTTACTATGTTTTTTCGCTAAAATATATCAGGGTTCTTTAATTTCAAACGATTCACCATTTTTCGTTTTGTTTCGAATTAAACATATGAGTCGAAAAATGACAATCCTGTTGTTTCTGGGGCCAGATACCATAAATGGCCTTTCATTTTTGTACCATCTCTTCTGATACACCTTTGTCGAGGGCAGAATACTCGTAAGCAGTATGCAAAAAATTTAAGTCTTGATTAGAACACTTAATTACATTTGTACAACTAAACCAAGCTTTTATATATATTTTGACAATGAAAATAGTAAAATACATATATTATCTTTAGTAAAATTAAGTTCTTTTGGTGTTAAATGAAATTGTCTACGAAACAGGAATATTTTAAGGGAATAAATAGTTTTAGACATAAATCTAGCATGAGATGTTGCACCACATGTACAAAAAGCACCACCGCCTTCGCCAAAAAATGTAATCGTGAGCTCTAAGAGTTCCTTATATAATCATCACGTATTTGATTATACTGTAGCTGGTTTTGGCAAAACTGTTTGATTTGTTCACATTCAGTAGGAGAAATATTCGAGCAAACAATCGAATTATCACATGAGTGAATGATCTTGGTTGATGTAGTGCCATACATCAGCAAATCGGTTGAACAATGCTTCACTGCTTTTCCCTCACTTTTTCTCAAACACATTTTTAATAGATAAGTTTTCATGCAAGAAGTTTATCTAAAAGAGTACAAGCACATTGGTCCACACCAGTGTTCAAGAAGTCGTACCAAAGTTTAAAGCCACAACTTTCTTCGCAATTTCCTATTCTACAAGAGTGTTATGAACGACTTGATCGATGTTTTTACTGGTACTAGATTCAATTTCGGAGATCCCAAAAATTTTCCGCTCCACAATTTGATGGGATACATGCCCAATTAAAGCAATTTGATGTAGTTTTTCAACTGCTTTACCGGGTTTCATAGTAAAATCTATTACTTTTGCCATTTTCAAAATTAAAAAATATAAACATGCACGTTGATTCGTTGTAATAATTGAATGGGTATTGAGTATTTTAACATAACATTTTTGAATTTAATTTCGTTAATTTGATAAGGATAGCTAAGAAGGCCAAATCTACGTATTCTCCATGCAATTATATCAGATTTTAAGACGATTTTGCGTTTGTTTATACGTTATAAATCGTTTTTGATTGTTAAAAAATTCAAATTACAAAGAAAACACAATGTTTTATTAACTAAACTTTAAATTGTTTTTGGGTCCATCAATTATTTTCAGATCGGTTTCAAATTTTGCAGGGAGTTTTTATAGGTCAAAAGGAAACTTTTTCAGCCCGGAACATTTTGATATCAAACAATTTTGCAAACAGGGCCACCCTACTGTATACATATAGTTCTGTTTATATGTATACTTATAAAGTACTTATAGGTTTGTTCGCGGAACTGATATTGAACCGATAACGAATCAATCCAAGTGGATTTAGCATAATCGCCAAACGCATACACGTTTATGAACTGATTAAGGGTTATTTTCCCCGAAACGAGTTTGAAACTGTTCGGAAATAAGACGAGGATTAACGAGAACCCACGAAAATTGTTCATTTAAATTGAATATAACGTTGAGAGCAAAGGAAAGAAAATCTAGCCACATTTTATCAAACTGCGCATGAGTAAGAAAATCGAATTTTTTGTCCTAAAAAAAACCCGAGAATCGCTAGATCCAAAGTCCCGTTTCTCTATTCTTTTCTTTCAACTTTAAATTCAATTAATAATTTTCGTGGGTTCTTGTTAATCCTCGTTTTACTTCCGAACATTTTAAAATCGTTCACGGGAAAATAACCCTTAATCAATTCATAAGCGTGTAGGCGTTTGGCGATTATCGTAAATCCACTTGGATTGATTCGTTGTCGGTTCAGTATCAGATCCGCGAACAAACCTTATAGTCCTTTTAACCAACAGTTAACCAAAGTTTCATAAATGAAAGTAAAAGTAAGTACAGTGACGCCTCGCATCAGATATTTTTGATCTAAACATTTTACTTTTTTTCGAATTATTCTTCCTTTAGAGATATATATCCTTATTTAGTTTTAAAAGACAAAATTAGTTGACTTACTCGTTCTGTGTGGTCTGATGGTAAGCCCATTAAAGCATTTTCAGCACGTGCTAGTCGTCCTGATAGACCCAATAACAGGCTTGTAATTTTGCCTACTTCTTCTACATGTAATCGATATTTAGCCACTTCTTGCGGTCTGGCTAACCGACTAATGTTATTTGTAACTTGCTCTCCTAAGCAATCATTGACACGGCTTTCCTCACTAACCACCAACTGTTCACTTCGTAAAACCTCCAACTTTCGATCCAACCGGTTCATTAATTCTTCCTGTAATAATTGCAAAAAAAATAATTAAACATTGTAACATTCAAGTACTTGAATTACATTACCTTTTTTTGATTTAAATCTTTAGAATCTTTAACGCCGTTGTACTGAGGCATGTTACGACTGTATTGTGTCAGGAACTTGGCTTTAGATTCTGACGTCGTAAAGTAAGTCGACGTGGCCGAAAGAGGACTAGAAGGTTCACTTGATGGAATGATAATTTCACTGAAAGATGTTTAAGTTGTAATTGTTGTCGTATATTATGGGTTTAATGATGCGACTTACTTTTTAATGAGAGGATTTTGTGGAGGTGATGATGCAGTTGGTGATGCGGGTGGTGAATTTGTTGACGTGCTCATTGAACGTGTTGATCCATTTGACCTCGGTCGTGATGTAACTTCAAGTTTAAACAAACCACTAACATAATCAGTTGGTTTTTTATGTTCGGGAGCTGGAGCTATAATGAGAAATTAAATATTTCAATTAGGTATTTACTAAGTAGTAAATTCCATAAAATCTAATAAATGAGTTGAATTCCTCAAAGTAAATTATGATAGCTATGAAAATAGCATCTATTATTGGCTAATAATGAAAAATAAATGACTAGGAATCTAATAAGGAAGGTATCACCAACTGTTTCTTTTCGATTTCGTTCTTTTTGAAATGTTTTATAATTTTTCTTCTCAAAAAAAAAAACACTTGTAAGTGTTTGGTAAGGACTAAACTATCTCTCAAAGTTATCCTTTAAAGCTGCATTTATAAAGCTTTAATTTATGTTTGTATTTTTTTTTTGGAGGAGGACTTTTTTAATGATGAAAAAAGTTGGTTAGTCTTATATCGATCAAATGTAAGGTAAAAATCGTTATGAGAGTTGAAGTTTACAAAATTTCAATTTACAATTTAAAAGAAGCTAGTATTTATAATAAATAGTAGAACAAATTAAGAAACCCCTGTCATTTTGTAATTGGTAAAGCACAAAATATGGTAAAGCGCTCAAATTGGAACTTTTATTTCTCCTTTCCTATGCTTTGCAGAATATTTTTGTTTATTTGCAAAGCCATAGAACAAAGAACTTACAACAAGTTTTGTTCCTAGAATATTTTATAACCGTTTTTTGAGATAAAGCACAATATATATAAGAAACTCTCCACAAGCATTTATACATGGCTAAACATTATCATATACCACGTTTTATCTCAAAAATGGTTAGTTCTATATAAAATTTGCTAAGAACAAAACTTGTAGTACATAATCAGTTCTGTAACTTTGCAAATAACCCAAATTGTCTTAAAAATCACAGGAAACGATTTATTTATAAATGTTCGAATTTGGGAGTTATCCGTTGTATTTAAATTAGCGAAAGTGAACTTCAAAAATTAATAAATCAGTCCTTATAATAAGATTTTTCAAAAAAAAAAATCAGTGAAAGAAAATTACTTTTTTTTTACTTTTATCCACCGTTTAGTTTAAAGTTTTCGTCAAATTTTGCAATTTTTTTTATTTATTGAAAAATTACTAATTTCAATCCTTATACTTGTTCTTCATGCTATCAACAAGAGCCCATCATCAGTTTTTATCTTTTTTTTGATATTAAAAAAAAAAATATGCAAACAGCAGCAATGCAAGTAAAAGGGGGTAGACAACTCTTCAATATGTTATTTGGACGAAATATTACTATTACACTTTGATAATCAATATCTGAAAAAACCATATTTTTATAGCTATTGGTTTAAAAGTTATAAGTTTTTTAGGGGTTTAAGTTTAAGGGTTTTACAACCCTTAAACCGGATAAAAACACGGTTTGCTAAGATTTTGATGAAGAATAACAGATCACAAAAAGAATGAAATCCGAGGATACCTTTTTGTTAGAACCTTACCACTTTCTTTACAGCGTTACCATTGAACTTAACTAATCAATATTTGAATAAACGATAATTTATAAATATTGACTTTAAATATCACTTATAAATATTAGATGCTCGTTCATTGTGAATAAAAAAAATATTTACCAAGTATATCTTTCAGTCTATCAGACGGCGACAATTGATTCGCTAAATCACGCGACAATCGTTCGCATTCAATTTCCTCTTGATGCTGTTTTCGGCTAGGTAATGGAGTACTCATTTTCGATGATTCCGCATCTCGTTGTTCCGTTTGAGAGGCTGCATCCGAAGTACATGTGTTGACCCGTAAAATGACCTCAGTCCGTTGAATCAGTTGCAAACCTTCAATTACAGGAGGCGGCGGTGGTGACGACGATTCTTCTTCAGTTTGTTGATGGGACGATGCAAGAACTATGGGAGCCGGTTCTTTTCTTGTCGATGTCGAAATTGTTGGAGGCGATTGCGTTGAGGTCAAAGACAAAGACGATGAAAATGTCGTTTTGCTTTTATCTTCTGTACAGCATGGTAAAGGTTCAGGCGAATGCGGTGGTGACATTAAAGGAGATCTGGGTGGACTTTTGTTGTCATTAGATCCATTCGATAATGAAGGTCTTTGCACTGTGACTGATGTGGATGTTAATGTTCCTGTGGTCGATGTTACCGCGGAAGATATGTCAGATTGCGTTTTATTACTTGATATTGACTTATTGTCTAATGTAGGAGAACATTTACTTGATGACAGAATTTGCGATGCTGTTGGACGTTGAACACTAGACTTAGATGTTGGTGATGTTGTACAAGAAGACGTTGGAGATAAAGGCTTATAATATTCTTTTGGAGATTTTGGAGATCGATTTAACGGAGTTATTGTAGACGGTGATTTCGTCTCGTCTATTAATGGTAAAGATCGAGGAGGTGCAACTTTAACACTAACTAAATCAGGTAAATTACATCCTAGTTTACTATTATTATTATTATTGGTTAAAATATTTCCCGAATCTTTCTTTTTAATTGGTTCATTTAACGAAAGTCGATGCAATAAAAGGCTATTATTATTCTCGTTGGAATCCTTCGTAAACATCGAATGCCGATGCCGGTTAATATTAGCGCTCCATTTGTCTTCATTTGAGTTATTTTGTGAACGTTGTTCAGCACAATCCAAATCGAGAGACAATCGATGTCCTGCAGGAGACATTGTCCTTTTGTAACTTCCATGATCTGCGTCGGGTTGACCTTTTTCCCGGTCCCGCCGATACGCTAAATAGGAAGCTTTCGATTGGCTTCTGTAAAAAGAAAAGAAAAGGAAAACTTAATTAATGTTGAATAAAAAATAAAAGGAAGCTTGTTTCAAAGGTATCATATTTGCAGATATTTGAGTCGTATATGTGAGAGTATTCGTGGTAAAACTTTCTTTCCATCCGAGTGGAATGCAGAAAAATTCTAAGTTAACCTTGGCGGTAAGAGCCATAAGTAAGAAAGAGAATAAATGTAACTTAAGCTTAACATCACATTTAACTTTCTCTATTTATCGATGATCATTTGATAACTAATATCACTATGTACGTGAAAATTCTATCATTTCATGCAAAATGTGGTTTCAAGAGGTCAATAATAAGAAGTTCGCTCGAAACTTGTTTACATTACATAAATGAAGAAAAAGAAGAAAAATCTCACTTTTCTTAACTCAAGTGAGTTTTCATCAATTATAATTGTAGGAATTCCTCGGCTCAAATTCAATTACAAGCAAAAATCATATTTACTATCTCTATGTAGTGTTTGTTTCACGCACGTTATGTACCTACTCGTAGATATTGGTTCTATTTGTAATGTTTTATGGTGAATTGAAAAATAGCAATAGGTAGACATTCTTGAGATTTTTGTCGCCAAAGTGAAATTTCTTATAAAAGATTCAACGCAAATTGAATACTACGTACACGTTTTTATTATTTCGAATCAGTTGAAATGAGAAATTGAAAATAACTGGGAGTGAAAATTTTCAACAAGATTTGCAAAGAAATATACCTAATGAATATTTCTCCTCGTAATTGAATAAATCTAAAATAATTAATAAAAATTTTAATTTAAAAAACATTATCTGTGTATTTAGGCTATAAAACAATTAACTGATCCTTGCCCGCATTCCGAAGTGTGACTAAATTAAATTTAACTAAAATTATAGATTATTTGCGTTTTGAATAAAATAATTTAAGCTATTTTAACCGAAGAAATTAAATGGTTCTAAAATGAATAATATTTTATTCCATCGTCCAGTTCAGAGGTTTCCCAACTTATTTGATCAAGCGTCGCTTTATCAAAAAATAATTAAAGCGGTTCCTAATACAGTGGTTAATATAAATAACCTTTTAAGTCTCATGGTCTATCCCCCCCCTTCCTAATTGTTTCAGCGCCACCAGAAGGACAGTATCGCCCATTTTAGAAAACATTGCTCAAGTCACTAAATTTTCTTTACTTACATGAAAAATCACATTGATGGTCAGTGCAATTTTTTCATTATAAAAACACGCAAACCCTTAAAAAATCTTTCATCATTTACAGCCAATCCTACAGGTTTGTGCATTTTCCCAATAAAATTTTTCTTGGGAGTAGCCCACACTATTTTGTAGCCCTTCATAGTAAGTTTCGTCATAATCTTTTCAGTCATTTTATTAAGAAATTTTCCGTTATCCTATAGGGATTGTACATTTTTTCGGGATGAAATATATCTTAAAATATCCCTAATACTTTTTATTAAATTTCATCAAAATCCTTTCAGTTATTTATGTTGGAAACAATTTATTAGGTTATTTACATTAGAGTTTGACTTGATTTTAAGCCAACTTAAGTCAAGTAGCTTGAAAATCAAGTCAAGTAAGGAATACCTAGTTGTATATATTCAAAATATGAAACAATCTTCTTAACTTTAATTTAAAAAAAAATGAAACCCATTACGAATTCTTAAGGTGTGTTAATTTTTATGACGAATTAACATAAGTTTCAAACTATAAAACATTTTTATTTTATAAGGCGAACTTATTCAAGATTTGAAATAGCTAACTAATGGTTTTGAAATTTAGAAACTACGAATTACGAATTCTAATTTAATCATTCTAAACATCTGTAGTTCTAAATAGGATTGCAAGGACGTAGTTTTACATTTTTCGCCAAATATAGCAATGCAAATTGTGGATGACCCCGGAAATTCGTTTTACTCTTTAAGAATTAACAAATACTTTTAGATAGATAAATACCAATATTCAAGAGCTATTGAAACTTTTAACACTAATTTGTATTTCAGGGAATAAATAGGAAGTTAATTTTTTCTTAAAAACATTTAATAATAATTATCTTATATAAAAGTTTTTAAACTTCACTTTTTAAACACTATTAACTAATTTAAAAATACTACGAATAAAATTAAAAAAGGTTTTGGTTCAAATATGGAAAAAATTTCTTTTTAAAAATTAATACTTTTCAGTTGTCAGTTATATAATCGGATAAATAGGAAGAAGAAAATTAGATTTATTTCCGTTTTGTTCGTTATATTTTTTCTAATAAGTTGATTGCCTGTACATTTTTTTAAATGCGATTCCATGAAGACTCTTTGACATTATATAATATCAGTTCTATTATTTTTACGAATATCTTATTTACGAATAGGAATGCGGTAGTTGTCGCACATATAATAATAATTATCATCATCTCTATCGGCCTTTATTTTCTATTAGTAGCTTCGCATTTAACGCTCATTTGAATCTGTGATGAAACGTGACAGAGATATGTCGTATAAATTATTAATTAAAAGCGTTATTACAAATCGCCGACTAATATCAACCTTAACGTTTAAAACTATTAATATTTTCACTTTCATTTAAGACTTAGCCTCTTTCAGATTTCATGTATGTATAGGGGGGCGGATGTATTGTAAATACGTGCAGTGAAGTCAAAGACTCGCCCACATTTTTTTCTATTTGCAATTTAAATTACTCTTCTTGATTACAAAGTGGATCAGATTAATAGAAAAGTAGTCTGGGTTATATAACGATTATTATAATCACTTCAGCTTTGCAATTTGCATTTTTTCGACTGAAAAAAAAAGTCAATGAACAAAATTAAAACATCTCATTTGATTTATGTATATATAGTGAATATTGTATTGATACATTAAAATCACGTGAAATGTTGTAAATTACCAAAATAATGGATCGCGAAACGACTTATTCACAATAGCATAAAATATATTATGTAATATTTTTTCAAGGCTTGGTAATGATTTTATAAAACTCTAGTTACATTATAAGCTACAATATAAAATTATCTAAACAATTTTAAAAATTAAAAAAGTAAAACCAATACTTAATTTTTTCCTCATAAGTTATTGATGGAAAATTTGCAATTTTTATTGGGTATCCACTAATATATTTTATGTATAATAGTTAAACATATTACGTATAAGTATGATATAATTAAATACGTAGTAAGAGTACATAGTAATACATTGTAAATATTTTCCTAAGAAAATGGAAGATAAAATTAATAATGTATATCAATGTTTTCTTAACTTATTACTGAAGAGAAAAAAAGAAAAAAAAAATTCACACGCATTTCATATTCTTGAACGTCAATTAATTCAATTTATTATACACCATTATTTATTTATCTATACATATTAAGAAAATGGTAGCCTATTCAATGGATAATACCATTTATCGAAAACACTATTTGTAGCTGTTTGAGTTTTTTTTTTTTTGGTTCGTGGGGTTTCTTTTTAAAGATAATATTATCCCGAAATGTCTAAATACTTTAAATTAACGCTTTAATACTGCAAAAATGGAAATATGAATAACAGCGGTGTAATAGAGAGCGTAACGATAGAACTTTATACATTTTCAATACCATAAACATTTAAAAGAACCTAAAATATTATTACAAACCTTATTAATTATTCCTGTTCTTCAGTTAAAAAAATCTATTTATTAGTCACCCAAATAAACAATTGATCCAATGAAAGTTTAGTTAATTTTTAGTACTTGCTAAAATTTATAACGGATAACAACTAAGGATTCATCAAGTCTAGTAACTAAACATTTTCTACAATGAATTGAATTAAATATTTTAACTTTCAAATGAAATAACTTGCAAATTAAATTCTTGGCTTAATCTGATATTTAAAAATTAACATTGAACTTGAGTTTAATTAAATTATAAATTAAATTACAGTTTAGTAGCTTGAAAATAGTATCAAGCTCTTATAACACTCAATATTATGACACTGAATTGAGCTTTTTTGACAATTAACAAAACAAACCTAATGAATATTTAAGGCTCTTTTTTATGACAAAAACAAAAAGTTTCTATTTCTGTTCGTTTGAACGATACAAGTAGGTTTTCCAAAAAATTATAACGATTAGTTAAAGAACTACAGCAATCACTATTATTTAAAACCAGAACGAAATAGTCTATGTTTTTTAGGAACCTTTTTGGTTGAAAATTTTAAGTAGTGTCTAAGCTTTTTGTGTCTACACTTATCTGGAAATCTTTGTCATTATCTTGTTTTTCAAGCTTTTTCAACTCTTTTATCGCAACGTTGTTGAGGGTAGTCGCAAGATGGGACTAGGCATAATAAACGCATATTGTAGTGTTTTTTTTAAGCTTCCGAGTAAAACAGGACAATATTGAAAGCGCCCCACCAAAAAAAATTATTGAAAATTTGTCGTTTTCGGCAAGATCTACATCAGTACCGTTGCCGTTTGAGTAACATATTTTTATGATAAATCATTGACAAAACATTAGAATCGTCCGGGTGTTCAAGGTGTAAGCTAACACTAGATATAAAGACCACAAAATTATGAAATAAAATGAATGATGTTTTGAAGATAGCCTCCAGTCCTATTTTCAAAATCACAACACATAGAACTCAATTGCAAAATGCAAAAAGCTAGTTCGTTAAATATAACAGTCCCTTGCGCAAATGAAAGGCGTTACTAAATTCTCGAACAATAATTCGTTAATCAAACACAATCGATAAAAATTTTTAACCTTGTTGAAGAGTTCATAAGAAGTTAACAAAAAAAAAGAAAAAAAAAAGGAAAAGGAATAGTCACAAAAACCCATTTTAAATTCGAAATACAATGATAAAATCCGTTCACAAGAAAAAAAAGTAATTTTAATAGTTGTTATTGCGGGTGTACAACATTAAATATGCTGATCAGTTCTTTGAAGGTCAGGATATTAAATTAGATTGAAAACATTTCAACATTATAAGTATCTTGTCATTTTTCCAATCAGCGTACCAGGAGGCCTATTTGATATAAGGAAACAACTTAATAGTAATTTAAAAATCTAGATCTTTTTTTCAAAAGGTCAAACTGTTAACGTCACCAAGACGTAAAAATTAACAAACTATAAATCAATATTTAGTTACTAAAGCCTTAAAATAAAATAAAATATTTTTCTTTATCTCAAAAATGGTATTTACAAACGAGGGTATATATTTCTAATGAACATTTTTACCGACATAAGAAATCCATTTCATAATCAAATAGAAAATCTAGAACACCATATTTAAAACATATCAGCCGATGTCTATTCACAACTGTTCCAACACAATTTAATTATTAAAAATCAACGTGTATAAACTTGGAACAGTAGCTGCTACCTACAAAACTAAATATTTTATATTCAAGACAAGAAATTTAGTAAATTTAAGGCAAGAGAAAAGCAGACGTCGTAATAAATACGTGCATCGATTTTATTGTTAACGAAACGTTAATTAATTTAACGTCTTGTAAAAAGTAGTCTTCATCACAAATATGCTATGTGGAGATATTTGTTTAGTGGTTATAAGTGGGTGGATTGAGATCGTATGTTGTGTACTGAAAATAATAAATAATATGTAATTGTAAAACAATTTCATATACTTGAACATATTTTTGGAGTTTTCAAGTAGAAGCTTTAGAAATCACGATAATGCAAATATATGGCAGCTAAAAATATTAAATGACGAAATTCGCACATTTCTTTGCTGTTATTTTTATCAAGTATCTTTACTTGTTTTAATTTGTGGCATTCGTATTACAAAAATATTATGAATGTTTATTTTTAAAGTAAGAATTCAAACGTGAAATGGTAAATTTAATACGAAAATTAAAAAAATTATGCAATGAACTACGAATTTTTAATTTTTAAATGTATAATAGCTATATTTTTGAGAAAATGTTTAATACGAACATGCTCAATATGAAATTTGGATAACACGAAAACATATTGCCATCCAAACAAATTCATATTTTTAATACAAAAAAAATCGGGTAACCCCAAAATAATAATATTTAAATCCAAAAACAGCACTTTAACTGATTATGTGTTAGTAGCATGTGTTTAATCTATACTAATATATAAAATTGAAGAGTTTGTTTGTTTGTTTGTTTGTTTGTTTGTTTGATTGGTTGAACGGGCTAATCTCAGGAACTACTGGTTCGAATTGAAAAATTCTTTTAATGTTGGATAGCCTAATTATCGGGGAAGGCTTTAGGCTATATAACATCACGCTACGACCAATAGGAGCAGAGCATCGATGGAAAATGTTGCAAAAATCAGGAAAATTTTTTCCTTTTGAGAGCGTTCGTGGCCTGCCCTGCGTAAACGATTAAAGTTACGCAAAAATCATTAAGAGCAAAATTGTTCCTCTTAAAAAGTTCTACAAAAAAGTCCGCGACGACATATGTCTATCTTTTAAGGTTAGCCCGCTATAACCTTTTTAATGATTATTAAGTTTGTTTCAAAAATAATTGCGAAATTGTTTTTGGAAACATATTATAAATTCTTACCCAAATAAATATGGGTTTTAATAAAATTTGGTGTGATAATAAATGACAATCTGAGTCATTTAATAGAATACTTTTAAATACGGAAAAATGTCTATTTTACCCGGGAAATTGAAAAACGGGTTGGAGAACTATGCATAAACTCTATTTTTAGTTGAAAATGGATTTTGGTGGTATTTAAGTATGATGATAGCTAACTATGTGAATCATTATCTGGAATACGTTTTATTTCGGAAAAATTTCTCATTTTATTGGGAAAATAGAGAAAAACTGATTCGAAGAAAAATAATGCTAAAACTAAACATTTTTATCTGATTACAATATATTTATAGTAATAACTCATAAGGTCCTCAAAGAAAAATCATAATTTTTCTTTTCATATAGTCCAATTTTTATCCAGGAAAAATGTATGTTCCTGTAGGATAGATACGTTTTTGTTTTCCACAGAACACAATATTACCATAATTTCTTGCAATATAATGGTTTAAGAGACAGTGAATGATATGGGCTACTTTTTATGTTAGAATATTGTACGGTTCCCGTAGGATAGGCTAAAAATAGAATCCTTCAGGAACTGAGTGAGTACTTCAAAGGAGTTTTCTAAAAGTTCATGAATAAGAGTTTTAACGAATTTTCCTCAGGAAAGCTTGATCTCTTTTTTATCCAGGAAAAATGTTCTACTCCCGTGGGATAGATATGTTTTTGTTTTTCACAGAGTAAGAGATAGACATGATTTCTTGCAATATGATAGTTGAGGGATCAGATAATAATAAAGATTATTTCTTATGCCAGAATAATGCACGGTGCTCAAAGGATAGCATGATAATTGTCTCCTGCGGGAACCGTGTGTTAAAAAAGGGTCGTGAAATAGATCTTTTAAGTTCGTGAAATAGCGTTTTAACACATTTTCTCTTTAGGATTAAAATAAAAATTACAATTTTCACTTGAAGATATGATTTTTTATTTAACATCCGAAAAATAATGAAAATTTTTGAAACGTTGAAATTTCTTTCATTGTTAATTTTCGAATACATATTTAGAATTTAGCGTGTTAAATTACATTTAAAAAATCAACAATTAAATTTTCAACTTTTCTTTTCAAGACTTCCCAATCTTTAAAATATGTTAGGCCTCCTAAGTGAGCGCTTGCGCTTTTCTTTCTCAATATTTGTGTACTTCTAACTTTTTTTCAGTAGTCAGTAGTCAGTACTGAGCTGATTCATAGATCATTAGATATCATTAGACATTCAGGCATTCAGCTCCTTGCAATATATTATAACAGATACAGAAATACAAGTTTAAAATATATTATTTGTTACAACGGTTACAGGCGTTGCAATAATCAAATAACATTTCAATTTTTTTTTACGTTACTCTTTGTTTAAATTTCATATATTCTTTTTTCTTCATTATATTTTTAGTTTACATACGTAAATTTTATCAATTAAACACCCCAGTAGTGTTATGCAGCGTTCCTTTATTATTTCCGTTCCCGTGACATTTTCTACTATAGTTCCACTCTTACTGATCATAGTGTGAATTGTGATGTACCTAAGATAGCTCATGAGTCATGTTATACTTTTAACGTTACAGACCAAGGTTACAGGCATACAATGTTTTTCTTGGTTTCGTCCGTGTGGTTTTAAATTAGCATTATAGGTACCAAATTTTATCTCTTCAATGGTTCTTAAGTGATTTGTGGATAAAACAAAGAAAGTTTCAACTCCTTTAGAATTGTGCCATAGGTTCCCCACTTTTAACCCTCTCTCACTCTTATGAGACGCAGACGGAGTTGCGCGGGTCAGCTAGTGTACAATATAATGACAAAAGTTAGATTTAATAACGACTGACATTCAGCTCTTTCAGAACAAAAATCGTAACACAAAATGAACACTTAAATCATAGATATAAGAAAAAAATTCGTAAATCGTTTTAAATAATATAATTTCCCGTTTTAACAAAATTAAACATGAATTATTGCCGTTTATTAAGTAACTAATAACCTTTGAAATCATCCACCAAAAATAATTAAATTTGTTCTTCGTTGACTCTTTTAAAATATTTGTAAGATTTTTTAAATTCATGACTGTTGCTGACTATATTTTTAAATTAATATTTATTTAGATCCTTGTTATTTCGTATTTTATTGTTAGAGGGATAAGGGTATTTATCAATGAATGCAACTAGAAGATCAAGTCGCGACGTTTCGCTATATATTTCAGCTTCCTCAGGTTTTAAGCTTTAACAAATCAGAAATGGAGGATTTCTATTAAAAATTTTAATTATGAAGATTGGTCTATGAATTGAAACCTTTGGAGTGAAACATAACGTATCAAATTGAAATAGACAAAAAAAATTAATATATATTTAATCTAATCAACTTATTTTATTCTGACTTTTGCAATTTGAAGTCCTAAGTAAATTGATTTTTGTTATCATTGAAGTTTTAACGTTAAAAAATCGACTAATTTTTATCTTAACTATCAAAGGTACCGAAAATATTTTTAAGACTTTATAGTTACAGTCAATTAAAAACGAGATAATATAGTTTACGAAAAACTTAATATCCACGTTTGATGTTTTATAGTTTTTCTTTTGGATAAAAGGCAATAAAGACATTAATATTTTTTTTTTCAATTAATCTTAAGATAAATTGAGTTAAAGTAATAAATTAGTATGAAATCGTTTATAAATAATATCTAAACGGTTAGGCATAAAACATTTTTCTTATAAGTTTATCTGAAAAAAAATAATGTAAAAGTGAATGCCAATATGTTTACAATCATAGAAAAGTAATAACTTAGTCCAAAGACAGATTCATCCGTTAATGAAAGTAACAAACGTTGACAATAAAAATATCTTCAGCACAAGCTAATGAATTTTTATTGAAATTCACCAACGAAGCCTTGACTCCAGCTAATTTCTTGTTTCAACAAGAAAATATCATTAAAAATAATTAAGATTTGTATTAACGATAAGACAGAATGAGATTAGCGACACGAAAACAACATATTGTTACATGCAATATCCTAAGTCAACTATCGTATGGACTTGGACAGCCTTGCGTAGTAAGAATGCAAACATGAAAATGATACAGCTAGATAATTTACAATCTTACAACTTAATATATATGAACAATTAAAAATGTCTAGAGCTGCTTGCCCTTCACCTAAACTATTTTATGTTTCCCACTATATCTTATTTAAGCACAAAAAATTTTATTAAGAGAACATTCTGAGGACTAAGACAACCGGATGTCCTTGTATCTGACTGAAACAATACGAGTTAAATTTATTTTCAAGCTTATCATTGTAATTTAATAGACAATTTAAAAGGAATCATCTCAACATTTCAATATAATTTTTTATACAAATAGGTACTTAATGTAATTGATTGCAAGTGAAATTGTCAATCTAGATAACAAGAAAGTTTTTGACTTATAGTATTACGAGAAGAGAAAGATTGCTTTCGATTTTTGAGAGATAAAATATAGTTAGGTTTTTTTATATACGTTTGATATTTACGGTAATTTCACCTTTGAATATGTTACAGTTAGTAATGACTGAAGGTTGAATTTTCAGTAGTTTAATTATTAAATAAATTGCAGCTGTCATACTTCTTTATGAAACTTGAAGAAGAAAAAAACTTGATAAAAACAAGTACTATAGGGCATGTGGTTGTTGGACAACGTTTTCTATATAACACGATATTTTTCATAACGGTTATAGATTAGATTGAGATAGTGAAATATAAGAATCAATTTCTAGAAGAGTTAAATACCCAGAAACCCAATTTTACATCTTCAGATCTCTTTTGAGAATAGATTTAAATCGAAAATTTAGCAAAAACATTTTTGGCTATAGTAGATAATATTAAATATATAGTCTAAATATATAACTATGAAGTAAGATTAACATTGTATTGATAGTATGGCATAACAATGTTTAACCTTTCTTCTATATTTTCAAAAAAAATACTTGTTGAAATTTTTAACTATAAATAAAACTTATCAACTATCAACTCATTTTCAAAAAAATAGCCTCAAGACATTTTACCTTTCGGTCAAAAATAAAAATTTACATTGTTTATCAAATTGAATGAAAAACGTTTAAAAATGCCTATCAATTATTGATTGGTAAAAAAGTTATTTTTTCTCCAATGAAATTACTTATAATTACTATTTTGATAGTAATTTGAATAGAAACAAATTGTGAATCAGAAGGTCAAACCGTTTATAATTTTATTTGACAAAAATAATTATTACAAGATCATTACTGTATCTTGAAAAAGAGAATTGAAAAAAATGCAATAGAACATTGTAAGTGCCGAAACATATACGTGTAAGTACATTAAAGGTGTTTCAAACGTGAGAAAAAATTTTCGATGCTTTACAAAGAGTTTATTGTATGTTAACTAGACATTTGTAAGAAGAATGTTAGTTACTTTTATGCAAAGTTAATCGTGTTGGAATGTACCAGAGTAAGTAATAAAAAAATCATTGTTTGCACCTAAAAAAAGAAAACTAAATCCTTCTATATCTTCTATTATTAATGAAAATTGCAAACTGTAATTTGTTAGTTTCTATTATTTGTTTGTCTATGATAAGAATTGAAAAAGTGTTACAAGTTTCAACCAAAAAACGAAAAAAAAGTTATAGAAACATATTTTACTATTTTTTTAAAATATAAGAAGAAAACGTACGCTAAAAGAGACTTCAAACTAATATTGTTCCAAATCATATCAAGACAAAATTAATTAATATCAAACAATCAATTGATCACTTGATTTGAAATCAAGTCAAACTCAGGGCAAACAATTTCAAGTACCTATATCTCATATACACGCTTTAATCCAATTAATATGTGTTAAATGACTTATTTGGTTTATTTTTCTGGTCGCTGTTTCTGAGGTTTTTGACCTAAAATGTTTCATGTGTATAAAACTCTTTGATAACAACTTTAATCTTTTCATTTTCATCGAATACACACAAACTGAATGATAGCCATCTTGGCGTATAAAATTCTGTAGTAACGATGTTAAATATTATGAATTAACTACCCACGTAAACATTTACTACATGAATCGAACCATAATAAAGTAATGTTATATCATAAACATAATTACTTTGATACAATACATTTTGGAAGTAAAACCATAAAAACATTTTCTTTTGACTAAACTATTTTTTCAAAAGAAAATATTGACCTTGATGAATTTTTAACTTTTTCTCTTCAAAGTATATGATTATTCGCTTCGCTAAGTGAAAAATTGTAGTTTTCCTTCACGTATTTTAGTTAAATTGTCGATGCCAACAAACCAATAGCGTAATTTCATTAATGCTCTTTTCTTGTAAAGCTATTTGTTACAATGTACTAATTGTAATTCCTGGTCGAAATTCCACTTTTTGTGTTCCTTTCGACGTAATAAAAATCAAAATGTCATTAACATGTTAAGAATTTTTCCAATTACGTTATATTCAGCCATCTGCTAATTCAATATGAATTGACTTTTGATGGATAATAATACGAACGAACAAATTATGATTGGAATGTATTGAAAAATAACTTTAATTCATGAACAACAACGTTTTTATTGGTACATAGAAAGAATTTGTTTGTAATTGAACCGTAAAAAAGTTCTTTTAAATTATCGCTATTAAAGAAAAAAATGATGGCAAGTTTTCAAACTTAATAAAGTATATATAAAGAATAAGTAACGATGAAGAAATTTTCACAGTTTTTTAAACAATATTTAAAAAAAAATTGAGATTTAAAATGGTGGTAACTTTTTCAAACTTAATACCTAAAGTTTATAAGGAGCAAATACTATGAAAAAATTTTAAATCTTTAAAATACTTTCATAAAAAGAGAAAAATGTTACTGAAGATATTTAAATATGAAATCCGAATGGCTGATTGGTCTTCATTGATTGATAATTAAGTAACAAAGAAAATAAAAAGCTTTTGAAATAACAATTTATTTACAGTCTTATCAAAACAAAGGAAATCAGGACAAAATAATGACAATAAAAAAATTTCCTGTATCAAAATCAGGACAAATGTAAGGGTTATTCTATTTGTTGTTATTATATTGCAGTAAAGAGTAAAAGAGTAACGTAAGTACAGTAAAGCTCCGATTTTCCGCGGACTAAGTTGGTAAGAGCATCGCGGATAGTGACAATCGGGGATAGACAGAAAAAAGGCTAAAAATTAGGTGATAACACGAAAAAAATATTTTATTATATAAACTATGTTTTTTGTACGAAAAAAAATATAAGGGGAACTATAAATTAAAATCGCCCAGTCGGATTTTTAAGGTCGAGGATCAGAGAATTTACAACATGATTTTTGACTTTTGCACTATAAGACTTATGTATTTTCCTAAGAGTTAAAGATCAAAACTATTTTTTGAGGTTCACACTTAAAATTTTTTTTGTGGCAATCACGGATCCAGTCATTCTTATATAAAAAAAAATCATAGGAAATTTTCGTTTGATACTAATTGTTTATAAGAGGCTGTAGAAATCAATGAGCGAAAATGTAGTTTTTGATTTATTATTGTTTAAAAGAAGGACAAATGATAAAATTGGAATAAATAAGGACAGTAAAGATATGAGTCTGAAATAAGTACAAAATCAAGTCAATCAGATCTGGTAGACAACCGGGTTAACTATGTATATTTAATTTTTGAGATGTTATTAAATCTGTTAAGTTATAGTTAAATAAATAAAGCATTGTTAAACTAAACCATTATAATATTGATATACTTTAACCGTTGAGGAGTAAAACGTTATTTGTTTTGAGTTAATATTCAAATGACAGTAAAATATTATTTCTCTGAAACTCAAAGACCATTCATATGATGACTTTGAAATAAAAATTATTTATTTAAACCATTTTTATTGTTATTGTATAATAATGGACCGAAGTGCATTATGCTGATTATGTAAAACTCGAATCATTCTCAATCAAATTATACATTATGATTGTTATTATTGTTTAGATTACGTGGGTTTACTACCACTGACGAATAGCTCACAAAGAGAGAAATTCAACACGTTATTACTTGTTGAAAAACATGAATGATTTAATATCAATTTTTTAAAGGTAACAGTGAGAAAATATGACATAAGTGTTTACATTAGAAGGATAGGAATATATACAAAGCACTATCAGGCGTGGAATAAAAATATGAATTGCTCAAATAAGATTTGTTTGAAAATCAATTCAAAATTTAGAACCTTATAATATTATGTTACTTATATACTTTTTACATTGTTATGTATTAAGGTAGTTGCTCGATATAGCTATTAACACGAGAGAATTTTTTTTTATTGAATTTTTATATAATAGACTGTTAGACAAGAACAACTAAATACGCGTATGACTAACTTACGCATCTTTTTAAGGCGAATGCCAAACTAATTCACGATAAGCAATAATTTTAAATAAAAAGTTTTCACGTTTTAACCGACTTCAAAAATTTTAAAAATATTTTTTTTTATGTTTGTTGCCTCAGAACTTTCGACTGGATGAACCAATTTTGATGATTCTTATTTTTATTTGAAAGCTAGCGATTTCCGTGTGGTCCCATATTAATTTGAAGGAAATCGTTTACTTCTAAGGGGTTGAAAACCAAGGGATGATATATTAAATTCTTATTGGATACCTCGATTTTGATCATTTTTTTTTTTGGTAGAACATAAATTTTAAATTAATCTAATTTTCATTTTTATAAAAATCTCTACTCAAAAGGTATTAAAAATTGGGTGAAATTATAAAGTTTTCCTTGCTAGCCCGATTTCGATAATTTTTTTCTTTTACGTAAATCGTATGTAATAGAAAAAAAAACGAGAATAGGTACATGACATTTATTTTTCAAATCAACTTTTATATACAATATCTATACTTTAGTACTGTGACAAAACCTAGTGACCTTTAAACTACGATACAAAATACCAACAACTAATTAAACCTTTTTACAAATGAACATTAATGTTTATTTCCTTGGCTGACACCAACTCCAAAAATAACAATAGTTGTACATTATATCATTCTAATAATTTGTAAGTTATAGACACTGCAAAGACATGCAATTATTTTTTTACTTTTTACTTCTTAATGCATTTTTTGTTTCAGATTTTTTACTTATTTTGAAGTCGGTGCTTCATTAGGTTATAATTTTTATTTTCAAAGTACATATTTGTTTTCATTACTTGATTACATTTACAAAATCTGATTGTTGAACTATTATTTATTTTTTGACTCAAACATTTTATAAAACAAGTAGAAATTTTTTGGAATGCAGTTTTAAATAATGACTTCATCTCACCTTCAAATTAAAGTTAAGTAATCCGGAAATTAAATAACAACAGTCGGTATGTGTCATAGAAATCTTGGCCTAAATAGAATTAGAATAATTTTTGAATTGAATGCATTTTAACTACTTCATTATTTTAGTGAAATTACATTTCGTATGATAAATAATAAAGAAAATTAATAACACATTATGCATGATATGGTAACATGTTAAGGATTTATTTTATTACACTTATTTTCACTCGGAATATTGAGTTTGATTTCTTTGAAAGGCATTTTGTTCATTCTTTTGGTTTCATTGGGTGTACATTTTACAACAGGAAAAACATGTTTCCGTTGCACCATTTCAAAACAAAATTCTTGAGACTATTAAGGCAGATGCAAAAGATGATGACGGGCATCTTAAGCGTATCATTGTTATTTTGTCATGGTTTCATTGCCATGATAATAATAACATTTTCGAAAGTACCTCATCTTTCATAGGTTCAAGTAAGAAAAGTGAAACTGACCGTTAAAAATGGCAATAACAAAATAAAACGTAATTTCATTAGGCGACAAATTCTTTTTTTTTCTACAACAGTTTGTGATGTACTAATAAAAAAAATATCTTGTACTCTCTTGTAAATTGTACAGTTAACTGTAACATTCAGTGAATTTATTTGATTGAATTTAATCGGAAGTATTGATATTATTTTTACTTGATAAAACTGTCAATTAAGATAAGTAAAAATCAAATAGAAGAATGAGGTACTTCTAGTTCTATGAATTTGATTTCCTCTTTTCGATCGACGACAGTCTGCTCTCGTTTATATGATAATTATTATATTTTCTTTCCCTAGAAAATAACTGTTGACTCTATACCCGTAGTGTTCAAATAAATTTATTATTTCAAGAAGCCATTCTGAATTTTTATTCTTCATTGAAGATTTTTAACTGTTATTTATCTCAAGTTCTCTTAGTTACTGGTTCAATCAATTTAAAACTAATCTAATTTAATTAATAATCATTAATCAAATCAATGAACTGTAAGTGGGACTAAAAAAGATTGAAACAGAATAAATATTCATTTACTGATAATATTAATTTTTCCAATCATTATAATATGGTGAATATTTAACAATTATTACAGCTTTATTTTTTTAACGTAACTTTGTAACATTTATTAAGAGAAAATATTTACCTATATACATCTGTTTGAGAAAGACAAACATTTCGTGTAATAGATAATATTTGAATAAGAAAGACCTTCCATTTATTAAAATAACATAACTAAAACATTCATTATTTTAATAATTAATGGAATTTAAGACAGTCAGTGTTTTATAATATTATTTCCCGTTGTCAAGTAACCGTTGTTTGGTACAACGTAACTGGGTACAACGAACGAAATCTTTACTTGTTTTTATATATCTTTATGTACACTAATTGTAAGATATTCCCACGACTGCAAATTAAATTAATATAAAAGTAGATGCATATAAATAATTATAGATATGGCAATTCTATTTTGCTTTGTATCTATTTAATTTTAAAAGGCATAAGATACAAGGAAAACAATTGTTATCTGTTTAGGTGTATTTCCTACATACGATATGAAGATTTATCAGGGCAAGTTTATTTATTAGGATATTTTATTAATTCTAGTCAGTGACTTAATACACATTTTATCGTTAAATGTCACAATAGATTCAAACAACCATTTGTTTGATTTAGTTTTTGTAGGTACATAAAAACTTTAAAAAAGTTAAAACTTATTGCCCTTTGAAAAATCTTTCCTTACTTTTTATGATGAACATAAATTGATGAACATGGGCGGCTTGTACGAAAAAGTGTCACGTTCCGTTTGAGCCAGTGCGTGCAAGCGAGAACGCGATACAAGCGATAGAGAGGCACGATAGAGTTCTGCTATTGGATCGCAGCCACTCGAGCTTCTTCGAGAACTTCTACAATAAGCTACGTCTCGTATTCAATAATTGTTGTATCCTAGACAACGTATTTTCTGTTTTTTTTACACATTAATAAGATTTAATTGATTTCCTTCATAATTTTCAATCTGATTTCAGTTTGAAAAAACTGTAATTTTCAATTATCCCCTTCTTTGTATTATACAAAATAATGATAATTCAGTAATAACTATTCAATTCAATTCATAAAAGTATGTAATTTTTCATCAATGTTTCTTTATGACGTTATCACGTAAAACTATCGTCCGTAAACGGAATTTACAGACAACCATTTTTTTTTTAAAGAAATTGCTACTCAGATTTGGATTTCTGGACAACATTATTACTATTTGAATGTTAACATTTTTAGTAGGTATTTTATAGTAGGCATTTTAGTACGTATTTATTTATTATTATTATTTTTTTAAATTTATTTATTTAAAGTCGCTTAAACAGCTTTGGCCATGCGCGACTTTCATTGACACTCACTGATCGCAGCACTAATACACTATTTCAAAATGTTTGGTATCTTATTATAGGAGTATGTATATTAATTTTTTTATAAGACGACAACTTTTAAATATTAATCGAAATTAATTTTGACTATTTAAAAAAGTTCATAATTTTAACGGTTTAGTTTATCCGAGGAAGTACACAAGAATTTTTTTTTTCGAGTTGAGTAATAGTGCGTGAGACTATTTTCTAAAAAAATAGCAATACAATTTATTTTATAATTGGAAGCATTAAACTAGAATGAAAAAGTAAGAGAAAACTTGCAACATTTCCAACGTTTTGGCTTTAAGACGCACTATTTTCACAAATTCATAATTTTATGAACGATTGTATAAAACTGTTACAGAAAAAAAATTTATTTGGTAGTTAATAATAAATCATTTATACGATCAAATTATTGATTTACTATTGATTAAGTCACGGAATAAACAATTTATTTTTTTACCGTAAATTTTTACGTGGAATGTTGAATTGACAAGCATTGATTTACTTTTTATGAGTTACTTTGAATTTTGTAATTTTTTTCAAAAAATTGACATGATTTACTTCATATTCTACATAACATAATAAATGCGTGTTTCATAAATGGAAACCATAAGAATACGTGTAAAAGTAGATAAATTTAATAACTACATACTTAATTCTTTGTTCTTGCTTTGATACAGATACTTGGCAATCAATTATATTCATATACAAATGCTATAAACATCGTTCGTGCGTCATCATTATTCGCATAACTGACTGTCCTCGAACACATTATTCAAAAAAATATAAAATTTTGTTGCAAATACGATCAATTATTGCAAATTAGGTAGTAAGTCACCAGCAATAAAATATGTTGGGGATTGCAAAATATTTAAGCATAAATGATTAAAATTTAAAAGTTTATAGTTTGAATTTGTTATATAAAATTGTTCATAAAAATTTTCATTTAAATCAATTATAAGAATATCGGACTTTAATTCAGGATGATTTCATCTCGACATTCAGTTGTAATTTTTTATAGTTTATGCAATTATTTATATAATATATAATATATAATATATATATATATATATATATATATATATATATATAATATATCAATTGAAATTAGAAAAAAATTTATTCAAATATAAAATTTAATTTCTTAAATTCAAATAGAAGCCATATCATTTAGTTTTATTATTCTAGTATTTTCGCATTAAAATATTCAAAATAGACTAAAATTCATTTTACTATAAGATAAACGAAGTTTAACGACTAATATTGTACAGGTATGCATTGAATTTTATGGTCTATTAATATATCTCGGAAAAACAATTAGTGTTGACCAAGCATAAAATTGCAATTAAAGTAAGATTCTCACCTGATCAAAAAAACAACGCCGGTTATTCTAATAAAATTTATGAATGAATTTCAAAGTACAATAAGCCCAAAAACCTTGAACTCTTACGTAAAAAATATAATTAAAATTTAGACGTGCTTTCTTCCCATCAAATCGAAGTTTTTTTCCTTCTTAATTCATACATACGAGCACATAGCTCATATTTATCTTTATTATCTATATTTCCACGTATAATTATCATCGCTATTAACTTTATAATTATATATTTCTAGTAATTAAGAAAGAAAAATCTTAAAAACATTGTAGATATTCAATGCAATTATTTTAAACTGAACACTGGCTAGTTCGTTTTTTAAACAAAAGATTTTTAAATATTTTCAAGCGATTCTTATAATTCAATTTATTAAAACCGCATTGATTGATTTATTTGCTGTTTTTTTCATTTATAATTCTCTCAATACAGAAAACTGAAGTTTCTTGAACTGATTGTAACTGTTCATTGGTACATAGATAGGTACAAATAATTTTATCATTCTCGTTGACGACAACAAACATAACGTGCTAATGTTCTCTCTTCATATAACAATGTTAATTGTTCATCATAACAAGAGGCACTGTGTTACGAACTACATGGAATTTATAAAAAAAAAATTAACTAAAAATTAACATCACATGGTTAAACGCTAAATTCCTTTATCCATACGGTTGTAATAATAACGTCCTTGAGAACAATGTTCTTAAAAATATTTACAATACCATTTATTATGTTTCACATGCATACGAATAAAAATTCAATTGGAATGCGCTGAATTTTATATTTAAATACGTTATAATTGACCCTCGCCTCGGTTGGATTCAATGATTTTTTATGTCGTGGTTTTCTGAAATATTATGAAATTTTTTTACGGTAAAATTATTTATATAAACATTATGATTTTTGATCTAATTTATGATATAGTTTTAAAACTAAAAAAAAAAAAAACAAAAAAATTAAAATTATAACAAAATGAAAAACCGACTTCAAAATAAATAAAAAGTCTGAAACAAAAAATGCACTAAAAGGTAATAAAAATAATTGGGTATCCTTGCCAGTGTCCACAACTTACAAACTATTAGGATGATATAATGTACAACTATTGTTATTTTTGGAATTAGTGTCAGCCGAGAATAAACGACTATATTGGTACTAAGCAATAAACGAGAATACCTTATAAAATTATTTTTCAAATGAACTTTTATACAATTTATTAGTACTGTTACAATATCTAGCGACCTTTAAACTACAAAATACCAATAACCAACTAAACCTTTTTACAAATGAACATTAATATTTATTTCCTTGGCTGACACCAACTTCAAAAATAACAATAATTGTACATAAGATCACTCACAATAATTTGTAAGTTGTAGACACTGCAAGGATACGCAATTATTTTTTTTACTTTTTAGTGCATTTTTTGTTTCAGACTTTTTATTTATTTTGAAGTCGGTTTTTCATTTTGTTATAATTTTTATTTATTTCTCGATTTTTAGTGATCTGAAGTTTCATAACTGATTTTATTTCTTTGAATATGGGTAAACCTACTAAACGCGCTACTTATATGAGGCAGCGTCGTTAAATGTTAAAAGTTACTATATTATCCCGTTTTGCTATTACGGGTTGACATTTTTTGCCTTTAAATGTAATGAAATAGCTAAATGGAATACTCTTTCTAATAGAAAAAAATTATCAAAATCCAATGATTCAGTTAAAAGTCACTATTTCATCCCCTATTTTCGTCCTTAGCGGGTGGATTTTTTCTTCAAATTGAAATGTGAACAATTTAAAGGTACGATGTACGTAATAGAAAAAAGAATATCGAATTCGGGTTAGCCAGATAAAATTATTATTTCATCCTTAATTTTTAACCCCTTATGAGTGGAGTTTTTTATAAAAAATGGATATAGATTAATTTAAAAGTACGATGTACGTAATAGAAAAAAGAATATCGAATTCGGGTTAGCCAGATAAAATTTATTATTTCATCCTTAATTTTTAACCCCTTATGAGTGGAGTTTTTTTTATAAAAAATGGATATGAGATTAATTTAAATTTATGTTCTACCAATAAAAAAGAATTATCAAAATCGAGCTATCCAATAAGATGTTAATAATTCATCCCTTTGTTTTCAATCCCATAGAAGTAAACAAGTTCCTTTAAATTTAAATGGAACCACACGGGAAGCACTAGCTTTCAAATAAAATAAGAATCATCAAAATCGCTTCACTCAGTCGAAAATTCTGTGGTAACAAACATAAAAACAACATACAGTCGAATTGAGAACCTTCTCCTTTTTTAAAATCGATTAAAAATACTTAAATTTTTAAATAAAACATAATTAGCATTAAAGATGGAAATAGAGAAGAAGAAATCAGAATATCTTTGTATTCAATAATAAATTTGTAATTATAAACCAGAAACTAGAAACTTTCCGTTTTGTAAATTGAACTTTGAGTTCCTATCTTAAAAATAGCTATGATTCATTAGTACAACAAAAGTGAGAATCGTAATTTAAAAAAAAAGTGTACAAAATGTTTCATTTACAACAAAGACCTGCTTATTTATTGTAAGCCATTCATTTATAACCATCCATTTAAAATAGCTACATACCTACCAAGATTAAAAAAAAATAAATTATTCAAAAACTCTCTTAAACAATTCGCTGCTCACAATCAAAAGCAAAAAAACGACATTATATTGTTTATTTAACAAAAACAGAAAACTTTTCCTCTACCATCATCAATCATTATCGCTTTTTTTTTTCTCGTAATTAAGATTCAATAGTCATTTGCTTGAACATCGCATTGTGATAACTGATTAAATAATAAAGCAATAAGGGTACCATACAAGTGAAACATTTTGATTGATTTATTGATCAATAATTTTACGAATCATTAGCATTACGTTCTTTGTTTCCAAGACCTTTGTCTTTAAAAAGACTTCTTCAACAGTTTTTCAAAATTAGCATTGACAATTAGAATATTTTTGATTACGTCTCGAAAATATTGATTTTGATGCATAACATTGAGAAATCTTTGTGTTTATGCTAATTTCATTGCGGTATTATTTTTACTTTTACGGTTTTCAATGACTCATTGAATGAAATAATGGATTTGAGAGAAAAAAAACGTTTTATTACGATTCAAGTTTATTTTTCTTTATGTTAAATGAAAAATAATAGTTCACAGTTATTTTTGAAGAAATCATTATATATTTTTCCTAGATAATGTGTATTTTTTCAGACAGCTTGAGTTGAGCTGAAACTTTTGATTTCGAATAATAGGGGAGAGTCGAGTATATTGTGCCACCAGATAAATTCTACCACCTTCAAACTTCTTGTTATTTTTTCTATGCTAAAAATACAAATGTTGATAACCGATTTATTTGTTGGCTACTGCTATTATTTTTGTATCACTAAGAAAAAAAAATACAATAAGAAGGAAAATACAATACGTAGGGGTAGTACAATTTTCTTGGATCAAAATATTTGACTTCCTCTACATTGAAAAGCTGAATACTAACATTTTTCTCTCATAAAATGGAGATTTTGTGTTGAAACACAACGACTCAATTTTTAATATATTGAATAAAAACTGTAATGCACTATTCTAAGCCCTTAAAAGGTAAATAAAAAATGATTTTTCGAAAAATAAATAATATAAAATAAAAAAAAAACACACCTACCTAAATACCATAAAAAGCAATATCCATATGCAGCTAAAGTATTAAACTCAACCGATCTGAGTTTTGTCTTTCATTTAGAAACATAGAAAAGCAATCCGTATGTAAACTTCCAAGTAAAATTCAATTTATTTTTTCTTTCTTTCTTCGCTAAACACATTTCTTATAATATCTAGTGCGTGGGAACGATGATAGACACGAATTCTATGCGGTTCATCAATCGTTAATCGTTCTGTCTAATGTGATATATTTTATCGACCATCCATATGCGCTATTTTACGAATGACGTAATGATAACGATTCCATTATCGCATAAAAGAGGCTACTTTCACTCGAACTTATTGAATTTGTGTTCTTTTTGTACTAAAGTAGGTATCTTTATTGTAAAACGGCGTAGATATAATTTATATTAAAAGTTAGCAACCAACCTACACGTGCTATTGGCTATTATTATTTGATTTTTTTCAAGTATTTTTATTTCTAACGTAAGTGTTAAGCAAAACTAGGCCATCAGCAACCGTCGATATCGAAGTGTTGGGTGTGATGTGTCTGATGTTAATGGATGATTTTATTCTATACAATAATAAATTATTCATTATAGTATTTTATAACGTAAAAAACGACTTAAGTGCGATGTTGAGTCAAAAAGGAAATTGTGAAATTAATTTAATTATTACGAATGCCTAATGCAGATCATTATGTAATGATTAGTTTAAAATTGTTTATTAGATTTTATACATACTAACTTTAACTATCATAGTAAAAGTCTCTTTTTCAAATTTAAGAACTTCAATAATATTAAAAAACTTACTATAGTGAGTTAGTTGACCTGAAGGTATTTGATTTTATAGATCTAATTGTAAGAAAAGAAAACTGATGTACACACGTGAAAAGTGCACCTTTTACTATACTATATAAACGAATATGGAAAAGTTTTTACAAAACAACTTTAAACGCTAATATTTATAAGCAATCAATGTTTTAAAAATAAATTAGCAGATACTTAATGTCAATTACCATTCTACGTGTTTTAACTTTAGAATTACCCGAAATAAATTAATAAATATCTTAAAATAAGTTTTAATTACCTGCATGCATGTAGAAGCCATAGATGTCATAAGTGGAAAATTTTCCAACTTGTTTTCAATTGGTAACCTTTTTCACGCCACTTAAGGCAGTTTTATGTCCAGTTGTTTTATGGCCTTTTAACTTATTTTTTAAAGTAACCAATGTTTTCATGTTGAAAATAGAAATAAACCTGTCAATGTTACAGGTGTAAAAGAGAGCGTAAGTCAAAGACAAACACTTACATTACATACATCTATTAAATACTCGAGTGATCCTTGAATATGTACATAGGTACCTATGTGTAAAACGCTAGAAAACACTTTCGAGAACTTTGACGGTATGTAACGGGAGCTCCGGGAGAGAAAATGTTTGTCTTAGAGTTTACCATATAGAATAACATTATAGAGGTTAAATTTCATTAATGAAAGTTTAAACCACTTAAGTATGTGAACTATTATTTCTACTTCTATCACATAAGTAGTAAAGAAAAACAGATTAATTTTTAAAAAAATTTGGAACACTTTCCTTGTGAATCCTTTGTAATTTTGTCTTCGTGTTTTGGGGAAATTTACGAAAAAAAAAATATATTAATTTAATTTAAATTTAACCATAATTTATTTAACGTTGCAACAACTTATAGGTTTATTATCAATTATTTGTTTCTATTAAAAGTTTTACTATAAAAATTTCAATTGAATATATACAAAAGGAGAGTATATTTTACGTTCAGCAAAGCGGGTAGGTAACAGATATCTATTAATATAATGATTAATTTAGTTTTTAAAAGTTAAATTATATTATTTGTCATTGTAAATTAAAAAAAAAAATAAGAAAACACTATCTATACCTATTACCTATTCATAATTGGCAAAGCAACGTATTGCAGCTTAAAGTTAAAATCCTTAGTTGAAGACCAAAAAAGGAAATATCAATCATTTCGACGAACCCTCAAGGTTTTATATTTTCACAACGAATAGAAAAGACAACCAATTTCCCAATAGTTTTGAGTAAAATATTCGCTTCTCTTTTTCTTGGCTTGCTACTCAAAGACAAAAATCCTACCTTCTCACAACCAGATGTCAAAAAGAAAGTTATATTTCAACAACGTTGATTATAATTGAATGATAATCACTAAATCATCAAACCATATGGTTAAAAACCAGAGGCTTTAATCATTGTATCTTCTCTAAGTAAATATTTTCAATTTTCTTTCAATAAACCAATTCAATGCGCCACTGCCAAAATTTCCATCATACAATATATTTCATTTGATCTATTCAAAAGATGTGTATGTAAACACCAATTGAATTATACTTCCTGTATAAATTGGATTATATAAACATATAATTTCCAATTATCCCGTTTAATCTGACTTGTGCTTAATTCTGTTAGCACAGACAAAACAAATTGGCCAATCGAACCTTTAACCTTTGCGAAAATGCAACATATTTTGTTATTATTTAATCGAGGAAATGAAATTTAATATTACAAGATATCTGAAGCATATGAGCGTTCAAGTCGAAAACAAAGAGATAAAAATTAATATTATAATAATTTAAATCGTTTATTTAAATCCAGATCGTAAAGTAGGTCAGTATTATAAAAGAGTTGAATATTACAATATATTTTCACCTTATTGAAAACGCTTTGTTATTACTTCCGTAATATTGTGCATATTAAATTTTAACCATTATATTATAAATATTTTATAGAAAAATATTTAATTTTAAGAAAGTTTAGTCTCTTATTCAGTACCTGAGTAAAGTCATAAAAAATAACTGACTTACAAAACTACTTCAAAGAATTTTTACGTTAAAGATTGTCGTTCAGTCTTTGTTTTTTAACATTTTTTTCAACGTCAAACATTTGAGATGAAATGTAACTTTTGCTTTTTTAAATAATGTGGATGAAATTTGAAGAACTTTGAAATTTATTTTTAGATTTTTGAAAAATATTTGAATTGTTTCTAAGGAGGAATCATTTTATCTTTTGTTCTACATATTTTTGTAATATTTTTTTTCAATCAAGCCGACGTTTTTATTACAAACATCAAATATAAATATTAAAAAAAATTTAAAAACTCATAACAGTGTATTTATGTGGAGTAATAACTAAGAACTAATAAAAAACTTGGCAGAAAATTTACAACTGTGCAAGATTTTATAAATATTTTAAGAATTTACATTAAACAATTTTCTATTTTTATTATTAGAATATTTCACTACCACACATAATGAAAATTTTCTACGTTACAAACACATAAAATATCAGTTAATGTAATATGGACCACTTTTGCAATCCCTTTTCTACCGATTATAATCAGAAAAGTTAACAACATGGTGTTTTTACATTTTCAAAAAAATCAATTCCAGCAATCGATAGACTTATGAAATCTACTTAAAAAATGATAAAATCTTTCAATAATTAGAATATCGTGTACGTTAAACTGTGTATCTCTTGAAAAATCTCTATATTGATTAATTTTATTAAATTTTCTACAGTTTCATAAGAATTTCAACAATTTTTTCCTTTTAAATAAATGCAAAAATATTAAGGAGGAGTCGTTTAAAACACAAACTTGAATGTTACCTTTGTGCATTTAAACGACAACACGAAAGAGATTCAAAATTATTACAACATTTTGTATTCGAAATGGAACACGACCAAATTGTTGTCGTGACATAACACAATAATAGAACTGCAACAAGAGCAAAACAACCACACAAGAGAAATGCACAAACCAAAGATTTAAAATTATGTTTTTTCCTTAAGTTTTCTAAAGTCTTGCAGAAGAGCCAATGCAATACTTAATTTTATCGTTGTTATGCAAATAAAATGGGATTAAATTCTGTTAAACAGTAGGAGAGTAATGGATTTTTATGATTGATTAACTGCAAAGGAAAGTGAAAAAGATTTATAAATTTGATGGATTCTGAATGAGATCTCACCTTGAAGATAAATGGAAACAATAGCGACGAACTAAATGCATATTTGTAAGTAAAACAATTTTAGTTGTTGTTATTGGGCAATAATTTGCACACGATTTTGCATTTTCATCACCTTTAAATTGAATCAATTTGAATTGAACGTTGATAATCAAAACGTGCAGTTAAGAAATAACCCCTCAGAATGATAGTGGAAAAAATAACTTCATTCTATATGTTACCAGCATACATGGCGTTGCCTGGATTGAATATATATCGAAACAACTAAAAAACTTTTCTATAAATTAACAATACTAATTGATATTTGTCTTACCTATAAAAACGATTTCTTAAAATTAAGAAAAAATTATAACTTACATTTATCTTTTTTAAATCTTATAAATATAATTTTGAATAATCTATGGGCTCATCCGGACATTCATCTTTGAGACTAAAACAATTGTAAGTATACAAAGATATATCAAACAATAAGACTCCAATAAAACAATTCAATCAAAATCAAGATAATCGACAATTTACGTATAGTCTTCCATGACAAACCCATTATATCTCACCACAAATCAGTTAATGTGCGAATTTAACGATCATTTTAACACCTTCATCTCTCTCATCTCGACAACTCTCGAGAGTTTTGATAAAAATCTTTTGCTCCAGTTAGGCAATAATGTTACTATTATATTAATGATCATCATTAGTATCGTTGTGCTATTCTGATATGAACGATAAAGTTCAAACCGTTAGCAGATTTATTGCAAATTATTATTGGCCTTAATAGGATATATAACCTTGGACGAGTTATATAAAATTGATATTATAATTTTTCTATTATCTTGATCGATCTCATCGTTTGTGTATCGATTGAGATAAATACATTTTTCTTGTTCGGGAGAAAGTACATTGTCCTATTTGAGAACTTGATTATGAAAATATAATAAAAATTAAATGCGCTACTATTAGACTATATGCCCTAATGTTTTCTGTTCTTTACATTCATTGAAATCACCGTTACAATTGATTTGTTTTTAAAATATTAATCAACGAATTCGTGATGAGGTACAATTACTTTTTACTAATATACGAATTAAGCACTATTAATCAATTTTATGTTACTTAAATAAGCAATAGATAGCCATTTGATAGAAATTGCCTATAGACATTATATTTAAGTAATTATACGTTCAAAGGTTTAATATACCAAATATTATACCTTTTGAAAAAAACTATTTTGGAAATGCACGCAGAAAAAAGCTCATGTTAAGGCTTCATTAATCGAGCTAATAAAATCATTCAATTAAGTAAGTAAAGTGATTAACTATGTTAAAAATGATATGACCTTAAACTTATACTAGTTAATCTTAATTTCTTTCTTATATAATCGTGTAATACTTACAATGTTAGTTCATGCAAAACTAATGAACTGTTAAACTGATTTGAATATATCTATTACTTTTGATAGATTGTTCTTTCAAGAATGTATTAAACTGTATCATCATCTGATCTAAAACAGACGTAGTGTAATTGTAAAAAATTCTGTACAGTTTCCAATTACTTGACTATATTAACGCAAGCTTTTTTTTCAAAAATTAATGTTTATTCTGATCCAATATTCTTATTTCTCCAAGTTATTAACTTTTTCCGCAATCCCTTTGAAGATTAATTGGCACAAGTACATCTAAATGACTCAATTTACAACGCAGAAAATTAAGATTTCCCCACCATCATTTGTATTTATTACTATAATCATAGAAGTGTTTTTTAAGTTTGTGATTTATTTATGATTTAATCAAACGACTTCAATATGACATACAAATAGACTAATGGCTATGAAAATAATACCCAGAAAAATAAAAGAGATCATTGTCATTACAGCAAAATACTGTTGTATTTCCGGTGAGAAGAATATAAGAGTTAAGTCTAGTAGGAAATTTTTAAAATTATAATTAGAAAAACCGTTATGTAACATATCGTCTTTCAAAATTAGGTAATTTCAATCAGGAATCATAAAAGAAAGAGATTGGTATTAAATAATAAAATTAGGTAACTAAGTAGTATGCAATTAGAGAATTAAATATACAATTGAAATAATATGTGAAATATAAAAAGGGAACATCTTTGAGAAGTCGATTTTTCTCAACTAATTAAATTTAAGTAAGACTTGTCACTGATGATCTGATAAAAAAATGAATTCAATGTAAAAATATCGATCGTTTGATAAATTTTGATTTTTCAAGATTAGTTCCAGGAAAGCTTTTGATAGAATGAGGTCAAATATTCGAAATTCTTCTAACATTTTCTTTTAATCTCCAAAACGAATCAAATTATTCACTGATATTATGTCAATTATAAGAATTCAAAACTTTGTTTTTATAATATAATACATACAAGTGAATTAGCATAAATCACATTAAGTTATTAACGCCTATCTTGTCTGTTAATGCAGGATCCGGGTTTTTAATTCTTGCTGTCATAGTTTGAATATATAGACGAAACCTTTGTTTTTTTCCTTTGTCTCGCGTTTTTAAACGAAACTCTATCATCGTTATAATCTGACATGTTGAATACGATTACGTTTTAAGCCGTTTTAGGCTTTTGTGAATTTTTTACGAGAATGTCTACTGCATTAAAACTCATTGACTTTTGACCGGAGTATAAATGACTAACTCGCTTTGCATGATTATAGTTGTAAATGTGTGCTAGCTTAATGCATGTTTCCTCAAGTTCATGGAAGCAATAAAACGTAACCTCGTCCCAGACATAAATTACAATAAAATTTCAGTGAAATGACATAATAGATTTGAATTACCTAGTGATAGCTCACTGAAAATTTCCAATAAATCATTTGGAATCGCGCATTACGCGAGGGATAATGCAATAACTATGATACTTTAACACATGACTAATCGATTTGAATAAATGGTATTGAAGCATTCAATAAGATAATTAATAGTTAATTTTGATTGATTGTGAGTTTAAAAAGTAATTACACGAGTTGTTCATTGAAAAATGGAACAGATTGAAACCATTGCTTAAAAAATACAATGTTTATAGGTACATAGAGATTTATTTTTTAAATCCAAACTTTTTACTTTTTTTTCTTTAATTTTATGTGAGTGAAATCACGGGTAGCCACACGTATTAGTACATAAAAATATCGAGCTATAGATTTCCCGTTTACTAACCGTATATTTCAGTTTTAGACGATTGATTCTCATACTAAGATTATTTAAAATATTTTTTTTAAGTAGAATGAAATTAGGTAATTGTATCGACATTTTCAAGTTTGAACTTGAGACCTTTTAACCCCTCGGCCAAGAATGGCAAGTTTGACCCGTTATTGTAATTTTAGGCCAGTTAATGATGTTCACGATTCGAACTCGAATCAATTTCGGACCAAACCTAATAATTTAAGTTCACAATTTTAATATTGAGAATCTTTTTTTCGTTTGCAATAACTTAAGAAATAAATTATCTATCTTATTTTAGATTGACGATAAATTTTATTATATATCCACGACACGATTTGAAACACTAATCTCAAATGTTTAAAAATAAAACCAGTTTTATAAATCTAGTCATTTATAATTATTAAGCTAGTGAAAAGCTTGTATATGCTTTGTATAAATGTAATAATTACTAGTTGAAGAATGGATTTTTATGAAATCTTCATTTAACGAATTTAGCGGACAATTTCTCTGTCTATTTAATTTTTACTTTCTTCTTTTACTACTCTATTATACTAATTTAAATTTTTCCCTTAAGCTAATCACACCTATAGCAGAATTAGCACTACAATTTTGGTGACGAGAAAAAATCAACACATTTAGTAAAAAAATTCACTTGATATTCGTTTTGAAATTTCTATTTCTATCAAATATCGTTTTAATTAGATATAATCAACTAATTGAAAGTTACCAATGGATTTGAAATTGCGGCAGACAATATTTTGTGAGTTTTTTATTTATTTGATCGAATAAAACGTTTATGTTAATTTATCAAGTAAAAGTTATAGCGTAAATACGAAATGAATAGTATAAATATTAGAATTAAAATGTGTCAAGTTAGAAACGAGCCATAATATTTCTAATTCATCTTATGTTAGTTAAATAACGTTTTTTCTTGAATTTACAAACGTAGGTGTTATGATGTATCAATTTGTCTTTAAAAATGCATCGGTTGCAGAAACAAAATTTTTTCGAAGTTCTTCTCTGAGAAAAATCGCCTACGTAACGATATGAATAACGTGATTTTCGTACGTCCGCCTATTTTCTTTATAATTAAACGTTTAACTTTTAACTTCCCACATCACACACAACTATCAAACTCATTCTTACAAAACCGTCATTAAAAAAATTAAAAACATCTTTTTAAGGCTAATAATTAAATAATCAGATTAATATAAAAAATCAAGTCTAATGTTCCATCATGTAAAACTTTTTTCAATCGAATCGTGGGCTAGTCTCGATAATTTTTATCAAAATATTGCAAAACCAACAATCTTCCCATTTAATAAGTAAGAAACAGGCTTTGTATTAAATTTCCTACATCCACATTAACGGGGTCAAGGCAGCTTTTGACTCTTGGGCGTGATTTGAGTGCTATCAGCTTTGGTTGCTTAAAATAATTAAATTAAATCTAAATGAAACCTTTTAACTACACTGACGTGAGCCAAACAAACAACGGTATCAACACTTTTTAAGCCTTTTATGACTTCATTTTTAACCTTCGTCTAATCAACTCAATGAGTATGAATATACGTATAACAAGATTTTAAGAATCGAATAAAGCATAAACTGATGGATTAACACAAAATTGTGAATCATACAACGTTACATGAAGCATTTAATTGATTTTATTTGATAAAATTATGTAATTATTACTCGCATTTGCGTGAAAATGTTTTTTCTCATCATGTTGTAGTGTGATAAAAGAATGAACGCATTTGAAACTTGTAACTTTTGTGTTTAAAAAATAAGTTCTTGTTCGAAGAATTATGTCTTAATAAACCAGTTGAAGTAATTAATGTTTCAATTAAGAATGAGTGATGATCGCGTTGGATATATAGCTTAAAAACAAATGGGTTTCTATTGTTCCAAATAAAAAATTTTAAGCATAAAAAAAGTACATAAATAATCTTGGTTTTTGCTTTTAAATTTTTTTATATGACTCATATTGTTTAGATAATTTTTCTATCTGCCTTGCTATTTCTATTTTTATTCTTTTGTATTTAAATTTTTTTTTGTTTTATTAAGGTTTGCAATAATTACTAACGAAATCATAAGTCTGAGAAAATGTTTGTTTTTTATTGAGATTCGAACCTAGGACCATTAACATCCAGAGCAACAATCAACGAAAGACAATTAAATAAATGATTCATCAAGTCAAGTAGTTTGACATTTTTTTTTATTAATTGTTCTTGATATTATGACTTATAAATGAAACAACTTGCCAAATTAATGCTTGAATTAATTACATTTTAATATTAATATTAGCTTCAAGTTGGATTTAAATCAGTCAAATTTAAGTCGAGTAGCTTGAATATTGAGTCAAGTAGCTTTAATATCAAGTCAAGTAGTACATTTTTATATTCATGCAACCATAGCGATTTTTGATGATGATTCAATGATGAAGTAAAATAATAACTTAAATTTTAAGTAAGTTTCTTGCAAATATGAAAAATGTAATATGATTTTGATGGTATCTAGTCACTAAGCTGTCAATAAATTTTCACTGACTCTGAGTGAGCTTTGACCCACCGAAGAAGTACAACCTTGTTTCGAAATGGTTGTAAGGCCGATTTTCTCGTTTTCATTTTGTTTTGCATGTTGTGTCCTTAGGGTAACATCGACATACTTAAGGCTTTTCTTATTTAGTGCATATTTTACATATCTCGCTTAGAAATGACCAAAAATGAAAATAAGTTTGAAGTTTTTCCAATATATGAAAAATGGCTTGTCCTACCTAGCAAAATTTGAATAAACTGAGAAACGAGTTTCTCAAATATCTCCATTAATTTTCTTCTAGAAATCGAATTTTACTCTCTCGAAGCCTAAAACCATAGGTGCTGCATAAAACCAGCTTTATGCATACGATTTTGAATGAAATCGTAACTTCAAAAAGTAAGTCAAGTGCACTGCACGATTTTATTAGTTTTCACTTTGCATTTAGCTAAACAAAATGATGTATGCGTATATTAAATATCGATTCATTACGATAAATAGAAACACCAATATTATCCATTAGGAGGAGGAGCACGATAGTAAAATCGTCGCTTAATTTCCTTCCAAACTGGTTTCTATGTCATTCTAATTCCCAACAAGATTTTAACTGCGCCTCGAACAACACGATGTGCTACTAAACAGCTACTGTATTTCTACATTTCAATTTTTATATCGAAAAAAAAATTATAAATGCTCTTCAAGCATTTAATTAACATCACTTTTTCAATTCTTCCGTTTCTTCTTCCTTTTATAATAGGTTTGATTTAGCAGTTTTACTTATTTAAATGGAAAGTGGCGTGAATGTCAGTTTTCCTATGTGAATTTTGCTTTGTAACACATAAAAGTGGATCAATTTAAGGAAAATTAAATTCAATTTCAATCATTTTCAATTTCTTAAGAACTTTTTCAAATTTTTTAATTGCAGGAAGTCCTTTTTAAATATAATCTGAGAGTTCTTTTCTGTTTAAATTTCACATTAAATGTTTCTATATTAAGAAATTTATCGATAAGACTAACAATTCAAGTAAATGCAGATTGAATTGAAATTACTCAAAATGTACACGCTCTTTTTGCCTTGAAGGCTGGAGCCGTGGTTATTAGACACTGCAAGTTATTATAATAATATTTTCTAGTTTATTTTAATTTTTTTAACTCTCTCTTTCATGCATTGAACCTCAAAATGTCAATAGTAAGAACACATCACACATGCTAGGAAGAAATAGTACGACGAGATTGAGACGAAAAGAAAAATATTTTCTATATAATTAATAATTTCTCATCTCATGTCGATGTCAAAATATTGTTAAAAACTTTCTCATATTTGAGATATTTTTTTTAAAGGAAGACACGGTCTTCCTAAGGGTGCACTTCCGTCTTTTAAAAAATATTTAAACTTGCAATATTAAAAAAAAATGATCTTCACTTTCACATAGACGTAAATAACATTTCGTTTAACTTCGTCAGATTTTATTTGAGATAATCATTTTTATAACTTAATACGCTCGTCGAAAAATATTACGAAATTTTTATGATCTATCGAAAATAATATTCCCGTTATATTTTTCGTACTTACATCTTACTATATCTAATTACGAATGGTTAAAATTTTTCTTCTCCAATACGTCACGATACATCAAAACATTGAAACATTCAATTTAAGTGTATTACATCTATCAATATTTTTCAAGCTATTGATCACGACAATACAAATACCGTAAATCGAACGGTAAAGAAACAAAAAACTTGAAATAATAAGAAAAAATTATTACATATCTTGTCCTCTTGTAATCTATCAATAGTTAGTCATTTATCAAAAACAGAAAAATTATAAATAATATCAATTGATTGATCATTACGAAATCATTTTGGTGGAATCTTTTTTCAATCATCGTTTAAAAGAGGAAACATAAGAGATTTATTAAAATTATCTTTCATGATATAAATTTTAAGATACCCACACGAAAGGTACAAATTTTTTATATCAAAACACACAAATTTAATTAATTTAAATCAAAAGATAACACCGTTATATGCAAATATGTTAAACTTTTTAAAGATGTAATATTTTCTTGAAATGTAACGATGAATTGACAATATTTTTAATTTGAGATCTGCATAATGGATATCTCTTTACAATTAGACATACTGGAAACACTATGCTTAAGAAGAATAAAATTAATATTTAAATTTTGTATTATCATTATGAAATTAGTTCCTAGTCAAAATTAATTATAATTACGAAAAATTTCTCTTGAAAATTCATATCTCAAAGCTATTTCTCGTTTATATTTTGTTCTATCGATTCGCCATAGTACTTCCACATCGGGCAAATAAGTATTTAATTTTTGAAAAGTGAAATTATCATTGAATTGAAAGAGTTCGACTCAATGATCTAGTTGTGTCGTTTCATTGATGAATTTCTACTTATGCATAGTTTCAACTTTGGAATTTCAAACAGATTATTTTTATGTGTTTGTGTCTGCAAACAGTGCGACGTACAATTGTAAATATACTTTGAGCTAGTCAGAACTTCCCCTTATACAGGAAATGAAGTCACCCTCCATGAAACATAGACGTTCTTTAATGTTTTAATGTGTGTTTTGTACGCTCTGTATTTAAAATAAATTTCGAAACATACATATGATAGCGATAATGAACAGGTGGTTATTAACATCCGGTATTCTTTTTTACTATTATTAAAGAATTGATAATCTTCGGTATTTCCAATATGTATAATATGCTATATATTTTTCATGGAAAATTATTTTTCTACAAAAAAAAAATAATTATCCAACTTAATATATAAAAACGTAACAAATTTTACTTAAAGATTCACTACTTGATTCCTTATTTCCCATTAGGGATTTTCATCAAACTAATAGGTATATAGATTGATTTTTTAAAAATATTTTATGTAGCTTTTAACGATGTGACGTCAGAAGTTGTTTTACAGTCTATAAATTCCCTAATTTTCAAGTGTGTTACAATTCTATGGACACAACATTTTAGTTATCTTATCAATCTTAAAATTTAGGTCTATTATCAGTCTTATAAAAACTAAAATGAGCCGTTGATTTTAAAAGAGGGACAAGTCCATTTTTGAAAAAAAATTGGTTGTCTGTAAATTCGGTTTACGTGATAGTTAACGTATAGTTTTACGTGATAACGTCATAAAGAAACATTGATGAAAAATTACTTACTTTTATGAATTGAATTGAATAGTTATTACTGCATTATCATTATTTTGAATAATACAATAAAGGAGTTAATTGAAAATTAACAATTTTTTCAAAATGAAATCAGACTGAAAGTTATGAAGTAAATCAATTAAATCTTATTAAATTGTAAAAAAACACACACAAAACATGTTGTCTAGTATTCAACAATTATTAAATACGAGACGTAGCTTATTGTAGAAGTTCTCAAAGAAGCTCGCGTGGCGGCGTTTCAGTAGCAGAACTCTATCGTGCCTCTCTATCGCTTGTATAGCGTTCTCGCTTGCACGCACAGGCTCAAATGGAACGTGACACTTTTTCGTACAGGCTGCCCATGTTAATCAATTTATAAGACGTTATCACGTCAAAAATAGAGAGAGATAATGGTAGTCATAAATAAAACATGTTATCATCTTTTTATGAATGTACAATTGAAGACTGGACATCAATATTGGCCTAAGTGCCAAAAACAAAAAAAATTGAGTTAGACCCGAAGAAACAAGCTAATGTGCCATTGACAGCAATGTAAAAAGCAGGCTTAACACCATGATCATTAATAGTAATTATTAATGTATTAGGTTAATGTATGTATTAGGTTGTTGACAATTTTTTTTTGGGCACTTAGCACAGTCCTCAATTTATAGTGTGATATAAACCATTCTAGTATTTGGGAGGTGAAAGTTTTAGATCCTAGAAGTATTGGATATGTTACTGAAATGTAAATCTGTCAATTTCTCACTATAACAAAAATGGACTTGCTCCATTTTCATAATAAACGGCTCAAATATTGATTAAAAACGCATAAACGTGGTGACATTGGACTACCGGATATATTTTTTTTGCAAAATCGGATTCTACACCTTTTCAGTCGTACACATAAGTTGTCAGGGGAGCGGGATACTTTGAAAATGATGAACCCAATTATAAACGTTTATATCGTACTCATTTACATTTTAATTCAATACAACTCTTAAAATTTGTTAATGAAATATTTTTATAATTTGATGAATGTAAATCCCCTAATTTTGGATTTGAGTATTCAATTTAAATCTCGAATTTAAAAAATATAGTTTTTATCAAAGAAACAAATGTGAAGAAGAATATATGGGCAAATTGGTCACTTATCAATAGGAATTTACCAAGGCAAGTAGCTGGACATTTGTTTAAATTGTGTTTGATGTTTTGACTTGTAAATGAAATAACTTATGAAAAGATGACTACTAGAATTATGCTTGATTAGATTTGATGCCAAAATATCAATCTTTGACTTGACTTGATTTCAAATCAAGTAGCTTTGAAATCAAGTCAAGTACCGAGGTTTTACTAAGGAATAACTCAAATCTTGTATCTGTAAGAGAATACAAATATATATTCCAATGTCTGTATTATTTCTAAATGATTAGTTCGTAGGATACTTAAATGAGAATTGATGATTTATAGATTTTAAAAATTTCACTAGATCCTAAAAATTATCCAAAAAAAAAACTAGTTCAAAACTTTTAGTTTTGTAGAAAAGTCAACCGTACCAGTAGAGCAATACATTTTAATATTCTCAAACATTGCAGAAAACACAGCAAATATTAAATCAATCATTATAAATTTTACAATATCTACTCTGTTTCAACATAATAAGGCACATATAATTTTATTGCTAATTGCGGAAAACATTTCTTTATCGGATTAATGACAACAATTACCATAATGAAGCAAACCAAAATTTACATAATTAATATAAACACAGATAAATGACTAATCGAATCGATGGATAATACACCAATACTCATAGTAATAACCATTTAAAAAGCAATATTTAAATTTGTGGTTTCCAACAAGATTTTAAATGAGATTCTCGTTGACTATGAGGGTAATTTTATTATGACAAACTTAATACTACCCGCATACAAAGTAATTGAAAATGTTTTGTATTAGGATGATAATGTAGAGTAGTCATAGATCTAGACAAAAGGAATAATATTTACCTTCGAATGCGAAACTTGTTACCACTTCCAAACACCATTTTTGTAAATAATGCAACAGATTAACAATCAAAGAAATTATTTGCTATCACTTTTTGTTATAAAATCTATTGAAACTGGTTCTTTTTTCACACAATTTACACGAATTTCAATTAATGTTATCATTTTTAAATAAATCGCATTACAATATTAACGAGATAATGAAACGCATACATTTAAAACTGAATAACAATGTGAAACAACACTGAGTTTCTCTCGTGACCGAAGAGCCAACAATCAAACCTTCCGGCACGACGCTCGAATGAAAACTGAGCTGCTGTTGACATCACACCAAGTAAACACTCGGTGTATTTTCTCTCTCCGTGTTTTATGAAGCCGCCAAAGACTTTTGCCATAAACCGTACCAAAAATTTTTTGCGACCAAATGATTTATTTATTCAATAAAAACAAATAATATTGCCACCGATATCCAACAAACAAATTTACTAATTATTGCAGAATTTTTATTACCGATTAAATTTCTGATTTTACTATCCAAAATTTCGATTTTCCCAAGAAACTTGAGCGACAAAAAACGAATTAGATAAATCTAGTCAGGGGTTTAATTAGGCTATAAACAACTGGTTTATCCATCAAGTTCATTGTCCTGGCAAATAAAAGGCTTTAACCTTTAACTTAAAAAAAGAAGTTATATTAATGTAACATATAATCTAATAATAAAGCCAATATAAAACGCATTCGAACGCATTTATGCGAACCAAGCCCTATATCTAGGTTATTATTGCACTTATGAAAAGGCTCAAAGCATCAATTTTGTAATATTCACGTTCGCAATATGAATAACTTCATTTTAAAACTCATTTACACATTTAAATCTCTCTGATAAAGCGATGAAATGATTATGTATTTTCTTATAGTTTAGCTTTTTATATTTCGATCAATTGCTTCCCTCAATGAGGATAATTTATTTATGATTATGTAGTAATAAAGTCATTATATGTTGTAAGTCAAAATCAAACGTCAATTTTCAAATACATAGCTAATTTAGTTTTAATAAGACGGCAAATTTTCATGAGTTTCTCAACAAGAGAATGCCTTATTTATATTTAATGTCATCATAGTTTTAATTTTCATCGTGTTCATTCTAATAAACAATTGTAATAGGTATGTGAGTAATTATTAGCACGTATTTATATTTATGAGGTGAAAATATCAGATTGAACGATGATATGGGGGATTTTGAGGTGAGGACGTTTTGAAAAATGGTGCTTCTATTACGAATGCATTTGATAAGTCTCGAAAGGAAATTATTTAATTTGTTATTATAATGCTATACGTCATTCTTAAACATTATTTTTACCACTGTTTTATTACTAAGTAAATAAATACAACGAGAATTCTTGATATTTCTGAACCCAAAACTTTTTTCTGGCACTCGAAAATTTAAAATAAAATTTCCATGTTATTTTCAAGTTTATAACTTGCTTAAACTAAAATAAAAAGAAGAATGTTTGTGTATTGGGGGGCAATCTCCAAAACTATCTAAATTCTCCATTTAAATTGCCTTCACTACTATTGAGAAGGAACGTTCAGGTTGGACTTAAGCAATTTTGTTCTGCAAAAACGCATTATCCTGGTGGATCACAAAAAAAGCACAAAAAAGTTTAAGACATTCAATATAAAAATTGCCTTTTTATAAAAAAAAAAAACGAAATATGCTTTTCTTTAAAGAGTAATTTTTATCCTGGAAAAATGTATGGTTTAAGCAGGATACAACAATTAATTGTTCACCGAGGACCGAAATAACAAACGACGTTTTTTCAAGGTTCGTTCCATTTATAATTGCATGTTCCTTCTTTGTGAAGCATGCTGATCCTTATATTAGTTTTGGGCGTTTTTAAACGATACCTGTTCGGGACCAAGCACTGATATTCAAAGATTCAGGTTCTTAGGTGCAGATTCGTACAACATAAAATTAAAGGTTCATCTTGTACATAAACTCACTCATCCAGAAACAGCAAAAACTTCAATTTTTATGCTGTTTTAGGGTACCTAGGTATAGGCCAAAGAGAACAGAAAAAATATTTAACACAAGTCATTTAAATTATCCACAAGCAAAACAGGGAGAATTTATTGGTAAGACAATAAAATAAAAAAGCTTTGATTACGTGATCATAGTTTTCAAAATACATTTCGTGTTTGTCGCAGATAATCATTAATTAAATGGAAGTTAAATTTATTTAAAAACCAATTAGCAACACAATAAGACGTGTAATTTAATATTTTGTGCAAAATTTAAAACAAACATTCGATTAGTCATTCTCTTATTTTTTCTCTAAATATTTTTTACGCAAAACACGTGGAATATTTTAATAGTCCCTTGACATTATAAACTACAACACCCGCTCTTTTCCATTATTGCTTTCAATAAATCGCACAGATGGTACAACAATACCATGGCTGAAAACATTAATTACTATTTTCATTAATTTGTAGATTTGCACGAGGCACGAACATTTTGTCTATTTTCTAAAAAGGGATGAAATTAGAGCAGCTGGAGGAGTTGTAAAAATACTGTTCATCTAAGGGATATATTTCAAGGATTACATTTGTAAAACGATCCAACATAGGATAGCATTGTGCTCGTGTTTGGGTCTATGCACATATTTCACAAGGGTGCAGCTGACAATTTCTAAAATAGAATACAGTCATAACTTCACTATGTGGCACCTACACACAGACTGAAATTTTAAGGAATAAAACTTAAAGGTAATTTTAATCATATAAAATTTAATTGTCAATATCCTGTTTTAGATAAAATAATCAATAAGTTCTTCCTGTCATCGAAAACAAAAATACCAAATCTATTTTTGATATGCATTGACGATTTTTATAGGTATCAATTTAAGATTACATGCACGTATTGATATTGCAAACATTTATGAGTAATGGTTTTAAACAAAATTTTCCTCGGAATCAGTGAATCTGTTTTGAATACTAATTAGCAAATTGCCATAGAATTTTGAATCATCTTTTAACATGTCCAATCTTGTTTTAGAAGATTTTTGAATAAACTTAGGTGCAGGTATTCAACTATAAATAAAAAAATTCACTAATTAAATATCAATACAAAAAGATTATGACGTAAAATATAAATTTATCAATTAAAATAACGTATTTTGAGGATCGTAAAACTTTTCAACGATTTTTAAATATATCTTAAAACATAATCTTTCAATTTTTTTTCTTTTGGTTAATAATAAAGTTAGGACACTGTGTGAAATTAATTTTCTACTAGCCATTCAAAAGAGTCTTTTAAATTTTCAAATTTCGTTAGATAAAAAACTTCTTTACATTTATAATTAAATAATTAAAAATAAATAAACCAATTATTGTCGACGGTAAATAGCGTATTTAAAATAATTAATACGAAATTTCTCTTGGCTATCCTCTGCAAAAAAGTACAAACCTAAAAATAGATAACATTAACACCAACAAACTTTCCAATAATATCAAATTTAATCTAATTACACCCACAATTCGTAAAATTGGACTCTGTTACGAACGATCTAGATTTTCAATAATTCTTTGTATTAAATTTCAGCTATTCTTTAGAAAATCAACGCATTTATTTGTGTTGAAATAGAAAAATATTGACCCAAATCTAGTTCGATTAAATTTTTTTGTTAGTACCATTGTTAATTTGTTTAAGACCTTTGAAAAATATAAAATTTAGTCGATGGGCTGTTATAAATGCGTGATGACACGAAGACGTTATACACTTTCACCTATTCCTTATCAGTAATTATCATCTTTTTAATTTGAAGCTTCACACAAAATTATAATATATTTTGGCGCAAAAGAAATTTGTATTGATAAGTAATATAATATAGGGCCTGTTAACATTTAAAATGTGCTTAAATTTTTTTTAGGGTTCCGTGTCTTAAAAAAACATGGAATATTCATACTTGATAGGATCGCTTTATCAAGACTATTTTTCAAAGGAACAAATAAAGCTATCAAATTTAAATAAACTACTTAAGGTCTATGCTCCTCTGCTCTCTTAAATCGAAATAGTGACTACTTTCGACTATCAAATAGTGACTATTCACTATTTAGTAGTGAAAAGTATACCACTATTTGAATTTAGTGGTATACTCTGCACTGCAAAAATAGTGAATAGTCCCTATTTCAATTTAAGAGAGTAGACGTGGGGATTCATTAAGTCAAGTTTTTGAACATTTTTTTAAATGAATTGTGCTTGACAAACAAAATAACTTTTGAAATCATTGTTTGAGTTGATGTCAATCATTGCTTGACTTAAATATTTATATTTGACTTGAGTTTGACTTGATTTCAAGCTAAAATTAGGACAAGTAATTTTGAAATCAAGACGTGAATCTCTACTTGCGTAAAAACTCCGCTATGACAGCGGTTAAAATATAAACAGAGTCAATCAGATAAAGTTACGTTCTGAGCAAATACAATTTGGATACAAATTCCAAATTAATTACAAGAAAGAGAAGATTCATTTTTATATATAAGTTTGTACGGAACTATTAGTACGTGAGTCAATCTTGCACTTGTTCGGTTCTTTAAATTATCTTAAAGATACAATAAGCATAGACAAAAGTAGTATCATTAATATAAAACGAACGCCAAGGCCATTGAAATAGTGTCCTTTAATAACGGTTCTTTTTAAATGAAATAATTGCCTAGCACAAAGTTGAAAAGAAAAGAACTGATTATATCTGTATATCTATAAAGATTTGGAAATACTCTAATTGTTCGAAAGAACCAAATTTATAGTTTAGTTAGGGCTAATTACGTGTTTTAATGTTTCTTTCAGGTAAAAATTAAAAGAAACAGTTAATATTCGCTGTCCACAGTCTATTTAATTTGAACGACACATTTTTTTTCTCTCAAAAAATTAATAAATGAACTCAAAATAAGGAAATGATTTAAAAACGATATTAAACCACCTACTTATTTTTTTCTAAATAAAATCGTACCCCGTTGTTAAAAAATTTCTCTTAATTACTTGTGCATCCAGTAAAGCACGTCGATGTAGATGAAAGAAGAGTTATGCAGACGAATCGGAAAGAAACGAACGGTTTTTCTTTTTTGTGAAGTAAATTTTCTTCAGTTTCTAGTCAAAGTCTCCGGAGACAATAACAGGAAATGCTTAAAACAATGCCACATTAGAGAAATGATAATAGCCATGATCATTTTGTAATATAAATGGTATAGTACTTTCCAAGAGATAAGACAAGAGATGTTAAGAGCGATTTACACCCAACTAACCAACCATCAACTCTATCAATTTTAATCGTCATCCTCCCACACGTCTTAAATTGCATTAAGCGAAACAAAGACGAACCACCAGCAAATCTCCGTTCGTTTTTCAATTAAGAAAGCTATCCATTCAATTCAAAATGTACTTGAACTATTTATTAATTCAATTGAACTTGTTCTTCCAAAAAAAAGAAGAGTAATATTTTAAAAGTTTATCATTTGCATATAGTATTGAAAACTATTTCCATACAGGTAAATCTTAACATTGTGTCAACGCTAAGGCCATCACCGAAGTGTGAACTACATTCTGAAGGATGTTCTATTCTTCAGTAAAACTAACGGTCAAATGTTAAATATTTCCATCTAGAATTATTAAAAATGTAAAGAAAAAGAGTATATTTGTTCAAAATGTGTAAACACTCTTCAAGATTATTTTACTTCAATTTCTTGTATGACATGACGTAGCTCTTTTATGTTTCAAGCACTATGGTTGGTATATTTTTAGCAATGTCGCTTATATAGTTCTGTTTTCATTACATTTTTTTTTCTCTATCAGCTGAGTAAAAATCAACAAAACACCAGATTAGGAAAATTAATGATAAAACAATAAGGTATGAAATATCAAAGTAAGTGATGATATAAATGTTTACTTTTCATTGATAAAAATTGTTTGAAAAGTTATTCAGAATCTAAAAAAAAATAATTCTAAAAATGTTATTTATATTTACTTATTTTAAACCAATAAGACATTCATTGAATATTGTAGTATTATGAGAAAAAGAATAGGAATTGTACAACAATTTTATAAAATAGGTACAATCAACACCGACATCACTGTAAAACCTATACATTATAAGCGGGTTTATCTATATGTATAAAATAGTGAATACCCGTGACCTCGTTCACGTAAAAATAATTACAATTCTGTCTTAAAAACTAGTTGTACGGTAATGAATAAAATTTAATTTTAATATCCCCCCTCTATATAATAACTTTCAATTCAGTATTTTAGAGATAACATTATAATGACTAGAAAAAGCAAATTTAAAATAATATTATATAAACTGAGTCAGTGAAGTCAATTTTATGATTTTCTTGGCATTTTTAAAAACTGTTTTCAACTCTTAAATGAACAAGTTAAGAAACTACCAAAGCAGTGGTTCATTACATTTAGTCCAGTCAAAGAACACCGAAAAAAGCTTGTGGGGCATGTTGAAAAGAAAATAATTTTTTTCTACAGGAATTTGTCAAGTCTACGTAGGATGTAAACATACTAACTATTCCCATTTCTGCCGACCGCGCTGCTGTTTTCTACTTTATTGTTTATATCATAAAAACTTTGGGGTTCAGAGAAAAAAATTATTTTTAGCTAATTAAAGCTAATAAAATTTGGCACAAATTTGTTTCTTTTAATTTTTTCTCAATAGCTGATAGTTTCTGTGATAAACCCCCGCAAAAGTTACAAATTTTAGGGAAAACATTTTTCATCCCTGATTTTTTTCAAACTTTTGTCTGTAGCGCCATAATCTTCCATTTTACAATGAACTCTTTAAGAAAGTTGTAAAGCCCCAAATGTTTGTTTCAATGATGCCAATTTTATGAACATCATTTTTGTTTATCAAAAGTTACAATTAAAAATTATGAATCAAATTGTATTTATAAACGCAACTGTTTATTTGTTTGGTTTTATGCAAAACGGCATCAATGGATTGAAGTAATGTTTTTGTATAGGGATACTTTTTGGACCTGTGAGTAACATAGATGACTTATCCCGAAAGAATCTACGGTTTTTGTGGGGGTAGTTGTTTCTTTATTCCAATAAAGTTGCTCAATCAATTTTGAGGAAATTTGTACCAATGACGTTGTAGATTTATAATAGAATACAAGAAAATTATATTATCCTGGAAAAACACATAATTCCTGTAGGGTAGCTGTTTCTTCATCCTGATATTATTTTCAAATTAACCATCACTAACCGATTTTATTAAGTTTTTTTACTTAAAAAGTTCGATTCAATTGAAACACCACGTAGTCTATATTTTAGACTGTCGGGATTTTGAATTATTGTGATTTCGAGTGGTCGAGATCTCAGGATAATATAAAAGGATAGTTGAAATTTATTGTTTATTGACACCAAAATGTTTATCTACCATTATTATTATATTTGTACCTTGATTTCTGAAATAAAACGCAGTAAACAATTTCTCAAAAAGATTGAAACATCACCTTGTTAGGATTTTGAGTATTGGCTTTATGATTGTCGAGATTCTAGGTAGGGTAGATCTGTTTGAACGATAGGTAGATAAATAGACTAAGTCTTAATCCATATATAATTTATGTAAATGAAATTGTATGTATATTATTTTACGATATATTGTGGGGTTTTTCTGTATGACAACATAATTAAATAATCAAATAAAGCACAAGATTACATAAAAGAAAATTACCTATAAAAGTAAAAGAAATAAAACTCTGATAACGATTTTGTGACTCATTTGAGGCCAAGTGCGGCTCCGTTAAGTTTACAAATATAAAAATACAGATATTTAATTCTTTTTGTTCCAAAAAAATGATATGATTGTGAAATGAGTTGATAATGACGTTCTATGTTTTAACAAACTCTTCACATCGTCTCAGATTTTCATAATATCAACTCGAATTAATTACTCATTTTCACTTATTATTATTATGCTCATATAACACCTATTAAGCATGTGTTTAATATGAAAGTAATCAGATTGTTCGCCTCGGACCTGTCGAAAATAATTTATCTTCATTATTTTGTCTTAAACGTAAGAAAAGAAAAGTTGTAAGGTTAAATTATTACTCATTGAATGATTAAAAAGGTCAATATCCTTGCCTCTTCTCCTTGTCCTCTTATTTTAAACGATCAATAAATACTCGTGTAATTATTATTGTTACCAACATTTAAAGTACTTGAATATTTAACGAAAATGAAAAGTGAGATGTCCAATACTTTCACTACCGTATCGTACATAACGTAATTGTATTTTAAAAAAATTGCAGAAAAATTTTTAAAATTAATTTCCAAGCCTATATATGTGCGTAGAAAATGTAAATGGGGTAAACTTGAAAATCGTGATATCATTAAATGGTTTAATGTGGTTCTTGGCATCGCTTATGGTGGTTAGTTGAAAATCAAAACACAACCAAACATAACTACTGTAGAAGAAACATGAATTCATGATTAACGATACTAATTATGAATGCGCGTATTGCATGTAAGGCTTCATGCAAACAAGAAACTTCACAGAAATTAGTAGTCATTTATAAATCGGAGTTTAGATCTTTAAATTACTTGCGTCGAAAAACAGCAGGCGAATTAAAAAAAAATTAAATTAGACACTTTTAACTATTCAGCTCATAAATAATATTTCTGAAGCAGCGTGGAAAATGTTTAAGGTACCTACCTATGGGACTCCCTAATCGATATTGCTTTCCCCTTCAAAAAAATATTAATTTTGTTTAAACTGATAACTTTTTTTTTAAGTCGCTATTAAAAATGTAATGAATATCTACAGGCATAGAACGATTTTAAGAACAGTTAGAGCATCTACTGCTAGTAGTAAATATTATAAAACATTTTTTTTTAGATTAACTATGCAATTGTTCATTGTGTATAGCTACGAACAATCACGAATTTTATTCATATACTATGAAATTTTCCTTTCAAATCGATAATATTTTGTAAAGAAAACATATTCGTTTGAAGTTTCTCATTGACGTAGATCTTTTTAAATAATTTCTTGAAACAAATTTATAGAATTTCTATGATTCTAAGCCGTCAATGGTAATTTGATTAAATTTTTTATATTAAGCTTAAGCTTAAGACAGCAGTACGGGGGGATGATGACCCCTAAACTGTTTTTCAGCTAACGGGAAAAAAGCTCATTTAAGGAAATTCACTGAGTACACGCATAGTCAAGTTTACTACAAAGGAAAAGCAAGGATAGTGGATTTTTGAGCAGCACCAAATTATGAAAAAATGATTATTATCCAACAAATATTTTATTTTTCCTCGTGTCATAGCAACTTTTAGAATCAGATTTAATTTCTATATTCACATACCTAAAAAATTATACTTATGATATTTTTGATTGCAAATAGTAAATACATTACCCCGACCCTTACTGTACTGTAGCCATTATTCATTTAATAAAGCAGTCAAACTTGGATAAGCAAAAACTCAAGATACAGGGCTTTATTGCAAAGTTTTAATAAAAAAAAAAAATTTTCACACAAGTATCCCTTGATCTAGTTTTTACTTGATTTTCAAGCTACTTAACTTAAAATTGATCTGAAATCAATTCAAAGTTAAGCCAATAACTAATAATTAAATATCAAGCAATCAGAAGTCAAGCAAAGACTTCTCAAATTAAAATAAAAGCTTAATTCATTCCATACTTAGCCAGTTATTTGTATAGATGAATCTCTAGAAATTTAAGGTTGAACTAAGTTATAGAAGACCAGGAAAAAATTAACCTTTTTATACTTATAGAAGTTTTATTTCTATCATAAAAGTGGAGGCTATTGGCAATTAATTTGATGATAAACATGATAATTAGTTTTCTTTATCCCGTTTTCTAGCTCATCCAGGTTCGACTGTACTCGTATAAAGTTAGGAATTCGCTACTTGACTCGATTTTCAAAGAAACTTGAAATAATTAAATATTATTATTTGAATATCAAGTCAAGACAAGCATTAAATTTAATAAAATATTAAGATGAGGCAAGCAAAAACATTTTAAATGATTTCATTTTAATAAGAAAAATTTTAATTCATTGACTTGACTTATTAATTATTTGACTTGATGAATCTCTAGAAGTTTCGAATAGATAGTAGTCATAATTATAGAGGTTCAGGCATAAAAATGACTTTTAATTTGATGAAATCCTACAATAAGTCTTTTTTATTCCGTTTTCTCGCTCATCCAGGTTTGACTATACTCGTATAAAACTAGAGTTTTTACTTGACTTGATTTTAAAATTTATTTGAACAAGTTTACATCAAGTTTAATATTATTATTTAAACATCAAATTAAGACAAGCAATGCATACGCGAGTTATTTTATTTAAAATATCAAGCTCAATTCATTACACAAAACAAAAAATTCGATAACAAATATTATAATTGCTTTATCTTCTATGTACTTTACCGGCTTATGTCAGGCTTGTTAAAAAATTTAAATTCATACTTTCACAAGTATTTGCAGCAATTTATGTAAAATAAGTAAGTTTATTCAAAATACAAAAATGACATGTTGATAATTGAAATGTCCTTATATTTTAAATATTGATACAGGCTTTGATTTATCCGTGTCACTCCTTTCTCTTTCCATTGTAAAGGTAGTTGTAATATTTTTATCAATTTTCTTAGATATCGTCAACAATACATGCGACACGACCTTAACATTTAAATATGAAAAGAGGGCGAGACCTGGGTACAATGTTTGTACTGCATCGCAACCGTATCTACTATACAAATATATAGTACCTATATATTCTTTAGTATCTATGGCCACGTTACTGAGATAAATAATAATTTGCCGAGAAAACTGGTTTATCTCTTCGCCTAAGTATCTTTAGCATCTGCTGCATATAGACTACTTTGATACTAAATACATATTATATAGGTAAATATTAAGCACACTTTAAAGTAGAAAAGATACAAAATATTGTTCAGATTTAAAAGAAGCCAAAATTGTTTCCACTTTTTGAACGTTTATATTATGAACTTTCATTCGCTAATTAAAAATAGCAACTAATTAATACATCCCGCATGCAATTCATAAATAATTTATAACTTTTACTGAAATATCTTTAAAAATTTGGAATAATAAATAGCTATAAAGTTAATGACCGTAATATTTGATTTAAAACATTTTAAGGAATAGAATGATTATATTGCAATGCTTCAATGCGTACCATCAACAAATTAGCTGAATATTCGAAAGATTTATTTGAAATATGCTAAATTTAAAGTTAATGACCTTTGTAGTACTTCCATAAAAGTTCATTCGGTAATTTTTTTTTTCATTTTCAAAATAAAATATTCAAAAATTTTCTTACTTTTGTTTATATTTTTGGTTTAAATAACTAATCAAATAATTTAATGCTATGATAGATTGAATGTACATTTATACATAAAGTTATATATTTGAACTTTGAATAGAAGTAACGAGCTTTTGATCCAGAAGAAGACAAATATTTGAAGAAGAATTCTGTGAATGTAACATTAAATAAAAAGGACCTCTTTCACTGTTAAAAACAGCTGCACCTCCCTGATTTTCTCTTGGTGCCTTCATGATTGTAACTAACATTAATTTAGTTCAAAAAGAAATTTTCAGACCAGAATATTGTATGTCAAACAATGTATACTTAACTTTACTTTATTTGGAATTGAAAAAGTCAACAAACGACTCTTGCAATTACACTTTGTCTAGTTTAATACTGTAATGATGCAATTAAATTTCATTGCGTTCTTTAAGTATAACTAAGTAAAGAAACGAACACCTATCAGTCCGTTATTTTAGCAGAAAAGTTTAGTTAATTGTTAAAAATTTACAGAGCAAATAAAGTATTGAAAACGACTGAAATCGTAGACGACTTTTAACACAGAGACAATAAAATCTCCTGCTGATTTCCCAAATTTCTTATTACCAGTTTAACAAGAGTTATTTCAAGTTGAATGCCTTACAAAATAAGATCAATTTTTCACTTTGTTCAAAATAATTAGACTATAGTAATACAAACAAATTTACAGATAAAGAAATCGTATGTACTTAACAGATTTGCCATTAAGAAGATATTTAGCAAATAAAATTTAAGCCTTAAATTTTTTTTAAGTACATAACTCTTAACTGTTATTTTTTCAAATGAAGTTACTAATATAGCAATAATATTTTAGTATTTCATAGTGTTTAAACTGATTGGAAACATTATCCTAAAAAGATTATTTTCAAAATTCCAATGTAATGGAAATGATGAAATTTGAAAGCCATACAGAATCAGACTAAAACATTTGTGACGCTAAAAGAATTTAAATTGAATTATGTAAATCATTATCTAAATACTTTGATAAAAACGAATATAATATTTTATTCGTTTCCCAATTTTAAATCTATATAACATCATTACCAAACTTGTCTGAAGCTATTTCAAACAAAAGGATTAATATCCACTTAAGACAAATATTAAAATCAGACTAACATTGGCCTCAAGTAACTCAAGTCCATTAGATCAATTTTTCAAATTTGCACGTTGAGTGTCAACTATACACGATATTCTTTGAAAATGGCCATCACTAGATATCTGTGAAGATATTATAACGCACCCGTTACAAACACAAGCTATTTAAATGGCATTGAACTCGATTTACATTTTAATCATGTTTACAGCACATTCACATGAAAGAGAAATATAAATGGATATGTAAAAATCACATTACAAAAATATAGAATCACTTATACAAAAACGGTAAAAGTATTTGTGATCAAAATTTCAAGTAATAATACCAAAATATCCTTCTTACAAATGAGTCATAACCAGGAATGAATGGATGATACTTAATTGGATTCTTTATCATGAAAAAAATGATTAAATCTCTGTTTAAATTGAATTTTGAACAGCATTAATTATAATTTAAATTGAATTTATAAGCTGATAGGAGGATGCGTCAATGAAGGAAACATAAACATGAATCAGTTTCTTTTTTTTTATAGTTTACTTCAGCTGATTTTTCATATTTCAATGTAACGGAAAAAGAGTACAATGCATGCAAAGCGGATTTGCTTAGAAGATTTCTGTTAAAACAGATAAGTCGTCGCGTTAATTCAATTTAATTAAGGAATAGAACTGAAAGAATATGCTACAGTTATGTGTTACTGTTTATTCACAATTAATTCTGATTTAAATAAACAAAATGCCGAAAACATAATTAATTTAGTTAATTTGAGCTGAGTTTGAAGAAGGAATGAATATTTTCAATGCTAAACTCGTACTTTGCAGTTTATAAGACAAACTTTTAACTTAAACTTTGATCTAAGACGCAAATTGGTTAGTCGAAATTTTTTAAAAATATAATATGATGTTTTGCACATAAAATAGGTACATATTGAAAATGATTGCTTTATCAACAAAAAAGCTTATGTTAAAACTGTTTTAGTAGTATAAAGGATTACTGTCTTCTATAAAATATCCAAAATAAACTGTAATACTAACTTCAAACTAAATAAATGAGCCATTACCTGTATTTAGTACCCTATTTAGTGGTGTACGTTAATGATATAAATATTCAAGGTTCTATATTTGAATTTTTATTTTCAGTTGCATTAATTAAACTTCAAAAGGCCACAATTTTGAAAAATTTTTTTAGATACTGTTTACTATCACGGCTATTTTTTATTTTTCCATGAAACACGGCCGAATAGACAAACTTTTTGTCAAAAATTGCTTAAATTTTGCTTTGAAAACTTTTCGCGATTGAATTACTTACATACTTTTTTAAAAAATAGAAAAGTAAATTTTTTAAACTTCCGAGTAGTTGTATATAAAAAAATTATTTTTAATCATATTTGAATAATTTTTGAAGTAAAAAATTTACAAGAAGTTAGTAACAGCGCCTTTTTTCATATTTACTATAGAGATATAACTTACACAAAAGTTCATTTGTCGTGTTCATTAACCAAATTTTTATCAAGTAGTTAACTTATTTTACTTGGGAATAAATCCATATTTAGTCTTAGGGTAATTTGTCAACAAAGTATCAACATATTAAATAATATAAGTACTAAGTATAAGAAAGAGAATTGTTACGTTTTGAGAATGATAGAAGGATTGCAAGGCAGATCAATATTTTTTATAATTTTTTGGCAACATTCTACCAATGATCCCTCAAAGAATAGATATGGTCAGTTATTTAGTAATATAAGCGTCCTTGTGGTAAAAACATTTGGCTGACAAAAATTACATCAGATTTATAAAAACTTAATAAATGCATTACGTGTACGATTCGTATTCACACACGTTGAAAAGAAATGATCTTAAGGAAAATTACAAACATGCAACTCAGCATTTTAAAATACAAAACTAACGATGATTCATTTATTTACAAAATGTGGTTAAATAACCAGTCTTAAATATATGTATTAGTAAGAAGGCCTAATAAAAATTGACCTGATTGTCTGAGGTAGAGAATAATGAATATTTAGTAATGAAGACACTTGACAATGTAAAAAAATCATATCGAAAATTGGCAAATGAATGATCTCAATTCATACCGTGGCGGATATTCACATTTGTCGCAACTGTGCTATTCAAATTTTGTTTTTAAAATTTTAGCCCCAAATTTATTGCCCCAAGCTCTGGTTTATTAAGCCATCTGGTAAATCCCCCAAATGATTCACTGTATCAAATTTTAATAATATTAAGAGACAAGAGATTTAGATACTATATAAGAGCACAACTGAAAGTCACTCAATGACGTAAAGTGGGAATTGTGACAAAGAATAATATTTAGCATAAGATTTATAGAAACGACATCAAGTTGTTCAAGTTTCTCAAGTTTTTTTTCAGTTATGAAATTAAAAAAAAAAAACAATATAGAAGTACTAAGTATAATATTACAATAAATATTTCCTATTCGTAGGCCACCAAACGTACACATGTGTATAGCTAGTTGCCTATATATTCTATATACATTTTTACAAAATACAAGAGCTGCATAGGCCATCATTGTTAAATGATTGGCCAAAATGAAACCTTCCCTAACAAATGTTGGAATTCTTTACGTCAAATAATTAGAAAATCTTTTGAATGTTTGATTTAGTCAACACAGTTTGCTGGAGTTAAATTGGTCATGCCGACAAGTAAATTGAGGAAAAACTCAAACGAAATTGTTTTATGCAATTTCAATAAACATTTGAAATAACTTTTGTTTGATAAAGAAATGAAAATTTAAAAAATCCTAGTAGACTCAATCCATGTACGTTAAATATACGCAAAACTTTATTGTTAGTATTCATAAAAGAGGAAGTAACACTGCAAGATATATGCAACACATGTGACATTCAATGCTAAAAACAGTGTATTTTTTTTGAGAGATTGTTGAAATAGGTATTATGAATTAACTAACTGATAATCATCACTTAATGGGAATTTTATTTTGATTCTACAAAGGTAATAAATAAAAAGCACTTACGTGGTTATTGCCGAATGATTCACCACCCTCGAATCGTTGATTTCATCATTATATTGATAACCATTTCCATTATTTTCGGTGGCATGATTTTGATAGGGGGTCGGCATTTGTCGTGGCTGCAACGGAGGAACTTGTTTTTGACTGTGCCGATTGAATTTATCTTCTGATATGTTTTGATTTCGACTTGCAGAATTGCTTTGTAACGCGGACCGATTGTTGCCAATACTTTCTTCTCTTGAGTGCTGTATAAGATGATGTGGTCTTAGAGGTTCCGCGCGATATTGCCCCGAAACGGCATTACTATGAACTTTTTGACTAACAGCAACAGAAACTCGCCCGTTAACAACTAGTTTTTGCGTTGATGGATGCCTCATGCTAGCTCTTTCGGTATGAATCTGTCGATGGGCCGCATAACCCATTGTTTGTTCAATTCGATCTTTTTCATAAGAAATCGAACGGATAAAAGAATTTCGTTTGTTCGCCGCCTCCTCGGTGCTTGAAGCTCGGTGTATTTTTTGTTGCATTATCACAGGCTGCATCGGAACTTTGGTTGAATTACGATCTGATAGTTTTTGATGCATTGAATTTGAATTTGATCGCACACGTTGTGATAATCGCACTTCCATATTTCTACTGGAAACATTATGTCGCACTTGCGATTCATTTATAGATCGTGGTGGACTATATCGTTGCCGCATATTATCGTCGTTAATGATTTGTTCGGATCGTTGTCGTGAGTGATTTACTGTAAACTTGGCGTTACCATTCTCACTGTCATGTAAACGATCTTGCAGTCGTGACCAATCACTAGGAGATTCTAGTTCAGGCGGGGGTGGCGGTAATGGCTCGTCGTTATTAAAAACTTCATTTTCCAAAACGGGCGGCGGTGATGGCGGTGGTAGATCTGGACTGGGAACGCGTTGATCTTGGAATAAATCAGGAAATGCGGTTCGTAAATGTGGATTCTTCGGCGGTCGTTCTGGCACCCAGTCATCGATCGAGATTGATGGCCCCATAATAACAGGACCGAGTAAATCACTCGATAATGAACCACAACTGTTACTATGTTGATGTCGTGGAAGTGGTTGTTGTGTTGTTGGAGTCTCTTTGTTTAATTTATCGGATTCGCGTTTTGACGTTAAATTCTCACGCCAAGTACCACCTTTAGCGTAGTCCGAAGCAGAAGATGCTCGACGGGATGCTGGATGTGCACGTGGACGAGGCGGTGGTTGTGGCGGCGGTGAATGTGCTGTTTGAGGCATTGTGATCGGTTGTGCCAGCTGTGGTTCCGATCTCCAAGATGAATTTTTAGTTGAAGCAGAATGGTGCCGTTCATAGAACGATAAAAGCGCTTTCTTTTGGATAGCTTTTAAAGTCGGGTCTGAAACTCGGTGCCTTTTCTCAGGATCTAAATACGTGTAACGGGTTTGTTGGCGTTCTAATTCACTAACTCGATCAGCTACTGATAACGACGACTGGTTATGGGATTGGGGACCAAGTCTGAAAACAAAATTATAAACATTCAAAATCAATTTTATAGTAACCTAATACTTAATAGTAATTGATGATTTTATCAGCAATAAATAAAAGATATTAGCGTATATTTGCTTGATTAGCAATGCTCAAGTTCAATAGTTTAAGAAATTTTTATTTCAGTAATAAAATAAAAGGCATTTTTATTTGGATGACCATTTGAATGACTTAGCTCTTGAATTAAGAAATATTGTTATACCACCTTTAAATTATGGAAAAAAATAACGTTAAGTTTTTCAAATTTGAGCTTCGTCATTACAATGGTTAATAACTACGGTCGGATTTGTTACATTAAATTTATATAGATTAAAACCTTTCATATTAATATCCATACCTTAAGCCAAAGGACTAAAAGAAAGACTATGATACGCTACATATAACATCTTTTGAACAAATCAGATTTAAACAAAAAGATCCTTAAATAAAGAACCATATAGAATAAGATTAAATTTCAATTGAAAGTAGTGGATTTAAAATATTTTTTTTGATCATTATTTATTAATAATCGATCTAAGTGCAAGAAACTTTTAAGGAGGTATTATAGTCTAAGAATTTGAAAAAATCGAAATTATTTTTTCAAAATCCAATAGTTTATATATTCAAAAATATCTCCCTAAAAGGATTGTTCAAAATTCAAATTATTTCCGAAGTTATAGCCGTTTTAGTGTCGTGGCTGGACCAGTTGAGACGTTTAACGTAAAACTTTAAACGCGTTTTTCTCAAACTATACTTTTTTCGATGCGGTAGCCATAATATCTCAAGTTCTAATCAGCCAATTTACTTGAAATTTGGCATAAATATTCTTCAAATATCTCTCTATCGCATGAACCAACAAAAAATAAAAATTTGAACTTTGTAATATTTTTAAAAATTCGACAAAGTTAAAAAATGAGTGAAAAAATCGACCTTTACATTTGAGTAGTCGCCATTTTATAAAAAAAAATTTTTTTTTTCAGTTTTGGGGGTTCATGCAATAGCGACATTCGTACTTATCAAAAATCCATCATTGTTTTATTTTTCAAATGACTAAAAGGGTAGAAATAATAGCGACGAGGACACGGCCTTTTTTTTCCTCCCTCTACTTCAAAAACACATAACTCAATGAAAAAATTTTTCTTTTAAAATTATTTTTGTGTACTCTCTGAATATAAATAAACAAATGATAAAAAATGGATACTAAAAAATATCAAATGCTTTTTTTTATCAATTGCCAAAAAACGCTCGAAATTCGGGCCTCTAGACTAGAATACCCCTTTAATTGATCCGTCTGAGTTATTTTAATGAACCTTTTTTTCAAAATAAAAGATAAACTTTAACTCGCAAATAGCCTAGATCCTGGGGAGACACATTACAGATGAAAAAATCGTATTTATAAAGTCGACAGTTTTTATATTTGAGATTAACGTGTTCAAAAATTTAGCCGTTCAGGTTTATATATTAGTTAGAATATAAAGAACTCACGGAGAAAAGCAAGGAACCGTTTTTAAAGATTTATAGAAGATCAAAAACAAATAAGTCTTAGATTCTTCTCAAATATTGTCTAATATATCCTTAGAATGTTTTACTTTTATACATTGTGACTTGACAACAAAATCGAAAAAATCTTTAAAAATGGAAAACGGGTTTTCCCCTGTGTATTTCTTATAAATAAGCTTTTAATATACCTTTGAATACTTGGTGGTTGTTCATCTGGTTGTACAGTATAAGTATTAACCGCAAAAAGTTTCAATTTATTATGATGATTATTTCTACTTTCACGTTCTTTCCAAACGCCTTCATTAGTTTTTTGTTCACTTCCAGTTCCTATATATAAAACGCTTTCAGAATTATGTCGTTGAGGAGTTTGAACCCGTGCACTATGCGCGATTAGCTGACGTGAATTCGGCGAATTTGAATGATTATACGAACTACTAGCCACAGACACATCGCTCATAGACCCATGCCACTTAAGAGTTTCGCTCGATGATGCACTACCCGAAGATGTCGTTACAACACTATCACGTCCTTCATGTCGTCCCATATCTCGCTCACGTTCTGGAAGATCGTCCCATCCATGACTTCCATCATTTCTTATAACAACAGCCTCACTATCGCGTCGTAGCCTATCTAAAAATGGTGTTGACATTGAATCCGTGCTCGATACGTAACTGTGATATCCTTCAGACTGAGCATAGGATGGTTGCTTTTGATGACTGAGTGCTTCTTCGTATGATCGAGTGTATTCTTCGAGATCCGCTTGAGTTAGTTGTTGATATGCAGGCTGAGTCGTCGACGACGGCGAGGCTGGTTGCTCGTGATAAGATCTTGCATATTCTTCTAAATCTTTTTGACTTAGTTGAGGTTTAGTTATGTCTCTCTCGGGAGGCGATGGCACCATATAGTCTAAATCTCCAAGAGCCTTTCCCTCGCGATCGACTCGTGGTAAATATAAACAGTCATCCATTTCTTGTCTAGATTCAAACGATTCAGGTGGGATTTTTTCACAACGTTCCATTACCGTTTTTAATTTCTATAAAATAAAAAATCATTTTAATCTTAATTAAAATGAGTTTAATAATGTCTTACCGTTTGTGAGTTGGGTCGTTTCATATACGGTCGTGTGTACGTCACGACTTTTTCTTTAGGGTAGTTTGTGTGGTCCGTCCAGGATTTTGATCTATGTGATCCACCACTTGGAGGACCCCGAAGTACTTGTGGTGCTTCTGTAGCGGCGGCAACTGGCCAGGAGGGAAATTTTTCATGTCCTGGTCCATATTTGACTCCTTTGAGGCTAGAGGCATCCCGCACTGGTGGCGTTGGTGGTGGTGAATTATCGTTAACTAAAGACGTTGGTTGTTGTATGGTAGATGTAGAGTTGGTAAACGGTTTTTGATTGTTCAAATAAGAAAAAATTGAATTATTTGAGTCTGCATGCCCAGTTTGCTGGATATTTTGAACAGAATGGGATGACATCATAGTCAACCATTAAAGTCCCATAATTCGGTATCGATTTGGAAGTTTTGGTTTTCGTTGAACGAATGCCATCGGAAGAAATTCTGTAACAAAAAAAAAGTTTTGAAAAAGATAATTGATGGAGTTACGTTTTAATAGCAGTAGGATTTGTTTGATCCCAGTGTCCAATATTTTTCTTGATTGCTTCTACTAAATAAAAACTCATTGTATGCGACTGGTATACAGGTAATAAATGTTAAATACATATAATAAAGTGTAAAAGATAATTTGTGAATACCTACAACTGTTAATATTGAATAGAACAATAAAGTTTAAAAACATTATGTGTCTATCAAAAATTTTATGTAATGAATGCTTGTTTGATGCTTAATAATTCAAATCCTACGTAGTGAGTCTATGAGTGTTAATATATTTTTATATGATGGCTGCTATTGAAAATCGTTTATTGTTTATCCATTGTTGGATTCTTGTATCTTTAAGTAAAATATTGATATAAAAAATACTAATTGAAATTTTTACAGAACTTTTATAGTTTAAGATCCGAACCTACATTGACCTTCACCGAGTTGATAATAGAATGAAACATATTTTATCATGAATTTACTATATTAGAAAATATATTAAAAATGGGTTGCCTAAAAAAATCCTGCACCGACTATTTTTAATTATTTAAAAAAATACAATATTTTTAATAAAATATTGCAACATCAAGATAATAAATAAACAACATTTTATATTTATAAAAATTATAAGCGCTGTTTTATTGCGAACACGTTGATAAAGGTTTGTCTGCAAAAAGTTCGGTTCTATTAGGGGTTAGCTTAATAGGGTTAGCTAGTTAGTTTAATTTAATTTAATTTGTAATAGTCGGAATAATGTAGGCTAGGGACTGTACGGGTCCAATTCCTACATAAAAAGAAACAATGTAAAACCTAAAAAAAAAAATAAAGGGTTAGCGAATTTTAAAGATTTAAATTTTAATGCGCGTGGAAATGTGTGACAGAGAGATCCGAGGTAAGTATACTGTGTAATAATAAAGGACCCAACACCGCATTCGTCTGTAATGTGGAAAAAATTTTCTATTTGTTGCAATATTTTATTAAAAATCATATTTTTAAAAATAATTAAAAATATTCTGTCTAGAATTTTTTTAGGCAACCCATTTTTAATATATTTTCTAATTTACTAAATTCATGATAACATATGTTTCATTCTATTATCAACTCGGTGAAGGTCGATGTAGGTTCGGATTTTCTACTATTAGCATAATTTGGTATTCTCAAGTTAAAATCGTTTAAAATATAAAGTATTTATTACATAGTATAAAAGAAGATACATACAAGAGCAAATAAAGGCATTGCATGTAGGTAACTTTTATTTTATTACTTTTTGAAAAGAAACTTTTATTCTTTGATTTATATTTTTGTATGACTAACTACTGAAAATTGTTTTATGTTAGTTCACTCACTTTACTGGCTTTATTTGTTCTGATATCCTAAATAATCTTATAATAAAAAAAAGTTCAAACCTTTACAAAGCATTTAACATAGTTTGTTATTCTAAGTCAAATAATACATAAAATTACGTTGAGGTGAGGTAAAGGTTTTATTTCTTGGTGGTGCTAGGTTCGATTTCCTTTGTATCGTTGATTTTTTTACAAATTAGTAGATTACAAGTCTCTAAATTTCATGTGTTTAAAGTATCGTGGTATGAATTTTGATTTAAAATGATTTTAAACACAAGAAATACGTTAAGTATTAATTACATAATAAATAGGTACCTACATACAACAGCATATAAAAACAATGTAGGCAGTTTTATTGAATCGGAAATTTCTTTCAATATTTTTTTTTATATTTTGAGAGGAAACGTATTAAGACAATGAAATTTCATAGTTACAGATTGCCTACGGCTTTCTTTAAGCTGTTCTCAGTTCATTCGTTCATTGTTGGGCATTGAACAAGAAATTGTGACTGGACCGATCGGCTTCGACCCCCGCTGCTGACATACCGTTGGTATTATATACATATATAAATAGCCATATCAAATACATATGGCAATGAAGGTCCAATGTAATCGAGTTGCAGTATTTTTTTTAATCTTCTTATTTATATTTCAAGATGCAACAGCGGACACAGAGCCAACGCAGTTAAAACAACGGTCGTGTCGTCGATAGTTGTTGGCTGTTATTTAAAAAACGTATCGCAGGATTGTAGTCAAACAAGGAAGAAGTGATTTCAATGATTAGTAAGAGCAGAGTCTTGTTTCGACGAGGGGAATATAAATTTTTACAGGAAGATAAAGTCGAAATGTTGTTTATTTAATTGATCAGGAAGATACTTTTTTTTTCCTCTTATTTATTTACCATGTCTTTTACTTGATTTGGTATCGGGCCTCTTATTATTTTTTTTTCAGTGGAGTATTTTCGTATCACATTATTTTGGGCAGGATATTTTAAACAATCTGGTCGTGTAACGGATTCCGACTGAATTTATTAGTTCATTTTACGAACATGCACCAAAAGATAGAATCAATAAGCTATCACTTCTTAAATTCTACTTAAAAGGTAAATTAAAAAACTTTTTTTTTTAATTTAAAAATTACTTAATTTAAACCATGAAATATAAAGAAAACGTATTCATGTAATTATTAAAATAAAAGTTTCTAAAGTTTTTAAGTCATGGTCTTATTTCTTAGTGACCAAGTAGCTTTTGACCCTTCACATTTCCATTTAAAGACATTTAATTACATACATTTAATTGCATAATACTAAAAACAAAGAAATATGTTTGATAAAGAAACATAATTTTGAAAAATAAATTAATGATGTTTGGAAGTGAAGAAATTCGTTATTAAATTTATAATTAGTAGACCCATATGCAAATTATGCTTTATAATAGCAAATTTCTCTTAAATTTAAGGATTCTAATTGAAAGGTATCACTAAGTTGTTTACAGGTCATAAGAGCTATTAATCGACTTATTCTCGTTGAGTTTCGAAATTAATGCAATCTTTATCGTTACTGCAACGGTCATTAAATACATCAGAACTTAAGTTATATGAATATTTGGTTAGACAAATCGATTAACTCCATATAGTTTAGGTGTTTAAAGTTTTATATAAGTATAGAGGTGTAATATTTTATCCGTTATCAAAATGCTTTCAATATAACAAAATTGTTAGTAGCATATAATTGGAACGACCGTTGAAATTGAGAATTATTTATAGTATAACGGAATTAATTAAGAAATAAACATAATCTGTATTGAATTATGATTGTTCATAATAATTACCCAAAATTTCTTGTATTATATAATAGTGTGTAATGTGTTGGTATTTAACATACTTCCCTATTAATATCTATTGTAGTATGATTATTTATATTTGTAGATACTTAAACATCATAGCTCTATAAAGCTTTTCTTTATAGGTCAAATAACATATTATACAATACCAAAAAAAATGCCTTAAGTTTTTAATATTTCCAACTCTTCCTTACAATTAGTCAAAATTCAAAAACGTTCACATAATGAACATCTAACGCCCACATTTCAGCCTTGTTGTGTAAACCATATAATATCCACTTATTCGATAATAAAAAAAGTTTTATGAGTCATGTGATTAGGCCACTAGTATCATTCGTAGGTATATATTATAAAGACGTGTTTCGATTTAATTCGAAAATATTACATCCAAAAATAGTTGACCATATACACTCGTGTGTCTCTTATTAACATCTCAACAAAGAGTAACCTAATACAAATTCAGCTTTTGAGGTCACTCATTGCCAATTTATTCGTTTCAAAATAACCAATACGAAAAAGAGCCATCCATCATTATTTGTGAACGTTTCCTAATAAAATAAATCTGCGTCAATTTTAATGAAGGCAACAAATTACGATCTTTTTATATATCAAATTTCTTTCACGGATGCCAATGTATTTTGCTATTTTTTAACAAATTGCATATAGTTATTTTTTTAAATATACAATGTACTACTTAATACTGTTAACAATAATGTATGCAACTTATTTAAAACGGAATCAATTTGTTGACCATCTGTTCAAAACAACGATTTCTTTTCAGTATTTCAGAGCAATATTACTGTTATTAATTCTAATGTGTTCATATAGAACAAATAGTAGATACCCGTGACTTCGTTTGGATAAAATTTAACAAAATAAATACACCTTATGGAGGCTTAAGAAAAAAAAAACTATTTCTATTATGTTAGAACTACAAAATCACCAAAATCACTTCTAAGTATGCAGTTGGATGATTTTCAAGGAATTTAAAAAAAATACTAAAGGTATAAATATTAACTCAAAGCCACCTATTGGCGCAGTGGCTAGAGGAGTAGTTCTCTCCACTTCATGCGTCAAGTGGCCCGGGTTTGATTCCCATTGAATCCTAGAATTAAGATCCTAGAACTAAGATTATAATTGACCAACAGAAATTTTCTGTGTTTAGATAGTCGTGATATGACCATAGCTGTTAAAGCGACTTAAAACACCAAAAAAAAAAAAAAAATATTAACTCAATTAAAGACAGGGGACTTGGACTAATTTCTTTAAACTCTCAAACGAACGAGTTCATACAGAATAAAAGCAGAGGTTCTTTAAATTAGTGTCTAGATTTATATTTGATAAAAAATGGCAAATTTTCAACCTTCTCTTTAATTTTTGGTACAATAACTTTTAAGAAATATTTTCAGAAAATTTGAAGTCATTAAGAGTAAGATTTTAGTTATAGACAAATCGTTTTCGATTGCCCTTTACACAATTCAAGAATTAATATTTTGTTAATTTCATTGTTCAAAACCAAAATAAATTTATGTACTAAAGAAACCTTTTTGAGTTTTTAATTTAAAATGAAGAAATCATGAGCTATCCTGGCTATCGCAAGGATTTTTTTTTTGGCTTGGTTCTTACAACTGCCGCTTGCTTATTTTCTAATATTATAATATTTTTTTATGAAAATTTAGTAGAATTTTCTGTGTAGAATGTATTAATAAATAAGGCACCCTGAAAAAAAACACAAAAATATTTTTTTTGTATCTTAGATCCTTTGCCTCCCTTAAATAGGATTGTAGTACCGAAATATCCTTCCTTAATGAGAGGATCGCAATCCTCTTAAGGGGGTATTCTAGTCTAGGATTTTGAAAAAATCTAAAAATTTTTTCTTTCATAATCCGATAGTTTATATATTCAAAAATATCTCCCTAAAAGGATTTTTCAAAATTCAAATTATTTTCGAAGTTATAGCCGTTTTAGTGTCGCGGCAACTAGATCGGTTGAGCCTTAACGTAAAACTTTAAACGCGTTTTTCTCGAAACTACTTTTTTCGATGCGGTCGCCATAATATCTCAAGTTCTAATCAGCCGATTTACTTGAAATTTGACATAAATATTCTTCAAATATCTGTCTATCGCATGAATCAACAAAAAATGAAAATTTTAAATTTGTAATATTTTTAAAAATTCGACAAAGTTAAAAAATGAGTGACAAAATCGACCTTTATTTTTGAGTAGCCGCCATTTTATGAATTTAATGATAGCGACATTTGTACTTATCAAGAATCCATCATTGTTTAATTTTTCAAATGACCACAAGGGTAGAAATCATGGCAACGAGGACACGGCCTTTGTTTCGTCCCTCTACTTCAAAGACGCATCAATGAAAAAAATTTTTTTTTAAAATTAATTTTGTGTACTCTCTGAATATAAATAAACAAATGATAAAAAAATGGATACTAAAAATATCAAATGCTTTTTCTTTATCAATTGCCAAAAAACGCTCGATATTCGGGCCTCTAGACTAGAATACCCCCTTAAGAACTACTCTTCAAAGTTCATGTTTTTATCTTCAGTGGCTTAGCTTCTATTTTATATGTAAAGAAGATATAATTTCAACTTTTAGAAAGTAATTACAATTAACGAGTAAAAATTCAAATATTGCAATAAGTAATAACTGTAACCTATACGTTAAAAAACGAATTTTATAACCAGCTTGTTAATGAGATAAATAATAATTATTAAAATGCACTTACTTATACTCTTTCGCTGAGATATAACTTGAAGATTTTTGTAATAAGCCCAATCATAAAAATTCAGAAAAGCTTGAATTATTCATTATTTCAAGCTTTAAAATATATAAATAAAACTTGATAATTTTAAGTCGATTTATTTGCACGTATGGTCTTACATTTTAGTATTTACACAGAAAGGACTTATAAATATTAATAAGGAAAAGATTTATAATAATATAGCTATTAAATATAACGTGTACAATATCCGATTATATACTTATAGAACGACTATAACGTTATGCAGTTGTGCTGTCCTCGAAGAAGAGGAAGTGTCCGTAGCTATTTCGCGTCGCTGTTTGCTTGTAGCTTTTGAAAGAATATTCAAAGAATTATTTTATCGAAGAACAGGGATAACCGGTTTTATATTTTGCGGAATATTTTAAAATACGCATATAGCGTTAATCGTGAATATAGGATGAATGTATGTAAGTAAAATGTATCGTACTAGCGTGTATCTGTTCAATACCCAAACGAAAAATACAACTAAGAAAAGATGTAACCACAAGCCAGTGTGACAACCAACATTCATGGTTTCCTTATTCACTTATCGGACGACAACAACGAGGCGAAAAGAATTTATTTAAATTTTTCGCGTCTATATCTTTGAAATAATCTTGAAGGAATCAAATTTATTTAAGAGACTCATTTACGAAAAAAAATTGGCTGTGAAAAAATATGTTGAATACGAGCAGAAAATATTTAAATTTTATGAGAAATATACTTGCAAATTAGTCGCCATGAATTTATTAACCCCAGGAAACGAAATTCTCATTTAAGCAAACGACATACGATAAGTAATTCCCCTGGATGTAATATAAAGTTTTATAACGATTAAAATAAATTAAAAAAAAAAAACATTCAATAAATCATCAAAACGTTTTAACGACTGAATTTTACATAGAAATTAGGCTAATAGAATACAACCAATTCGTCAATTTGATTCAGTTTCAAATTAATTGAACCACATCAAAAATAAATGTTTTTTGTATCCAATTAAAATAATTCGACTTTTTGCTGTTAATTTGGCTAAATCTCTTGCTGTTTTACGATGATTTTAAAGACATAATGCTTTCTTATTTGACCATGAACAATAAAAATAAGTAGAATTCGTATCCTGGCGCCTACACGGAAATGTATAATTTTTAAAAACTATAAAACGTTTCCACTTATAAATTAAATTAACTATAACAAAACGGAAAAAAGCGTTGAATTATATTCTAGTTATAGCATTAAACGAGAGTTTAGAGGAAAAAGTGAAAAGGAAATATAACAGGAACACTATTAATTTAATATCCGGAATAAATGGTCTACTTAAGAAAAAATTGAAACGGTGGAATTTTCTTTTTAAAAGAGATCTTAAGGGAAATTGTTTCTGGGATTTAAATCGTTTGACTTTCTTCATTTGAATGGGGTTTTCTTTCTTTAAAACTATTTTTGTGTCTGACTTAATATACATTATACGAGATTGAACGTGATGATACGTAGATGACATTAAGTTAACTAAAACCTCTTTTAATCTTTTTATTAAACGTATAATAAAGATCTATTTTATGAAAATGTTTAACAAAACGTAACTAATTTGAAACACATATTATGACTAACAAAATGTTTTTTTATTAATACAAAAACCGCAATGAAAAATTCTAAAGATCAAAATTACTAAATACCAACTTTATAATCAATAATTTTGATAAAAAAGCTTGATAACATAAATATTTTAATATCTTTTATCAAACAATCGAAACATGAGAAATTTTCAAGAACTTGAAAAACTTTTTTTTACTTTTGACAAAATGGTACATTTTTAAATTCATTCCTATACTTCATTTTAAAACAAAGAATCACGATTTTTAAGCGCTATTGATCAAGTATATCAAACTTTGATTTATTTGAGATCTAGAAATTCTTTCAAACCTCCAAATTTTATGCTTCGTAAAACGCAGGTGAATATTTATATAATTAATTAGTTTCTTTAATGTTTCTAAAATATTGATTATTTTATACAATTAGGTATAAGCATTAAGATGTCTTTCGGTTATATATAAATTTTTTTTTAGGTTTATAATAAATATTACAGCTGATGTAAAAAAATAAGAAATTTCAGATTCATCAGGTCAAGTATTTAAACATTTTGTGCAATTATTTGATCATAAAATTCAAACAACTTGTAAATAGAGTTATTGCCAAGACTTAGGAAAATTTGACTTTAGTTTGACTTGATTTTAAGCCTTTAAAGTCGTATAGCTTGAACATTAAGTCAAGCAGCTTTCTAAAATAAATACATTTTTTATTTAGTAATGTAACTGAACATTTTGTGCAATGAATTGGGCTTAACATTTAAATTTTAAATAAAATAGCTTACAACTATTTAATTTTTGACTTAATTTGGTATTTAAATTTTAACATTTGATGTCAATTCTATTTGATTTTAAGCCAAGTTTAAGTTAAGTATATGTTCGCTTAAATTTTATTCTTTCAAAAATACTAACTTAAAGCTACAACAATACAAAACATATTTTTCAATTCTATAGTTGCTTACGAGTTTTTAAGTGTTGGCATATGTAGATACATTATGTTGTTATAGTAACACAGTGAGATGTAATACACGGAATGCAGCGGTCAGGGAACCGGGGTAAATTACCCCAAATGGGGTAAAAATGAAATTTTTGGAGGTAATAATGAATTTTTTGCCATGGCTATTTTATAAACGTGTTACTTTGGCCGAAGACTGTATTCAAATTGTGCTCACATATAAAATCCTCAATTTTGAAGTTATTGTATCAAACATGAATTATTTCTCCAAAATCTGAACGGGGGAAGTTTTCAATTAGTTTTTGTGCATATGAGAATTGTATTTTGTTACTACTTTCATGCAACTCGTTTTTCCGTGCAAATTAATTCAATACAATATAATGTATACTTTGAATACACATTGATTGTCCCCTTTTCAAAATGAAGGGGTAATATCGACTTACACAAAAATATTTTGAAGTAATGGACAAAAAAGTTCCCCGACCGCTGACGTAATGTAACATTTTGAAATTTTATATTGTACTTATTTAATTTTTAACGCACACAAAGTAGTTTTACTTCAATAACTAGCCCAATTATGATGAAAAATATAACCTAATTACTAATTTTTAGTGCATACAATACTAACTTATGAATAACTTATATATAAGGATCCTTTATATATCATTTTGAATATGAAAATAACCAAAAAAAAAACCTTTTTTTAATATTTAAAAAAATAAGATAAAATAAGCTAATTAATAGCTTAGTTAATTGATTTTAGAATTTTATGTATTTGTTAATGTTTTTCAGGTTAACATTTACTAGGTAAGTACATAGGTACTTTAGATACGATCGTCATACAGCAGCGGTCTGGGAAATATTTTAACCATTACCCCAAAATATTTTTGCGTAAATTGATATTACCCCCTCATTTTGAAAAGGAGACAATCAATTTAAATGTAAATTAAACATTATTTATTGAATTAATTTATAATTTTTATTAATAGACAAACAAAATAAAATTTTCATGATATTGGAACAAACAAAACAAAAATTTATTGAAAACTTTCCCTTTTAGGTTTTGGAGAAATGATGTTGCTTAACGTTTGATAGAACAACTTCAAAATTGAAGTTTTTTGATTTAATTTTAAAGAATGGCTTGTCAAAATACTAACCCGTTTATAAAATAGCAAGTTAGAAAAAATTCCTTATCACATATGAAAATTTCAATTTTATCCCATTTGGGGTAATTTACACTAGTTCCCCAACCGCTGCTGGTTTACAGGAACTATAGGTATAGGCTTTATAGGCATTATAAGAAGTAAAATAACTGACTATGTACATTATGTCGTATATGCAGGTTTGAAAATTATTATATAATTAAAAAGTCTTTAATAATGACAGTGAAAATGATTATTTGCAAGAGAAGTTATATTCTTATTTTCGTTAAAATCCAAAAACCAAACGATTATTTGTCATTAAATGAAGTCTGGAAAAAACGTAGATTTATATGTCTCCAGACTAAAATTGGAAAGTTGGCAACCCTAAATTAAGAACATTTCATTTTTTAATAAACCTTTATCAAATCAAATCACATGCTATATTTAATTTAGAAAGTATTTTTTCATCTTCAAGACAACAAGTAATGCGTTCTATAAAATTAATTACCTAACACTTGCTTTCATACATCTAGAGATTTATCTTCTTTTTATAACACGTTTCCCTTTATACGATCGAAACGAAAAGTAGTAATAATAGTGGTTGCAACTTCACACTTTCAATCTCTCTGAAAACCCCGCATTAAAGTGCATCCATTTCAAATAGTACAAGATAAATAATTTCTATTAAAATGAGGAATGATGTTTTAAATAAGAATTAATTTGTATATTTATAATAAATCATGTTTGTCTTTTGTAAAATATGTGGTTATTTTTCTTTCAAAAAGTTATTTCATAGCCGAAGGCATATCCCGGATCTTGTTTTTAATGCCAGCCCTGAATCTATGATACGACCAGTGTCATCGGCACGCTATAAACTATTTAACAAGAGTGATAAGTTTTGTTCAATAAAGGCCTCTTTTAAAATATTGTTATCATTAATAATATCATCATCAGCATTATTACCTTTATTATCCGGAGAAAGCAGTGGTTACCCTTGCCAGAAGCTATGTTTGTTCTTACATTTTTTCAACCTTGCTCTTAGTCATATTCTTAATGTGACAACCTTAAAAAAGTCAATTTTAGTAGCCGTAATATTAAGGTTTGATAATACATATAAAATTGTTCGGTCGCAAAAAATGATAAGACCTACAGTTCCTTTTCAAAACAAGGTTAATAATACATTTTTAATAAGCCATCCATCATTTATGTTGTATTCATTTCTATTCTTATAAGTAATTGTAAAATCAAACAAATCTTTCGTACTGTTATAGTAAATGATTTTTTGAATAATTAGGCCAATAATCTCTCATCGCCCCCACACTTCCTTCTCATCTCAAACATACTGACATATTGACTGGTTCTTTCTATTTCTAGGTCAAATATTAAAATAGATGTCTAATAACTGAAACGATTAATTATGTGAACAATAATTATTAGAATAAAAGAAAAATCTTCACAATGACAACCACCCATAGACTACAAATATGTTTCAGTATTAAGAGTATTCAACTTTGAAAAATTGAAATAGTGACATCATCTTACAAAAAGATGCTTCATGGGTCAATGTACCTCCTTGTGTGACGATGCACACTAATATAAAAATGGAAAATTAGGAAATTACATATCGATTACAATTAAATTTTATAAAAAAATAAAATAAACTATATTTTAGAATTGAGAAAAATATTTTCGCTTATGTGTAGATCGTTTACTGCACTGTTATATTGTCCTAACACATCGTTTTAATATACCCACAGCAGGTTGTAAACTTTTTTTTTAAAACAACTTATTTTGAATTTGTTGCCAACGTGTTAAGTCTTTTGTGAGCCATAAACTTGCTGTGAGCCTGCTGGGAACCATTTTCTGACTGATTCCTTCAAGAAATAACAATTAGCCTTTTTGTTTTACTATTTGTTTTAACCAAATGGAAACGAGTTTTTTGTGGAAAAAATACTTGTAAGATTAGTTCTTTAAATCAATCATATTCAATATTATATGTTGTTTCCTTTAAAGTACATCCTTTCCTTAGTAGTATGGTAATTAACGTTATTAATAATAAAAATGTTGATTTAAGGAACAATATTTTGGAGTAATTAGTCAATTGAAAAATAAACATATTAAAATAACTAACGATTCATCAAGACAAGTAACTGAAGCTGATATTTTGACTTAAAAATAAAATAACATCTGAATCTAAAACGGAATGTGAGTGGTTTCAAATTTTAGTCAAGTAGCTTGAAAATCAAGTCAAGTTGCTTAAAAATCAAGACAAGTCAAGTAAATCTCAAATAACAACAGTTGATCTAAATTATAAGTAATATCTTGATTTCAACTTCTGAATCTAGAAATTAATTTGATTTTTAATATAACATTAATTTTTGATATGAGCTTGACTCGATTTTGATCTAAATTTTAGTCAAGTAGCTGAAAATCAAGTCAAGTAGCATGAGAATTAAGATTAGACAAGGCAATTTTTAATAACAATATTTGGTCTAAGACCTATGCAACATCTTATTTTCATTTTGGTTCATTATGTTTATACCATTGGATTTATATTGTCCACTTAATAGGATGACGACTAGATTGTCATCCTATGGCTAGGGTGTAACCCTAAAATGGTTTTTGAATTTTCGGATTCATCGGTCTCTAATGACCAAATTAAAATGATTTTAAAGATCTTACATAACCAACAAATAACTTATGGGATCGGCCAAGATATAAAAGTAAAAACTTCTTCAAGTTTTTTTTTTTTTTTTTTTAATTTTAAGTGGTATTATGAAGATAAACTTTTAACTAAATACCATACAATTTGTTATTGTTTACAATAATATATTAAATAGTAATAAAATGGCCATAAAAATTAATTACATAAATTACATAGTTTCAACATTTTTTCCTTATTAAAAGAAAATATCGCTCATTAGAAATTCAGTTAACAAAATTTTTACAGTAGCCGTTTATTAACATTTTTATAAACTTTTTTTCGGACATTATTAAATTAGTATTGACCCTGAACAAGAATTAATCTCCCATAAAAATTCCAACGTTTTTCATTTAAAAAACTTTTTTTTAAATACGAAAATTGTATTATATTAAAGAAATGTGTGGGTTTATCATTTCAAAATTATATACTTTTTTGAAAATTCGTTTAATAAATTAACACAACACTATCGGTTTTTTATACACCCTAATTGTTTGAGAAAATATTTCTCGACTGGTCCTCTAAAATTAAAATTAACGCCTTGTTCATAATCTCAACCCTTAGTCGTTGATTTTTCAAATTAACACTTTAAGCTTTTGGACGTTTTTATTTGAATCCCATGAGAACATTTTTTTCTTAGTTATGTCATTTTAATTTAAGAGACTAGCTTAATTAATTTATTTAAATTATTTATAGATAGATTTATTTTCATTAATAAATATCGTTTCATAACAACAAATTTTGTAAGACGTTTAGATGATAAAGCATTTTTGATTCGACAGAAAAAGAATTTTTCAATGGAATTTTAAGGGTTTGTCACGCCACACAATAGTCAAGGATGTAAATGTTGATTTAGGATTCTCGCCATGAAGGACAACAATGACGAAGATGTATTTTAAGCTAACAAATAAATTTTTTTAAAATCAAAACTAACGAGATGATGGTTTGCTTTATTTTAACAAAATGTTCCTTCAAATACCAATGTGAAGGGAAATAAACTAATGGTACAATAAAAAGTTTAGGCACCAATGATATTTGGTCAATATATTTAATTGACAATGTGTAGGGTACTATTTGTATGCATTTTTTCTTTTTTAACTGATTTGTTTATTTTTTTATTTTCATGATTGAATTGTAATGACTTTGCCAGGAATATTCTTAAATCAAATATTTGAATCGACCTCTCACCTTACACAGAGAGAACTTCTTATAATAGCACTTCACTTTTTTATGAAATGATTATTTGTCGGAGTAAGTTTTACAGATTGCGGCGATAGAAAAATAAACGTTTAATTGCTCTTTGTAAAAATTTAAAAAGGGGAACAACCGTTCAAGTTCATTTCAATCTTAGTTATTGTTCAATATACGTTTAGGGGTCAAGCGGATATGCCCTCGTGGATGAATTGACCAAGAAATCATTACGCTCTTAAAGTTCTAGAACTGTTAATGTCGAAACACTTTGTTACATACAGTTTTCATTGTTCTTCGGCATTTCTTTGCACGTGTTTTCAATGCTCACTCCTCACGGTCAACGCAAGTCGCATTTGAACATTTTCAAGGAGCACAATATTTATTTCATCGTAAGGTTTAATGGGTAACTTTCAGGTTTTGAGACAGTATTGAAACTATGGTTTTGCTTGATTGCGACTTGGTTGCCGCTTACTCAAACGCTCTAATGCATTTCACTATTAAATTATTATAAAAGTTCATACACCTACATAAGTCATTGACGTGTATATTCCCATCCATAGACAATAATACCAGTTATATTAAACGATCAGTTGCAAAAATAACATTTTTTCAAAATGTATTTAAGAAGTTAATTTCGTTCGGATATTTTTTTCTTTCAATTTTTATAGCTTTTTTATGGCTACTTCAAAATTGATTTTTTAAAAATAATAAAGACCTTTTTTAAGAATACTTAATACGTTCTGCTTATACACACAGATGAAAAAGAATTTTTTCATAATTTTTTTCAACTTTTATTGCTTATCCTGTTTTATCTTAAACGATTTTAAAAGGCTTAAATTATGATGGTAAATTGATACGCTACTGTTTTTTCTCAATTAGATTCTTATTTTACACATTTAAAAATGATAATATATCTTTGATCTTTCAAATAACATATAACTAAGAAATAGATTTTACAGATAAATGGTCAAACACAATAGATGTTACAATGAAATAAAGACATGATAGAATGCGGTTCGAAACCAAAGGACAATAATATGATGCTTATTATGGGTAGACATTTTTAAGAAAAAAAAAAACGTTTTGAATTATTTCCCTTTGTAAAATTCTTTACTTAAACTTGAATATTTGAACGAAAAATAGACACGTAGTTTCTTACAATAACTAGTTATAGTAATTAACTCTTATTTTTATACTTAAGTATGCAGCTTTAACATTCAAATCAGTGATTTAATTTCTCATATTAATAGCGTCGCTTGTTTTATAGTTGTAAGTTTTATTTTAAGTTAATCATTTTCAAGATAGAACGCGACATATGGAAGGATTTTATTTTCGCGTTCTATCTCGAAAACGTTTAAGTATGGGAAAACTAGGTAAGAACTAAACTTGTAGCATTTTTTTGATTTACAATTTTGCAATGCCTATTGATCAGATTAAGGATTGGATGCATCGCTTTCTCTCATTGACACATCTTAAAAAAGGCAACCCCAAAAAAGTTCCCGAAGTGTGAAAGAAAACTAACAGTGACACATGCAATCAGTGAGTGCCTCTTTTTAAGTGCTTCAATCAACCTCAGTGAACTAAAAGAGACCCTGAACAAAAAATCAACGAATCTCGAGGACATCAAGAGTTCATTAAAGGTCCTGGGTATCCTGGAGGATATATAAGCTAACCCAGCCAACATAACAATTGTCGCTAAGGACAGAAACGTTGACGCGACATTAAAAAACCAGTGAAAAAAAAATTTGCTAATAAGTCAAAATGTCCTTAAGATAGCAGAAAATGAGTGAATTGGGATGAATGCTATATTGCTATATTATATACTATAACATTACTAAAAGAAAACGAAACATTGTAAAATTGTTAAACGTGTTCATAATGGTTAAATTTTTTTAATTTCGTAAATAAAATTTCCAATATCTATGAAATGACCGAATTTATAAATCGAAATGCGAACTCAAAATAAAGCTGTAAAATTTCGATTTGACGTTAGGGGGCATCCATAAATTACGTAAATTAAGGGGAAAGAAAGGGGCGACGAAGTGTGACAAGGGGTGAGTGGGGTTCTAAATTTAATGCCGTCACATTTCAAACTCTATTTTCATCTAAGTGTTTAAAGGAGTAAGTTCAAAGTCCATGGGATCAAAATGATTAAGCTTGATCTTTAATTAATATAATTATTCGTTTGTTTTTGTTGTTAATTTCCTGAAATGTTTTTTTAAGTTTATTTCCCAGATCAGCCCATGGCTATACACAAGATTTGAAATGTTTGATTTGATGTTAATTTTATTTGGTCATATTTGTAGAAGTAAAATTGTAAAATATGTGACGTCACACTAAGGAGGGGTGGGCCTCACAAATATGACCAGCTATGACAAGGATGGGGGGTCAAAAATTATGAAATTTACGTGACGTAATTGATGAATGGCCCCTTAGATACTTTAAAAATTGAGTGAAAAAATCGACCTTTATTTTTGAGTAGCCGCCATTTTATGAAAACATTTTTTTTCTTCAGTTTTGGAGGTTCATGCGATAGCGACATTTGTACTTATCAAAAATACATCGTTGTTTTATTTTTCAAATGACCACAAGGGTAGAAATCACGGCGACGAGAACACGGTTTTTTTCCCCCTCTACTTCAAAGACGTATAACTCAATGAAAAAAAAAAATTAAAATTAATTTTGTGTACTCTCTGAATATAAATAAACAAATGATAAAAAAATGGATGATAAAAATATCAAATTCTTTTTTTTATCAATTGCCAAACTCGCTCGAAATTCGAGCCTCTAGACTAGAATACTCCCTTAATCTGTTCCAAGGACCAAAAGAGTTATACTTTTCTTAAATAACATAACAATTCTAACTCCTAAACTATGAAATCTCGGAATACTATACATAAATATGATTTTGATGTCTTTTCATGAGCAAATCTAGGTAAGCTTTACGACCCGGGATATCCTGTATAAATAAATGTCTCAAGACACATTGTATTTCGTCAGTTTGAATTTAGCATGTAACAAATAAGAAAACCAGGTATGGGTCAAAAAGTTAAATAGAACTTAAAAAAGGTTAATATGTGGTAGTAGTGTTAGATACTAAAGGTGTTCAAATAAAAAGTTAATGGATGTAAAACATAGCAAGAGATACAATTCCAAAGTAACAAGGATAAAATGAACTAAAAAGAAATAAAATATACATTGATGAAACAAAAAATAAAACACAAAGACACCCGCCTCATACAACAGGGATCAAATGAATAAAACTATTGATCTTCTATGTACTTCTCACAAGTAGCAAGCACGTATTTGATCATTACTGAGTAATAAGGACCTTAAAAATGATTATTTTTTTCTATTTGAAACCCATAGATTTGTTTCTCAGCGAGCATTGGTGTGTTTATATTTTACTGGTATTACGAAGATCTTGCTGGCAATTAGCTCTAATTTCGTTTTCATCTTCATCAATCTTCATTTAAATAATAGATTCTTCACTGTCAGAAACAAAATTTAAGTGTACTATTTCTACTATGAGATGTTTATCAGTTTCTCTTCACATCAATTCAGATCCAAACTAACTTTAAGTTAATATTTCATCGAAGAAAAATATTTTTTGCTCATGCACTAACGTAGGTGTTTCACGTTGATAGTACCTACGTGAACATATATAGTGCCCATTCAAAACTATAGCGTACGATAAAAAATTGATACAATTAAAATAAATGGAAAAATAAAAAAGGCGAAGAAGATACATAAAGATAACGATTTCATTGTGTATTGAAATAGTGAAGGCGTACAGCTAAAAGTATCATCTATTTTCTTTATGGTTATAAATCAGCAAACCGCACGATTTGCTGGCAATATATTTTGGATGGTTCAATAATTTTATGGCCAAACTGTAGCATTATTATTTTTTATTAATCCCATCACAATTCACTAGATAAATCTGCAATTTAGTCGAAAAGTAGCAATAACTATAAAAATACGATTATTATAATTTATTACTTGGGATTTTAATAAAATATTTCTGAGAAACTTCAGTGAAGTATTATTTAAAGTTATAATTTATCAATAAACGCCCTGGAGGTAACTAATGAGATCACGCAAAATACGACTTGTATTCGATATGAAATTAGATGAGACTATTTAAGTGATAAAATATTTCAAATCTTTTCTAAAATCGATTATTCTATTATCTACAATTATTATGAGCAGAAAGTTATGAGAACAAATGTCAATTTAAATCAAGATAAATAAATACGACGAATTGCTTGGAATTAGCTAGAATTTTAATAAATTACAACAAAGAAAAGCAACAAGCAAATATTCAATTTAATTTATTTAAAATAAATCGCTTCAAAGATAGAAACGATAAATAAAATTTCTTCGATATACAATAAGAAGAACGACTTGTTTTGTAATTGGATGTAACGTTTGTACGAATCAGGAAGCTCTTCACTATTCGCACAATCGTGATCTTGTCTTGAACTAATTTAATATGAAATGGAATGAGAGGAAAAAATCATTTACACAGATTTTACATTAATCTTTGATCACTATCTATTGATCTATCTTGAAATCGTCATGTACCATTATTTTTACAAATATCTATCTAAGCAATCTAATCTTTAAATAATGTTTGAAATGTTTTCAGGTCTTTGAATCTTAAATAAGAACATGAAAAATAAAAGTTTGTCTTGTACGATCATGTTCTAATAAATTTTGCGGAGTCAAACTTTGATACATTTGTATATGTAGCTACATGAAACTTGGAACATTTAGTTTTATAAATACATGACTTAATATATTTTTTAACTTTACAATATCAGTTCTAGATCAATTTAACATTATAAATAATGATTTAAAAATTGAATTTAAAGAAAAAAAGTGGAGCTTAGGCGATGTTAATTCTAGTAAAAGTAAACTTAATTGCGAACGAGGTTCTTTTAAAAAGTGTTTGAATTCTTGAAAACGTTCACTTAGGCTGTGAACTCACTTCAATTTTTCTACCTACATTATTCAAATATGTGCAAATATTGATATTCAAATTAAGATCAAGATATATGTTAAATGGAGTTTATAACAAAAAATCGAGATAAAGATTTGGATAGTTGTTTTATTTAGCTTTTCACGCATTAAAACCGAAGAGATTTCAATGATTGTAGAGACAAGAAACCTATAAAGCAATTTCCGTTTTTATTTTACTTTAAATAACTGAATATATAACATAAATATTTTCATCGTTTTTTTTTTCAAAATATAGTTACAGTAAAACCTCGTTTAACCATGACTGTAAAATATCTCAGGATTAATCAAGTCAAATAGTAAAACATTTCTAAGAATTAGTTCTGATATTTGGATTTGTAAATGAAATAACTTGTGAAGCCAATGCTTGGTTTGATTTGGCACTTACTTATTTGGCTTGATTTTAAGTCTAACCAAACACACCTAACCAAAACACAGATGAGACCAAGTGATAGTCACTAGATTTAGAATAAGCCATACTATTTTCTCCCATGCACATTAAGTGGAGAAATCTGCCACTAGAAATTGCTCGAAGTGTGGTGATCTCTTAACAGTCTACCATACCATGATCGTTCTATGTCCCGCACTTCAGCGTTTAAAAATGGAAAAGGGAAACCCCATCCAGATAAATGAGGCTCTTAACAATTTATCGTTTCTGGAGCCAATCAAAGAAATCCTCCAATTCCAGAAACTATTAGACGAAATATAATATCCAACAATAGTCGCTAAGGACCATCGGGTTGATGCGACTTTAAAAAAATAGACTAGGGATGCATCGATTCTTGTACTACGTTCTATTAAGGTTTAAAAAATGCTTTGTATATTAACCAATCTTTTAAAAATATTTTGTTTATAATTGCGCTCATTTGTAATAGGATTTCTGTTCCCAAACTATTCAATTATCCGATATAGGCCCGATCTCGAGGGTGACGCTTAAAGAAGTTCTAGTGCAAGTCTTTAAATGAAAACTGATTTCTTTTTTTAACCAATAAAAAAATTTTCGAAGAAATAAACTTCTCTGACCAAAAAAAGTTTTAATAAAAAACATTCAATTTTAACACAAATTTACTTTTAAATTTGTAATACAGTGAAAAATGTCTAACACGAAACCGCCTAAAACGAAATACGGTTAACGTAATACACTGCGGTTCCAACTAAATAACAGCATACTATCTTCTATTCTCATTTTATAAAATTGAAACAATGATAGCAATTTAGATTAACGCCTACGTTGGAACCCTCAATTACAGCCTTTGGCTGTTAAATTAGAATCACTAACATATTTTTAAAAATTCGTTAAAAACGAAATTAAAAAATCGCAGAAAACGAAAACGTTTCTTAGAAAAACAATAAAAAAGGATAATCTTTTAAGTAAATATAGACTTTAATAAATGTAGGTATATTCCAACAAAAGTAGATTTCACAAACTAAATTAGGTATATGAAATTGTTTTATATGAACATCTTTCAAAATATGTTAAATACGAACAAATATTTAGATCGTTTCAATTTCCTTATAACCGTTAGTCACTGTATAATTCCTAGTTTTTGAACTTTCTCTTAATTGTAACAATTTTAACTGTTGCTAACTGGGTATATAGTTGATATATTATTATGGCTTGTTGAACATTTAGTTATCCAGACGAACGTAATGTTAGCTTATACTTAATAAAATTCAATTTTTTTAAAATAATTATAAAATAAATCAGAAAAAAATCAGCGCAATGAAAGTGAAAGACAAATAAAAACAACAGACTTATAGATATCGCAAAGTCATTAGTGCCTAATTATGTGTGAACTTCATTAAGTTATATTTTTCAAAGTAAATTTACCTATTTATGCATAATATAATGTCAACGCTCATTTTTCCAGTTCACTTGCAGAAATAGTGAAAATCGTATTTTTACCTGAAACAAAAAGGAAAACAAATTATAATAATTATTTTAATAAAAAAAATATAAAGTACTTTCGTGACAATTTTTCAAAACATTAGTTGCAAGAAAGTTATCTTTAAATCAAGTGGAAACGCAACCAAAGTTATTTTTTTTAAACAATAACCACATCATGTATGGAGCATAAGTTTATTTTTGGAAATATATCTTCAAGGATCTCATATAAACAGTGGTTCTGCTTATTTAAAACATGACTTTAATAATAAAATATTTTCTTTGAAGCACCGCGACGAACTGAATTTCGGAATATTTATTGCCTTTTTGAATTTATGTTATTTCCTTGAAAAAAATTATAATCAATTAAAAATATAATTAGTTTTTAATGTTTTGCAGTAGTTTATATGTTGTAGGCGCGTTAAAATGTAATAAAATATATATGAAACGGGTCGACTATAGAGAAAATGTAATTCGACAAATTTCCATAATATGGCTTAGTTTCGATTGCGACATTTTCTCGGAATCAACGCTAGATAAGATACTTATAACGAAATGCCACCTACTTTGATGAAAAATGAGCCATTAGAAATAGTTTTGATCATGAATATTAAATAATAGATATTACAAATTATAATTTATTAGCATATCTATTTACATAGGTATACATATATTTGGCTTAACTGAGTGAGCTTTTTAAAAAAATTATTTTATCTGTTGGTAGGTTTCTCTAAAAATAGGTATTCACATAGTTTGTGGTAAGTATTCCAAATATTTTGTTAATATAAAACTGTATCATTTCTTTTTTCAATTAAATGTCTTGCAAATCATAGTAGAGATTTAAATTTTTTATAACAGCCCATTTTGGCGTACTAAATCGCATGACATCCGATGATCAAATAGTAAGTAAAGGCTGTACTAAGATACAGTAAAACAGTAAAAATTTCTTGCTACACCACCATAAATTATGTCAGTCGTAAATGTTAAAATAAAGAAAAATATCTACGAGAAAAAAATCCATTAAAATTGCATCGTCAAAATCTTGACCGTTAAATTGAAGTCATCATCATCCTTCATATAAGTTCATAAAATTGAAAATGCAGTGCTGTGTGTGGACGGTGTTGGTTACAATGTCCGTACATCGATGTGTATGTTATGTACACAATTTAACACAATATTATCTTAAGAAATACTTAATACAAAGAGTAATTACACCGAAACATTGTAACAAAACTGTTATTTATGCAAAGTGTGAGGAAATTATTTGACTTAAATAAAAATAATAAACTCTCTTAAGAAATTAATTATTTTGGCCTCAATGCGTTTTAGGAGTATTCGTTATATATTTAGAAAATTAATTACTTTCAATTAACGTCTTATTTTCAAACTAACGTTTTCTCAACTATTTTCCATTAAATTCATTGAGTAAATAATTAACGGGGATCGAATTCAGTACCACTGGCACATGGAGCAAAGATCAACTGCTCTGACCGCTGCGCCATTAAGTGGACCTATGTAAGTTTTGTTTTCAAATAAAAGTTATTACTTAATTTTAAATAACTTTAAATTGACGAAAAATAAAAGATTTTTAAGTTAAAAATTGAAAAAATGTGGGTTTTATGGTATGTTCACGTTGTTGCTTTCAAAATTTAAGCAAAAAATTAAGAAATAACATTTTCTACGAGTTCTTATCCAAAAGAATGTAATCTAAAGAGATGCACTCCAAAAAGGAAACTTTGGTTTTAAATTTTTCTCAAAACATTTACACGTGCTTTACAATTACAAACTAATAATAGGAAAAACCCCAATTAGCAGAACAGAGATAGAACAGACATAGTATTGATTATACGAGAGAAAGAAATTAAAACCTTACAATGATAAAAAAACAGCTTGCATTTGTAACACTCGATTTCACTGCATATAATTTTTTGTACCGCACTTTAAATATGAAAATAATTTATTAAGAAGCAAACTCCAATGAACTTTAAAATTGACTTTCTGTAATTAAAGCAGGTAATTATCCATCCTTATCGTTAAGTCTTTAGCACAAAATATCTTAGTTTAAACGTCATATTTTAGAGTCAAAATTTTAATAATACCTAACATATTTTCCTTCTACTTAAAATCACACTTTTCTCTTTTCGCGCAAACATCTAAAGAAATTAAAAATTAATTCAAGAGACATTAAAATCACTACAGATTTAATTTTATAACTGACAATTAAAGGTATTAGAAGAGATTATCTTGAACAATAGTCAAGCTTATCAAATCATTAATATTTGATATCCAATAATTCGTCTCATAGTTTCAAAACAAATTATTTAAATTTCGTTCTGGCATAATATGTTAAACGTTCTCAAACACTTAAGACTTGAATTTTTAGAAAAAAGCCATTGTATTTCAAACATTATTTGTAGTTCTAACGTGATGTAGGAGGACAAGAATGAAGCATAAAGACATAATCTAGCGATCGCATTCAAGATCACGTACATTTTCGGTTATTAGTGTATAATATTTTGATTTAAAATCGTAAAACCGTATCCCACCCACTCAGGACAAGTTGAAATTTAAACAGATTTTTGGCAAAAAGTTGTTTTATCATCATTTATGTAACGTGCAATTGGGCAGAGTATTAACGTCTTGAATTTAAATTTCGACTTGTCTATTTTTACAGTGCAACATTTACAGTTAGGACACAGAGATAATAACGTTAATAAAAATATTCAATACACATCACTTCTCAGTGTCTACGATGATGATGTGTTCTCGTTGCAAAGATATGAATGAGGAAATCAACAAGAAACAATTTATATGCAAAATAGTGCACACGGTATTTTCTATAGTCAGTTCTATGTATGTTCGTAAATATATGAGACTTAAGACTGTTTTTTTTTTCGAGTATTTTTTCTGACTACAAGTTATGGTCATACCGTGCCTTACACTACGTTGCTATTTAACTTGAAAGCGTAGACGAGGAGGCTCGAAACACATTTCTGATTTATTTTAACGCACATAGACAATTTTTGTATAATTACGATTAGAAATTCCTTAAGAGAATCATCAATTATATGACTACCGCCTGTCTGGTGGCTAGTTACCTGAATTTCAGGAGGTTGGAACTTTACGCGTGATATCCAGCTGATCGGAGGAGACTAAAAGGTCACTCACCGCCTAATTAACGCATTCTAGACGTTAAACAGACTTAACAGTCATATATGTTACATATTTATTATACTCACATATATTCAAGGATTCTACTTGAACCCTGCTTGTGTTTCATTCAAAAGATGAATTATTTAAATTGAATTTCACATGACTAAAAGTTTTGTTAGATTCATAGAAATAGATACATATGAGTATAAAACAACGTTGTAAATATAATTTATGTTATTTTAATGAAAAGTGAAATTGTATATGAAAATACTAAGATTGTCCATAAATATCTATAGCTAGAAGATCTAAATATATAAAATTATACCTCTATAAAAAGAAATTGTTTAGTTTTAAGTAGGACGAAAGCTCTAAAACTTATAAAATGGTCTGAAAAATTCTTTCACCAAATAAAAATTACCCTATTTCTTTAAGATGTATTTAATTTAAAAAAAAACGCATTTTCCTGAAGTATCATGATGTCCTTTTTAAACAAACGAAAAAATGAGATAAATAATTATTTTAAAGGTAGCCTACATATTTGAAAAATATCTAAGATACTTTTTATCTTGAAAAAATGTATGGTTTCTTAAGGATTAAAGATAGAGTTTAACTATATCATTCACAGGAAGAAAAAAACAAATAAATACGATTTTTTTAAAAATCTTATGTTAGAGACCAAAGATTGGGCATTATTTTAATAACCTGAAAAAAGTATGGTTCCTACAGGATAGTTATAAATAAAAATATATGTTAGTTGGTTTACTGAAAAAAACCAAACAATAAATCAAAACTTGTTTAGTATTTAGCTCAAAAATTGCACATTTGACCTTTTATCTTACAAAAATGTATAATTTAGTAATTGAAGAATAAGGGTTCATCAAGTTAAGTAACTGGTGTCATAACTTGGCTTGATATTTAAATATTAAAAAGAGACTTGAAGTTTTTTTTCTTCATTATTTATTTCGAAGTCTGTTCCAAGAGAATAAGTGAATCTGTTGACAGGTCACTCTAGAGCATACTTATTACTTTATATAGTGCATACTATGTACCGTATTTGCCGGACGATAAGACGCACTTTTTTACTCGTAAAATTTGACCTAAAATCAGGGTCCGATACGTCTTATAGTCCAAACCATACTTTTTTCTAAAAATTTAAAGATACATTTTGGGGTGCTTCTTATTGTCCGGCAAATACGGTATATTATCCCAGAAAAATGCATGGTTCTTGCAGAAAAGGTGTTACTAATACTATACCATACTATATCAAAACAACATACTCAATGATAATGAAATTTTCTATAAACGTGTCGTTGGTTTTGATAAAATTAAAAGCTTTAAAGCACACTTTGAATGTTTATTGAATCTAAATAAAATAAAATTAAACATTTTTTTTCAAGTATCCAACTAAGCTTCAGATTGACGTTATATTATGGTGTAGACATAAAATTCAAATTTATTTAGTTTATTAATTTTTTTCTCAATATTAAATTCGTAAATATTGTTACATGCAATTTGCTTTGCAAATTTTCGTCTCAAATTTATTTTTTCTATGTAAATTGAGTAAAAATATTTGTAATATGCAAAGAATGTGTTCTGAAATAGTTGTAATTTTGCCTTTATTGTAATTTTGCATTTGTAATATAAGATCTAAGAAATAATTAAATTTACCGTAAAGAAAACTCTTATGAATATTACCTATATTACACAGCAAAATAATAGTGATCAGTTTACATTCTCTAATTTTTAAGAAAAAAAAAATGCTTATTGCTGAGTACAGTTATTTTGTAATAAAGTAAAATTTTGTCATATATATTCATATATACAAAAAAGGGTAAATGTATGCATACGGCCAACAGTTTTTGATAGAGTCATTTCGCAATGAACAGATTGTCTTTGAAGACAAAAAAAATCATGATTTTTCAAATGAAAAATTTTAAAGAATTACGAAAAGGAGGTCGTTAACCATAACGTGCTTGTTAACACCTTGACATTGTCTACTTTAGGAAAAAGACTCTTATAATGAGCACAATATTAAATTATTATAATTGACTTTCATACTCTCTCATATTATATTGGTGTCACTTTTAAAAGAATAGAACATGAATTTTAAAAACGAAATATCGCTAATTAAAAATGCATATCATCACTATATGACGACCTGTTCACCTTGATATCTCGAGATAAATGTTAAGATTCTCAAGTCCAAAAGAACATAATTATGTAATAAGAATAATTCTAACTGTTCAAGAGATCTAAAGAAAAACTTGAAAATGTTAAAAGAGAAAAGAGCTGAAACAATATGAGAAAAAAATGGAGTTAGCAGGAAGTTGGAGCCTATCTCGCATTAAGTGGAATTGAATGGAATGCAACGAAAGCAGGAAGTTTCTCAATATCAGAAAATGTTTAGAGCTTCTCAACGATATTTGATATGACGGCATTTTGTTAAAAAATCAATCTGTTTTTAAGTGTTGTCATTTTGATCTACCGAAGATGAGGTGGTAATCTTTTGATTTCATTCAATTCGTCGCTGATGGCTTCTGATTCGTTATGACATTGAGCTCGTTTTTACGTTTGTTTCCTTCATTATTTTTTTATGTTGAATTTTTAAGAGGAAACTGATATTTAATCTGTTATTTATTTCAAATTTCTAATAGTTTACAACTTCCTTTTGAATCAAAGTCATTTTCTAGGTATTAATTTTATTTGCATCACTGGAGAAAAAATGCTTATACTTTCAACTTTGTATATTTGCGTAGGTACTGCATTTATTACCAATAAAAACCGCATTGTAAAATATATCATTTTAAAGTAGTGGTATTTAAAAGTTAGTAATTAACCTTTTCCAAAAATTAAACAAATCAAAAAAATTAATTTTTGTTATCCATGCGTACGTTTTTATATACTTAATATTTTAGATGCAATCTATTTAAAGTCAAAAATAAAATTATTTATATTAAAAACTAAAAAAATTAAATAAAATAAAATAAAATTGAAACCCCCCGAATAATTGGTATGAAGTCACGTAGTGACGCGGCTGACTAGTTGTCCTATACGCCAGTGGTCCCGGGTTCGAATTTCAATGAAAGCCCAACAGTTTTTTCACGGTTTTCGGATTCTATGGTCGCTAATGACCATAGTAGTTGATGCGACCTTAGATAAATAATTTTTAAAAATTGGTATGAGATGATTAACAAGTATAAATACTAAAAAATATTATGAATTTTGAAAATTTAATAAAATATCGTTTCTTTTGATAAGTTGAAAAATTTTTTATAATAGGTAAAAGCTTTTTTTGGCTAATTATTTTTTATTAGCTTACCAAAAAATTTTAAACCATGAATTATTTAGTTGGGACTTACAATTTTTCAAATACCTGAATTTATTATATATCTATACGATATGTAGTCATTGACTCAAGTGGTTAAAAGCCTCGCTTGTTCATTCGTTCAATTTTTTGTCCATTTTCACATTCTTATGCAATTTTGTCATTTTTTATTTTGAATTGACATAGAAAATGAAAACGAATTAAACGGAGAAAAAAGACCACCTGCTGTTTACCTTACAAATGACAGAGAGTTATATACAAAATTAAACACATCATCATCATCGTCAACATCATCAACATCATCTCATCTGCTTCTTGTTGATTTTTTTTACTTTGCCTGACTTAAATATTTTCTTTATTTTTTTCGTAAATCTCTAATCTATAGTTTCTGTCACGAAATTTTTCAACAAAAGCCGAATAAAAGTAAGGCATCGTAAAGGCATAAGCGTTTTGTTTATTGAAATGATTTATTAGAATCATTTTTTCTCTTTATAAATGTGCTGGTTCTCTCACAAAACAATCTGAAATGTTCTTTGTGCTTACATTTTTTTGATGGATGTCCATGTTTTATGGTGTGGAATTGTTTTTCGAGCTATTGATTTAAATTGTCTGTGCAAAATTTGAACCATAGTGATTCTTAATGTTAAATTATTACAAATATTAATCAAAAGTAAATTGCAATAATTTGAAATAAGAATAATTGTGTTTGAAAAAAAGCAATATTTTTACATTTTCAACTGGAAACATTTTATAAAATTAATTTATTTTTTAACTTTAAAATTTTCCACAGAAAATATTAAACTATAATCTAAAAGTGAATTTTTTAAATTTTAATCCTAAAATATTATAGCTTAGTATGATCGTTTATATCTTACAAAAAATAAGGAATCTAACAACAAGGCATTGGAATTTTTTATGGGTCATTTTTTTTGCCAGATCAGCAACTAATTTTATTATGCATTGTGTTTTTAAATTTCTTGCAAACACAAAAGTTGGCGTCGATTGATTGAACAATATGGTTTTAAATAGGTTTACAAACATTGGAACCACTATCGATACTTCCAGCATCTTTTTATAGCGATACGTAACAAGAAAAATCAATTTGTTGTTTTCAAAGATCGGAAATTATTAATTTTGCAGTTTTCAGTCGTTCCTGGGAAATCGTAGTTTTCGATGAAAATCCCGTTTTGTTCTAAAATACTTGCGCGATTTATTATTTTTTTTTTTTGATAACAGATTATAACTTTAACTCTGGTCATAGTCTAGTCAGGACACAGTAACAAAAAATATTAAATTATTGCATTGTCATCAGCCCTTGGCCTTGTGCAAATTTTCAAGTAAATCAGACTTCAAGAAGTAGGCGAAAATTACGCTGAAAGAATCCTTTACATTCATACATACAGGTCAACTTAATAAAAGCGTGTTAAAAAGCAATAAAATTTTACATAAAAAAAAATTATGAGCAAAATGCAATGAATAGAAATTCAAAATTTCATTAAAATTGAACTTTCAGGTTTTTTAAGAAACAGATCTCAATGTTATGCAATTTTCCTCATAATTTTTGCCCATTTTTGTTTTTACTTAACTGTACGTACAGCTCGGGGGTTTCTTTGCAAATACTATTTAGTTCTTTCCTGTAGTTTCTAAAGCAAATATTTGCTTTTAATACTTTACGTATTTTAAAGTTTTTTTCTCTCAAAGATACCAACTCTTTTCTAAGACTAAAGGTTGTTTGTAACATTACGCTTGTTACATCAAACCATAACAAGTAAAATTTTTAAATTTTAAACTATATTTTCCTACCACATTAAAAGTTCAAAAACTTTAAAAAATATAAAACTTTGAAAAGTTTAAATAACTAGGCACACTGAAATTGATATTATTAAAGAAAAAATAAAAAACCCTCATTCAATACAACCTAATAAAATTGATTTATCTTATTGTAAAAAATCATTTATAAAAATCTTTTTTTGCATATTTATATGTAATAAGATGTACCTAAATACCTATATTTTTAAAAATATTCATAAAAATATTTTATAAAACTTATAAATCCTGCACCTGGTGAATTGTAAAATTTTTTTGTTCCAAAATGGGTCATGCTTCATACGTATAGAAAAAAAAGTTACACAATAGGTACAACATAAATGTAGGTACATTGTACAAAGTATCTTCATACATATTTTTTGGCACTATTTTTGGTCATGATACACGTATAATAAAGTGAAATTTTTGTAATACTATCTTGATCACTTACATACATATATTTTGTGTAGCTTTTTAAAAGTGGTTTTTAAATTTGAAGGTAACACTTACTCGAAAGGAGTGAATACATATTTAATGTCAAAAATGGAACTTTTGATAGGTCAAAGAATAAAAATATCAGACTATTATAAACATCTGACGTCTCTATATATTGAAAACTTGAAGTTAATAAATCAATATTATCTTTTAAATTTATATTGCTACAAGAAAATATGTTTAAAAAACCTATTTTTAGAAAAAGAAAGTTTTCAACGGCATAAAATTTTTATTTGGGAAATAATGGAACAGGAATAAAATTCTTGAAATATTTGCTTATCTAATTTTTCAAACGCAATCAAAAACCGTTTTCACGCTCATAATGAAAGCTTTTTTAGGAAATGTGTTAAAAGAAGTATTTTACTGAAATAATATTACAAAAAATTTGTTATTGTTACGAACAATACGCCAACATGTCTCTTGGTCAGTCTATGATGTAATCAATTGAATCATGTTTTTATCCTTCCCATACCTTCTGCTGTTTGATTATTTTTCTTTTTCACTTTTGCACAGAATTAAAAGTACGTTAAACTTGTCATGGGCGTATCACATCATTAATGTTTTATCAATTTCCAATTATCTCTAATAACATCTTTTGCAGCATCATCAATGTTCAACACAAAACCAGCATCTTTGTCACTCGCATTAATACGCTTTATGATTGGATTACAAATTGTTTTTTTTAATAACAAAATTTGGATGAGTTTGAATTTACGGATCATATCCGGGTAGGTAATGTTAAGATAATATATAAACAGTTTTATAGTTACAGTATTTATATCATTATCCATGTGCCCCATTTTATTTATATTTTATCAACAATTTACATACAAATGTTATAATCTGTTACAGATTATATCAAAATGGTAGATGCATTCTAATAACGTCTCAAATAGATCCAAACTAAATATATCTCATATTTATAAACACGTTATAAATCGGTTTTCTTAACGATTTAAATGACCTTAATTATAGGGAAACCGTGGTGAGACATTAATGGCTTAAGTGGAACCAAAACTATCACTAAATATATTTGTGGAAATGTTCAATCCCAATCTCAATACTAAATTTAAAATAATTTTAATTAATTGTTTCTCTTTTCGATTAATTAATAATAATATTCAGATACTTACTTTATAAAAACTGTTAACTTAACAATACCAATTAGAGAACGCTTAGTTGTTGGAATAATTATTCAAAAATCGATTGGTTATTTATGACTGTATATGTTTTTTATTTTAGTCGAAAGGCGATTAATGACGTATCAAGGAAACCTTAGCGTAGAAATAGAGCACTAGAACGGAACATAGTTTCTATATGAAAGTAATAATCACGTACAAACATTTAACTAAAGTAAGGGTGAAATATGAATACAGATTTGAATTTACTTTCGCTTTTTAGTAAAACTATGCATTTATAAGTTTGATATGTAAGATAAGGAGAATTTGAGACAATATTTCTTTTACAAAAACATTTTTTAAACATATACCTTGATTTGACTTTAAAAAAATTTAAAAATATTAAAGGAACGTTGATTTTATCGGTTTTAATGCTTTTTTGGATTTAGTTTTATTAGAAAAAAAAAAAAATAATGGTTATCGTAACCGTTATCTTTTTGACTCAAATATTAGGTATATATGTAGCTATTTATCTCTACGTCTGTTAAGTCGAAAGATTTTTACTCTGAACATGCATATCTCAGAAACTAAAATTTGTGACCATATAAAAACGAAGTTTCAACATCCTTAATGATCCTTAGCAGGCTTTAGACTATTTAAAAATAAAATTTTCATATTTCTTGGACTACAAGACGCACCTTAAATTTATAAGATGATTTTTAGAAAAATATATTTTAATGTTTCTTTCGGGTTACAATTTTTATTTATTGTTACCTCTCTTATAGCTGTTATACTTATAAACTATAATTTTTTATTTTTTTTATTTTATTTCAGAATATTGCTTTCTATACAAAAATGATATTTAGCAGTGTGATCATAGATAATATTAAAAACTTCATCCTGTAGCTGAACATAAAGTTCTATCCATGGGTGCAGTAGCGAGAGAAAAAAAATTGTGAAGAGAATCTAGCCAATGCTAGGACTCTAGAGATTTGTTAGGAGGACAAGGGGCCAATACCTTTTTAGACGACGCGGTGGATTTAAGGGATGTACTTCCGAGGAGAGTGCTAAAGCGCTGGGGTTAGGATGATCGCTTAGATTGGAGTGAAATTTTTGGAAACGCTCTTGGGCGAAATTTATAAAATAAACTTAAACTTATAAAATAAAAACATGAGAGGTTTAGTAGAAGAGAAAGAGAGAAAGAGAATTAAAATTGTGTTTGTTCATTATTTACATTTTATATTATTCTATCAATATAAACATCACTCTCTTTTGCTCCACTGCCGAGCGCCGGAATATAAAGCTCTCTTTCTCTATATGCCATATCTTTCTTCTCTCTTGTGTAACAACAAGACAAAAAGAAACATCTTTGAAATTTTAATCTGAATTCTCACCCACAGATTATCGAATCTCCATCTAAGAAGTTTAATATTAAAATTTGTCACTCTTTAACCATCTACATTTTTCACTACTTACTAAACAACTTCACATGGCAACATGATTATTCTAAATGGATGAAACCACAGGTTATTTCCAATATTCTATATTAAAAGCAATCTTTTACGAAAGTATCGTTAACTTTTTCTAAGGAGACACTCATCAAAAAATTTTATCAAATTTAATTTTTACTTTTTAAAGCAATCGTATTTCTCCAATTTAAAAAAAATTAGAACACTAAAACAAGGATCCATTACTCCGTTATAAGTAATACTTGTAAAAGATGATCTACCGAAGCAATTATTAAGATCCCACGCATTCACCAGTAAGACAACGATTTGGAACGATCAAAATATAAATTACTTACCAAATAAGTAAATGCACGTTTGATTTGTGGTTATTAATCTTTCTGCTCGTGAGAGAAATGGAGCAAACGATGATCTGCTAAGTTACAATTTCTATTTGTAATCGTAGGTCCACAAAACAGTTTTCAATTAAATACTGTTACGTACGAAAACGGATAGAATATATGATTTATTTTAGACAGGCAACAAATTTATAAATCAATCTTACAATTAGTAGTTATATAAGTAATTTTGTAAGAGTTAAATTGAGCATTATGCAACAGTGGGTCAAGGTTATGCTTTTTAAATTAACTTCCAATAAAAGCTCAATATTAAGTAAAAAGTTCCATTACAAGTTAATTATTTAAACTTCTGAAAGTTTAAATTATTAGGAAAAATCAATTGATTGTTAACATAACTTAAATTTCAAAATTAATTGTAAAAGGCGAGATGTGAGTTTTGATCAATAATAATATAATATAAAAAATTATAAGTAAAATAAAATAAAATGAATGAATGATTCAAATTGCATATATTCTTTTAAGTTATTATTTTTTCAATAAAAGATTTACGAAATATAATCATCTGTTGAAGAATCAAATTGAAAAGATATAAAAGAGAATTTAATGGTTCAACAATAATAAAAGCATAAACAATCATAAGTGTGAGTAATTTTTATATTTATTTATTAAAAAAATGGATTATATAAAAAAAATACATTTTATTCGCATCAAAGAATCCGACAGTGACAATGAAATATTTTTTTCATGTCGTCTTAAAAACGAAGGTATTTAAAAGATTACTTATTAATGGCTATAAGCGTTCTCTATTCAACTCCCCTAAGAGTTCACAGCCTAACGTGGCTTTAGGTGCGATAATTTTCAGATAATAAAAGTTGTTCTGCCTTGCTTGAACGCATTCATGGAATTTATTTGGTTGGCCGCGTGCAAAATAAAAATACTTAAACTCTTTTGAGCTGCTTCAAATCTGAAAGTGTGCATTACTGAAGATTCTATCCGTTCAAGTTCAAAAATGTTTCAGAGATTTCCAGCCAAACTTCATTTACTCATGATGTGAGGAAAATTAAAATTATTCACCGAATTATATAATATAATATTCAATGAAAAACCCGACGAATCAAAATTGAACAGCTCGTGTTAAATTTGAAAAGAGTATGCGATTTTTTTTTCAATCATACTGCTCGGATGTTAGCTCTTTTACAAAAGAAATGTAATTTTGTATCATTATATTTCACGTAAAATTATTTTTGCTATTATATTTATTTAATAAGTAATAACTAATGATCGTTGTTGTTTGTTGTTTTCGATAAATTTTCCCATAAATAATTTTTATATATCCACGAAATTATCAAAATATAACAAAAACGAATTATCTAAGAAGTAATTTCATTTTTTCGACTCAAAAATCTTTTAAGAAGAGTTCAAAGATCGAACCGCTTCATAGTTAAATATTTACATCTGTATAGTATAACAATTGTTAGCTTTTAATTAAAATGAGAATTCATATTATTTTGTGAGAGATAATTTTTTTTAAATTTTTTACGATTTAGACAATGATTTCTTCACACTATTTAATAAAATGAGAGCACAGTGACCCTTAGAACTTTGCCCCGGAAGAACACATTTTGTGCTCATGTGAGGCTGCTTTCGAAAGAAGACTGCAGCATTTCGGAAAGACAGACATGACGCCTAGCAAGATAGCAATGGCAGCCCCTAGGCAGGTGCTGGCTTTCTTTATAAGCCTGACGCTCCCCTAGTAAACACAGAGAGTCACATCACAACAGACCTCCTTGGTAGCGGTGATAAAGGGAAGGAATATCCTGGGACCCGTAAAACGAAAAAAAATCCAACGAACTTTTTTCGAACGTTTATTTTAGATAAATTTTTCAATAGCTTCCTGATACTTTCGAGGCTTTCGTGGTTGTTCACGGTTCCTTCATACTGGTTGGTTGGTGTTAAACAATAGATTAGCAAAGAGCACTCACTCAAAGCATGATGGATACACTTTTGTGTCCGTTCCCTATAGGATATGTTGTAAGAGAATGCGATTATCTTAAAGTTATTAACACAAAAACTAAACATAAGAAAATTTATAAGTAACAAACCACTAAATATTTTTTCAAAAAAATGCCCCATAACATTTAATTCATGTACAAGATTAATTATAGGTAATAATTAATAAATACTTAAAAGATTTTTTGATAAAAATAACTTTTTATTATAATTTTTATATTGAAAATGATGCAAAAATGAAACAAATAACAAGGGTATTATTATAGGTACTAAATAAATATCTCAACAACTATTAATGAATATACCTCAATTAATTTTTTTTTCTCCGATGGACGAAAGTAGAAAATTCGAATCAAAACGTGATTCCTAAATGGACTTGTTAATGAGCAATAATTATTATATTGGTTTGATACGAGCGAAAGATTTTATTTCTTCCATTTAAAATAGAAATCATTAACATGAAGGCCAGCCAGTTAGGATTTGCGATGAAATTGCTTTGAACGAAAAATGAACGATTACTGAATTTTTGTTCAGCTATCATAAAATACTTAAGTAATCTTTACGAGCTGAACTATAAATAAAATATGTTTCATGAAGGAAGAGTCTGAACCAATAGCAATTTGTTAAAAATAATGAAAAGATATTGAAAATAAAACTACGATAACTGAATCAATAATACTTGGAATGCTTTTAATGTAGTGTCTGAGTTATTTTCGTTTTTATAAATGTGAGAAGAATTATTTGTAACAAGTTTTACTTGTAAATATACGAGTATATCGTATTAAACATTTTACGTTCGTTTATCTATGACACTAGGATGATTTGGTAAAATCTGTTGGCTTTGAAGAGTTTGATTTCAAGAAAATGGTCCACTGCTCTAATTTTACAATACTAATTGTTAATGAAAACTTCATGCTTATCTAATTCTTATTTTACTCAGAAAATAACAATGCGAATTTTTATTTATTTGAACTAAGAGGTGTTTTAGTTAAAGAATTCAACGATATGTGAGACTTGATTTCAAAATTTTCCGTTTTTATTTGATAAAAAATTTAAAAAAGAGACTCATCAAGTCAAGTAACTATGTTATGCAAATTGAGTTTGATATTATGAATTTAAAATGAAATAATCTTCAAAGCCAATACTTGACTGTTTAAATACTTGATTTAATTTTGGTTAGATTTTCAGCCAAAATGAAGTCAATCAACTTGAAAATCAAGTCAAGTAGTGAATTTCTATTGTAAAATGTAAAAAAAAAAACCACAAATAATTCAAAAATGAATTTAAATTTGTGGATTAGCTTTGGTTTCAAAATATTAATTTAAGTATTTTATTTTTATAGTAATTTTAATTTATGAAAATTGAAATGTTTCCAATGAAAGTTTTTGTCACGACTAGAAGAACGTTGAGTAAGTTTGAATAAAAAATTGACCACTTATTTAATATTACGTATTTATATAGGATATATTTATGAAATGACCTAAACCAAAATTTAAGCCATGAAAACATTAAAAAAATTACATATTTTCAAAATAACTGATAAGGTATATTTCAATTAGCTGTTAACAAGTTTATTTTAAATACCTAGTTAAATATAAGCCTTTGTTAAACGCTGAATAATTCAAAGAGTTTGCCTCATACATGATGATTCTAATAAAATCAAAGTAACTACTTGAACTAAAAAAGTGAAATTCCAATGAGTTAGTTTTCCAAGTAGTGGAAGTCATTTGCTGGTATTCCAATACAAAAAAAAATCAAAACTATAGTAAGAAGAAAAAAACTAGAAGAAATCAAACATTAAGATTAAGAAAAACGGCCACATCACATCAATAAACACATCTAGTAGCGATAAAAAATTCGACATTATTTTGCAGTACCACATTCCGTTCAAGTTCATAGAGTAATTAGTCATTCCAATATAATTACCCATATCCACAGATAGGTTCTTTGTTCTTCTGCTAATTTCAACTAAACAACGAAAATACCAAACGAGTCAATCAATGCGAGTCATTTCATTTAAAACCTATCATTTCCACTTAAAAACGTTTTTTTATTTTTTTTTTTCATTCAAATAAAATCACATTTATTTCTTATGTATATATTTCTTCACGCACATAACATTGTTTTGTTATTCCAAAGGTTCCATTAAGTTTATTCACATTGACATGGTTTCGAAAATACTCAACTCCAAAAACTAAATATACGTACATAAAACAGAACAAATTTCTGGTTTCATACATGCTTTACTGTTAACAAATAACAATTTTAGTTTGTCCTCATCATCTATTTATATGATTTTATATTTTTGGATAGAAATATTTGCTGTGTAGGCGCGAATTTTGTGGTTTGCATCATAGACGTTATAATAGTTTTGTATAATTTTTTAATGATTTTTCTGACATTTATAGATATGAATTAACATGTTTAATAATAAAATTATAATTTTTTACAATTGTAGGTGGAGAAACAAACGCTCGTTTAATGTAATAATTATTAGTTGATTTTATTATTTAATTTCGATTTCAAAGACGATTTTTTGTTAGATGTAAAATCAGTAGCACTTTTTCCTTTGTTGCGACATAGGTGACAAAAATTTATTTTATGTTATTTTTAGCGTCGCAAGTTATTAATATTTTTATTTCTGTCCAGTTTATGTGTTATTACAATTATAACACCTACTAACACTTTTTTAAGTAAGTTATGATGTTGAAAATGTATACAGGAATTTATAAGATTTGAACTAATTTTAAAGTTTATTTTAAACATATTCAAAAATTTGGATCATTACTTTACCAATTACTTATTTGTAAATTTATATCCATATTTATATAAAATGATATCAAAGTCACACATACATCACGGAGAAAAATAAATTGTAAGTTAACATTTTTTAAGGGTGAAATGGAATCAATTTAGTAGGTACCCTATAAGTTCTTTTATATAAAATAAAACTGATCATATATACAGTCAAACCTAAATATGAGTGAGAACTGAGCGAACGAGAAAACTCTATAAGTGGGAGACCGCTAGGATCTAGAGCTACTAGTAGTAAGAAACAGAAACCAATAAAAGAAAAAGTCGCTCTTCACGTGGACCTCTATAACTGAAACTGCTACTTGCCTTTACCTCTATAAGCAAAGTTCGAGCGTAATTAACATCTGCTTTTTATGATTCGTTCTTCTACTGTACTTAGCTATAAGATATAAAATCGAAATAGTGAGAAACCTTCAAAAGCTTATTAAAAATCATTCCGTTTGTAAGTACAAGTGAAAATGATTAAATCGAAACTGAAAGCATGCCTCGTATGAAATTAACTTTGCCTTAAATTATAAATTACATATTTTTCAAGACGTCAAACCCTATTTATCTAAGTAATTTCATACTTTGTAAATATTTACATCCGCAAGAATATACATTACTTAATTCAATTCTATATTTTGAAAAAATATCATCTCATCTACCCTTAATGTAGTCCTTAAGAAAGTTTTGATTTAAAGTGGCTAGGAACTCAATTTAAGGGTTAAAGAGTGAACAGAAATCTTACTTGCAATAGGCAGTAACCATTGTTTCAATTTTGAAAACTTTTGTATATATTACTTATTTGAGAATCAATTTATGTTTTTTTTGTTGAAGGAAAAATAATAAATGGAATCCTAAAAGTAAGTTAATTGGGACCATAGTTTCACTTCGTGTTAACTAAATTTCGTTGTAAGAGTTTTTATTAATAAAGTTTTTCATTGTAGCCTTAAAAATGTTTAGAATAAAAAAGCAGTTGTTTTTTTCATTTTAAGTCAATTATTTTATTTAAGTATTTTAAAATTCAAAAACTCAACAAGAATATATATCACTGAAAGAAGTTTCACTTCTTACGCGTATACATTAATACAGACATCAATTTATATTTCAGCAAATTGATTTTTTTTCTAGCTCTTATCAATGAATTTGATTTTACTTTTGTACGTTACACTGATATGATTTTAACAGCACAAATTGTTTTCATATTTGCCTAACGACTTCGACTTGAAACAACAATTATAACATGCTCTTGATCGATCTTCCCTAGACTCATTATGAAACTGATGTTAAGTGATGAAATATTATGAAATAAAATTTTAAATGGCCAATTAAAATAAGATATCAAATTTACGAATGTTGTATTTATTTCTGTTTAGAAATAATATAAAAAATGGTGAAATTGTAACATTAAATTTTATCAAATATATTAGCAAAATTTCAACACACTATGTTAACAGTTTACACGTTGGACATTTAATTTAATTTTGATTCAGTGATGTATTAAAATATTGTGGTAAAATTCCATTTACCTAAGTGATAAAATTGAAGGCACATGCTGTGTTTGGTTGTACATTTGCATATAACATCAAATTTATTATCACTGTAACGCCTCTACGATGATTATGAACAATAAAAATTCCTTCTGGCTCTATCTCATTTGGTGATCATAATTTACTTACGTAGCTGTAAATGTCTCACAAATGGCCACAATCAGATTGCATTCACCACCATTAGATATCAACAAATACATTTGTAAAAATAAAGCGTAGAAAATCTGTTCTATTCCAATCAGTTTTCTATGTCATATTGAAATTTTCGTAGAAATCTTGTACAAGAGACGCAACAATCAAACAGATACACTTATTCAGTCACGAAACGAACGACCTAATTATCAATAAGTCTTCAGGTTATGTTTACTCAGATTTTTCACAATACATTTTCATAATAATCAAGGAACTGTATTAGGAAATCGAAATACTTGACTTAAACAAAACCTTGATTCAAAAAAAAAAATACTCGTTGTTTTTACTTAATTAAATCGTTTTGTGCCTAGTCTTTCAAATTTGAATATAGCTTGTCCTTTAAGGCACATTTTCTTTTATCATAAGTTTGCATAATATTTTTAATGGCCTTCGTTTTCTATTTGTTATAAAAGAACAAAGTAAAAAGTTTATTTCGAAAATATTTTATGAAGCAGTCCTTTGTTAGTTTAGTAAATTTATACTTTAATTATTTAATTTGCTCAATTGACCGAGCAATAAAATTAAATAATTTCCCCAGAAAAATGTTTTAATTTTAAATTTTGGAGACAAAAAAGACAATCAAAATGAGATCACTTTAAACAACAACGAAATTTCTTTTCCCAAAAATTGAATGGCAAAATTTCAAATGTTAATCGTTTAATTTCGATTGACATTTTTTTTTAGTATGCATCTATTCAATATTCTGCTATAACTTTCCTTGTTAATGATAATTTCTTACTTTCACTGTTTCAATGCAATTTGATAAGTAAATTAATCGTGAATAAACAAAGTTGATAGGTACCTTGTTTCAGAGTTACTTGGTAAGTTTTGACTCATATTTGTTTTAATTCCCAATACAAAAAAAAATGTCAATTGGCTGATTGTATGTTTGAAAATTTATTCAGATTGTAACGCACGATTAATTTTAATTAGAGAGAAAAATGTTGCAACAATAATAGTCATAATATTATAATAAGGTTAAAGATCACGATATTTGATTAATGTAAAATTTCTCTAATTTTCCATCGCTAATGTTTTCAGTAAAAGTGAGCATGAAAATAACGATTTCAACTAAAGTATGCAAAACAATTCAACAAATCACTACCATTGGAATTGTAACTGAAATTGAAATGGAATTACTTGCTTTATTTCAAGGTAAATTTTAAACGAATTAATTTCTTATCTGACCAATGATCATTTGAAATTAGATTTGGGTCAAATTAGTTTCCGTTAAAACTAATTATTTTTTTTATTGATGAATTCGATTGGGTTTCATACGAATGCATATGATAATATTTATCTGCTGATATTAAAAAAAAAACTGCGACTACATGCTTTGAATATGAATTTTCAATCGTATGATACATAAACCAAAAACATTTACAAAACAAAGAAGCCTTTTTGAATTCGTTCCAGTGAAATCAAAACGTTTTTCAAAACAAATTTTTAAAATAAAGTATCTATGTAGCCAATAGAAAGTGTGATTAAAATATTACATTGAAGACAATTCAAAAAGTTAACAATACCAATTGTTATTGATGGGTTGATCGACTTACAATTAGATCAAATAGATGTGACATGTGAATCAATACAAAAATATTAATCGACTAGAAAATTTTATGAATTGTTTAACTAAAGATGAAATTAATTTAGCGTTTTTTTTTATTTTTCTGGAATTTCTATCTTAAACTGAACAATAAATTTCTTTTTTTTAATGAAATATCAAATATCATAACGTTTTCTTTAATACAACATGTTATTTATCAAGCCGTATAAATACTTGATCCGGTCTAAAATTTCATGAAATACTAGAGGAAATCGAAAAAATTGAAACACTTTTTACTTCCTTTGATATTCGAAAACTTCCAGTAAAATACTTTATCGTTTTATGGAGCAATTCTTGTTCAAAAACATTAATTTAAGCTTTCTATTTGTAACATAATACATGACTTCTCTAACAAAATAAAAGAATATAAAACTAATTAGAACTTCGAAATATATAACAATATTTTTCAATAATTAAAACTCAAATGTGTTTAGTAAATATTGATTTCAGAAGATAACCATTATGACAAGCATCTTCTTAACCTTCACCTTGTTTTAATTTTATCAAATTTTAAAGTTCTTCCTTTAGATCTAAACTAACAGTTTTCTAAAAATATGAACGCACATCTTTTATATAACATGGAAAGTATTTTAATGTCCACAAAAATAGCAATTTTATATTTAACTTTTACATCTAGTCTTTAGCAAAAGTGATTGAATATTGACGTATAAAAGTGGGAAGTATTTCAATGAAAGGGTTTACAAAAACACCAACAAAAAAATGAGGTTTAAAATACTTAAGATATTAAATATAATTAGATATTGTTCTTTAAAGTGACTAGTCACTATATTTTTGAAAAGATAAGCTAAGACAAAAGATCCTTTTAAATATCAAAGAACCATGGTATAATAAAAATAAATGAAAAAACGCACATATCTTGAGTGTAACAATAAATTTAACTCTATTAAAAAGCTTTTTGTACTTTTGTTCTATGGTTGCGATTTTTTATTTTATTAAAAATAATGAAGATATTATACTAAAGAAGTTTATCCATATTGAGTTGGTTTTATCTTTTTATCTTTTATCGTATTCTTTGAACTGAAAATCTGAAGATGATATTTCAACTACGTAGATATTTAGGGGATATACACAAAGGATTTAAAAGTATTTCGAAAAAAGGCACCCTAAACTAAAAGAAGTAATAACTTAGTTGAAAGCTGAAAGAAAAACTCGAATTAAGATTGATAGAGACATGAAAGATGCAAGTTTTGGTAAAAAGTTAAAAACAAATTACTTAATTAATAAGAGTGACGCTAAAAATAGTTGAAAGCTTGAATTGTCAGGTTAAAAAACTATATATCAGCGGTGTCAGAGAGAGCATAGTTAAGAGCATATAGCTAGATTTCTTTAAAAATCTATGACTCCTTTACAAGAATAAAGGGTCACAACTACATAACCCTTTTTTCGTTCGACGGGTCTCAGGATATTTTTCCCCTTTATTACCGCGACCAATGAGGTCTATTGTGATGTGGCCTTCTGTATTAACTAGGGGAGCCTCAGGCTTTTAAAAACAGCCAGCACCTGCCCCGGGGCTGCCATTGCTTTCTCGCCAGGCGTCATGTCCATCTTTCCGAGATGCTGCAGTTTTCTTTTGAAAGCTGCCTCACATGAGCACAAAATGTGCTCCGCCGTTTCTGCTGCTTTCCAGCAGCGACGAAATATGTTGGTGTCGGCTTTACCAATGATGGCAATTTAGAGTACTGTGACCCGTATTGAGGCTTATTAGGACCTTTTTGCCGAGTGACAATATGTCATGAGTTCTCTTCTTGAAGTACTTTATGAATTTCTTAGCTTGTCTATGCCCCTGAGTATTCTTCCAGTGCGAGTTGATTTTGCTTTTTGGGATTCCACAAAAAGGTACGAGTCCTATGAGGTCTGATGAGGCACCATTTACACCAGTTGATCGGCCTTTTTACTGCCCAATATAGACCTTAATGACCATAGTGATAAATGGGAAGAGAAAAAAAGAAAGAGAATAAGGTATTCACATTTACACAATTTTTAAATATATTAAATATGCCAGCCAAAATAATTACTTTTGTTTCGAGTTTTAACGAGACAGAAAGAAATAGAGACTAGTTAAACTTCAACAGAAAATTTGTATTTCTAAAATTAAACTAAATTATTATTTTTACTTCTGTTTCATTGCAACGTTATCGATGCAGATGCAGACGATTGCGATTATTAGAAAAAAATTGAAACTGGGAATGATTTCGTTTTATAAATCTCTTTTAACTTTGATTTCGTGCTTGCAAAAAATGCGTTGCTATAATCATAATAATAAATTGTTTTCAAACTCTTATAACTTTTTTAATTGTTATTAGTAAAGAATCTGCTGTGAAAAACTTCAGTAAAATTTGGGATAGTGATAACGAAAATTTAGTGATGTTTTTTTCAAATTCAAAATTTCAGTACATATTTCTTTAAAAATATCAACGAACGATGACACAAAACAATATCAACTCCCTTTTAAATCCATTTTCCCTCTTCTTGTGTTACGTTTATTCGTTTATTCATTCATATATTCGATTATTACAAAGGTTAATGAACTACAAGCGAACTTATCAAATAACAATTAATTAAATTTATTCTTCTCACTTAATACAAAAAGATACACTGCCGGCCAAAAGTTTGAGACCAGTTGTAATATATTTATGCTATCACTTATTGTATTCAAAGTTTCGGTAATAAAATAAAAATTGTTGTCCATACATATTTTTAAATTACTGATGAACATCTAAAGAGACTTTTGTAGGTATGTTTCTCAGGTACAAATAGAATTAATGGGTTCTGTTTAAAAACATCCAAGACCGCAGGGTGTCTGGCCAGTGGAAGGGTCATCATTATATTTAAAGTAGCTCCGTATTAATTGTTCTTTAATTCTATTCTTCTTTAATTTTGCACTGGCTATTCTTTGTTATTATTTAGACTTTCTAAAACAGGTTATTTTAATTTTTTTTTAAAGTTATGTATCATTTTGTTTGAATAATTTAATTTAGTCTTAACTTGGGGTTTCTATAGTTAAAACGTTTTAAAAATGGGAAAAGTACGAAAAATAAATATCGAAACTCGATCTGCCATTGTTACTTTACATAATGAAGGCAAATCCGAACGTGAAATTGCGTCTCAACTTAAACTTTCGAAGACTTGTATTCATCGCACAATTATTCGGTTTAAGGAAACGGGTAGTTTTCAAGATTTTCCACGTTCAGGAAGACCGAGAGCTACTACTTCTAGTGAGGATCAGTTTATCGTTATTACCAGCAAAAGGAATAGACGCTTAACAGCACCAAAAATTCGTGCTGAAGTGAACAAATCTTTAAATAAACCAGTTTTGCTTACCACAGTGAAAAGACGGTTGAGGAACGCTAAACTGTTTGGTCGTGTTGCCGTTCGGAAACCTTTACTAAGGCCGCAAAATAAGAAAAAAAGGATGCAGTGGGCCCTATTCCATCGAGATTGGACAGAAGATGATTTTAAAAAAGTGTTTTGGACTGATGAGTCAAAATTCCAAGTATTTGGCTCAAATCGACGAATTTACGTTCGGCGTAGCACCGAAGAAAAAATGTTACCAGATTGTGTAGTGCCAACTGTTAAGCACGGTGGTGGTTCAATAATGGTCTGGGGTTGTTTCTCAGGCCATGGAATTGGAAATTTGGTTAAAATTGATGGAATTTTGAAGAAAGAGGAATATAAAACAATTCTCGAAAAAAATGCTGTACCATCAGGCTTAAGTTTAATTGGCAATGGGTTCATTTTCCAGCAAGATAACGATCCAAAGCATACTTCCAAGCTATGTAAAAATTATTTATTACAAAAAGAAGCAGAAGGAGTTTTAAAAATCATGAAATGGCCACCGCAAAGTCCGGATCTCAATCCAATCGAGCTTTTGTGGGACGAGCTTGATAGGAATGTCCGAGAGGAGTGTCCCTCTTCACATGCAGACTTGTGGAGACTACTACAAGAAAGCTGGAACAAAATTTCTCAAGAAACCATAAATAAATTAATAAGTAGAATGCCGAGGCTAGTAGAAAAAGTAATAAAGTGCAAGGGAGGATTTTTTGATGAAAAAACAGTTTGAGTAATTAGTTCATTTTTTTTTATAGAATAATTTTTTATGTTTATTTTCTATACTAAGTATGTTTAAAGGTTATAACTATAATATTAATAAACATTTTTACTGTATTTGTCTTTGAATTTTTAAAAATATTTCCTTTTTTTGGCTTAAATCTATATGGTCTCAAACTTTTGGCCGGCAGTGTATATTTAATGTACCAACCAATTAAATAAACGATGTACTTGTTAGCATTATTTATAAATATTTATAAAGACAAATTATTCAAATTAAGAAAAACTTTCACTATAGCTAGAAAAAAATAAGTAACAATTTTTTTGAAGTTAAATTTTAAAGACGATACTAAAAGACAAAATTAGATAAACTGTTGTTTAGTAAAATTTTTTATAGAGAACCAAAAACAGATTTTTAAAGAGTATTTTAGATTTATTATTAAACTATAATGAGATTTGTGAACATAGTAAAGCATAATATGATTTACATAAATGTTGGTTGATATCTATGTGTAATGGGTAGGGCCCAGTATTCTATAACAGGCGTTATTGAATTTCTTAAATCTCACTTTCTATAGAAATTTCCATTTTAATTCATTTATGATATTATCATATTCTCATTATTATTGTTATTAATTTCATATCAAAATCTAAATGCCTAACATAGATGCATTATTTAATTACTTTCACCCGAGAAAAACACATTTTATAAATAACAATTATTCATTATTTATTTTGACCCATTTGCATAAATTTTACGTACAAATCTATCTGAAAATTTATAAATTTACCTTCACTCATTGTTAAGTAGTTTGTAGATGAAAAACACTTATTGTGGCTTGTATTTTTTCGGTATTGTACTTAATAATAATAAGGTTAAGGTAAGAATTTGTGCACTCTCAAATTTGAATATCTGTCACATAAATTAAATAATGAGAAAATAAATAATAAATCTGTACGAGTGACAGGTATGATTGGGAGAGAAATAACTGTCTCGTACAAAAATATTGCTACTGGTTTGAGTATTTTATTAACAATACGATTAATTCGGTCAAGGAAGGAGGAGATAAAGAAAGAAATTATTTGTGTAGGCATATGAATTTAAATTGCTTGTAAGTATGTTCTGTACTTATAAGTCGTCAAAATTTGAGAATTATTCTAAAGTTAAAAATGAAAATATAACACCTCATTTCGTAAATAAAATAACAAATTTCTTAATACAAGATGGTATTATCTTTTTAGTAAGATTCAAAAGAAACAAAAATAAAAAATTCATTGTAAAAATTGCGTTATTTTTCAAATTAAAACTACAAACGTATTATTTATTGCAAGTTGTTCATCATTCATTTGTGAATAATTTTTAATTTTTAAAAAATAATTACTAAGCGCATCGATTATTAGCAACATTAATAAGTAGTTTGAACTTAACTTAGCTAATGAATTAAATTTTTAACTTTGCTATTCAGAAAACCTGAATTCGATATTCACAATTAATTACAACTTTTAATCAAAAACTTTTAGTTGCAAATACTAAAATTTCATTTTAAATATTATTTATTTCATGTTGAACCCTTTTTAAAAAAAAAGTTTATGATAATTCTTCTATCGATTACAACATTTTAATAGTTCACCAATTTAAAATAAAATTGGTAAACGAAAAAAATCTCAAACATGAATACAAACGTACATATATATTCATCTCAAAAAAATTATTTACTAAAAATAGTCGGATTGATTCAAACTAGCCGGAAAACCGCTTGAAAAATTGCTCTAATGCACTTGATTTAAAATAAATATACGTATTGAAACAAAGATTGCATTAGCATTACGCCATCAAAAATAGGCAATGTATAGTTCTCGTGTATCATTTCCGTCATTCTCTTTTATTACCGGGATTATTATTCAATTAAAGATAACGATTTTACGATAATAAGATAGATTTTTGTGCTTAATGATATGTTTGAAATTAAAAAAAAAGTGCAATCACAGTTCTTTGCTATTGTGAAAATTCAATCGTTATTTTTGAACATAAAGATTAAAGGGATTCATTTAAATTAACTCTAATGAAATAAAAATAAACTATAATTAAGAATAAATAAATTGTACGATATAAGTTTTCTTTTAGTTTGAAAACTTCCGGAGATTGATAAGATACATACATATTATAATCAATGTCTCAAAGTCGAAGACAAAACTAAGAATTATATTTTTTGTAGTTGAACTTAAAAAAATACACAATGAACAACCAAACGTCAAGCATATCCGAAACAAATCGACAAATTCGATAAATCCATATCCACAACATAAATCACGAAATATTTCATTTTACACATTTTTTAAAATTAAAATAAATAAATCAGAGAATATATAACGGTTAAAATTAGTAACGATTATTAAGACAGAGTTAAAATTATTTTCAAATTAGACTTAATTATTGTAAGAATCTGATATGTTTAAGAAGATTATAATCAATTATCTTGTAAGTGTTTAAAATTATTCTTCCTTGTATGAACCAAAAAGGTAGTAAAATACTTTTGAAATTTTGGTACTTGTTAGAGCTAGGCAAAATTGGTCTTGGTCTTGCGAAAAAATCTGCAAGACCAAAAGATAAACGAGAAATTTTTTTTCAGGGGTTTTATGATTAACAATATTTGGCACACCTTTAAGACATTATTTTCTTGGGAAAATACATTTTTTGTATATGAAATGTTCAGTTTGCTTTACTAGATTTTACCATTAATAGTAATGAGCAAAATTGGTCTTGGTCTTACAAAAATTCAAAACTGTGGAAAACTGATAACATGAAACTCAGTTTCCAAGTAAAAATATTATCAGTGGTCCTTACAAAATAATTTAATAAGTTTATCTATTTTCCTTTTTTCAATTTGACACAACAAATCGTGAAACTTGTGATTTAATTACAATTTTTATTTTTTTTTGTTTGGTTTTTTTAAATTAATTTTTTGTCGTACTACTCGTTTACTAAAAGGAAGAACTCTTTGTATTTCTGCAAAACTTAAAGCTTGCTGATCAATTGAATTTGTACAGTTAATATTAACCATAAGATAAACGCTTCTTTGGAAAGAAGTTCTTTTAAAACTGTTAGGATAAGAGAAGATTTGAAAAAGTATACCCATTGATAATTTTAAGTATTTTTTTTATCAAATTCCTTTTAAAAGTAACTACTCATAACATTTCTTTGAGTTTTTAAAAATATTTTACACACAATTTTGAATTAATCACAAACTTGTTAAAAAATAGCTTCGTTCGCGGGTCTCATTGTGAACCGATTACGAATCAGTTCAAGACAGATTTAGGATGATCGCCAAGCGCAGGCACGGTTATAAACCGATTCAGGATTTTTTTCTGCGAAGGACTTTAGTATTGTTCCGAACTAGACGAGGATTAACGAGAACCCACGAAAATTGTCAATTGAATTGAACGTTGACAGCAAAACTGGACTTTGAACCGGCCACGATTTATGAAACAGCGCATGAGTAAGAGAATCGAATTTTTCGTCCTAACATAAATCCGAGAAACGCTAGAATCAATTCTGAATCGATTACTAACGCATTTCGGGTGAACCGCGAACATCGGATCGTTACTAAAACTTCAAAATACACTGACCCGCGAGCGATTTTTTAAGAATGCGCATGCGAATAGTCCCTGAACTGGTTCAGAATCGCACCCGTGAACGAAGCTAATATCTATAAAAATTGGTATCGACTCAATTTTTTGAAGTTTTGAATCATAAAAGTACCAGAAGTAATAGTACCAAAAACAATCAACTAATTTCCCTAAAAATAACTTACCAGCACGCAGGACATGATTCACTCTATTAACTCATTATTTGAATTGCAAATATACTTGTAGTTTCTTTTAAAAGCCATTATTTCAAGTGATCAAGTGATAAGAGAAGAAAAGATTTGGTAACCAATAAATGTCGATATTTTTAAGTTTTTTACCAAATTCTTTTTGCAAATTCACTACTCATAACATTTTCTTGTGTATTATAATTCTTAATCATATTTTTAATTAAAATTTTGAATTATTTTTAACATAAAGTTTAATAAACAGGATAAATATTGGTGTCGACTCAATTTTTGCAAATTTTGGACCAGAAAACTTGTTTTACTTACAGCAAAATCAACACGTTTCCTTAAAAATATCCTAACAGCATGCAGGAAATGATTCACTCAATTAACTCATCGTTTTGAATCATAAATATACTCGTAGTTAACATAAAGTTCAATGTTCTTAGATTCAAGTTTGCCTTAAAATGTAAATAAGTTAATAAATGTATTTATTTTATAACCGATATTAATTATTATTAAGATGCCAATAAACGTTTGAAATCAACATATTGCGGATATGAATATTCATTTTAACAATAAAATGCGGCATTGACATTTACTACGAAAAAATTATGCTTATCGTTCCTACAATCGTATAGCTGCAAGAAAAACTTTTTTATGCAACAAAAGAAAAGCTTACAATTCAGAGTTTAAGTATGTAGTTCCGTTTTATAACAGATAGAACTACCTTGATCTTATAACGTTTTATTGTAAACATTTTATCATAATTAAAGATCTGATCTTATTATCAGAAATAACCGGTAATTGCCAACGTACACATATATTACGTTTATCATGTGCACTAGTAGGTATATTTTATATTAAGTCAAGAGTAATAAATAGAATATGCTATACTCAGTTATGCTTACGTACAATATAATAAACTAACAATTGGAAAAGCGCATGATGTCTTTGAAAATTTATTATTATGATAATAAAATCATAAAATTCTAGTTCTGGTTGTGTAAACGACAGATCGATTAATAGGTACTTGACAAGAATCTTAGATAACTGTTTGAAGGCCTAGGAAAAGAATCGGGTTATTGCACGTGTTTTGAGCAAATTTATTACAATTTTTATGTAGGTAGTGTTTATAAGTCAGGTGTCTAAAGACTCGTAGGCCTAAGAGTGATTTAACAAATTTTTTTTATCAAAATTTGACCCATATTTGTTCGTATATTTTCTGGCAGTCCAATATTATATTACTTTTTGGAATAAAAAACAGAACATTTTTTTGTAAGATTTCATATGCCTGCCCTATAATTTTAATTAAGCCTTTTCATCCAATACCGTATTTTTAAAAATTTTATGTTTCACGATTGAATAACATTAATAATTAATATTATTAAGAGCGACGTGTTCATACTTTTGTTTTACAACAACTAAACTGATTTCATTAGTAAGTTCTTTTATGTGCATCTCAATATTAATTAGTTTTAAAAATCAATGCATATTATTCCCATTAACTTAAACAACATTTTTATAGTGCTAGAACTATTTGAAAAATTTACATAAATTCAACATGTAATTTAAATAAATTCATTAAAATTCTAATCAATAGTCAAAATTAGATACATCAGAAATAAATGCATTGATGATTAATGCTTTTAATTTAGATGATTTTATGGTCGTTGTGTTAAGAAATCACCACTAATTGAAAATGTATTATTGTAGCTTGCTAAAAGTTAATTTTTCCATTTTAATTTTATTACTAAGAATTTTAAATTTGACAAATGCACACTTAAAAGCAAATAGAATGTTCACTCGCAATACATATAATCATAAAAACAATATAAAATTGCGCCAACCAAAGGAAGGTTTTCCTTTGTTTTTAAATCAAATCTCTAAAATAGTTTTTCACACATTTTCTTTTCGGCTTCTTTTATGTAAATGACTTTCGAGGTAATTTACTTAATTTATGTTACGAGCAAATAACAAGATTTGAATTAAATTCACACTATCATTGTAAGTAAAAGCTGTGTTCTCTTCACAAGTCATTTTAACCACACACATAATTTTGATATTTTATGAAATAACGCCCATATACCTAATAATTTAAGTAACAATCAAATACTTATGAACATCTAATTACACATCCTCATCGTAAATCATTACCACCATCGCATATTGTTTCAAAATTTTCATTCACAATGGTCATAATAATTATAAATGATATTACATAGAAATAAGCATTTAGTGTTCTCAAGTACTTGACATAATTCTAAAATTCAGATAGAAGAGATGCATATTATGTTAATGATTTGAATGATATAGGCGTGTGGCTTTTCATTTTATTTTTTCGAATTAGTATGAAATCATTTTACGTGTTAAAAATGACGATGGTTTGATACTTGAATACCTACAGAGGAGTTTTATTGAAAAGAGTTTTTTTTCAATTAGTATTCATTTTCAAGATCCCTGGGTTTGTATAATGAAAAAGGCATCAAAAATCTACTTGATAGTGACACTTATTAAATTGTTAATTTTGAAACCATTCTCTGTTTGTTTTTAGATGATATAGCATACGTTGTTGAAGATTAAAAATCATAAAATTATAACGGTTAATTTTTTCATAGCCATTTCAACCTGTGAGATTCTTCGTTTTAGAGTAATATAAACGTACAAATATCTATGAGTACTAAATTATCTGATATATTTTACTTACAGCTTGCAAATGAATGAAATGTAAAGCTATTATATAAGGCTCGTGACAAAAACTTTTGAAGAGGCAATTTTTTGTATCGCAATTTTACAGATAAGTTAAGAGAAAAACTTTTTAAAAGTAGTTTTTATAAAATATTTTCTTGAAGTCGCTTCAATTCGTACATATGACCACCAAATCCTAAAACTCAAGAAAAAAATTCTAGCTTTCGATTGGGATTTTAATTTCCACTAAAGTTACAATTTAGTTACTACGCCACTAAGTAAGCGTAAGTTATTCATAATAAATATAGTTTATGTATTTTAATTTTCTATGTTAAAAATGATCATCCACTTATAATTTTTGTTTGAGTAGGCATTACCTGCCATGTCTCCATTGATGGGCCATCATTAGAGATTCATCAAGTCAAGTAGTTGAACATTTTTTAAATAAACTATGTATGCCATTTTGGCATGATTTAGCATTTACATTTTAAGTCAAATAGTCTAAGTAATAGTTTAAGTCAGAACTATTATAGAAACATTTATTAAGTATCAATTAAAATTTGAGTACTATCAAGGATGTACGAAGAAGACAAATCTCTGTGTTAAATGTGTTAATGAAAATTGAAATTCAACTGGTTGGTGCTTTTAGATGACCCTATTTAATGCAAAAGGAATTTTCAATGGCACACTTTTAGGAATCCTTCGGACTTATGATATCAACGTTCCAAATTACCATCTTCACAAGATCGGTAAATCCGGCACTAACATATGTCGTATCTGGAAAGCGGCAGAAACGGCGGAACACATTTTGTGCTTATGTGAGGCAGCTTTCAAAAGAAGACTGCAGCATCTTGGAAAGACGGACATGACGCCTGGCGAGATAGCAACGAAAGCCCCTAGGCAGGTGCTGGCTTTCTTTAAAAGCCTGGAGCTCCCCTAGTAAACACAGAGGGTCACATCACAATAGACCTCCTTGGTCGCAGTGATAAAAGGAAGAAATATCCTGGGACCCGCAAAGCGGAAGAAAAAAAGTTAGAGGAAACTTTAGACTTCCACCGAGAACCCTCAGGGTGAGGTCTTAGTAATAGTTTGTTTTTAGTAACTATTAGTTTTCGATTCCCAAAGTGGACGATATCGTCCCATTGGGGATGTGTAATCCAGGTGAATTTGGTCAGCGACATTTGAAATTCAAATTTGATGACCTATGAGATTTAAAATTTAAAAGGCTCTCAACCACTATAGTAATAATTAACTTGAATAATGATTTTTTTTTAATAAGAAGCCAGACTGTAATAAATAAGTTTGAGAACCTCTGTATTGTAGAGTTTTTATTAATTACTCAGTATGTTAAAAATAAACAGTGCTACAGCCGGATGGCGACTGAAAAATTATTTCAAAATTCCCTGAATTTTCCATTACTATTCCCAGACTAAAATTTAAAGTTCAAGGATACTTAAAAAAATTATATGAATATATCTACATTAAAGTTTCAAGTTATTCTTGAAAATAATTTTATTATAATTTGACAAAAATACCGGAAACTGCGTAAATTTTTTGGAACTATGATATTCTATTAACCCCTTTAAAACGACAATCAATGGAATTAATACAATTAATTTCGAATAGTGAAACATTAATAAGACATTTAAGTCCTTATGTAGAGTTCGTAGCCGTTAGTGATCGATTATGTGTACCAAAAGGTTTATAATTTTTACTTTGTATCTCATTGATATTTAACTTCTTAATTTCTAGAAGTGGTAATTTATTATCTATTTAAAACATCTTTTAATATATTAAACGACCGTTTTCCACAATTAACAATAAATTTATTAAATCGAAGGTAATTAAATTAGAAAAAAATCAACTTTTCAAAACAATCAGAAAAGAAAGGAAAACAATCGCAAGCAAAACTCATAATTCAATAGGCACTATTCAAAATGAGTTAACGTTTATTGAATTAAAATAATCTTTTTGTTTCAATGCCAATGTAAGCAATTGTTATTTATGATTCAGTTTCACTTGTACGATTAATAATTTTGCATTATTCTCATATATCATCTATGAAACAGACAAATCAAACGTGTGGCCAACCTAATAACGGTGAATCCCTAGTTAAATAATAGTCGGCGGAATGAAAAGTAAAATTGCTACATCTAGTAATAGATACATACAATAAACATACTGTAATTATTCCATAATGTTCATTCTGTATATTTTGATGTATATTCATTTCATTCGTTTGTTTTTCAAGTCTTCGCGTATTATATTCATGCAAAGTTCCGCCTAAGATAATTTCATTATGTTCATAGATGTATTTAAAAAAATTATTAACGGAATCAGGAAGAGGATCGAAGAAAATGTATCATAATAATATTAAGTTTGTTGGTTATTAAATGTTAAGTAATTAAATTAGCATAAGGTAAGTCAAAATCGACGGCTTCTTCTTTTCCTCTTCTCGTTTCTACCGTTTCAAGTAGTGCAGGTTTATCATCACACGTGCATATTTTTGGACTCTGTTCAGTCATTGACTGGTTACGGCACTTATAAAAAAAATTACGAATACGAATACGTGTAGAAAGATATCTACATAAAATTAATTTTAATAAGATAATTTTATTGCGTGACTCTTTCAATAATCTCACGTTTTCCACACGTAATCGGCCATCGTTACCTATATTATCAGAAGAGAGTAAAATTTTTCGTTTGTACGTACTCTCATAACGAAATATCTCTTATTCACATTGGTAACATAATACGAACTTCCAGATTAAAAAAAATGATAAAATGTTAATTTGTTCAGTATCATTCGATATATTTACAACACAAATAGAACGAAAAGTCAACTTATAAATATGTGACAATATATCGATCGATTTCTTCGTTACATTTGATTTTGTGATTGTGATAACAAAAATACAAACAAATGTAAAGTAATAAATGGGATTCGATTAATGTAAAAACACATTATAATAGTTGTGTACCATTAATGGAAAATGCTTTTTGCTTATCTAGAACAGATAAAGCATTTAATTGTACTTTCAATTTAAAAATAAAATGTCAAACATGAGACTCAGAAATGCAATCATAGTGTATGACAAAAAAAGTCTTCATGAAAGTAAATTAATAGAATAATAATTTATTTCTTACGCATTCATTGCATTTCAATATTTTATAATTATAAATTATATATTACATTTAAGTGTGAAATGAATAATGAAGAAATTCATTCTGAATATTTTCTCATGTTGAATGTTGCTAAATACGAGTGTAGCCTTTGAATAGGTTAATTATAAATATTAACAGAGTAATAATTTTAATATTATTTAAAAAAAATGATTCTTGTAGCTGCTATTTTTTAACAAATATTTTATTGAAGATTTGTCTACTAAAACCTTATGAAGCTCTCTTGTTAATATCCATGATGTTTTTTGTTTTTGTCTTATCAATACTAGAATCTAATAGTGGGTAAATAAGGACCAATTTTTATGCGAAATAGTCTTTAATTTTTTCGCCAACGTTTCGTCAGAGTTTCTGACTTACTCAAGGCTCAAAATTAAGTTATTTCACATTTGTCATAAATATAAAATTTCTTTTAAAAATTTTTTTTAATTAAAAAAAATATTATATATGTGTACCAAATTGTATTATTGTCGCCAGTTGGGTCATTTTAAGAAATTTTATATATATATGACAAATGTGAAATAACTTAATTTTGGGCCCTGAGTAAGTCAGAAACTTGGACGAAACGTTGGCGAAAAAAATAAAAACTATTTCGCATAAAAATTGGTCCTTATTTGCCCACTATTAGATTCTAGTCTTTCGTTAATGGTACATTTAGAGTTCTTAAGTATATCTACTGTAACACAAGTAATAAGATAAACAGTTTTCAGATTTAAATATAGAATTGTGGTTTATGAAATAATTAACGGTTATAAACACTTAATGTATAAATATTCATAGATATGTTCCTTTAAAAGGTGTTTTTTCGTAATAGGATATATCAGTCACTAATTTATGCTAAATAAGTACAAATGTATTTCAAAATCCAATAGAAAACATGCTTTCGTTTAATAACTGTTTGAATTAATTTACAAGCTTAGTATCTTCTTATAGTTAGTAAAATCTTAAGCTCTTTGTCTAACTATCTAAAATTTAGTGTCGTTCACAAACTTTAAAATCAACTTTATATTTCTGATGATAATTTTCTTCCATTTGAAATTATACTCTCTTAATGCATCACCATGTAAAATAACTATAAAATTTGTCTTAGAAAATAGTTAAAAATCTATGTCAATGCGTTTTAAAAATTAGATAATCATTTTTTTTCAATGATTTTGATAATAAAATTAATGTGAAAATTTCAATGATGCTAATTTAGATAGTGAAAACTATTATTTAAACACCACTAGATAAAAAATACTTTAAGATAATCAGTAATCAATTAAAAATCTTACCACCAATATAGTACTATATGCAAAAGGTTTACTCGTGGTTTCTGGTCGTCAACTTTGGCAATCTCATAATTGAGGTGGACATTAAAAATACGACTACAATAGGAGTAGGTTTATTTTTGTTATTATGGTAGTAATATACTTCGGTTAAAAATAAACTAAGAATTGTAATAATAATATTATAGTTGCACCAAATTCTCAAAGATCATTGAGATAAAAGATACCGACATTAAAAGCACATTTTACATAAGTATAGGTCTATATTCTGTGATTGTACTGGAGTCGCACTGGATTTTTTTTTCTGATTTATCATCTTTTTTTCACTTAGCCTAGTTCTTCTTACAAAGGTACAATGAAAGTGTTTTTCACTTATAGAGGATGAACAGAGGTTATACTAATGTTAAACAAACTAAATTCATGTTAAGAATCTAAGAGTTTGGAAAAAAAACCGTCATATAAAAGAGAAAATACATTATATTCCCAGTCTCACGTATAAGGCGAAAGATAGTCTCAGTTATAAGGATTCATATATAGAAAATGTCTCTATCCTCTCTACCCTTACCCTGACTTTTCCAATTACTTTTTGGGAGGTATTGTACAATGAGAGTTAAATCGATTTAAAACTAGAAAAAATGTTTACATTGTATATTAAATAAATTTTAATCCAGACAACGACTGATATTTCAGCTCATGTATTGGAACAAACATTGCAAATGGACGTAAATTCAAATCATGCATAAAATATGAAAGCATTCATTTGAAGATGAACCATTTATTAACTATATTTACACCTATATATAATTACAAGTAATGACCTTTTATTGTTTTACAATGTTCCACTCCTTTTATCTTTCTCATATTTCAGTTAGTTATTCACACTCACAAATGTGTCCTTTGAATTTTTCTCTGAAACTTAATCAACCACAAATATAAAATAAAGGTAAAAAAATGAAATTCTTTTACAACTATAAATAATTTCAACTAATATTTAAAATGTTAAAAATAAATCACACCAATAAAGATAAGTTGTAATAAAATATATAAATATAATTTCTTTTTACACGCAATATTTTAAGTGCATTAGTTTCATTGCACTTCAAATCTCAACGGGTCTTGAATATAGTAATATGGTGATTTTTGATTGAATTTTATATTTATTACTAGCATTGTTCTGCCAATTAAATTATTTTTAATAAACTGAAATATGGTATACTTATTGGCCGTAACTAATATTTAAAGAAAACAATCAATTTTTATGTTTTATTTCTATTATGATGCAAATAACATTTAATAGAATAAGAGCGTAAATTACACAAAGAAAAGTTAATATTGATTTTTCAGGTCGTTGAGTTAAAAATTTACTGTCGCAGATAAAATATTAATAACTAAATATTAAGTAATAAAATGGATCAACAGGGAAAAATAAACGTAAGAATTGGGAAAAAATTATATATTATCTACTTATAACATAATTGCGTAAGTTGACCTGTTTTTTTTCCGTAAACTGTATTGAATTATAAGCTTAAACAAATATAATTAAGTGCTGTATTTTTTCCAAGACGTCGCTTGATAATTATCGCTTCTTAATCAGAGTTTTGAAAAATTTTGCCGGATATCTCGTGTCTGCAATAACTGATATTAAATATCCGTTTGATAATTGAGTTAAGTATTTCTTGTTATTGAATTTGCATACTAGTAATTTATTGAACTGTGTAGATTGATTCTAAAACACCTCCGTTTCCTATTCAATTAGCAAATGTTAATGGAAAAAAGCTCGTTAAAAAACGTTAGGAAGAGAAAAAAAAAACGTAATTCCCCTGGTCATTTTTTTTTCAAATATCCTCATGAAAAATATAGTTATTGATTGACAGAAAAAAAATTTATTTTAAATTTCTTTACAAGTCATGTATAATTAATTATTTTAACAGTAACATTTAACAATAGCCTCACATAAAAACTCTTATTGTAAATAAAAATTCGATCCCAAAAATTGATTATATCTCCTGGTAAATGTTTAATTTGATTAATGATATCTAAAATCAAATAAAACAAATACTCATGTTTCTCAAATGAAAAATCTAGTTTAAAATTATTCAAAATCACCAACAGGAAGTCAACCAACAAATAATGGATTGATAATGCAAAAAATTTACTCTGAAAAAAACAAAACAACCGCGCTCAAACATATTTTTTTCTTTTTCGATTCCCTTTCAGTTATTAAATTTGTTATTCTGGTCAATGAAACGATAGGATTTGAATTTTGGCTCAATTAAAATTTCAATTCGATACAACCAACGATAAGCATATTTAATAGACACTTAATTTAAATCATAGTAGACAAGATCAAGGTCGAAATTCAAAAAAGGATTAACCATATTAGAATAAAATCAGCATTTAAAGGGTGCTTGCCAGTCCATGGAACAGGTTTTGCTTGAAATTTCGTGTCTAATGATGTCTATTATGCTACTTTTAAGGTTAAGTGCCTTAATTTAGCAAAAATGTTGAGTGGAAGCGGATATTAAACTTGAAATTCCTAAATGTTCTTTTTTTATTGTTCTAAATTTTAAAATGGCAATTTTAAACCGAATAACTTAATAATTATAGGAGCTTGGATTTTTAACGAACTTTCAAGCGTATTGTGATGTAATTTCTTAAGAATTGATTCTTTTTTCATATGATTTTTCTTTAAGTCTTTACTTTGAAATTCAATCAATAACAATAGAAATAATTATTTAATAATTCAAGCTTGAACTTCTTTGATGATTTTAATTATCGTTTTATTCTACGCAAACATTCATTCATAAAATATGTTAATAACAACAGCATTCAACAAATAATATAATACATAGATTATTTTTTATTTAAAGATAAAAATTATGAAATTTATTGGTAATTTATTACTTATTCATAATCAATTATTTTTTATTGTCAATCATCTACGAATTTTTGCATTTAATTTTTATAAAAATAATTATCAATGAAATTCATGTAATTAGATATTTGTCAATAGGAAAACTTAAATAATACAACTCTGAGAAAAATGTTGAATATTTTTTGGATGAGATGTACCCGAACACTCCTTTACTAAATATAATCTATCTAATGAATACCAAGATATTTGATTAAAATTATAATACATGATCTCATCTCATCTTAAATGATCGATTGAAGAGGTTTTAGAAATATATTATGATTATTATTTAATTTGAAATTGAGAGGAAAAAAAGTAAATTAATTTTGGAAGGTGTGGTTATAATATATTTTGTGTTGAAAATATTTTTCACATCTAGCTTTTGTAGTTCAAAAATGAGGCTTTTGATCACAAATGAATGTATCAATATCATGCAAAAAATACGTGAAACTTTTTTTTTTATTTTAATTACGAGGAATCGCATTTTTTACCTTAATGGAAAAAGTAGTATTAGAAGACCAATTTACCTGAAAATAAAAAAAAATTTGTTAGAAATCATTTTCACTTATGATAAAATATAAAAAATTATTGGTTATATCTTATCCAAATTTATGTGGCATTTAAATAAATCATGTGTTTAGTTTCGACTTCATGCTTATTTTTTTTACTATTTCCAGCTCTTTTCCCGAGCATTTCATCATCTTGTAGAATTAACCTTATTCAATAGTGTAGTCACAGTTAGGTCTAGGGAGTAAAGGTTTTGCTCACTAGAACACTCTATTAAGGTATATCCTCCACACGTAAGGTAAAACGCATATTAGATACATAAGAGGAATTTTATTTAAAGAGGAAAAAGATAACAATTTGTGAAAGAGTTATCGTTAAGGAATTACCTACGTTTGAATTTTTACAAATATCAGTTTTTCTAAGAAAACGTAAATATAGCTTCTTTCAAAAAAAATGTTAGGTAATAACTGGAAATATTAAAAATAAAAATAAAAAAATGTAAAATTAAAGTATTTTGAAAAATTTAAGTTCTATTAACTACTTTTTAAGTACCAATTATAATTAATATGAATAGTAAGTAGGTTAGTACTTGAAATTAGAAATTGGTAAGAAGCTGAAAATACTTCAGTTTATTTAGGGGTTCATCAAGTCAAATAGTGGACGTTTCATGTAATGAATTAAGCTTGATATTTTGATTTGAAAGTGATATAATTTGGGAAGTCAATGCTTAACTATAGGTTTTAAATGGCAATATTTGACTTGAGTTTGACTTAATTTTAAATCACTTTTAAAACAAGTAACCTGAAAATCAGGCCAATTAGTGTATTTCTAGTTGTAAAGTAACTAAATAAGTAATTTTTTAAATTGTACTATATGCAGCAATATTTAAAAAAAATAAATAAAAGACCTAAAACCAAAACTAAAATTGTAATAAAAATTATTTCCAACTTGAGCAAAGAAGGTTTGGAAAATAATATTGATTTCTTATACTTTGGCTTATAATATTGAAACTACCTATATTTAAATATTTAAAAACGTGGTCTTTCATATAAGTTAATACAACTTGTCCATTAAGAGTTAACTTCGCTGTACAAAATTGAGTAAATATGAATTAACAAATTCTAAAAACCTTCAAAAAAAGTCATTGAAAAATGGACTATTCATTTGAAGAAAAAAATACATTGAGTACAAGTATACATATTTACCTTTGAATTACTTTTAACAAAATTCACATTTGAATATCAATTTAATATAAGATAAATAATACATACAACGTTTGTTCCCAGGATTTCAAAAAGGTGTAAATTTGCATTAGACAATAATTCCAAGAAATAATGAGACAAGACATAAAGAATGAAAGACGAGAAGAAATTCAAACTTATCATGAAGAAAGAATATTTTATTTATTCAACAGCAAACACAGTTTAGTTTCTATGCACGAGAATAAAATACAAATACTATGCCAGCAATGTAATATAATGAGTTTTTCTTTTCTTGATCATTACTGATTTTTGTGTATTAGATAAGAAAGTAATTAGTGGTTTGAAGACATTTTATAACATCAAATCTAAAGAACGTTAACAACTGAATGTGTTTAGTTTTGGTGGCAATATTTTGGCTTATTAAGTTTTTCGGTTTATGGTCCATCTAAAAGCTTTGTATAATAAAACAACCGTACGCTATTAAGTATAACAATTTTTAATTATTGTCTTACGTTTCTTGTGTAATCATACCTTTATTATACAAGAAAATAAAGCGTGGCGATTTTTTAAATTAAAGGATTTCATTGATATTTGTATAAAGACAACTTAATTACTAACATTTTTATCCTGGAAAATACATATTTTGTATAGGAAAATTAAGTACAAATTACAACTTGATAATGAAAAGAAAATGTTCAAAATCTAATGAAAAAATTATTTAACATCAAATTGAATAATAATAGTGGATATCTTTAACAAGTTGATCGTATAAATAAAGCAAAATATCAACACATTGTTGCTTATGGAAACTAATTTTTAACTAGTTTTTAAAATACAAAAGTACGTCTTAACGTTTTTATGGGCATAGGTGCATTTAATTAATTCCCCATAAAATTAGAATACAATAGCACATACATTTTTACATCATTACTAAAATACATTTAATATTATAGTTGTAAGAGGATGCAGAATGACTTAACAAGAATTTCATAATCATAATTTAACGTCAATTTATTGACTTATCGAAATAATTACCGGAAATTATTGAAGCAAAACTTTCTGAAAAATGTAATTTATTGTTCTTACACTGAAGTGCAGTTATTTGATTCTTTTTCATAATTTCATACTCTCTAAAAGTGGAAATCAGAAGACGCTTCCTTAATTCATTTAACAAATTTAATTACAATCGCAAACGAAATCGGAAAGTTTAGATAAAAAATTGTTCCTCATAATTTCAAATGTAATTATTTTTCATTGAGTAGGTAATTCATCATTAGGAGAGTTATTAAAAATTATCCAAAACCTATTATTAACAAATGTGCTTTTACCAATTTTCTGCGAAATAACGGTGCTTCGATTTGCAAAATTACCTTAACCATAATATAATAATATTAAGTGAAGTACGTACTATAATTTTCTAGAAAACAAATGAATATGAGTCGTTAATTTTTTAAGTTAAAATTGTAGAATAATTTTCTTTTAAATTTTTTTGAACCAAATATTTTGGCAATTTTAAATCTCTGAATTAAAATGTAGTTTAAAAAATAATTTCGTATCACAGTGTAAATTAAATAATTTCAACATTTAAAAAATATTATGCAACAGAAACGTAAGTCTTAAGTAAGCAAATTAAAAAAATAATTTTTTAATTTTTCTATTCTTTCTTTTTATATCTCTTAATAACGAGGAAAACAATCAAAAGAAAAGTTATTAAAATAACGGTGTTCAGTAGTAACTGTTCTCAGGGGCATTATGTTAACAATTATAATTTATGAGATTTGAGCTAATTTTTTTAAAAATAAATATCCAATTATAACAATTAAAGAACAATTACAGTCAAAAAATCAAAAAAAAGCATTAAGTACAATTTTTTGCAATATTTCTACCATATTGTAGCAAATATGACACGATAATGTTTGATATGCTTCTAAATTAAATTGGGTTTATACTTGACATTTGTGTCTATCTTATAAGACTTGCGTAAGAATTGTTAATTTTTAAGGACTTATTTCTTTAAGATATAAAATTCAATTAAAATCAATAAAGTATAAAATTTCGTACAAAAGTTAGTTGTATAGAGAAATGTGGCAAGAAAAAAATTTCACCATATTTCAATGATTGTTTCGTTAATTATAGGTATCTATATTTCGATATATTGCCAAACTTTTTAAATCAAAATCGATCATAATTTCAATTAAACGTCCTCTTTAATCGGGGATTCATTGGCCTTCATGCATCACAAAAAAGAATATTTCAAACAAAAAATTGACATTCGGTCGTATCGATGTATAATTTTAGAAATTTGCTCTTAAATAGTCAGAATATTAGTCACGATATTGATTTAAGCAATATTTTTTTTAGAAATATAAAATTAGAGTTATTAAAGTACGCATAAGCAACAATAACTGTTTTTTTGGGTAATTAGATATATCATTGACGAATTGCTCAAATTTAGATACTAAACGTGACGTATTGACTATTGACGAAACCTTGAAAAATAATTAAAATTAAACCAAATTGTAATGGTTTTCAAAAAAAAAAAAAAAAATCAATTGTTCGAAAAACAAACATTTATGAGAAAGAAGTAAAACGTAATTATTAAGTAATCGAATTCATTTGGCACCGAAACGAAAAAAGTTCGATAAATATCTAAATGAGATTTCATTAGAAGGCTATAAATTGAAGGAGACAAGCGCTAAAATATTTTAAAAAGGTTATTTTTTTGCAATTATTTTGTTTAATTTTTAATTGTGGTTAAATTTTGATACAGCCATGGTGACATTTCTGAAGGCAAAATTGCCTAATCAAACTAAGCCATCAATTATTTAAAAAAAAATCTTTTATATTTCGAAAAAAATATTCAGTGAAAGGCATTATTGAAATACAGGAATTTTTAATAACAATAGTTGCTTGAAGAGAACTATTTTTATTGAGATGTATGTTGGCGCCAGCCATGATAAAGACATTTTGTAGGTGTAAGAATCAGGTTTTCCTTACTGAAATTATTTAATATAAATCATTGACGAATTATAATTTATCAAATGTTCATGTATAAATGCTGCAAGTTAAAAATATAAAATAAATCAGGAACCGGTCATGCTAATGATTAAGAGAGCGGATTACGAGTTTTTACACACCAGCAAAAAATTAAGTAAATTGAAATATTAACGATAATTTTTTGATTGATAAAATTCAAGTTATCAGACAACTGTAGGTATATATAAACACTGAAAATATATTTTTATATAATCAAACCAAAAATTACAACTTTTTATAATAATAAAATTAACAACATTACCACGATCTCATTGATCGTTGTATAACATATTGGTCGCAATTTTGTCACATTTCCTTTTTGCGATTATTAAATTATAAATGTTTCCATCATAATGCAACTATAAACTATTTTAATTTGAATTACTTAAATACTAGGAAATTTGATTTCGAAGAATGAATTTATTATCATGATATTAATGGGCCATTAGTATTTTAAAATAGCGTAGTTTATGAATTAGATTAAGAATTCTTCACGAATCATTAAAATTCACGTTTGAAGATTATCAGAATGTTACACAATATTGAAATATGTAGAAAAGGAAAAAAATCCAAGTGGAGCAGATAAAAAATGTAGTAATAAATGTCAGATTAAGAGAAACGCAAAGGCAAAATGATAAAAAATAGATTAGGATTTCAAGGAATACCCTTGTTGGAAATATTGGTGTAGACTACAAGTTATACAGTGTGTAAACGTTAAGTGAGAACATTCAATAACTTTGTACAATATAATAAACTTAAATATTTTTTTGTTAATCAAATGCGAAGTTAAACTTTTCTTTCATTAACGAAAATTTTATGTTTTAACCACTTAATTTTATTGTTGTTTTCTTCATTCAATATTAGTAGTTAAACGAATTTTTATACTTCTATAAATACTTTAGTTATAACCTATATAAATAATAAAAGAAGAAGAGGAAGAGAAAGAGTTATAACCTTTAAAACTGAAACTGACCGAGTTTAAGTTGCGTAAAGCTACTTTACAGAATCCATGAAAAAACTACTCTAACATCATCCGTTATGAGTCCTTTATTTTAACTTTAAATCGTTGTAACTCGATCAATTTTTATTTAAAAATCAAACTAAAATTAATATGTACACAAAATTATTCGTATTGCGCTGTGCAAAGTGAGTATTCCCAATTAACGTTCACACACTGTATATTCCCATTAATTCAATGATATATGAAAAAATCCACCACTACATTTCTCATAAATCACTCATCAATCATCATTTTGTCTTGCATATATTTTGGCAACTACCTCGAATCTATACCATATGCAAATATTTTTTCATCATCTACTTTTTAGAGCAAAATCGCTAACATAAAGTCATTTTTAAAAAATCGAAAAAGGATTTTCGGAAATTTTCTTCAAAGTTATGATTTATTTTTCATCACCGCAGGTGTATTAAAAGTTCATTTTGTGACTGGCAGGTGTTGATAGATGAGAAGAATGACGTCGTCTACAAGTGGTTGTAAAATAAGGGTCTTTTAAAGGTCCTTCAAAAATCTCTAGTAAAATCGATGTTTTGGAGATTTAAATTGATTGACTAGTCATTAGACCTTTGATTCAATTAATTTTTTGTTTAAAACAAATTCAAATAACGTTAAACCACGACCAAGTAAAAGTGAAAATATTTAAATTCTACCAATAAAAATATTGATTTTTAAAAAATAACTCTTACATATGCATTGTTACTCACGAAAATTGAAATAAACATTAAAAATATATTAAACTTAAATTATATATTTAATTTCACTATGTTATTCTATAATGATATTTGAAAAATAGCATTCTTAACCTTTCAAAATTGATTTTTCTTCCATCATTCAAACCATTGATTACCTGTTAAAGAGGTCTGAAATTCACCTTCATATAAACATTAAATACGTGGGTATATAAACACTTAAACGAAAGGAAAAGAAGAAAATATTTACATAAACGTAAAGATCTTTAACCAAAATGTAACTTTCTCTCTTAAAAAATGTACACATATTGTACATGTTTAGGTACTTAAAATATGAATGCCATTATTTTCATAAATATGAACATTGCTTTTCTTTTAAACAAATCAACATTTAACACGAGCAAACATAAAATTTTCAAAAAGTATTTATCGATCTAACTAAACTTAACTAAACTGAATAAGCGTATTTAAAAAAAATCAAAAACATCTAAAACTTACCGAAGATAAAATACGAGTAAAATTGATTTATTTTATTATCTTAAAATATAAATTAAATATTTTCATTTTAAAAACGAAAGTGTTTTCAACAAAAGATTATTTTACATTATCTTTTCGAATATTATTTTTGGTAATAAATTTTAAGATCGTATTTCAATTTATGAAAATGTGACTTTTTCCAACAGTTAGTTTATTTCCTTGTAGGTATGGCCGTTGGTGGGTCTTCGTAATATTTTTTTTCGTAAAAGTACGTTTATTTTTAGAAATTTCATTAGGTCCAAACGTGCTTAAATGGTTCAAAGTGAAGGTTAGAGAAAGAATGTTAAAGGGTTATAATTCGAGAAAAACAGGTATGAGCAACATTCATGTATTTCTGTGGATGCCTATAGATGACGAAATATTTGGGTACATTAATCTAGAAAGAAAGGGAAAGTGAAATTAGAATTGTTAAATTTTTTTTAATAATTGATGTAAGACTATTTTTCTTAAACAAAAAATTAACGAAGGAACATTTAGAAAAGATATTTCAGCAATAGTCGAACGTGGTAATTAATAAAGATACTCTAAAATTAGCTTCTAATCTCAATTATATTTTATTGTAATAAAATATGTGCTCATTTAAGTTAGCCATTTAAAAAGCTCTAAGGTTTGAAATTTGGTTATAATCAAAACAATTCAAAGGATACATTTATTGAAAAAATTGATTTTCTACAACTTTTATCTGAATTTTATTTTTATTTAACGTGTTTATTTCAAGATATATGTATATACCTAATATATTGATTTGTTATGATCCATAACTATTTCGCAAGTCTTCTTTTGATCAGCAAAATGCTTCCCTTAAAGCTAAAATCATATTATAACAAAAATACTAAAATAATAGAAATAATCTCTCAATTAATTATTAAAATAATAACTAGATACTTATGCAGTAAAAAATTTATATAAATGAAGAGTTATATAACGAAAAAAATAAGTTAGAAACATTTCCTGTATCTGAGCCAATTTTCTGTTTATTTTTTTTAAACTAAGTAAAATTTGACGGTTCAGCCCTACATTTTCTTCTCTGGCAATGTTATTCCCCTGGAAAAGGAGTTATGAAAAGTTAGAAAAATGTAGCTACACTGTTTTTTTCTATGAGCCCTTTAGTTATAATATCGATGTTCGTTAAAATTTTTCACACAAGAATACATTTCTTCAAATATACTTATTGGTTTTCTTTTTTAGCTCTTTTCGCTCGACCAACACAGGGATGTACTAAGTATATACCTTCTTCAAGCGTTCACTGCGAGATTTTACATACTTACTTCATTTTATTTTATGTTAAAATCATAAATAAATTAACAAACTTTTCTTAGCGGCTTACTTTTATTTGATAATGGAATAATTTTAAAATATATCTGTAAAGCACTTTCCTAATGTTGTCGAAATTGTTTCAAATTGCAACAAATGATATGCTGTCAATCATAGAGTATAGTGAAGAGGATTACATTGAAGCATCATAGTATTGTTGTTGTCATACTAAGCTGCATCTGATGTTGTCTCCCTTAAATTATTCGGGAGTTCTCAAGTTTTGGTTATACTTTGACGTAGTGATTCTGATTATTTTTATTTGAATTGATATAGAAACTTCCAGAAATTCTTCTTATAGAGTAAAATGTAGTCTATTGCTCTTATAGGTTCGTGAAATATTCCTATGCAAAATGACTTTAATCTGTTGATACATTTTTAAGTTATAAGAAAGCAAACAAACATGCACATACCTACTCTGCCCTAAAAGTTTCTTAAAATTGTTAATTAAACACAATTAGTGATTGTAATCCTTGATATGAAATTTGTCCCTCTTAAAATAGTTGCCTGTTTTTGCAGGAAATTCATTGTAAAAAAACGACGTGATCGCAAGAGTTGTTCTATTCAAATGGTATTAAATCGTAAAGTACCAGAGGAATGAAAATGATTTTTGATCAAGGGTCAATGACAAAAATACAGACTCTACAGAAACAATTTTTTTTCAATAAGAATTTAAATAAGAATTGGCTATTTAAATAAAGGCCTTTAAATAAGAATTTGCAGGTACTTTTGGAACAGAAGGTACCTACACAACACACATTTTACAAAATATGTTAGATTAGATATTAGATAAGCTATTCATATGTTTGTAATAATATTGCATAGAACTACAAACGTACCTACTACTTATAATAAAAACTAAAACTAATTTTAATAACAAAAATATATTGAGTTAATACTGCATAAAATTGCATTTTAAAAAATTCCATTTCGGAATATGTCTTTGAAATATTTTTTCCATCACTTACGTTTTATGCATTGTTTACTTATTCATAAAATTTATTACTATTATAAATATTTAAAGTCTTATTTTTAATGTCAAAAAATAATCTGAGCATCTTATTAACTAAATGCTGATAAAAATTTATAATCCCGGACTTGCCTTGACATTTTTATAAAAAAATCATAAAAGCGGCGCCCATTTTTAATCAATATACGCACACGTTTCCATTCGTACTTCTTTTCTTCAATATTTAATAACATAATATTATAATTAAGTTCATCCATGAAAATAAAAAATAGAAGTTAAATAAATCCGATTATTTATCCTCTTTATGAAAAATGATTTTATGACTTAAAAATGATTTATGCGGCTTTTATCGCCTGTCGCTTCGTCGTTCTTGATTTGAAAACAATCAAACCGGATCTACATTTTAAAAATAAAATGTTTGAAACTTGGTGGTAGTTTAATACAGGTAAACATTATTAGAAAGATTGGATATATTTTAAGAATTTATATGATCTGTTAATATTGTTAAAAGTAGTTTAAATTTTAAGAGATAAACATCTATTAGTAATATAATTTTATCGATACACCTAATTAATGATAATGAATCGTTTTTTACTTTTCGACAAAACATGTCTCTGATTTATGGTAAGTGATATCTGTATTCAATTTTAAGTAAATTTAAAGGACATACACATTTAAATTCCACTTTTTATTCGATTTCCGATAGTATTCTATAGTGTACAAGTTTGTCACGAATAACACACTAAAAATAATGTGAACTTATGTATATTGTATCGTATCGTGTCGTTCGTGTTATAATGTTTATAATTGACCCCTTTACCCTGATTTTTATTTATGAGTATACAATATACATACAGTTAGAATTTTCAAAAAACGAATTTTTAAAATATCATTTTTGTAATGTACCTTCATATATTTTAGTATACACAGAAAAATTCAAATCGATCCGACGTATATTTTCAAAGTTACACGCAAATTTGTAAAGACCAAAATTACTCAGAATCACTAGAACCGATCAGCCTTAAATTTTAACACAAGCTTTTGAAGTATGATTATCTATTTATTTTTAAGTACATACTATAATTTATTTTGACACACACTTTAAGGTCAAAACTTTTATCAAAAATCGATTTTTTTTAGAAGCCGTTATTTTGACTAAAAATTTTTAGTTTGCTTATATTTCTTTAATTAATTATAAGATTAACCATAACTTGAATGAAATTCGTTTCGTTTTTTCATTTTAAATAATCCAGTCAGAAGATATAGTGGTCACCGGAAGATTCTTTTTTTAAGAGGAGCATTTGGACATCAGCTATATAAGCTTTCAAAATTATTATTTTTACAAATACAAAAATGTTAAAATACACTTTAAAGTTGCCATAATATGTGTAGGTATAAGTTTTTTTATCTATATTGTAAATTATTTTCAGAAAAAATTCTTGAAAAATCGTTTTTTTTTTTTGGGCCTCTGACTGTATATAACCTCTTAACAATTTGTGATAATGAAGAAGAAAAATCAAATATGACAAATCAATGTGTCTTCCAAATTTACAAGCTTATCGGAAGCTACAACATTTTTTCTGAAGTAAGTCCAAGATAGAAGTTCTATTTGTACCCATAATTTTTACTTATTTATATAAAATGCTAATGCTGTAGCATTTATTTAAGAAAGATTTTTTTAATTTTAGTTATACTCGTATGTGAGAATACATATAATAAATATAATCAGTGGCGTAACGTGTAGGGACTATAGCCCCGGACACAAATGTGCGATGATAGATAAAATCTGAGATAGGATAAAATTTGATAAAATCTACGTACAAGCCTTTAATTCAAAACTTGTATATTCAAAACTTGCCTAAGAACTAGGTATAACTATTGAACTTTCCAGACATATTAGAAGGGGGTCTATTTTTAACAAAAATTTAAGTACAGATACCAACTAATCACATGAAAGCAATTGAATCATTTTTTGTCTTTGCCAAAATAGACAAAATAGATAAGATTATCAAAAGTAGATAAAGTGGATAACTGTTGCAATTTGAGAAAGGTTCCAACAGTTCTAGAACTGAGGCCATCTATTAAGGGGCGGAAAATTCACCGTTTGCCCCGGGTTGCACAAATCCAAGCTACGCCACTGCACACGTATAGCTATACTTGTTGAAGCACCTTTACATTTATATTTTAATTATTCTTTTAAAATTATTCAAGAATCAATTGGAAATGATCTCACTAAGCAAACAGAACCTTCTCCACAAAATAAACATTAACTGTTCTCAAAATAAAGTTGAGCATTGAAAAAAAACTATTTTAATATTCGTTTGAGGAAAACCTTTTGTGTTTAGTTTGTGAGTATTAAAATTTAAAATGCGTCTCATAATCAAACATAAAACGTATACATAGACAAAATGTATAGTTGAATGAAATGTATACGCTTTTTGTGTATCTTTTATATTTATCTTAATACATATAATAGGAAAAGAAATATGTCACTTATTATTATCATTATTGTTATTATAATACACAAATAGAACGAAGAACTAAACGAAAGTAGGTATAAAGTTGAAAACACCTCACGACATGCATTTAACAAGACGTGAAGAAGATCTGAACTTGAATGTATAATGAGAAAAATGTGTTATGGTCTGGTTCTATACAAATAAGAAGGATTTGATTTTATGACAACGAGTCAATAATGTGTCAATCGTGTATCGCTCTGGCATTATTAAAATCCTCGCCTAATCTTTCGTCTCATCACTGACCTAAATTTTTCGTTTTATTTTCGTTTACCGTAATATTTTAGATAAACCAACTAAAAATTTTAATTAGAAAACTTTTCAATTTCAAAGAAAACCGTAAAACGGTAAGACTAGGTACAATCGTTAAAATGACGAAAAAAAATGTGTTTAAGAAATTTTTTAAGGGCTATAAAATAGTAACAGATGTTTTACATCTTATTTTATGACAATATATTTTGAGGAGGTACTGTTTTAAAGTGGAAAGCTGTTATTAAAGTTTTGATGGATATGTAAATTATTTGATAATAAAAATCATGTCAAAATTTAAAGAATAAGTATGATTTATGAAAGGAATATCAAACTGATCAGAAGTTTTCTACAACTTTCAAGGTTTTGCTTCGACTTTTTATATATTGGTGGATATTTTTAATTCACATGTATTAATAGTAAATTTATTGATCTACACACTGAATAAGTTCAAATAAAGATAGTTTCAATGAGTAAAAAAGAAAAAATATAATAAATAAATATTCTTATTGTAGCTATGTTTATAATTAAATATCCAGCTGTTAATTCAATTCTTCAAACATTTTAATGTGTGAAAAATAAGTTCCAATAAAACTTAATTTTAAACCTAAATTTTGATATCAAATCCAAGAAGAATGCTTTTAAAATATTGATATCAATAAAGGATAAACAGTATTTTCTTAAAAAATTTCGTAGCACAATACGCTGGTTCACAATGACAGAATCCTCAAGTTTATATCAATTATTTTTGCCACGGTGTATAGTTTAATAATGTGCCTAGTAATATAATTTAAACAGTAATTATTTCAAGTCAAAGCGATGGAAAAGTAAGAAGCCATTAATTATAATAAATTATGTTTATGAACTATTCGTTGGACTTATAAAGTTCAATTTATGTGTGTATAAACACTTGACTATTGATGTCAATGAATTCAATTGAAAAGAAAACATTAAAATGAAATCTATTTATTACATTTGTAGGTATTGATTTGAACTTGATAGAAATTCTCAATAATGAAGCCGCAAAAGTGAACTATTAGATATTTCAGAATATTTATGTTCAAATACGTGTCTGTCTATTTGTTTGAAAATATTTGTTTCAGATTTAATAAAAAAGAAAGATTAATAAAAGTCAAACGTGGTTGATCTTAAATCTTATTAAAATAGGGATCTATACTCAATATAAACAAGTTTACAAGGTGTTATGTGGATGAGAATAAATAGTTTGCAGGTGAGTAGGATTAGTTTCTATCAGTATTTTTTATTACGTACACTATGGTTCGATATACAAGGGTTTCGTAGCTAAAGCAATTAAACATGAAATGTACTAAAGTGGAGCTGTTGGTAACTTAAGACAAACAAAGATTAATAAGTAGAAAGATGTCTACAAGTAGTTAGAAAACAAGCTAAACTTTTTAAGATAAAACAAAAACTATCTAAAGATCCCTTAGTGGCGTAGTGACCAAATTGTCGCTCTTAACATTATTATTCTTAGGTCAAAATTCAATTGATATCTAAGATTTTTATCTGACTTTGACTTAAAAAGGCTTATTTGAATTTATCTCTTATTCACCATTATAAATAGTTTTGTATACGTATAGATTTTCTGGATCTTTGTAGTAATTAATGATTGATTTATTTTCAAATAACTTGGCCTAAATTTGACATGAACTCGAATATCAAATCAAGCATTGACTCCGCAAATTGTTTCATTTACAAGTAAAATGTCAAGCACAATGCATTTAAAAAATGTCCAATTATTTGACTTGATGAATTCCTAGGTATATTTATTGCAGTAATTCAAGTTGCTACCTAGTAAATAATTATTATATTATTAATAAAATAATACTAATTTTCAGATCTTAGTAGTTAAATATTTGAAGCAATTATCAGTTGTTAAAAGACCAACGTTTTACGTCTTAACAATTTATTTTTATTTTTCTTTTACACGACGTTTCGTCGGTGTTATTTCGACTTCATCAGGTATCTTGAAAAGTCTGTTAAAATTGTCAAACCCAATTTTATTACGACACAGTTTTTTGATTATTTACTATTATATAATTTTAAAAAAAATAACTATAATTTAGACATAAAAAATTAGTGAATAATATAGTAAATATTCAAAAAACTGTGTCGTAATAAAATTGGGTATGACAATTTTAACAGACTTTTCAAGATACCTGATGAAGTCGAAATAACACCGACGAAACGTCGTGTAAAAGAAAAATAAAAATAAATTGTTAAGACGTAAAACGTTGGTCTTTTAACACCTGATAATTGCTTCAAATATTAATAGAATAATTATTTGAATGCAGTAGAAAATTGTACTAACGGTTTTTATTTATTTATTTTTTTTATTTACTATCGCTCCAGCTGCTAAGGCTATGTCGCGACTTGGTCAGCAAATATCTATATGGTGTTGTAGGCAGTTGACGTCTTTGTGGCTCGCCAACACTCCAGTAAATTCTCTGGATGTATTAACGTTATGTTAGATTTAATAAAACTTGCTAATTCTTTTTTGTTAGAAACTGAAAAGGTTTAAAATCAATTTAAAAGACTTGATCTTTACAATAATTCGAGATTTAATTTGCCAATTGTAACTATTAAAATGTGCTTCTCTTAAAATTGTTCAAATCGAAAACTTTCAAACTTAAGATAGTTGAGCTGTTAAATAAAGAACATGCTTTTTCAGCTGTTTTGTATTTAAAATTTTTTTTTTTTGAGCCAAAGAATTAAGCTGCACAAAACATGTACTCTCGACAAATCTTGATTTTTAGAATTTCGTCTCAACATGACTGCATCTAGGTGAATTGGTGATTTTACCGATAAATTGCTAAAGGCCACATTCACGTTTAGAAGACATGTTGAAAACATGTACATGAGAGAGCATATTTAGAGTAAGCGCTAGTTATGAGAAGCCAGACAAGTTTTCAAACGCAAATGTACAGAAATTCATCCTCTTTGATCCCAATAAAAATAGAAAAAAAATACTAAACACGATTACATTAATAAACATACCTTTAGCAATTTCCAATGCACGTGTAGATTTTCTTAAATTTTCACTTGACTTAACTTAATGCAAAAATCAAAAGTTCAAACGATGCGCAAACAAAATAAACATGCTTATGCAAATCTCAGAAACAAATTGACAATGACATAGAAATGTGGAATTTTACATATTGTCATTGATTTGCTCACTCATACAAATTAGATTATGAATTTTGCTAATTAATAATAAGGTGGTATATAAATAGTTATGAGGCGCCCGAGAATTTTTTTTTCAAACCATTTAATTTTTTTCATTTAGCCTTATTTGGTAAGTTGTCATCATTTAAAAAATAATTATCAAATTCTAGCGTATTTTACTTCAAAAGAAATCACTAAATAATTTTTTTAGACCAATCAATTTCTTCATACTTTCTTCACATTTCATTTTAAAATGAGCCAACTTACAACGTTTTCATTAGTAATTTATCCATTAATTCACTTTTATCATACACATTTCTTATGGTCTTAGCGTGAACATATCTCTAAATAATAATAAAAAAAATGAATTGATTAGTACATTTGTTTTTCATTTAAATACGTTTCAATCATTCATTTTTTAATTAACATTCTTTTCCAAGCAGTTTTAATTATAATCGCATCCTCTTTAAAGTACGAGCACCTATACATGTATTAGATACGCATATATTGATTATTGCTGCTTAATCATTTCAAAATGTGTTTGTAATATTTTTTTTTAATACACATTCAATTTATTTCGTGAATCACTGTCGAAAGAAGAAAAAAAAGCAGCAGATTTTCATAATTGTTATACCACCATGGTGATATTACTAAATTAATGTAGCGGGGTCTCGTCTCCATAATGGAAATGTGTAAGATCTTCGATGGCCTAAAGATGAAAAATAGAAGAAATATCCATTCAATTTCGTCTGTTTATTCAATCAACCGGATGAAGCCCACACACATATCATATGCTGGTCATACATATGTAATATGTTCGTACTTGAATTGTTTTTTTTGTTTTGTTTTATAAGTCTCATTGATGAGAAATTGCTGTCAAATAATAACTGTAATTAAATTGGTACCATAAGTGAAAGCAATAGCATCTAATTGATTTAATGGTGAATGATGGATTCTTTAACTAGAAAATAGCAATATGAACTTTTGTTGGTAAGAAAAATTATTTATATTCTGCTAATGCCAATAAATCGCTTCTTCACCAAAGTTAAAAATCAAGAAATTTAAATGCATTATTTCAAGTCTATTAAAGTTCTGTTAACGCCAAATACAACCGTTTTCATTTCAAAATAAACTTTTTCATTTGAAATGGAACCCTTTCCATTTCAAATAACATTTTTTTAAAATTTTCATTGAAAATTGGATGAAACGATTAATTTTATATGCAAACCCGTGTATTGCCGTATATAATTAGGTATTAAAATGGAGATTTGGGAATACTCCCACCTTTATGCACATACGACTGCGATCATTCGTTTTTCCCGAAAATCCTAAATTCCATACTTCAATTAGTACCTATAGGTATATATACGTAGGAAAGATAAGGTTTTAATACAATACAAAATAAAACATTTCATTCAATATCCAATGAAAATTAAAAAAAAAGTGTTGTTTGAAATAAATAAGGTTGTACTTAAAGTACTTATCTATACTTATATTATAAACTAAACATTTTTGAAAGTTTGTACATCGGAAGCAATATCCGAAACTATCCCTTCGATTTTAAATTTTGTCACCATTTGAGAGATACCTACATTTTTTCAGATGAACATACCTTTATAAAGCCTTGGAAAATCGTTTCATACTGAAATCTGCAGAGCCGATTCTTTAAATGAATGAACTGATTTTAATTAATTTGGAATAAAGCGTATTTTCAAAATAAGAAGCACAACCGGTAATTTCAGTGTTGAAAAATGCTTCAATTCCTGTAGGAAAGCTATAAAAAGAATACAGTGCTCGATGTTTGAATTTGAACCGAGGAAATTTTCACATAGGATCAGTTTATTGGTCAAGTATTGCGTTAATTAATATTAATTCCAGAAAAATGTATGGTTCCAACAAGATAGCTATAAATAAAAATATCTTCATGATAGATTTCTAATAATAATCAAAAATAATAAACTAACGTGGTTTATTTTTATAAAAGAACTTTTCTGGATTAAAAATTGAAAAAATTACTTTTTCTTACAGAAAATATTATATATTACCAGTTGTAAATAGATAAACGGAAACGTTTTCAAACAGAAATAAAGTGAAGAATCAACGTACACGTTTATATAAAAAGTTTTTTGGTATGTTATTATCTCAGAAAAATGTATGGTTCCTGCAGTACAGTTATAAATAAAAAATATATAAATTAAATTACGCAAGTTTCATTTGTAAAATCTAAGTGAAGCAGGTAGGGAATCATCAATTCAAGTAGTTGGACATTTGTGAAGAGAATTGATATTGCATTTAGAGCAAGCTGAGCCTAAGCAATTCATAACCTGTTAAATAAGAGAATTTACTTTTTACACCAATTTTGTGATTACAAAATGCTAAGAATTTAAAATCTTTGGTAAAAGATGTAAAAAACTATTTAAAAACTTTTAATATCACTAAAAAGCTATGCTCAAAAAACTGATTTACCAATCATGAAACAAATCACTAAAACTTCAGTTAAAACTTCTACGTTTAATTGAATTGAATTGTTGGTTGTTTTGAAATCATCTCAATATTTTTGCGATCTTTGACAGTTTATTTAAAAAACCTTATGCGATCCGTAATAAATTAAATAGTTTATAATATAAGCTTCTAGTTCTTAATGCTACACTTCTTGGATTTACTAACTAGTATATATTAGTCGTGGTACTCACAAAGTACTTCAATAAGGAGATGTCTTAATATAACACAAAAACAATAAGAACAACTACTCATAAAATTTAGTTCTATAATTGGAACAAATTTCGCTAGAATGAATTTCATCATTACCAATAAAATGATTTATTTCTTGTTTAATAAATGTCGATATTTAATTGCAAGTCATAAAATTCGCAAATGATAAATGCAATTCGTAAAAAATTAAAAATGTATTTCGAAATAATGAATATTGCTGAAAAAAATCAATTAAACATCATAAAAAATGTAATATAGAATATACGTTTTAATTTGACAAAGTCTTAGGCAGTGTCCTAATTGATTTTTGTTAAAAAGAAGACTTATTAGGTTTGATCGTTTGATTTGTTGCAAAATTGCTTAATTAGACAATAAATATTCACAAAACTAGTATTGGGAAGCTCTTCAAAGTTTCATAAAACGAACCCTGCAAAACGAGTTCCTATTTTATACCAGTCAGGTGTTTTCCTTTACTAAGAACCTCTAAAGGAAGGAAGTGAAGAATTTTTTCAGTGTTGAGACTCAAAGCAGGTGGTTAAATATATTAAGGCTTTGTCTGCAAACTTAAAAATAAAAGCGTTGATCCAATGGTGTGTGTGCACTTCCCGTCAAATTAATAAACTCGGTTCTAAATTTGTTGGGCTTCTGAATAGACTTTTTGTTACCAATTTTAGTTGGAAGTTGACCTCTGCATATTCCACTTTCTGATCAATGTGAAAAGAAGCACTTGTATTTGTACATGTTATACGCACATACATAGGTATAACATAATAATTAAAGGTTTTATTTTTAGGGCGATGCAGGTGTTAAGAATTGAGGTGAATAACTCGGATGAAAGATAAGATACTCGTAAATCATATGTGAAATAATTTTTCCTGAATAGTACACTAAAATAAGTGGGTATAAAAATAAATACGACTTACGTATAAGAACTTTCTTTGAGTATTTTGGAATAAATTATGAAAAACCAACCTGAAAATAAAAAAAAAATTATTAATCATTACATTTTAACATGCTTTCAATGTATTTTATAATTTCTATTAGAGATTAAAATAGTTTAAAAGTAAATGTTAGATACTTATTGAAAGCTGAAATTTTTTTAATAGTAAAAACCATTTAAATTTCAAACCATATTCATCTTTATGGTCAACGTACTCGTAATAGTCAAAACGTACATTTAGAAAAAAAAGATTTAAATTTTGCCACAAACTAGTTACCTACCATTAGTTCTAATTTAATTTGAAAATATCACTGAAGATGATTACGATAAATATTGTACGTTCGATCGACCTCGTTATTCGAAATAAAGTCTAATTCAATTTTCAGTCTTTGTACTTAATATTCGACCTTAATCTGTACTAGACAATTTCTATTGACAGATTTTCATCTTCTACCAATAAAATAGTGTGTATACTTATTTTGTACCCTTTACTTAAGGAAAACAAATTTTTAAATAAAAATAAGCAGATAGACTCAATTTTGCACAAAAATTGATGTACGCATTAGTTTACACGCATAAGAAGCGAAACTTCTTTCGGTTCTATACCATTTTTGTATTTTTAACGATTAGGTAATAATTTGAAATATTTATAAAAAAAATGTCAATATAAACAAAATTGTGTTTTACATTAATAATTATGTAAACAATTTAATCAGTTTAATTGTAGATATTACTTTGATATGCCAGGCACAGAGATATTAGGGAGTTCCAAAACCATATCCGAAATAAAAATCTATCTTTATCTGTAACTGAATCTGATATAAAAGTTTCGGATTCTTTCAGATAGTATAATAGTATAATAGCCTTAAAATTAAGTAGCTATAGTAATAACTTATATGACTGACTATAGTACCAAAAGATATCTTAAATAGAGTAAAACTATTATCAATTTTGTTTTATTTTTATTATCCGTAAACGTATCCGAACCCGGTATAATATAATTTCTATATCCGTATCCACATCCAAAATTTCATATCTATAACATTTCTGGCCAACCACAGTTGTGAACGTTATAACTACAATATCTCCCACTTATACGGTTTAAAGTACCGGTAACGCAAAGAGTAGTTGATTTTGGAACGAATCGAGGGCTTTTTGGTTAGCTTTGAGACTGTACAAATCCACCCAATCTAGGTTCAGACTTTCTGTTCTTACAACATAAAGTAGTATAAACACAAATTACCCGACACATTTTCTGATTTTCCAATGCTTGGTGTATTTGATAATGCAACCGACTGCAACGGGCGTAACGCAAAGCGTAAGATAACGTAACGTAACCTAACGTAACATTTTGAAATTTCAGTGCCAAAAGTTCACTCACAGAAAGATTTTTTTTTTCAAAATCATGTTCAATACTGAACAAATACTTTTCGATGGTAAGTGGTAAGGTAATTATTACTAACTTTATTACTAATTATTACTAAAGTTATTACTAACTTTAAACTATGAATCAGATATCTGGCACAATAAAATTAATTAGAATGAAAAATATTTTCATTGGAGGCTTGTATTGGAAAATAGATTTTGCAAGTTACCATAAAACGGTTTTAGATTTAGATTGAAGGCATGAAAGTCGACCGAAACATGTAGCTCTTTATGGTATGTTATCACCGTATTACGAGTATTATGTGATATTACACTGTCTATACTTTAACTTGTTCTTCTTGTTACTTGCAAAGTATTTGTAAAATGTGCCTAAGGGCGTTATTGAACTTGTCTATTGGAAGAGCCGGCCGACGACGTATTTAGTAGGTCGTCAGTCTCCTCACTTCTTGATTATTGTTATTATCATTATCACCATCACTTCGCCTCTTTTTCTGCCTAAACCATGGAGCGAATCTTTCCAATAAAGACGGCCAATAAACTACATTCCTTTTCCTCTCATATAATAAAATATTTTTTCTTTATCTCACTCCAAAACTGTATAATCGTACACGTTTAATGATCGAATGATCAAAGTTTTACGGAAGAAAAAAGATGGGTACGACGACGTCGCCGTTTTCATAAGTCATCATTTTCACGTTGTTTGCAGGTCGATGTTACTTGGACTATTATATGAGGATTTTTTCTTGAAAATTCCAATCTTTAGACACACATAAATCATATTTAATAGATTATAATAAAAGGTGGCGGAAGTCAATTACGAAGATTATAAAATAATTTTTACTTTTCTTTTAAATGGCATTGAAATTACAGAGCCTTGTGGATAATTGTTTAATGTTGATTTTATCCAATTGATTTCATCTATGTGAAAAAATTATTATCGAAATTATATTTTTAAATAACAATAATATGCTGTACGATTATGGTAAAAACTTTCATCCATTCCTCGTTAATGGTTTTTTCAATTTGACTATCGGACGACAAACTGTTAATAAATACAGAAATCTACGGGAAAATTTCACAATAAACAGATAAGAGAAAATATTACTTTTACTTTTTTTAATTTGACTAAATCTTAATATAATAACAACAAAAAGGTTAGTTATATGGAAAATATATTTGGTGATTCAGTAAAGATACGTATAGGTACCTACAAGCTTTTTAAAAGGTTTTTTCACACTTTTTTATTACAAAGACTTTTACTTTCTTAACATGAAGGTATCAAACGTATGAATGCAGCAAATTTAAATTTTAATTAGTCTAGGAAAAGCAAAAAAAAAGTTTCTTTGAAACATGGGAAAATGCGGAAATTTTACAGAATAAAACTCATTTTCATATAATTGTTAATTAAAAAAAGTTAAATAAATAAATAATCAATTTGAATGTAAATTAAAAAAAAAATTCAATTGAAAAGTTTTTTATCACTGTAAGTTAAAGTAGGTACTACAATTTACTATCGTTTACATTTATTTAAAACTAATTTTCCTTTTTGAATAGAGGACTAAACAGAAAAGTTTCTTATTAAAAGTAGAGAAAAACTAAGTAAAAATAAAAATTAAATTTGAAAACTTTTTTTGAAGCCAACAAAAAATCAAAAATTTTAAGCCAATTCTCCAATTAACTGAAAATGAGTCTGTTGAAAGATTTGGTAATATTTAAGACCGTTCCCAAAATAGATTTTCACATGAACTCTATGAATATAGGTAAATGTTTGACAGTTTTATTGAATAAAAATTACCGCAATAACTAACCCATTATTAACGTTGATAATAAAAAAATAACATAAAAAAGCAGAATAAAAAACAAAGGCTTAATCTTTTCATTTGTAATTTCTTTGAACTTACAATTTGAAACACGCAAAAATTGCTTACAACTAAAAGCCTTTAGAAATATTTTTTAATTGATTCAAATCGTAAACTTATAAAAAAAGTTGTTTTTAATCTAATCATTTTTAGTAGACTATTTCCTAACAAGTTATAAGCTTCATCAATAACTCATCAATATCGATATAGCATTTAAACAACAATCATTTTTTTCGAGTTAAAATCTCCAGTGTTCTCATTCATGAATTAAAAAGTCGATGAACTTTTTATTTCAATACACCACGTCTTATACCATAGGACAAGTTCACCATACTATGTATGCCATTTTAGGTGTGTTAATTCTAATATTTTATTCCTTTTTATTGTAAACAAAATGAAAAAATATCTATGATATTAAAAAAAAAAAAATTAAATTTGTTGGTTCGAATTTATGGTCGTCGCCAACAGATTTTCAGGTTTTAAGATCAAGTTTAAGCCGGTTTTGTTCAATAAAATCAAGAAATTATAATGTTAATGAAAAAAATTTTAAATTTATAAAAAAAAAGAACATAATTAAAAATATACTTATCATAAAACGAAACAAATCATTAATGTATCATTAATGAATTATGAATTTAAAAAAACTGAATATATTTGCAAATTTACTAGAAAAATCGCTGCTTTCTATTCTGAGGCAAATAACGAGTCTTGCATAAGAATAGCAAAATCTGGCATTAATAGTATTTTGGTTGAAATTAATTAACATTAGATGCGCTCATTGAAATATCAATTTCCAAATATTCACTGTATTCAATTATCCATTATCGTATATGACTACGTAGATTGTAAATGCAAACGTAATCAAATTTTAGAAATGACGCGATTGAATGAAACGAATCGCTGAGAATTTCTCTATGCATTGCGATCGATTTTTTTACCTCATTATATTACGCAAATGCAGATTTTTGCTTTTTCATCTTTTCTAAGTATATAATACGTATAAGAAGCTATTAGAAAATTACAGAACTATTTTTAAAAAAGTTAAATACAATTAATCTTAAGAATGCAATTTTATTTTTTTTTAGTGTTACGACCATCATTACCGAGGAGCGTCGCCATCATCGCAAGAACACGTTAAGCGAGGAGAACAAAAAAAATTATACGAAACGATATGAAGGAACATGTTTAGTTGACTTTGATTCTTTCCTTATGCTCAGTCTAATTACTATGACTTTACCAAGGGACTGATAACAATATAAAAGCCCGAAAAGTGCCTGATAAAGAAAGAACAACCAAGATTCATGTTCCAATAAAAATGATTTTAATTCATTTGGGAATACAAGAATTGCTGTTTGAAATTTTTTATTTCTTATTTAACTGTTAATTAATGGTTAACAAACAAAAATTTCATTATAAAACGATTTAAACGACGTTTTGAAACGAACGATTAATTAATAATTTGTGAATTAAAAAAAAAAGTTGTTCCATAAGAAAATTGATACGTGTAATAAAATGTTTTGATTTTTGAAAATTCACTTTTAACGTGTCATCAAAATATTTTTAAGGCAGTTAAACGAAAAAATAGCCACAGAATTCAGTTTCAGTGATTTTTTCCACTAAGTAATAATCATCATGTCAATTAAAGAATATTTTCATGATTTCTTCAACAGATGTTACAGAAGTTGGATGAATAAAATGAAGCAAGTTAAAAACCGTTTTATACTATAAAATTAACGTGGACGGTGATCAGATGGCTAAATGCTCGAATTCTCTTGTGAGAAGATCATTTTTTTTTTCCGTTCGGAATTGTTACTCGCTTTTTACTGCACATCAAATCCATTACCTTTGAAAAATTTCTTTTTAATATCTGAAAAGACTAGTTAGCTAGTTAGAGCGCAATCAGTGGGATTTCGTTAGGAATTCCTGCAAAATGGGAAAGGAATTTCATTCGAGACTTTTTTTTTATTGCATTCAAGTTAAATAGCGCCACATATGTGCGTCTGCTATGTTACATCATTATTAAATAATAAAATTAAAATTGCTTTTGTTTGCAAGTTCATTCAAGTGAGAAAAGTGATTTTCATTTCATTTCTACTTGAAAAGAAAACTATGAATGATACACTTTTATAAAGTATTCACTTGATATTATTAGAAATCTATATACCCTCTACATTCATTAAGTTTAAAAAATATAAAAAAAAATTATTTCTGTTCCAACTATAAATTTTTTGTTATATCCTTAAAATTTCTACATTTTCTCCAAATATTTTCAAAGTATACCAACATTGAACGTTCAATAATACTTTACAAGAAACTGTTCAAAAACAATTAGTTAGTCACATGCAAGGAACTAAATTGCTATCGTGTGTTCATTAATAATTACAAGCATTATGCACGTGTAATTATAGTAAATATAGATAAAGATGATGTTATTTACTTATATTTTTGCAAATTAAGAAAATATAAATACAACATTTTTTCACGTTACAATATGAACATTTTGTAAAAGGTTTAAATTTTTAGTTGAAAAAAAGTCGTCCAAGTCTATTATTTTATTGGGTCATTAATATTAAGAATGCTCCGCTATTCATAAGAAATACGTTAGGTTTTTTGCATCGTGAATAACCTTCAACTAAAAATAACTAGCATTGGCAACATTTTTATAAGATGCCTTAGTATTTAATTCTGCGAGGTGCAGAAGGTGAATGTCTTCCAAATTTTTCCTCAAATCTTCAACCGTTTTTTTTTTCACCAATATAATGGATGGAATAATATTAAATTTTTTACTTCAATGTGGAAAAAAACGTCCACACACATGCTCATAAAATTATTCATCAACACGACGAATTACATACCGACATTTTTAGAAAGGATTCACATTGGACAGTGCAAGAGAAGAAGTATACGATGGAGACAATATGTTTATATAATGAACCCAGAGATCTGGAGGATTTACATTCTGAATGTAATAAAAGTATTATTTGAACACAAAAGTGGGCCGTGTGAAGAAGATGAAGATCAAGCTAAAGAATCTCAAGTATAAAACGCATTGCAAAGACAACATACAATTCATGCAAATCGTGATTCTATTTTGCATCATCAGGTGTTTTCCTTAAATACAAAATTCATAGAATTTCATGGTGGAGAAAAAATTACATGTAGTCGAGATAAAACAGGAAATAAAAAAAGGTATAAATACGCGAATAAATAAAATCAATGTTACAAATTCAAGAAACGAGTTTAAATAAGCTGCTATCTGCATTATACAGGAAACGAAAAATAAATAAATATTTGAAAAAAAAAAGATGTTATAAATACAAACTTTATGTTAAAGAAGAAATAACACCTTTAAAATTGATCAAGAGGTTGATAATTGTTGCTAAACTCACTCTACTATTACTAATCTCAATATGGTGCTCTTTAAAGAATAAAAACAACGACTTAAGAAAATAAAACTTTAATAGTCGATATGAAAAAATTAAAGCTTAAAATAAAAATAAAAGATTAAAAAATTAAAACTTGACTTCTGGAACAATTTCAATTTAACATTTACATACATATAGTCAAAGGTAAGGACTCACTACTTTACTTGATTTTAAGGTACTTGACTTGATTTTCAAGCTACTTGATTTAAATTTGGTTTGAAATCAACTTAAATGTTAGCATTTTATTTAAATTAAATATCAAGTCAAAAGCATTGAATAAATTAGTGTTTTGATTTCGAAGTTAAAATGTTAAGCTTAAATCAGTGCAAAGTGTCCAGTTAATTGACTTGAATAATCTCTATTCAGAGAGTAGGCATGACCACCCTCTATCTAGTTCAAAAGCCATGGCTCACACCTTATGTTGAGATCTGACACTCAAAGTATTTATCCTAGCATCTTCTTTGCCCTGAGAAGAAAATCAAGCTACCAACATTAAACAATATCATACTGCACAACAACTACTACCAACATAATTTAAATGAAACTGTTTAGTTCTTATTTTGAAATAAGAGAATAATGGAAGAAATTAAGTCTCCTCTTGTTTCTTTTTGTTGGCAACTCTTAAAATTCATCATGTAAAATAAGGCTATGGAAAAAGCCTCTATCAGATTTTTGTCCTAGTGTTTCTGATTGTATATTTGGTGGTAATTTTCATTGGCAGTTCATACGTTGATTTTTTAATGTCCACAATGCATGACCCACAATGGGATCCCAGGGGGCACGACGTGGGAGGGGGTCTAGTCAACATTTGCTGAAATGCTTACCATTAGATCCGCCACTGCCCAAGTGCAGCCCGCACTAAGTCCACGCAAAATATTTAGCCCTTTTACAACCAAAGGTTGCCGACCCTTGCAATAAACCGTACCTACGCAGTTTTCTTTCTTTAGTTTTATCATTAAGAGGCTCGCATGATATTTTAAGGGGTTTTGAGGGTTCGTTATGATAAAAAGGTTTAAAACCTAGTTCTTAATACGTACTAAAGAAAAAGAAAAAATGATTTTATTAGGGAAATAGTCTGCTTATCCCAAGCTCAAATAATAATAACTCTTAAAGATATTCTCTGAACTACACTATAAGTACCTATGTATGGGTTAAATTAAAATAGTTATTAATGGATGATTTTCTTATATTTTAATTTTCAAAGCGTACTTTTTGCGGTATGGTAATTTAGATTTTTTAAGTTATTTTATGAATTATTATTTGTACCTAAAATTATTTCAAAAATTTAACTCTTAAGCATCCTAATTAGGGATGGAAGTTTGGGGTAACATTTCTTTTTCGGGCCTTTGACAATGGGTTTTCAAGATTTTGACCGAAACAATTCTTAAAAACTACCAAATACTTTAAGGGTTCAAGTGGAAGTAATAATTAATATTATTAAAGCCTATTTTTTTAAACACAATATAACAGGAATTTCTATCTGCATTAGTAGTTAACCAAAAGCTTATTTTTCATTAGAATATACTTTAGTTGGAGGATGCAAATTAAATTGTTAAATAAAACTAACTGAATAATGAAAAGAAAATGTATTCAAATCATTTTCAACATTTCTCTTCATTATAAATTAGTACTAATTTTACACATATTAAAAAACCATAAATGTATTCATAAACAAAACTTAAGCTAAATTAAAGAAAAAACAATAGTAAAAAATATTGTTCTAGATATTAAATTGACCAATCCACAAATTTAACACTTTTTTCTCACTCATTTAAAACCTTTCTAAGCCATAAAAAAATCTGTCTAAAATATGCAACTATGTACTGTAATAACCCTCATTGAACAAATAGGTAGACGCAATAACAATCGTAAAAGTGTTTAGAAAATTAATAATGAAAAAAAATCATCATTAATCCGAATTATTTGCATAAAATTGATCACGAATGATACTAATTTTTTTATTTATTTGTTTTTTATTATAGAATAATGTAATAGTACTGTTTCTAGATGCCAAGAGAAAGTATTCCAATATTCTCACATAATATTACTTTACTGGTAAACAGCGCTGCTTAACAGGTAAATTTTTATTGTGTTTGTACCTTTTTTTTAAAGCTGTGATCTAGGTTGTTAGGTTTAACATTTCTTTTGTGGAGTAAGTTGTATTATAATAGTGTTATTATTTTTTTTCTTTTCCTGCTTTTTTCGTTTTCATGCCAACGTTACTCATAAATTAAAAGAATAATGTAAAATTTAATGTATGGTGTAAACATGTTACTTCTTCTAGTTACTTGAGGTAACGGTGCGTCAACTTTTATAATTGAAAAGTTCATTAAATTCGCGGGCAAGCGCACATATACATATATGGACTTGTATAATTATATGCATATTCATTTCCTTCACACACTCACATAATATTGAAGAAGAGCGCCGATAACCCAACTTTTCCCTATCACCTCTACCACTTAAATGTATGCCCCACTCATCTCAAAATCAAAAACTAGGAGAAAAACCGAATATCTGATTAGGTATTCGATATTATGACACCGAACTTTTGAGCTGATCACCATAAAATTATATATACGATAAAGATATGAATATCTGAAAATCCACGTATGTATGGGTTTTTGTTCTTTTTTTGCTCTTTAATATTTTTAACGGAATCTCATTCGTGTTTTGTTGCCGTTCGATGATTATGGTGAAGACCGGTTTTTGAAACTCTTCTTTTTCAAGTTTTTCAAATACATTTGTATAAAGAACTATGCACTTTGAATAAAGCTAAAATAATGACGTTTTCTTAACCATATACAACGTTATGCGGTACCAAAATTATAATTATAGTTGAGAAATGTAAACAGAAAATTCAGTGAGTAATTAAGTATGAAGTCATGTTAAAGAATATTCCGTAAAAATTGATGAATTTTAACAAAAGTTTCCTAGTAGTAAAATTTAATATTTGATCTTTTTTAAATTTGGTTTTCTGACAAATTACCTGTTGTACTTTTAAATACATTTATACCTAGTAACCTTAACTTTCGTCATAGATTCGAAGTTTTAAAAATCCTGGTTCTTAAACTTTAACATAACAATTTGCTCCCAGTTAATGTAGTTAATCAAAATTTTTATAAGAAATATGAGTGGAAAAGGTCGCTCTATGAATGTGCTATAGGTCCGGGAATTCTTCTCGGCGGCGCTACGTTCAATTATACAATCTAATAATGACATAATAAAAGAAATGAATAATTAATTATCAAAAATGTGAACACAAACATACGAATTATACCTCAAAATTGGGGAATTGGCACATTTGTGGTTTTGCTTTGACGAGTCAACGATCATATCAACGAGCCATAGTTATACAAGTATAGCAATAAGGCAGTATTTAGATCGTAAAGTGTATAGTCCTTATATTGTGATACAATATTTCTAATATTACAAACTAAAGTGAAATGTATTTTGCCGAGAGTACCTGGATATAGTAAGAAATTTTGACCATATGAAAAATTAAATACAAATCTTAAGAAGGGTTAATAACCCTATAAAGGTACATTACAAACTAATAACACACGATTTCGTTACAAAATTAATAGTTTCAATTCGTTAAAAAAATTAGCAATATCTATCAAAAAATAAAAAAAGTAAATAAATCACAATATCTGTAACGTTTAGATTTTTTTAGAACTGAGGAATTCAAACCGATAAACAATTAAATGAAAGTTTAATCGAAATTGTGACGATAAAAAAGGCATAGGTACGTTTCTTAAGGAAGTCAAAAACAGATAATTTTGATTGTAAATTTATAAAAACCGTAATAAAAAATGATAGATTTCGGTAATTAATCAAAAAATTTCTCTCGTCTTACAATGTTAGATAATAAAAATTCCAATCCAATCGAACAACTTCCTTCCTTTCCGTTTTCAGATTTGATGGGTTAGTTTTGGTAGCATTCCAACTCGTCCGATGAAAATTTTACTGTAGAACAATGTATACATGAACAGAAGCATAAAGGCAACGAATCATAGATTCTCTTATATGGAAGAGAATCGGCAAAGTGAAATTGAATTAATATATTTCAATCACGTAAAATAATGATTATTGATTACGTATTACATTTAAGATAGTCGAATTATTGTAATGTGCATTCAATGTCTGGCCGTTCATCGACGAGTATGGATTTCAAAGTCAATGGCATTTTCAATTTGGTACGTGATTATGAAATAAAATAATCTAATAATACTTAGTTATAATCTGCGTTGCAATTATTTTTATACTAAGATGTAGATATTATTAACGAAAGAACGGGATCTTCGAATCGGTTCTTCGTAATCTCTCAATCTGAAACACAGTCTAATATTTTTCTAATTAAAATATGGAACGAGAATATATCGAAGATTTTATAACAGATTAAATCAAAAATCATTATTATTTTTTCGGAGAAGCAACTTTAGATTTCGTACAACGTGATGATAGTTGTTCATTACAATATTCAAAACGCAGAAATTTTTTTTAATATGATAGATAAAAGAATTACAAAATTTTCCTCTTGTCTATAACATGCTTAAAGATTAAGTTCGATCTAAACATTTTTTTAAGATTTGATCATAACTCTTATCATCTTAAATTGAAATTCATTAAAATTATTTTCAAAACATTTGAGATTTTTATTTAAGATTAAATTAAAAAATGCAATCCTGTGGTTTGTTTAAAGCATTGAATTTTATTACTTTTTTATTTTTTTTTTTAAATAATTCAATGTCTATGATGAACATTTGATACACCTACGTCAATACTATCAAAAAATTATTTTTATAAGTTGAAGGCGTTAAAATATTAACATTTCTGCATGTTTCATCACCATTGATAAATATCAAATTTTATAAGGAAAACTTGAAAAAATGTTCACATATCCACTGCAATTTTCATTCAGTTATCAAACTGTGAAATTTGTTTCACAATTCTTCACATCGTTTAATTTCGTATTTTTGTTATTTCCAAATTGTATGCCAAGAAAACTGAGATTACTTTAATACCGAATTGAAGTTTTCTAATTTTGATTAATCGTCCATAATTAACAACATGCAGAGACATTTTTTATTATTTCTCACCAGTTTCAACTTAATTTAGGTTGTATTCTATGAGTAAACACTTCTTATTGAATAATTATTCGATTTATCAAATTGCTTTCTTTTTCCGTTTACGCTTGTCATTAAAATGAATATGAATTAAAGCGATATGAAAGGAATAAAACTTGTCACTTATACCATGACTTTTCCCCTTTATTTATTGTACTTATATAACAATTATTGAAATCATTGTTTAATAAATTCCAGTATTATTGTAATATGCATGTAAAATGCGAACGACAAGTATGAATGATGGATGTTTTATTGAAACTTTTAACTGTACAATTAAATCAAGTTATGGTTATAAACGAAGAATTATCGCCATGCGAATATTTAATGTGTACAATATATAAGAATTTATCAACAATCGAGCAATTAATAACTCCAACATTTTATCACAAAAATAAGCATGAAAAGTTTAAGAATTTCCAAATGAAACTTTTATAAAAGGTGTCGTAAATTATGGTGACAAAATATGGATAAGATCATATTTTTAAGAGAATTAATTTATTTCAACTTCTTGAGTGAAATTTCGCAAGCAAAACTAAACTTACCACCAAGGAAGTACTCTTTTAATTTTAAGCTGAGAACATCTTTGAAGTTGTTCTTAGTGTAAGATCGAATAATTTGAGTTAATTCACAATTTAAAACATATTTGAAGACGTAGTTTAGGTGCATTTAATATAAAATTGTTGGATTTCAAAAAAAATAATTTTCCTTTAAGAAATTTTAAATTAATTTTCTATTTTTTTAAATTTAGTTCTAAATTCTTACTAATAACATTTTGAAGCGCAAAGATAGTTAAAATTGCTGGCTTGATGTCTAAGTTTTTCACGGTAAGAGTACCTATAAAAAATTGTTCTCATGGATCAGAAAAAGGTTTTAACCTAAAAATGAATATACTAAGCTTCAAACTTGTAAAGGTCTATGCTTTGGAACGATTCTCGAGATAGAGCGCAAAATGAGGAACGCAGTTGGTGACTAGAGATTCATCAAGCTAAGTAGATAGTCAGTCATGTTTTTGAAATGATCTGTGCTTGATGTTATGGCTTGTAAATCAAATAATTTGCGTAATCAATAGGTTTGTTCCAATCGTTATTCTGGTGATGTTCAAACACCGACAAACAGACAAAGAGCAAGACAACATCCAGACCAAGAGTCAGCAAGACCAAGAGACAAGAGGAAGTGAAAAACATAAACTGACAAGTTCACTTGAGTTACAAACCGGTTAACTAGTGCTTAAACACCTCTAAATCAGTGTCGATATAAGTGTTTGTCACGAAAATGTACGTACGATACGTACATAGCTCGACTCTCAGCTTAATGTGGCCGAGCGGTTGTAAGCTGAAACATTTCTTCACTCTCTCTTATCTCTTGGTCAATGTGTCTTGCTCTTGTCTCTCTGTCAGTGTTTGAGCATCACCTTAGCTAGTCGTATGGAACAAACCTTTGAATATAAATATTTGACCCGAGTTTGACTTGATTTCAAGCCAAACTTAACTCAAGTAGCTTAAAAATTAAGTCAAGTAGTGAATCTCTATCGGTGATTAATGAGTAGCTATATTATTTTGCCATATTATAGCGCCAAGGCCATGGTGGAGTACAATAAATAGTTAAGTCAAAACAGATTACCTATAATAGAAAAATTCTTCTATTTGTTTTTTTTTTCTTTCTATTGTTTTTAAATTAAACTCGGACATTTTTAGTGAAAATCAAACACTTACAATGTAATGCATCTCAATCCAGTTGGTTTATGAACAAGAATGAATGCACTTTTGCCATAGAATAATATACTTTACTTAATGATACTTATGGATACTGACGTAGGTGTAACTTTCGATGTATGCAAGGGCTTCTATAATTCAAAACTCATGAAATTTTATTTGCATATTTCTACACAAAAAGTAGGAGAAAATGAGAAAATATATATACCTACTATTTTTTTAAATACCCTCATAGGTACAAATTTCTAAATTTCAATGATAATTTAAGTAAAAAAGGAAGTTTAGTTGTTATATTTTTTAAATCAAGGAAAATATTCTTTTAGTTGTTTAAATCTTATTCAGTTATCTAGAAAATGTCTTATTATAAGTAATCGGATAGTTATTGTAACTTTAAAATGTCTTTATTCATATCTAAAAATATCCTAAAACCCAGTTCAAAGTAAATATATTACATTTAACATTTTGAAAGTTGCAATAATTAGTTCACAAATGCGTCATATGCAACCAATATATTAAGTAAAACTAGTTCATTCACGTATCTGAAAATAATTATGTCGGATATTTATCTCACTTAAATAAAATTAATATATAATCAATAAGCGATATTACTGATTATATCGAATCGGTAAGTGTTAAACGACGACCCTTGCCACATTATCAAACTTATTATTAATAATAATTCATAGAGATACTCACATTAGCACAGAATTATGGAATTTTCATGCTTCAATACTCATGAGTTACATTACACACAATACAACCATATGCGCATATATATGTAGGTACTACATATAGGCGTTATAATAAATATGCAAAAAAGAGAAAACCACTTCTCGTTTTTCAATACATGAAATATAAAGAGAAAATGTAATAATTAGTCAGCGTAAGCTTTTATTTTTAATCGTTTAAGACAAAGAGAGCTGGAGATGCAAGTTGATTAATTAGTGTTCATTAAAGCCGTTTTATTCTTTTAATTCATAACATAAAGGATCATGAAGCTGAGCAGCATGAGAACGAATAATAGCATTTTTCTTTTAATAGGTTTCTTCCTGTCGTAATTATTTGTTTTATTGCACTCATTGTACTTCATAAATTGCTCCGTAAATTGTTTCAACGCAGCTTTTTTATTAGTTTCAATTATTATACTTTATAATTTTTGCAGTATGAAGGTATCATTATAAATATTATTTATTAAAGGAATAATCATCAGATAAAACATTTAAAATAAAGTAAATTTGTCATTTTTAAAACGTTCTTTTAGCTAAGAATTCTCTAATCAAATTGATTATGCCAAGCAATATTAAATTATTTAAATTGTTTTGCTTGTGTAAATATTTTTTTTCTAATTTTGCAAATTGAGGGTCATAAATTATAATATTCGTAACGTAATAATTGGGTAGAATTGATTTACAATGATCTCTATCATTTTCAGTATAATCAAGATATTTGACCAGATATATCTGTTTATATGTTATACGTATACCTAATCGTCAGCTAAACTCACACAAATGTTAAGCGAAGAGTTGTTGAATTTTAATCAGAAGCTAAACCACATCATACTGCGTGCTGGAATGAAAAATGGAAGAACCATAGTTAATTGTAACACACAATATCTACTTATATTAACGAAAATTTTCTTGTTAGAAAAATCATTTTGCATAGCCTAACACAAGTTATTAATTTCACTAGAAAATGCGTATAATTTATTTAGAGACAAAAGTATTTGCATTTTTCGATATTTTTTAGTTATTTAAGATCGCATCAACTGCTTCAGATACTTCAGTACAATATTTAATTTTTTTTTTTGACGAAGTCAGAGTATGTTGTGAACAAGAAATCGATCTGAAACGAAGCTCATTTTGATCCCGTCATAAATGTTACTACCAAATAAGATCCATCCTCGTCCTACGATAGAATTCTCCATTTATCTTATTTCCATTATCAAGATCAGGGGTTCAGGAGGATATTTTGTCGACAATATTTCATGTACAAAAAATCACTTCTCTATTTGTACTGTACTTCTGGATTTGTTATTGGTTTCTTATGGCGAAAAGAGTACACTCCAATGCACATACGCTACGTTCTATGATACAAGTACAATTTTTTGATGATCTTTAATTAGTTATGAGGAAATAATCAATCAGCTGTCTGAATTTTTTTTCATATATGTATTGTCATCAATCTATCCATTTGCAAAATTTCAGTTGTAAAATATTGGTTATAAGATTCCATCGACCCAAACTGATGAAGTTAATATAAGCATTAATATAAGTAGTTATATAAATTTTTCTTTAAAGTTATATAACCACTAATATTTGACAAATTTAATAGATATATCTTTTGTGATTGAATCAACAAATAAGTTTTTTGCCATTTTTTAAATTAAAGTAAAAATCTAATTAATTTTTTACTACAAATTCAATATTAACACCTTTTTTCTTTGTTAAAAAATCTAGATTCCAACAATCGAATGCTCTTTTACTTATTTGCGGCTACTTTCTCAATTTTCAGACGAAAATAAGCGTTAAGAAGTTGAATTTGAAAATATATAAATTAATTTAGTATTACGTATAAAGTGTTAAATAAAGTGTTAAGTAAAAGTTGTTAAACTACAGAATTTATGATGTAAGTTGAAACGTATGAATTCACTTAGATATCAACGTTAGAAATCAGTTGTTGAAAATAACAATTTGATTTTTTCTGATGATAAATTGGCTAAAACATTTTTGAAAAATCCAAACAGCTCTGTAACAATGTGCTTTACACTGCTATGAAAAAAGTGAATTCTTCGGAATCATTTAATATAATTATCGAACTAGTCTCGTGAACTTCCATGAACTGAATCGTCCAGCTTCTCTCGTAATTTATTAAAATGAAAATCACTTTAATAAAAAACAATTTTTTCCATACTATTTATTTTACAAGATTTCAAGGACAAATGAATTCATTCTACGTCTCGTTTATTAAATATTTTCTTATACATATGTACGTATTGTGAGAGAATTAGATAGACAGATGCCATGCAAACCGGCTTATAAAAAATCCATACACAAGTAATTTAAATCCGGCGCCATTTCAGGCAAAAACGAGATCAAATTCTCAGTATAAATATCAAATTTAGATTCAAAAAAATCACAGAGTACATACCTATTTGAAAAATGTTTTTTTGAATTAAAACATCGAATTGAATGACCAAAGATAATTTGATACCGTTTTTTTTTCTTATTTTTCTCTATTTGAATTAATTCCAAAGGCTTAGCAGTTAATTTTATTTAAATTGTTAAGTAACTGACTAATTTGAACTATTTCTTTTCTTTGAAGTTTAAAAGAAAAAGCATTAGTAAACATAGCGGAATTTCTTCATTCACACGTTAAATTTACCTTGCGCTGGTATTTATATTCTGTGTTATATGCTTACTATTTTTAAATGACAAAACAACTCTTAAGTAATCAGCCGTATTACATGATAAATACGTTATTCGTTTCTACTTATTCTTGTGTATTTGGCTTTTACTTCAAGCCAGACAATAACCACATAGGTACATGCTTACAATAAGAATCTATTTCAAGGTACAATGCAAAATTGCTTTAAATTTTATTACTTTAACTCACCTAGTTGTTACATTAAAATTTTTAACTATATTTAGTTTTTGTCTAATAAAGTTCATCGCTAATTAAATGCAACAAACATATCCCTTAAAATAAAGAATCATAGGCATTGCCACGCTAATAAAATTAATAAGTATTTGCTATGATTAAAAAAAGTCAATTGAAAAACGAACTATAATAAAAATAAGCCTTGAAGAGTGTTAAGGCACCTTTTAAACTCGTCAAGCTCATGAAGGAACCTCATCTTTGAGTAACAAATGGCATGGTTTAAAAGGCTAATAGCAAAACAAACAGTATCGAATCACTTGCGAAATCCCTGTCAAACGTTCCAGAGACGCTTGGTATTTTCGGGAACACAAGTTGAAGACCCCTGTATTAAAAGATTAACAAAAAAAAAAAATAATAAAAATAATAAAGGACAATGTTTTCTATTATTTTGGTATCATTGATGTTTGGAAACGTCGAATGTCTAGCTAAGACATTCCAGATAACAACCAATTAGCGTCATATAAATTATGTTACTACCAATTTCCGTTATAGTTAGACACTGAATACTATTCCTCAGGATAAAACAAATACATTGAGTATCAGACACTCAGATAGTACATTCAAAACCAACAACGCTTCGGCCATTATTCTAGACCTATTTACAGCATTACCTCTTTTAATTACATCCTTAACGTTAACGTTAAGGATGCGTTCCTCGAGAACGTTTCGTTGGCCGAATCAACGTTAACGGAGGAAGAAGTAACACAAGGATAGGTTACTAAATTAAAAACACAAAGGTTTGTGTTTTTATTAATACAATTATTAAAAAGGAAAAATGGAAAAGAATTTTTCTTCACAAGTTTTAAAGTACAAAATTGGTATATTTATGTACTACTTAGAGTACAAAATTAGAGGCTATATGCCTAAATAAATTGTGCAAATTTTAAAAATTTTTATTTTTGACAAGAGTTTAGCTAAAGTTGATTACGTTGCTTGTCTTTTTTTTGCAATAACTCACTATAATATTTTGAAGCATTTATTTTTTTTTTATACTTAGCACAACTTCGCATAATAGATATCTGAATCATTTTCGGGCAAAAGATCTAGCGAATCAGACACCCGACCCAGAAAACCAGACAATATTTTTGTAGTAAAAACTACGTAGAGCTCGACGACCAGCAAAAACATTATAGTGAGGTATCGTTAATGGAGGTGACGAAAGCAAGGTATTACTATATTCATTATCTGTGTATTTGATTATATTTTGAATTCTTATCCCTTTACGTTCTTATCAACACGATTCATTGAGTTTATCATCTATTCATTTTCATTTTGCAAAATCTGCATTTAAAATTTTTTAAAATGAGATCTCAATTTGCATTTAAATAATATTGATATATTTATTATCTTATTAACACTGTCGCAATAATTTATTATTGTTTAATATTTCGAATTTAGTATAATAGTAAAATGATAAAGTGTTGATTAATAATCAAATTTTAAATCAAACGAAACCTAGTTTTCTCTGCTTGATTACATTTAAAATAAAATAAACGTACCAATACGTTTATTTAAAGTCGCCTTCACAATCACAGCTACAAATTATAAAAAATAACAAAATCAACAAGTAGTAGCCACATATTTTCCTAACAAGAAAATTCAAAGGAATGTTCTTAAAAGATAATAAAGCAACTGAAAAAGGCGTTCTCTGGTAAAGATCTATTAGCTAGACATAATAAACGGCCACGTCAAGTATAGAACAATCTAACGGAGATTATAAAACTTATTTATTTAGCAAATAGAAGAAAACTTGTACTGCAAGTAATACGTATAGTACATCTTTTCATGTAAACGAAATTAATTTTATTTTAATTAATCGAACAAATTGGAGTTCGCTTCCAAAAAATTCAAAAGGTTTAGACCAAGAAATTAAATACACATTCAAATTTAGAGTATGAAAAAAAAATGCTTGAAAATTTGTGTGTACTATGTTTACCTTTTACCAAATTTGAATTATATTTCTAACGGATTCTTTTTTTCTGACAACGATAAAGAATGCTCGTTCCAAATCCATTAATTTTCAGGAGTTGAATTTCACATATATTTACCAAAATGCACTTAAGAATCTACCGAAAAAGCAAACAGATCAACTTAAACAATATGGCGAGTGGAAAAATATTCACATTACTATCGGGAACTATCTAAAGAAATTAACATTTGTTGATTTTTTTTCTTTGACAACTAAGGTCGAATTGACCGTGATTTTAGCTTAATGAATTTATTCGAATTGTTGCACTGGCAAGGTTAAGTAATTATAAATTAAATGCTTCAAATGTCGCATATAGTTAATGAAAAATATTTTTAATGGAAATTTACAAATCGATTTTATGGCATAAGTACTCATTTTCTGGTTGTTTAATTTTATGATCATCTACCTTTATAAATAAAATGATAGCCAATTTTGTTCTTTGCCTATTATTTATTAAAACCTCTGCTTTAAACATTTTTTTTTTCAGAAATTTTCATTATTTCAATATTTGAATAGTTCTTAAAACTAGATAGCCACAACTTATCCCGACATGCCTGCATGATTTAAAAAATTAACGCTTTAATATTGAAAATATCAAAGCTGTAAGAGAAAGAGCGTAAGTGATCTTGTGAATTTTTATACCTACCTGTTAGCAAATTACATCAGCGGGCATAAAAAGAGTTTTGTCTTTATAGATATTCTTGTCGCTAAACGTTTACAAGACAATGAGAAAGTGGCAAGTGCCGGGAGAAAGAACTATGTACTTTTGTCCCAAGTCTCAACTAGAAAAAAGAATATAAAGAGACGTCAAATTTCAATAAATGTTATCTCAGTATAAAACTGAATTTGCTTCATCATAGAGTAAACGAAGATAATTTTTAACAAATATTTTCATTATGATTCACTTGCAATTTATCTTCATGAAATTTACAGAATAATGGTAATTTATTCATGTACATGATTTTTTTTTGGTTATTTTAGGTTACATCAGTTACTATGGTTATTAGTAACCGACACCCAAAATCGAATTAAAAAAATGTTTATTTTAACTGGGATTTGATCATAGGACCACTTGGGTTTAAATGGCGACAATTAAAACCATCCCACCACTAAGTGACCTTACTAATTTTTATTATGGAAAAAATTTTATTAATAATTATTTTTAATAGTTTACCTTACGGTCAGTAAAGTGAGCAGATACTTGGTAGTACCTAATAAATTTACTGTCATTGCGGATGCGCCTTTGAGAGAGAGACTTTAGACCATATTTTTTGGCAATGCTAAGTTGACGATGCCCAACAGCGTGCACTAAATGCAAGTCTGAACAAATTAGGGATGTGCCCTCTTTTTTCTTCAAGAAGTCATTTATATACGACCTCCATATCAGAGCTTGTCTCTGCCATACAAGTTTGCAAGGAACTGTAGTATATCTTTGTAGGGGTGTAGTAAATAGTAAACTAAATTTTATATTGTTTTTGTTATTGTTTAACGTCTAAGTAATTTTGATTTTTTTGAGTATGATGTAAATATTTATATACCAGTGGAGATTCAAAAAATGCCCTATAAAAACTGCTTCAATTCAATGTCTTATATCAAACTTGCAGTGCATCTGTGCATAGAAAAATCAAACATTGATCAATAGATATTCATCTAATAGTTAAACATACAATTTTTATTAACTAACAATTTCAAATAATCGACTAACAGGTGATAAAATAAATAAAAAATAATCTATACGGGGCCAACTCCAGTTAAGGAAACACGTTTAAAAAAATTAGGATCAAGAAAGTTCATCCATATTAAACAGGTGGTACAGTTCTATTTTTTTATCTTAACTATATGAGTACCTTGATATTAAGTGAGAAAAATTACTCTTAAAACTAAGTTCACACGAACTAAATAATTTGTTTAAGTATATACAGATCTTTAATTGATTTTGAATCCTTTAATATACCTGTTTGGTACGTAATAATCTAGTTTTATAGAACAAATAATCGTTTACACGGAGAATAATTGCCTCCATTTTATTCTAGAAGTAAGTGTGAAACACTTTAAGAGCTCGTTAGGTGAGATGCTCGTGTAAGCATGCGATTAAAACTTACACAAAAAAAAATGTTCTCACTTCATATTAAAAATAAAAGCTGTGGGCTCGAAAAAATCAAATTTAATCCTATAAGCGCGTGAAATGCAGTGTTAATTTTATATCTCTTCAAATTACTATGATTCACTTTAAAAGAAATTATATCATGTTAAATTAACAATAAGAAAAAAAGTTTAAATGTCAAGCCAATTTTTTTTAAAAAGTCGATGAAATTTGAAATCTCGTTATTGAATTGGTAAATCAGAGGACATTTATTTGTATGAGCCTAGAAATGAAAAGGTCTGACTTGGTTATATCCACGATATGTTTACACCTCAAGACTTGAATATGAATCACTTTTAGAAATGACTCATATCCAAGATTATATCATACCTGAAACACATTTCTTGAAACATTCTTATAGTTTCCAAACAAAGATTTTATCACTTTTTAAACAAAAGTTTTCACTTTAAATTAACCAATAAACCGAATCATACTAGTAATTAACTTTTAATCATAACATGATACACACAAAACTTTTATTATGAGTTTAATTTAAATTCAAATTTTAATAAATTTCGTTATATTAAATAATTCGTTTTCATCTAAAATGTATTCACTTGTTCGTTTTTATAATATAATTTCTTTTGTAACTAATAACAGTGTAGAGGTGTAGGGTGAAACCGAAAAAAGGGATGCTATTCGATTATAAAGGAAATCAAAACCTCAGAAAATAATAATAGAATCCCTTGTCTGCTCGAATACTTCTTAATGATCTAAGAGTATATCATATAGATATTCAAAGTATAGATTAGACTTTGAGGCACTTGAGATTCAATAGTAGGACTATTTACAAGTGGTTGATAAAAAAAAACTGGAGTTACACATACAAAGATGCGTTGTTCTTTTGTGTTTTCTACTAAGGTACAAATTATTAAAACTTTGGGAGCAATCTATGTCTCTTTTAACAATAGCGTTTTTACCTTTATTGAAATGAATAAGTTCTTACAAATTTTCTTTTAAAAATTCATTTGCTTTTTAAGCTTTGTTTTTGCTTTTTCGTGTATTTCCTTTTCATCGAAAAATTGAGTGTTAAATAACACAAAAAATACACGTAATCGTATGGTTCATAATGAAGAAATTAATAGAATTTATTATTAACACTTGAATGATCATCGCACGTTAATTTTATGTCAAAATATAATGTTGAAGCTTTATAAGCTCTATAATACTCAAGCTCTCATATTTCTATTGTGTAATAATAAAATTAATACATTCTATCTTAGGCATGCAGGTTTATATTATAACTAGCTGAAATACCCAGCGTTACCCAAACGGACATTTTTTAAATATAGAGAGTAACAATTTTACTATCAATACTCGATTTACGAGTTATTTTAAACTGCAGCCAAAACTAGGCATTGGTTCCGATTAAGTAAATAGCTATGAAATAAATAAAAAGTTTTAGTTCTTCTAATAAATACTTTTCAGTCTTCCAAACCTAATAGGTTGATTGTTTATTATGAATGACTTTTATTAATTAAAAATATTGATTTTTAAATTATATAATAGATGCGAAACAAAAAATACTTCTATATTATTATAAAATATCACCCCAAATTTGGACAGTAATAAGGCTCTATTTTTATAATTTATATATTTTTTTTCCTTCTTTGAATTTACAACTGGGATGTGCCCCATCTAGTATTTTTTTCTTTAGTAAAATAATTCGCTGGTGGTGAGTTTCAGTACTTCGACTTTTCCTAAGCTTGGTCACTGGCTAGCGAGGCCCAATATTTTTTTAAATAATGAATAATTCTTCAAACTTTTACTATATTATTGACCAAAAATTTCTCTATCGTACTTTTCTAAGGGAAATGTACGCATTTGTTAGCGCTCCCAAGTCATGGCTGATCACTGTTTGATACTAAAACTTGATGGTAATAATAAATACTATCCCTTAATTTATGGGTCGGCAACCAGCAAGATATTCGCCAATTCAAATTTGTCGGTACATTTCGTCTAATTTTTAAAGTTCACGATGGTATACGCACAAAGGTATCCCAGGAGGCGCGACGGGGGGTGGGGGGGTCACTAGTCAGCATTTGCTGAACTGCTTACCATTAGATCCGTCACTATTCAAGTGCGGCCCGCACTAAACCCCACGTAAAATATTTGGCCCTTTTACAACCAACGGTTGCCTTAATATACAGCACTAATTTTTAAGTCCATACTCTTTATATACACCAATTTGGCTTATACCTACATTTTACATACGTACTCAACGACATAACGCAAATAATTGATTAAAAATATCGAGATCATTTACAAATTAAACTAAGAAACATTTAATTTTAAATAAAATCAAGGTTATAATTATTATTGTACAACTTTTGATTTTTGCGATTATTTTGTTTATATTGTACTTTTATTATCACCAACTCTTTAAAATTTAATGTATTCGATATACAATGTCAAGGTTACTCAAATACTTTCGTTAATAGTAAGCATTGACAATTAAAAAAAAAATTAAATTTCTTTTAATAAAATAAAAATATTGAAGACCTCTTTCAAAAGCCACGGTGCTCTTTTTCGTCATCTTTTCGTATAAATTACAATTACACTTTTCTAATAACTAATTAAAAAGTGCTCAAATTCAACTCGCAGCCGAATAACTGTTAAATAACGCGATTTTTTTTCTATTTTCCTTATTATTATTATATTTTTCGATTAAACATTATACGAGAGCATCATGAATTTTTTCCATCTCATCAACGTTACCTTGTTTATTAGCAAAATCATCATGCTCTAATGTAATCTCGATCCATCATATTTACCAAGAGACGAGACTTGTACTTTTTAAAAATCAGTTTACAGTAATAATTTATTTATATTTTACTTTGGTCGTTTTAATAAGTTAATATATGTATTATAATAAATGTGAGTACATAATATAGCGACGAAAAAATGATGAAAAATAAAAAAGATTTTGCCACGAGCAATTTATAAAATTGAAACTAGATAAGATTTTTTTCATAAAAAGAAAATTGTATAGAACATATGTTTGTTGATAATTATTATTTCTCTTTTAATACTTGAAGCGTTTTTTTTTTCTTTTTTTATAACAAGTAAATGAAAAGTAAATATGTATTAAACTATAAAAATAAAAGTTCTCGTTTGTTCTGCAAATCAAATCAAATAAGACTTTGTTTAAATATTTATCTATTCAATCTTGACGTTACACTATTGTACGGACATATTAAAATATTGTTTTACTATTTAAATAACATTATTTTACGAAATCAAAATGATTTTGGTTTGTTTGATATTTTTAAGAAAAAATAACACATTTTGATGTGAAGAAACGAAGTTTGATGCCAATAATAAATTATGTGAAGAAGTTAACACTTGTATGTAAGATTTTTCAAGAGCCACAGCAAAATTAAGATCTGTCTATATTGACTATTCGGATAATAATTAATTTTTTTTTATTCAAATCTCAAAATTGGTTAAATTTTATCAAGCTAACTCTGTACTGAAAAACAAGTTATAGGATTGGATTGTATTGGTTTAATATTCTACAGTTTACTATGAAAAACTTTTGCATTCGTGATTTAATATTTTATAAGTCAAGTCAAGTAAATAGACATTTTGTACAATGAATTGTGCTTAAATTAACAATTTTTAACATCAAAATAAAATAACTTACAAAATCAATGCTTGACTTAACTTGAAATGGCATAACTTGACTAATATTTAACCTTAGTTTGAACTTGATTTTACGCCAAATTTATGTCAAGTAGTTTGAATATCAAACCAAGTAACTTATAAATCAAGTCAAGTAGTAAATTCCTAATGTTTCATATATATTTAGTATAAAAAAAATTATGAGATAATATGAATAGTTATACCATACATACACATTTTTACAGATCCCAATAAGTCGGTTTTGATTTTTTCTTTTAAAACAAATAAAATATTTCCTATTTTATTTCTTAAATATTCCTAATTTATTTCAAATTCCACTTTCTTATAAAATATGAATGTTAGCGGTGTAAGAGAGACCGTAAAACAAACACGAATATACTTTTACATTAAAACCACCATACAGTGCAGTGGGCTTGGTTGGAATACAAATTGGTTGCATCTATATGGGTTTACTATCCGAAGAACGCATTCGGTGACAAGAAGAACAAACATTCACCTCAAGTTTCAACCAGAGAAAATAATATAGAAAGAGGTTAAATTTAGCAATGAATGAACATCGCTAGTATGAATTATAATTATCTCATCATCAAGTAAATAATATAAATTACTTTTCGTATTTTCATTGTGTATTTCTTAAAATTTTGATTTCATGAAATTTTAAGAAAATATTCTTTATCTTTATTAAGTTCAAAAATAATTTTTATTACGAAAAAAATAAGTATTATAGAATATAATCTATACTCAGCGGGTAGGTTAAAATAAAAATCAAACAGAATTGTGAAAACATTAACTTAAGTAAAAAATATGCTTAAATCTTCAAAAAAAAGAAGCTTTTTATATACTTTGTAGATATCGTATATTCAAATCTTCATTAATGTTCATGTTTCAATCTTGTTTGTCAAGTTTTATCTTAAGAAATTCGCAAAAAGGTTTTCGCAAGTCGCTGATCTGCCTCGTATAGCAAACTGTCAGTTAAATCGAAGAAAATTAGGCAAATTATGTTGTAAAATACAAACTTTATGGTGAATGCACTTTTCTGAGTGGCTCCCATCATGCAAAACGGGAACATTAAAAATATATTAAAAACCGACTGCAGTTGTAAAACTGGATAAAGTTTCTTTTAATATTTAATAAGTAAAAAGGAATTAACATTTACCTGCTAATTAGTGATCACGGGCAAAAATTAAGTTGGCCATTATGAATTGGAAATAACAAACACGGAAACAAGTAGGCAACAGAATCCCAGAGAATTCGAAAATCTCATGTGGGGGTTTGACCCTGGGTTAACACCTGCTGTCTCAAATATGCTAAAAAATGTCTTTGTCAAATTAGTGGCTGTGTAGGTAAAAAGAATTCATGTTGACATAGATAAATAGTTTGAAACCGAAATTTAATTCTTTCATTCGAATGTTACGGCAATCAAATTTGAATAAATCAAACATTTTTCTGATCTGAAATTGGATAAATGGAGCAACGGCATTCTTGTACGGTTTTTGGTCAAATTTAAACGTGTTTGATGGAGTAAAAGCTAATCGAATCGCTAGACTGTATGCATCTTATTATTTTACAAAACAATAGTTGTATTAGAAAAATATTTAATGGCAAACACAACGATTTAAAAAAAAAAACATTAAAATTTTAAAATCAGAATCAGATGACTTTCTATTCGTGTAATTTAATATTATAACTCAAAAAAGTCTCAGTCCCATAAAAAGGAAATCACAGAAACAATAAGTGCTTCAAATTCTAATTATTCACTATTTCAATAAATTTTAAAATTTCTGCATTATTAACAGAAAAGAAGAACGGTAGATATTCAGGAAAAATTTGTTTGTTTATGGTATAAATATGTAATATAAAATTTGTCATTGTAAAATGAAGCTTTTAAATAAATATTCACACTTAAGGTTTGTTACTCTTGTCTTGTGCGCTAACGGTAACCGATTTTAATGGGAGCCTTATTCATTATTATCACATTACAAAAAAAGAAGGCAAGAAAAAGAAAAGTAAAACAGGTTCAAAACATTTTGTGGATCTATTAATCTACGACATGCACTCACTGCATGCAGTGACGATGATGAAGAAGTGGATCTCGAAATTCTACAGGATTTGTTCTTGGGAGTAAAAAAAAAAAGAGACGACAGAAGGTGAGACCCACAATATCTTATCTTTTGTTGTTTTAAAATAGGCTTAAAATAGGATTTTTAACCAGTCGCATCCTAGAAATCTGTTTTCTCTCAAGCAAGCTTCTTGTTTTTCGAGTCTTATCTAAAGGATGTTCATCATCCTCACTAAATTACTACATCTTGTAAAAAAAATATTTGTGTACAATAAAAATAAATGTAGGTACCAACCATAACAATCATATAGTCGTAACGCAGGCAACACTACTAAAGTTGAGAGAAAAAAATTATAATACTACAAGATCTTAAAAGAAGTAAAATTAGACGGAAAAAACTATGCTAATGTAAATTTTACACAGTCTTTGTTACGACTTGTTCGACGTGCTTTTAACGTTTTCTTTACTATTAAGAACTGACGATCTTTTGTGTTTTTTTTGTTAAACAATCCTAAAATTTATGGTTATAGTCATCGAGGTTAGAAATTCGACATGCTTTAAAGGCAAAGTGTGATATTTTAACAAGTTGAAGCTATTGAATTGGCTAAAAATATTCATATCTTAAAATAATAACTCATGCAATTTAAATGTACATAAATAGTTAATCAATTTAAAATGCAAAAATATGTTTTGATAGTATTTTCAATACCATTGATCTATCATAAACAGAATTCATAGCTTACATTTACGACTACATTATAATGTACAAATTTAAGAATGTTTGGGAGGTAAATCAGAATAATGATAAATAAAATGTAAATTCCCTAAAATATTCCTTTTTTAATTCTAAACTTACTGCAAAAATTGATAAATAATCGGCAATGGTGTTTAAAAGTTATAACAATTTATAAAACCGTATATTAACATGACAGATTGTGTTCTTATAAAGATTTTTTAACCTAATAGATTTAATTATTGTAAACTAATGTAAAAAAATGGCAAAAGTTTCAAATTTTTAAGTTATATGACTTAAAGTGTATGAAACAATTTTATAAAATTTGATTACATTCGCAAAACGGTTGTTGAGAAAAATTAAAAACAAATCGAAAAACGTTACTAGTTAATAGATTAATACATAGTGTAAATTGAAGTACATTCACTATCAAAAGTAAGGAATTTTTTTCGTTTTATGTATTTTTTCCTATTTAGATCAATATCAATGAATTTTATGTACCCATTTCTTTTACTATTGATACTGTTTATTTCCTTCACGTCTTGCTACAAACAATATGAATTATAAGTATTCACAATTCAGTGCTTTTGCACCTGATTGTACCTCCCATAATATCTTTAAGATGAGAAATTTACACTGCTCAGTAAAAATAAGCATGATAAAAGTACAAATTTTAATATTGAATTGATTTGAAAAGTAAGTAAAACACATTGGAACCTTTTGGAAAAATTACTCCAAAAATAACAAATATAAATTATATTTTAAACTAATGTACAAATCTAAGCGATCGATTAAAAAGTTTGATAAATATTTTGTTGCAACTAAATGACGAAATAGAACAATCGAAACATCCATTGTTAGAACAATATTTTTCCCAAATTAACGATTGATTCAAAAGTTCTGATTGAGTTATTTTTGAGAATCACGTGAAAAAGATCAATTGAAAATAGACTAGAAAAAGAAATGTAATGGAAAAGTATGAAGAAAGACGAAATAAATTGTTCTACCTTCCTTCTTCGATTTTAACCAAATGCTCGTAAATCAATGGTGTCAATACTACGCAAAATTATACAAACTTACACAAGTAGGTACACATCAGCTCTGATTATTTGCACTGATTTCATTTATGTATATGTTAAGATCGTAAAAGATTATTAAGCAATTTATATTTCTGATAAAATTGTTTTCAATATAGGTATAGGTATACAATAGGCATGTATACATTGGTCTTATCAAAGTCTGACGAAAGTGAGAAGTAAAATTGCTTGTATTTGATAAAAGAGTTTTCTAATTTATTTTACAATTTAACAGTAAAATAAAATATGAATTTAATGAATTTTTTAATTATTTTGATAATTCTTTATTTGAAAAAGTATATAAAGAAAATGGTGACGTTAAAAAGTTAATTTTAGCGAAATTGGATAAAGGGGATATTCACGTTTCCCATAATAGTACATTATTACTATTTCCTTTAAATAGTTAGCGAAAAAAAAATATCATACTTCATTGCCTAAAAACGGTTTACTACTGTATTATGTTCCACTGTTAACTGACCTTACACCTACAGTGAAAAACGGTTATAAAAAAATTTACTTTACTTTCATTCTTTCTTAAATCTCGTTTTTGATTGTGTTATTTCATATCATAAACACTGTTTACAACTGTATAACCACTGTATTAAGCTAGATTTTTTTTGGGAATAGATAGGTACAGTGGAAAACGATTATAAGGAAATTGAAATATTCCTCCAAATAAAATAATTTCATGAAAAAAGAAAAATCCTAGTAGTTCATATTTAATTGGTAGCACTGTATTTTAGTATGATTTTCATTTTAAGTCTTGTAAGCCCTATAAGTTATATTATTTTAAAAAATGTTAGATTTATATAAATAATTTTTCAAAATGTTATTTTTTTTTCGTGTCATGTGAGTTTTATTTCGTATTAAAAGAAAAAAAAAGGTGTAGGGGCAGAAATTTTCTTGGGACTACATTATTATTACTTATTAGGCGTTTTTGAAATAAAAATTTCCCGCTGTATTAAAATATTTTAATATTTTCATAGGTATATCGAGAAATGGTGTTTCAATTATGAAAACCACGGTCAAAGTCTTTATATTATTTAAGTTTTCATATCAGGAATGTTCAAGATTTATAACAAATATATTTTTTAATAGTACCCAGCAATTTCACCTGCTTATTATAATAACATTGGTGTAAAATTGTTTAACCAATAACGGATACATTTAATAATAAAGAAGTTGACTTCTGAGAATTTTACTTTAAATAGCCTAAGCCTGTTCAGGATCATCAGAAACGATAAAAATAGTTTTTGTACAATTACAAATTTTAGTTATGAGATAAGTATGTACAAGGTTAATCTTAACCCCTATAATATAGTCTAATATTAGTATATATACATAGTATACACATTTTATATACACATACAGTGACAACGTTTGAGAAAAACACTTAACACGAAATTGGGTTAATAAGTAAAAAATAAAAATAGTTTAATTATAGCTTCAGTTTCAGTATAATCATTTTTACTGTATTTAATTCAGAATTCTTAAGTTTCCTATTAAAAAAAATTTAATAAATGAATAGCGAAAAATATCAATTGCTTACGCAAATTCTAAAACTACGTTTTTCCGCAAAATTTCGCAACATCTAAACAACGTCATCATGGTCAATGACAAAAATTTATTTTGATACCACTTTTACACCAATTATTCATTTTATTTTTCACACGAACGCCGACGAAATCGTCGAGGAAAACGTGATTTACTTAACAATATTAATTTTCAAACATGCTTAGAATAGAATATCAAAAGAAATTCATTATTTTCTACATATTCACATCATTATAATTCGCTTTTTTACATTTAAAAATTATGAAATATTTGCTCAAAACCGGTAAAAAATTTTTTTCGGACTGAATATCTCCTCGTCCCACCTACATCCAATTATAATTCCATGAAATCGAAAATAGAAAAAATGTGAACAATTTTAATTAACGAAAAGGAACGTCAATCTTAAATCGTTGCAATCCCACAGTTATCTATTATTACACAAATCAATAGCCCCGTACCTATACAGGTAATCAATTATTAATTTTTTTTTCCATTTATAAAATAACTCATAATTTTTATTAAATATTTTTTTGAGGAAATGAATTGATAGATTACTTCGGTAGACAGTTTTTTTTTTTTTTTTTTTTTTTTTTTTTATTAAGGTCATCAAATTTATTATTCTACAAATTACGAAATGTTTAATTCCGCTTTAGGTGTTTTAGAAGTGAAGTTCAGAGATTACCAGATTTTCTTCTGAAAGAAATTAATGAGCTATAAAATTAATTATTGAGTTAATATATTATATTATACGACTGAATATAGGCTCTTATTATATAGTTCAAAATTTAATAGTTAAATTTTCTTTTAATAAGATTTTTTAGATAAAACACCATCTTTAAAAATTAACATTTTAGACGAAAGTACCTACAATTTTACGAGGGGTCAGTAAAAAAAGTTTCCTGTATTTAAGTTTTAATTATATTTAGAAAATAGATTAATGAAATGAGTTTAAGATTAGGAGACAATGTTATTATTTTCAATCGAAAGTTTCTAAAAATATTGAAAGAGGTAATTATTATAAACTCAAGGGTTTGAAAGGAAAAAAAACCGAAGATATTTTTTAGTCTTTCTCGGTGTGAAGTTGATTTTATGGTTCAAAATCAAGATTATTAACCACAGGAGCCTGGGAAAGCCGGAGGGCTTTCACATATTATTATGTGGTATCCATAGGTACTAAAAAACCTGCCGAATGCAAACCTCTCAGCCATCTACCTAACATCACTAAAAATCTCTCAACGTTGTTTTCTTCCTTGAAAATAATCCAAATGTTGCAATTGGAAAAATTTCAAACAATCGTCTCAACAATAGATTATTAAAATTAATTATTCTTCAAACACGTTGATTAGTCTTTTGTTAGTTGTATATATTGTGGGACATAACATAAAAAAGCATGAGATGAGTCGCTCACCTGATTTAATTTGAGAAAAGATACGTTGACATTGATTGCAATTTTAAAAAGTAACCCACACTTCTTCGGAAAAGAACACACCACACACTGGTACACTTTGTTCTGAAAAATCAGTAAAAACTTTTACATTTCACCATACACTGTTTGATTTTTCCAAAAAAAATCATCACTAGCACTATTTTTTTTTTATATTTAATAAAGAGAATATCACAAATTTTTTGATCGGTTCACTGTAGTTTTTCCATTTGAAGTTCACAAAGTTTGCAAAAAGTCAAAATCCTTTTTTATTGTTCGAAAGTTTTATAGTTCCAGGTCGAATCAATGTTTGTTGGTGAGCAACAATTGATGAAGATGTAAACTGTTCACAGTACACCGCATAGTTTTGAAACTTGTTCGTTTATTTGTTGGATAAAAGCCGATTGTTGTTGGTGCAAAGAAAATCACTGCCTCTCGTAAGTTTGTGAGTTAACAACAATGGATGAAATAATAAACTATTCACAGTACACCACATAGTTTTGAAACTTGTTCGTTTGGTGGATAAGAGCCGATTGTTGTGGACGCGAAGAACACCACTACCTCTGGTAACCTCAGCCAAACGAGGAATGCGCCAACTTATTCAAAAAACATATACCCAGAGGTAGGCAAGTAATAACAAATGTTAGTCAACTTAGCTGCGGCGACTCGAGCAAGTTTTGCTACCTACGTCTTGCTTCACTCCACGTTTCACCAGCCATGGATCACTTCTTATGTATATAAAACCATACATACATTCAGACTTATATAACAAGAAGTTTGCCGTCTTCTTGTACATAATCTTCTTGAGTGTATGAACCACTACACATATAAAAATACGTATAAGTGTGCTTATATAAATTTACGGTTTTTTTCTGGAAGCGAGTGCAAGCGAATGCGTCTCTATGTGAGGCTATAAGCTATAATACACAGGCAAACTTATTTGAAACGTGGTTGCGTGGTCACTTTGCAACTCGAGACTTGACCAGAGAATTGGCAATGATGATGCCAACGGTCAAACATTATAAAGCTCAATAACTCCGATTAGTAAGGAAATTTATTTACAATATTTCACGCCAAGTTTTTTTTTCACTTCTATAATATCTTTGTACAAAATGACTTAATCATAAATTTTGTTGTAGCCAATCGAACTTGAACATTCATCACAAGTAAAATACTCCTTAGAAATTCAATGGTGAACTAACAATCAGTAGCCTTTCAATCAGTTTATTTTGGTTTAATATTTTCAAAATATTAAATCTAGGTAATTGATTGAGAAAAAAATTTAAGCTGTCCTGAAAATTTATATTTTTACGCTCAAAGAAGTTAGTAGGATTGCCACCTCTCCCAATTTGTTCGGGAGACTCCCTAAATCCCATAATTTCTCCCGACACCCAATTATGATTTGAAGACGACTTAGCCAGCGATAAATAATTGTACAAGTAATGGCTGACTGAACCATTCCCACTGCATGGCAAATACAGGCAAGTGACAAATATTTGCCAAATACACGAGTAATGGAAATCCGCATTAAATGACAAATCTACACGGAAAAAAATGTGTTGTAGATTTAACAACAATCCTTTTTAATTTTACAACATTAACTAGTATTATACAGGATGACACTACGTGTGGTAACGTTCACCAGTTAAGTGTAACTAAAAAACTGTAATAATATTTACAACACGAACTAGTAAAAATGATTGCAATTTTTGACACTTGCATTTATTTTTCAAAAGTATTGGTTATGTTGTACGCGGCGAATGCGCACCAGTAACAGAAACGCCAAAATTTGTTAATTGTACAACACTCAGCAGTTGTAACAGCTACATATATTTACTACACTATGGTAGTAAAAAATACTATACGTTAGGCTGAATACAACACAGTGTGTTATCTGCTGTTACATTTGTGGTTATAGTGAACAGAAAGTGCATTAAAAATATTACTAGTTTAATGTTGTAAATTTTACACCACTATTTTTTCCGTGTATATTTCGTTTTTCTAGAATAGCTGCTTGAAGAATAGCTTTAAACCACACAGAACAATTATAATTTCATATCATACTCGTAAATAATTATTAAGTGACAGCGTTGCTTAAATAAGTTGTCATGAAAAATTCAGTATCTTTAACATGATAAGATATCTTCATCTTCAGAAGTTTGTAAACGATACCAAATTAATACCTACATTAGTAAATATACAAAGAGTTTATGGAATGCACCTTAATTTAAACATGTTATTCCCGGTAAAGATGAAAAACATTTCTTGTCAAATTTTTATTGCTACCTACATACTTAAAGCAAGTAAATAGCATTTATTACCATTCAAGACAACTGGCTGTTAATATGTAGAAGCTAAGGTCATTTTGATTTCCGAAAGGAAATGTAGCATCCTATACGTTAAAAAATGCAGTTCTCAAAGTCTCAGCGTTTGAACTCAGGAAAGAACTTATTGGCAATCTGCTGATTTCCTCGGGAGCAGATCTCAATACAAAGATGTGTCTCTTAATTAAGCCTTGGAAAAATTCAACAAGAAAAAGCATTCGCGTTTTTTAAAAATATTTATAACACGTCTTCTCAATAGGAATGTTATCATTAAAAAAACTGCTAAGATTTTTATTTCAAATTATAAAATGTTGCTTATCAAATATAAAAAAAATCTTGATATTTAAAATATAGTATTTAATTTTATTTTTAACTAATTAAGTACCTTAATTTTGATTTTGAAAGAATAATTGTTGGTCAAGAAATACTGTACGTCAAACAACAAGTCAACCATAACACAGTTCTACAAAAAAAAAAAAAAAAATTTTTCCTGAATATCTGCGAATTTCTATGTTTATATAAGTATTTATAAGATTTTAGACCTATTTTGGCCCTAAAATGGATCTTTTACCCTCATTTCAACCTACAAAGAGTAAAATGAACCTCATCTCAACCTAAACGATATTCCATCGTACTCATTTTAACCTACATGAAATATTTATTATATTATGTGAACCTGGTTGCATCCTAAAAAAAATTTTATCATCAAAAAACATAAAACTTGGTTATAAACCTGTTTTTTTACAATACCTATTGCAAATATTATTTACTAATAACCCAAACTTTTGATCTCTCTCTTTCCTATACTTAGATGCTTAAAATAATATTGCGTAGCCTCTACTAACATAGTATTTATTGTGTATCGGGATATGATCCATTACTGGTTTGATCCTTAATCCTTAATCCTGTTCACACTTGTTCATTTTTACTCAGCTTTAGCCTTTTGTTAACCGTTCGAGTGGCTACGTTCGTCATAATACAACAATTGAATAAACTTATTTCACTACTTATTTGATTTATTTTTCAATATTGTCTATATCAAAAGGCCTAAAAGTGTAAATGTAAAAAATTTAAAGGTGAAAAAACCGAGTTTAAAAGAAAAAGTGTGAAGAAATTTGCTTTAATTTATTATCTTGAAAGTAATTAGAGAAATGTTATACAATTAGATAAAATGTCTAAAGAAATGCGCATGGTTGGAAATATTGTGGATTATAATAAAAGGAAATCCTTGCAAAAAGGAGCTGGTAAACGAGGACAAGGAAATTAAGAATTAAGAACTAATATTTGTAATATTCTTATTATTATTAAATTTATCGCTAATATTAATGAAACTTGTGTATTTAATGAATGAAAATAAAACAAAATAAAAATGTTATTTTTTTTGAAAAAAAACCCTACTAATAAAATAATTACAGACAGACAGACAGACAGACAGACAGACAGACAGAGAGAGAGAGAGAGAGAGAGAGAGAGAGAGAGAGAGAGAGAGAGAGAGAGAGAGAGAGAGAGTAAATAAAATAATTGTTGAACCTCATTTTAACCTAAACATTGTATTTTGTCCGATAAATGCCACTTGTAGGTTCAAATGAGGTCCAAAATTCAAATTCAAATGGTCCTCTTGTCAATCTACTTGAACCTCTGAATAGCCTATATTTTGAGGGCAAAAATAGGTCTACATTTTCGACTCGGGTGTGCTCTAGTTTTTATGATTTCGGCATATATAACTAATTAGTTTTGGAAAAAAAGTTATTACTTGGAGCTTTGTGTAGATTTGAAAATGGCTAAATTATTACTTGGTTAACAAAGTGGATACACAAAATACCCTTGCTTTATTTGCCAAAACAACTGTATTGGGAACAGGATTTGTGGCCTTTAAGAAAGTCCTTAACTGTTGGCAGAGCCAAGTGCCAACATGGTAAAGAAGACGTTATTAAGCAGAGATAAAACCATACTTCTATTACATATTAAAAAACATAAATAAAAAATAAATTTGTAGAAAATTTTCTAAGTTCAGCATGGAAATATTAAAAGGCGGAATATTTGATGGTCCACAAACTCGGCAGTTGACGAAAGATGTAAATTTTATCGAAGTTATAACAGTTGGGGAAAGTGAAGCTTGGAAAGAATTTAGGAGCAAATATAAAGTATAAGTATAAAGTTGCACTTTCTCCATAGTTATCTGGATAGATTTTCTGATAATTTGGGAAATTATAAATTGTGAGCATAACTAGATTAGAAATCAATTGTATATCAATGGCAACAAAACCACAGTTGAACAGTGTAATATATACTGCTTTTGTCTTGAGAAAGAAACGATAGGATGTTCATCAGGGCTTCGCCGATTTTATTAGGGATTGTTTACTTTAATCTGTCTTACTGTATTAAAAAGCATAAAACGATAACATGAGGGGGGCATTAGTTGATCACAACATTTTTGGAACTGTTTGGATGCAGATTTTTCCAATATCTGAACGTAGAAAACGAGGTTTGATCTTTTCATAATCTGGTAAGTATTAGTTGGCCTTTTCGTTATTTTGGTTTAATTGTAATTTTCCAAAAGTTTTTGTGGATGTTAATATTGTTAAATACTGCTTTAATGGCTGATTTCCAAACAATTGCCTTATATTACAAAAATATATTGTAAAGAATGTGTCATTTTCGTTTTAAATCTGAAACGAAAAATTAAAAGTATAATTTTAAAAATATTTAGGTACTAACTGCATTTACAATAAAAAATTTGCTATTGATAATGGTAGGTATATGCAAACCATATAGATATGATGCATGTAATATATTGATACATTTTCAAGTGTTAAATCACGTAGATAAGAGATGAACAATCCACTAAAGAAATACAATTTCAAAAGAAAAACCCCTTCATAGACTTAAAAGTGTTTAATGGTAAGTACTTCAAACTTAACAATTTTCAAAAGCTGTTTCTCTGTATTTTTATCTGTAAATCAAAAAGTAAATCAAAGAATTTTTCAACAGGTGCCAACACAAGCAACACATTTTATTGAAAAGATACTGGAAGATACTAAAAGGCTTCAAGGTCAATATTCACCCTATAAAAAAGCCAAGATTAATTCGACTGCCAATTCACCAACTCATTGCCCCTTCTGTGATTGATATAAGGACGCTGAATAAATTACCTATATATTATAACTTTTTTTAATGCCAGTGTATTTCCTTCAAGCCGTAAATCTATAATCAAATATGATTTTTAATTAAATGAATGTCATTGTCAACCACACATAACTTAAGATGTTTCTAGAAGCTGATTATTAACCCGTTGAGAATGCAACATTTAAAAAACAGTCAAAAAGTTTTGCAAATGCAAATTTTTTAATATTTTCAACAACTTTATCAACGCTTATAAATCTAATCCGTGGCGGATAGATCCAATTATAATTTATTAAATAAGTCTAAAAATATTTCACAAGGACTACCTATTAAATGTAATTCTAGTTTTTTCGGTTCGTCGGCAAAAATTATGTATCCACTAATAATGGTTTGATGACAGAACCGCTTAAGTCAGCGCTGTCACTTTCCAACCTTCACTCGTGGTCATTATATGCATAAATCCACACATGTATTAAATCTAATAAACCTGATCTTATGCCCAGTCATCGTCCATTTCATCAACTGTCTATACATAATATACGAGTAGATATATACCTGCATATACCTAATGCATAATTCTTCAAACGAAACAAAAAGGGACCTACAAATTATAATAACCATGGCTTAATTTAAGAAAGAAATTGCCTTGGTTGAAATTGAAAAAGTTAGTTAATCGGCCTTTTATCAACCGAAAAAATTTGCCAAGTTTTCTAAATAATGTTAACGACCTATTTCAATCGTTCACAGATCTTCGAAGCGCTTCGGGCATCAAGAAATAAAACAAGCCACGTAAATGCTTATTTGTGTTCATCGCAGATACAAGCAAGTGAAAAAAAAACCACCATGCTTATCCTTTAACCTTTGATCAACGGTTTTTTTCTTCTTTTTGTAAATAACTTTAATAAAGTTATTTTTAGAATATCTGATTCTTGCATAAGATATAGTGCATTAACATATGCATAAGAAACTGCAACTATTTTTGGTTTCGACAATATTGATCCGGAAATTTGAAGTTCATTAACATACTGAAATCTCTGTTTTGCATCAAAGTATTTTTAGATTATTGAATTGCAAACATAATTTTAGCGATCGATAAGTTTAAGTCTTTATAATTTTTGGATTTTGCTACTCTGAATTCTGTAACGTACTGAGGAATTTAGAGATGTTTATGAGATAAATCAAAATGATGATAAACAAACAAAAATTCAATAAAACATTTCTTATTTAATCCTCAATCTGTTTTTAAATTTTAGAATGATTGACTTTGCCGGTTAAAAGTCATAATAATTTAAGAAACTCGTATTTTACCATGTGTTCTTATGAAGATTTGTGGCCTCAATAGGAGAAATTTATTTAAATGAATGTAAAAAAATGACAAAAGTTTCAAATTTTAAAATAATATTGTTGAACTATAAATACAAAAATTTCACACAATTTGATAAACAGTTAATAACCGGTGGTTGAAAAAATAATAAAAATAAATCAAAAGCCTGATTTTACTCGCCAAAAGTATAGATGTATATCGTCACTGAATTGCAAAAAGGTGCTAAGTAACATTTCGACAAATGTTGAGGAGATCCAAAAAACAAAAATTATTGTGCTGGTTTATGAAAGCACGTTGCAAGTGAAACTTTTTTTCGGATTGTATATATTTAACTGAAAATTTTCGGAAAATTATTTGATTTAAAGTATAAAATCACGTTTTTAATCTTAACTTAATAATTTGAAAATGGGAATGATAATGGAAAATCAATAGTCGACAAGATATCCAACTAAAAAAATCTCGAGTGTGATTTGACGAGTTTTGAGATTTCTCTGCATCCACAACTAATCCTTGGCTTGTGCTTGTCTTGTCGATGTCGTATTCGTATCACTGTCGCTAGTGCCTTGATTAGAACTGGCACCCGATTTTCGCCCCTTGCAATTTAAACGATACCCGCAGCATCTTTCCGCATTTAGTTGCTTTTGATTCAGAATTTTTTCTGCAATAATATTTTCGGATACAAGCTCGCCACTTTGAACGATAGACGTATTTATATACCCATCAGGACTCTACGCTGAATCCCTACTAGGGCTCGGCATGGCATCTGTTATCAGTCTACTAGATATTTCCGGCGGCTCAGAGTTTACTTCGGCTTGTGAAGACGACTGGAGGCCTAAATAAAATTAAATATATTGAATGGACCAACTATAAATTTAAATGCTTCATTAGATATTCATATGAAATGTGTTAAAGTAAATTCAAGCACTCAAAATTAATATATAAACAACAATATACACCAGCAGAAAGTTCTAATAATTCTAATAAATTTACTATAAATATTCAATCAAGTGAACAATAATATTTACATCAATATACTGATCAAAACCCACAAATACCAATAAAAATATGAGTGACAATATATAATACTAGTAGTTGCCCGTTGCATTCGCAACTAAAGGTTTTGTCTCAATAAAATGTTTAATATGAGAATAATCATGTAAATAGCCGGTTTGATCAAATAAGCATGATTGAATGCCGCGCGCTGTGTCAACTTACCCCTAACAATGTTTTGAATGCGTAAGTAGGGATAACAAAGAGAGTTGTCATACTGAAACATGCAGGGAAAGTCTTTCAGCCATTAAGTTGGCAGAAGCGACATCCCATTCTGCACGGACGCACGCCAAGAAAGGGAAGTTATATATATGATGATGCTAAAACGTTAGCTTATTTGTGTTTTCAGACGCCACTATATTGGTTTGCCGAACACTTGCCGAGTTCTGCCGAAAAGTAACGCGCGACATGCAATAGATGAATTTTTTTTAGGGTTTTAAGTCGCTTTAACATCTAAGGTCATATCACGACTGTAAAAACACAGGAAATTTCTGTTAGTCAATTTTTACTTAGGTCTAGGATCTTAAGCCTAGAATTCAACGGGGATCGAACCCAGAACTACTTGACGCATGAAGCGGAGAGAGCAATTGCTCTAACCACAGCGGCAATAGGTGGTTGTTATTACCTTCATACAAAAACTATAACATAACACAGTAACATGGCACCCACGCTATTTACCCACGTATCCACAATCTCCTATTTACAGGTTGTAAAGGACCTTTACCAAATTTTTGCACAAAAATGACAAAAATGTTACTTGACACGTTTTTGCAATTCAAGGCCGATATGGAGATATATTCACTCTCAGAAAAAGTTGAATGTTTTTTGCATTTTTTCTTATTTAAATCAAGATTAATGAATTTTTAAATTTTATGTATTTCTTTTAGTAATGAAAGAGCTTGATATATTACAAATACTAAATATTCATAAGTTATTAATGTGTTGTCCTTTTGCTCCCGATTGCATATCTCCTGTGTATCCTTAAATAAAAGCTTACACATTTCTATGCTCTAAAATTAATATATTTTATAAAATTTAATTTTCAAATTTCTCACGATCAGTCTACTACAAAACTTCCATATAAGTACGATTTGATGTAATTTTCTCAATGATCGAAATGTTTAATAGCGAAGTTAATCTACGTTTAAATTTGCACTTATATCAATGTACCTATGTAATTATAAAATATGTCAATACTGTTTTAAGAAACAATGAGTTATAGAGTTTTGATAAAATATTTATCTTTTCTTCACTTCTTACAACTTAAACAAACATTGCATTCTCATAACTTAGAGGCAATCTTTACCTTTACTGGAAACGATTTGAAATTACATTTGATTCCGTAAATGTAACATTAACCTATGTATAATTCTAAAACAAATAACAATGCTTATTTGACTCCAATAAAAACAAGAAACTGTTACAAATTATTCAAATCGTTTCTCAACAATTAATGATATGTTGAAGACAATAAACTGTTACAATTATCCTAAAACCTTGAAAGAAATCGTTTTTGAATTGGATTCATGAATTTAGAAAATATGTGCAGTTTCTTGTTAAAACATAATTTAAACACGTAAAATAACAATCACTCACATTTGAAGTCGTTTAAAGAGAAACAAATATTTGATCTGAAACTTAATATTAATACACTTTCAGTCAATCAAATATGAAATAAGTACACGATTTATCAATTTATGAATAAAATCAATGTTACTATTGTCAGATAATTTTCCTATCTTCACAAAATACCTTCAATGTGATTTTCTCAACTTAATCGAACATCTATCGAGTATGGGATTTAAGATCACATCAGTATTGGCAGAAAATATTTTCGAGTTAACGATGCTCCTATATTTAAGTTAGAAGATGATTACTTTAGATGTGAATTTAAAAAAAAATATTGTGCAAGGTCTTGACTCTTATAATTCGTTCTTTCTTTGCACTTTTATATTTGAATTTGTTATTTTGTTTGAATATTTAGGTTAATACAAGTCATGAAAAATAGATATCTTCTGATTACCCACGGCTGTGAACTCTATTCGGTATGTAGAGAGTGTTCCATAAATCTATCTAATTATATTTCTATTAAAAATTTTTTTTTGAGTTTTATAGTATCCAAAACCATATAAACAAAATGTTGTATGGGAAAATACATTTTCAAAAACTCCAAAATATAATTTTCAAAAATTTCTTTTAAAGCCTTCTATTTAATTTTCACCAATTTCTTCATTGTACGAAAGGAAATAATAATTTTTATAATTTTAATATCTTATATCATTAAAAAAGTTTAGGGGAGGTCAGCTCAAAGCGGCACCCTTTCCTTAAAGCATTGATAAAATGAATAAGATGAGAGATATTTTCTAAGATTTCTTTTTTATTTTATTCAATATTTATTCAAGTTTCACCTGACGGGATCAAAATTCAAATTTATTTAAAACCAAATCTTCAAGAGGCAAGGCGGGTAGTTTATTTTTTGGAGGTTATAGTTAATTAAACAAAATTGTTAATGATTATAAACACAAACTTAAAAATTATTAATTCTTTCTACTAACAATGAACATATTTCAAACTCTACATCAATTCCTTATAATAAAACCACATATCAAATCAGTATATTATGTTTGATACTTTGATACTACTGGCTTGGCCATGAAAAATTACAGGTATAGCTGTATGTACTACAGACTACAGATGTTGGCTAATAAAATGTTTCCATAGCTCTACTGTTTACCGAAAGCCAAGATTTGACGACGGGTTCTTATGGATCTTGCTAAAATAAATCGAAAATGAAAAATAATATTTTTGAGGTTCTCACTTAGTTCAGGGGTGGCCCAAAACTGCCAGCCCACGGGACACATCCGGCCCGCAACGCTGTCGAATCCGGCCCGCTTTGACCTTACCCACAAAAATTACAATTCATCGTAAAAAATCGGGCATTTCACCGTTTCTCTTTTTGTTACTTCTGAAAAAACAATTAGAAACTTTTACGCCTCTTTAAAACCAGAAATTTTTAGAAATAGTCTAGATAGCGCACAGAAATATTTGGCGTTCTTTGGATCGACATACATATGCGAAACTACATTTTCTTTATTCTTTATTCCTGAAAATCTTTCACTTGATTATTAGCAATAGCTCAACGTTTATTTAATTGCTTCCTTGTAAGATGAAAACTTATAAAACTATATTCTCTTCTCTCATCACGATTCATTTTCAGCAGTTTATTTTTTTAATAATTTTTCTTGTTATTGGTTGTTGTAACAATGTTTGGAGTAGTAGTTTAATGAAATATAGAAAAAAATGCTCCTCCAATTTTCTTAACCAATGTAAAAAAAAAATTGATAAAATATTATTAATTCCAATGCATATTATATTATAGGTAATAGGTATAATAAATACAAAAATAAAAAAGCGGTACGCAAACAAAAAAATTTGAATTTCTCTATTATTGCTGCTGATCTCAACTTGGCGATTTTTTTCTGTGAAATATTAAGATTGTTTGGAATTTTGAAATTTCCAATGTGAGAAGTGGTGGAGAACGAACGAATACTAAGCACCAATGAACACGGAGAATAATTTTCATTTTTCGGAATAAGACCGAATAATACGATTAAAAGTACTCGAGATAATTCCAGAAGACAAATTTCCAAGTTTAGCGAAATTCGTATAAAGCTTTCGATACGATATGGCTGTCACACACAGTCAAACTGACACACAGACATGTTTATAAAAACTACTTTTTTGGGCTCAGGGCACCTCAAAACATGTAGGTATTTCCGGTGAAAGCTCGAATAAAAAATTAAATTTTTTTGTTAAATTAATTGAAATTATTTTTGATCGCAATAAAATAAAATATAAAGCAATCAATTGGTCAAGAACTAATTATTTTAGTTTAAATATAGATGGAAATAGAGATTTTTATTTCTTCTGTACTTAATATTTTATTTACAAATACCGGATAGTATGAAAATATGAATGTGTTAATTGTTTGGATAAATGGAATAAAAAATAAGAAAAAATCTGCTTTGTTACTGGAACACTCGCTACTTTCCTCTTTTCCATCTCATCGTATACTCAACACACGTATACATACATATGTACCAATGCAAACTATCCAATATTAATATCGTATCTGGCCTAAAGATACAACAATAATAACAGTATACGTATATAGAACAACACATACAGTTAAACCTCGTTTTTCATACCTTTAAATAAAAATGTGACAGCTTATCCCTAAAGCAGACAGATTGACAGATTTGAAATAATTAAATAAAATAAAACCATGGTTAGAAGATTGTTCTACTTGTGCAGTTAATTTTCCTTTATAAATTGCTATAATATTAACAAAATAATCATTCATTTAATGCTTTCTTAATTATCATATTATATGATTATTTAAGCAATGTTATAAAGACGATACGTATAAACAAAGCTGAAACTTAATTCAATAATTAGTTAAATTACTGAAAACATATTTTGTAACATTGTAAGTATGTCTGACTCATTAGGTAATTTAAATTAGATATGTATTTGTCGATTTTCTCGTTTGAGAGTTATATAATTTCACTTATGGTATCGGATAACGTGTAATTTTTTAAGTTAAAGATCAAGTTTTTGTAATAAGTGCATGCTTTCTTTCTTGATTGGTTTGTTTGATTTGCATATGTAAGTGTTATAAAATGATTTCATGTCAAAATGTTAATGTTATTCAATTATATTAATTAGATATTTGTCTGGAAAGGTTTTTATGATTTCGATAAACACTAATTTTAGATTGCAATCCTTTTGTGAATGTTATAGAAAAGATCCGGTTTATATACTCTATAATAATTTTTTTTTTCAATTTCTTAGTAACAGATTAATTTTAGTTTGAAACATTCTTACTAAAAAATAAACGCAAATCGTATTTTTTTTCTCTATTGACTAGAATATGGCATTATGCATTGAAATAGAGATGTGACTGGATGAAAAAAATCTATTTTTCATTCTTCGGTATTTGGGAAAATTTATTTTAATTAGAAGTCTGAACCAACCCCCGTACAACTCCATGTTACAGAAAATGACCCTATTTTGTTACTGCTTGCAGACAGTGCTAGTAGCACAGTTGCCGAAGACTTTTATGGAGGTTAGAAATATATTTTTGTTTAATTGTCGGGCAAATTATTTTTATTTTTATTGTTATCGTTATTATTGTTATTATATGAGAATAATTATAGAGTTGTCATTGGTGAATGTAACAATGATAATAGCATAAGACTGATAAATGACAACACAAATAGTTAACAGCTGTTGTCAGCTAAGCTACCAGCGCCACCCAAAGGTACTAAAACATGCGACACAAACGGTCACTTTTTTAGTCTTCTCGCATTCAAGTGACAGAGGGCTGGTCTGCCTTTAGTTTTGAAAGTTATTATCCATAAGGCCTTACTAAGACCAACGTGGGTATATGGTACCCAATTGTGGGTGCTGCTAAGACATCAAACGTCAAGCTAATTTAGAATTAACAGACTACAATACTAAGGTCCTTTCTAGGAATAGGCCGTTACATCAGAAAGGGCATAATTAAACGTGATCTAGGAACTGAAACGGTAGAGAAATATATATATATATATATATAATGTAGCTGGGGAGAAGGTATCTAGAAAAATTAAAAGCTTACCCAAGCAGATTGGCTGTCAAAATTGCTTCAGAACCTCAATTCAAAAGACTAAAGCACATAGACCCCAATCAACTTCTAAAGTTATAAATTATTGGAAATCACTGTTTTAAAAATTTATTAATAACTATATTTCAAATAAACGATTTATTTAGTTTTTATTAGTTTTAAGATATTGCCAAGCTTTTCCATCTTGACTATAGTCAACGGGAGTTTTTTTGTGTAAAAATCAATTTTTTCTTTACATTCCTAAATTAAATACTTATGCAGTTTATATTTTTTTTTGTTAATATTTTTCTTAAGTGTAATTTGATTTTAAGCCTAGTAAATTGAAAATCAAGTCAAACATCTTCAAAATTAAGATAAGTAGTAAATCCTTTCAAGTTTTGAGAATAAATTTCCTAAGAAGTTTAAGTTAAGTACCTACTGTCAAGTTAATGAATCGTATAGGTAGGTACAGAATATAACGATAACCTTCAACTAATCAAGGTTTAAAAAGCAAAAAAACGCGTGCAAATGCTTTAAAAAGCCATCACATAACAATGTGAACCCAATCAAGAATTATAAGTGAAACCGTTGTACATAAATTGTGATCGTGATATTTGAATATTGGAAAGTGACAGAAAGAAAATTCATTTGACAATGAATTCAGTAAAAGTGATGACGATCAGATACGAAAAAAAGAGAAATGCACAAAAATATTCATATATTACATATAATAATGGTTATTGTTAAGCGTTCTGACATCACGATTAAGTGATGCTCATAAATAAATCTAGCAATTCATCTTCATTTAGAGGTAGAAAATAAATTTCATATAAATACGCTGCATCATTTTTACTCGTTTAATACAATGTCAACAAAAAATGTCAGTGATTTCCTTTTCACCTATCGATTTTTTCCATTTTTTTTCAAAAATATTACTTTTAAGATGTAATCGCACTCTCAATTTTTCTTGAAAAGAAATACTATAAAGTGTATTAGTAGAATTTCGTCCTTGTAATAAATTACTCGCGGATATTTATATATGTATTAAAAACTGAAACATCCTGTTTATAGAAAAGGAATTTTGTCAGGTAAAAACTGGTCGTGGTGGATGTTATATAAAGAATGTTAGTAGTTTATATCCCAGATTATTTAAAAAAAGGACGAAACTAATCACGCTTAGTGATGAAAGTCATTTATCACTCTATCACAGTTCAATATGGTCACATAAATTCCTATTTGACCTTATAAAGAATTTTGCGATCGTTTTTTTTTCACAAAGACAATTTTTTAATTAAACAAGCTTCAGTTATTTTTCAGGTTATTTAATCTTTTTAGAACGATCTAAGCAATTAAAGTTCATAATTGTACAATAATCCGTATTACTAAATCCAAATTGATTTAAAAGCATATATAAATTTCATAGTTTTTTAATATGATTTTTACCAATGTTTTTGTCTATTAACTGAAGGGTAGATATCAGGTACATAGATACCTATTTAATTAATTAGTTCCATTAAATCCTTAACAAATAATTTTTAAATGATGTTGAACATAATAATAAAACACTAATTAATTTTTAAAAAAGAATTTACTACTTCCTGTATACTGAAAAAAAAATTAAAAAAATGTTTCTGATTACCAATTATTATTTAAATCAAGAAATATATTTGCTGTCGTCAGAAATTAGATAAATTAGTCATTAGCTAGAAAAAATTATAAAGTTTTGTCCTTCATAAGAATTAACTTACCATCTATTGGCGCAGTGGTTAGAGGAATTGCTCTCTCCGCTGCATATGTTAAGTGGTAGGTACTGGGTTCGATTCCTGCTGAATCCTAAACTTAAGATCCTAAGATAGAATTGACCAACAGAAACATACAGTGTTTAGACAGAAAAATAAGAAATAACTTATTAAGGACAAAAAGTTTGAATCAAAATAGTTACTACTACTCCAGTTGATGAGCCATTGTCTATTTTTTAAGACTCTTGAGGACCTTTAAATTAAAATTTTCAAAATTTGTATGCACGTATTTTTTTTTTATAACCAATTTGTTGCACCTGAGCTTGGCTGCTCATTTAGCAACTTGTCTTTCAAATAAAATTTTTTGATCGGAAACAGCCTTATGGCTGTTCTAATATAAAATAAGGCGAGCTACATCAGATCAGCTGGTTTTATTCTCTTGAGCTGATGTACTCAAAGACACTGCTGGCGCTTTCCTTCATTTTTCTTAATTTCATCTTCAATTGTTTTGATATTTAAATCTCTGTGTACGTCAGAGTTCCTAAGGTACCAGGGTTCATTGACAATGCTTCTGAGCAGTTTATTTTGAAATGTTTGGATAAGTTTCCTGTTTGTGGGCTTTACACAGACTCAAAGCTAGATACCGCATGTCCAGATGGGTTTTAAATTTGTTTCTAAAGTAGGATTTTCTTGTGTGTACCAGTGCATCCTTTTGTTCTTCATTTCAAGTTCCCAGTTCTTGACCCTCATCTGTTCCTTTCAACACAATTTAGTGTCAAGTACCAAGTATTTAGCTTACTTTAGTTACTTAGAGAACACGCTGCATTTTCAAGTACACGGGGATATGTTGGCACCTTCTATTAGTGAAGTTGGTGTGTACTGACTTGGTTTCAATGCACGTAACTGACAATAAAATTAATCAAATACAAGGTTCGTTCCAATCGTCCAGCTATGACGATGCACAGCCACGAAAACAGACAAAAAGCAAGACAACATTGACCAAGAAATAAAAGTGATTGTAGAACTGTTGGAGCAGGTTCGTTCTGTGCGAACATCCAGGCCCATCCAGCAGTCAGCACAGCCATTTACGTATAATATACATTTTCATGATAAGCGCTTATATCCACACTGTTTCAGCATGCTTATGCACTGCTTTGTCAACCCTCGGCTTAAGCTGAAACAGTTCTTCACTCACTCTTGCCTCTTGGTCAATGTGTCTTGCTCTTTGTCTGTCGGTCAACATTAACCATTTAGCATCGCCATAGCTGGTCGTTAAGAACAAATCTACAGTGGCACTTTGGTATACGATGTTTATGATATCTTGCCCCGCAAAATTACAAGAAGCGAAAATTTTCTTCAATACCAATTCCTCGAAAGTCGAAACCGAAGTGGCGGTTTAAATTATAAACCAAACGAACCAAACGTTTTTTACGGAAAAAGTTACAAAGAAAATTTTTGTTCTTTTTATTTTTATTTTTCATTCAACCAAAAGATTTTGATTTAAATGAGAAAAAAGGATAAAGAATGCCCGCCTCGAGGTGATTTTTCAACAATTAGGAAAATTATTTTTCTAATATTCAAAGCGGTATAAAGAGCAAAACTTTATAATTTATTTTAACGGAAAGTTTATTTGAATTAACATTATGTTTTTTTTTTTCAATCAAAAGATTGAAAAAATTAAATTATAATAATAATTGGTTTTTAATTTTTTTTTAATTACCATAAATCATTACAAGTGCAATGCACATTAAAGGCTATATATTTTAATTTAATATGTCCACTTAAGAGTTGAAATTTATGAACTGTTAATGAAATTACGTGGAGCAATATTGCACGGGTATGAACCACCTACTTTGACTTTAGCTACTTATGCATAATATTTTACGTTATTTGAAAACGTGAATGCGTCAATTCAATTTTCAATTAAAATTTGTTGCACTTACACATGCGTGACACAAAAACATTTGATATATTCGTTAAATTTTATGTAGGTATAAGTGATTTTGATAATGCATCTATGAAAAAGAGGCGTTCATAAATATTGTTTTGATTGAAAACCACAACCAAATGAACTGAGATTTCAAAATTCGGAAATAACTTAATTTATTTCAAGCATAATATTTGGCAAGTAACGGTTTTGATATAGTACAATGAAAATATTTTTACGCATTATTCGTATACCTATGCATATTCTAACAACGCAGGCTCTTAAAATAAAATATAAAAATTCAAACTTGTTTTACTTTTTAATGAAAACGACTTTATTATTTTAAACATGTTCCCATGCCCATCTATAAAAACCTGCAATTTTTGTTAATGTTATAAGGTGAACACAAAAGTAATAGTTATGAAACTTTTGCGGAAACTTCTATATAAGGGCCACCATCCTCAGTGAGATCATCACAAAATTTGATGTGATCTCTTTGAAATAAACTACGGAAACCGACTATTCAGTTTTCCAACTTATCTTAGATCGTTAAACGTTGTTATTCTTTTATCTTTAAAGAATATAATTTTGAAATTAACTGAGGATATGTACGTTTAACAATCATTTTTGCGCTGATGGGAGAAAAATAATGTTTTATAATCACAATAAAATCAATTTTCTTAAGAGTTTATTTTTCAACACAAAGTAAAATAATTGTTTAATATAACTACATTTTTATGGATCGGAATTGTCTTTCTGTGAAATCTGAAGTATTCACGATTTTAAAAGAACTTCAAATCGATTATTTAATGTATGCAGTCTTACAGTAATGACACAATTTTTAGTACATCATACAAATTAGGTTACATAGATTATTGAAGAAACAATTATTATAAATGATAAAACACCAAGACTATTCATAATCGTATCAATGTATAGGTTTTATCATTATATAAAAAGTTCATACCGTAAGATCACCTATGGCATATGTATCAAGGTTTCATATTATTAATTCTTACGTTACAACCTAGTTTTGGTCCCATAATATGGTAATTCAATAAATAAAAAAAAAAATACAAATAAACTTCTTATGAAGTAACAAGATTGATTGATATTTGATTTGTTCTTTGAATTTTATTTTTTTTTCGTTTGGATATCATTTTTCGTGGCAATTATTGTAAAATGGATGCATTGGTATTTCATAATTTGTTGAAAGAGAAATTTATCATTATTTTGTTACAAAACCTACCAGATAAATGTAGATTTATTGTTATATTTCCAAAATATTTAGCTGTACTTCATTTTAGATTATCATATAAGCTAATGGAAACAATGACAATTACAGCCATGTTATCATTAGAATATATTCTTATGCTAAGTGCATTTAATTCAACGTTTTACGTTCGTTAATTTTGGATTATGAAAAGCAGAAAATAAGACATAAAACTAATTGAAATATGGTGAAAATGTCAAGGGTTTATGTATAAAAGGGGTTTATTGCTGAATGTCTAAAAATAAATCCCTTCTATGCATATTTATTTTATCTAATCGTTTTATTGTTCAAATTGTACAAAAATGTATTAATAGTATAATAATTTATAATATTTATAATATTATAACCAATTTTTGACCTTTGATCTATTAAAATTTTTAGTTATCTACAGGGCTTTTTAATTAACACAATAATATATTGCTGGAAGGGTAGAAGGTCCTTTGGAAAAATATATTTGTAATTATATTTTTTATTCAAACTAAATTCTTCTTAAATAATATGATATTTTGATTGTTTACAGTATATAATCCTATGAAAATTGTTAATACGAGTTAAGTTATAAAAAACTGCAAGTTGATAAGACTTTAGTGGTATTTAGATCTCATCTGAAATTTTTATGAATCATAAGTTCATAAGTTAACTGCGTAAATAGAATACATACAATTTTTTTTTACAAAATCACTATTTAATATACAAAAATACTTGCAGAGACTGAGCGAACACCCCAACTATCTGGTTGTCAACCTCCTGGATAATTCCGGCCACCATCAAAGGCTGATTCGCGTGTCATTTCTTGAGTTACCCTTTAGAGAACCACTAACACCGTAAGGTAACTCTTCTAGGGGATGCGGTCTTTCCCACCTGTACATTCATCATATTTGCTTAATGTTGAAGGATAGATTGCAAATTAATAAAGCGATAAAAAAAATCACTTGTTCTTACCTGTAATCACATGCTACCAAACTATATTTGAAAGCAACTTTTCAACTGAATTGGACAACAAAACAACCATGTTTGAACAGATCTAAGTTTCATTTGTAAGTTTTCCAAGTTTTTTTTTGTAGATATATGGTTATAATGATTTATTAAGATTTTTCAATCTTAAAATGAATACAAATTGTTGTTTAAAGTTTAAAAGTGGACTGATTTAATTTGTGAACATAAAAAGATATTATGAAGTTGTGTTTACCAAGCTTTAGTTCTTTAATTTATATGATTTATTTTATCAACTTTAATTTTAGGTAATTTTAAAACTCAGAATAAACATTTGAAAAACCGTTTTTGCAAATGTTTCGTCATATTTTAAGGCAACCAAAACTTATATGAAGCTAACAATTGTTGTTTCAATAATGTGGGAGTCGTAATGACATTCCAGTCGATATAATATTGCTTAATCTTTATTTCGGCAATGTTTATTATTTTATATTGCTTTCAAGGTAAAATTTTAACTATCACTAATTTGCTAAAACCAGTAGATAATTACTCATTGTTTTATATCATTATTATAACAATAATTTCTTTATTATGAATATAAAACTGGAGTTCAATTAGAAAGGTATAATCGTATAAATTAGGCTTCATTTTGCTTTTTCATTTCAATTAGTTTCAAACAACAAAAAAGTAATATTTGATGTATTAATTGGTCACAACTTAATTAATCATTATAATCTAAGAAATATAGCGAATCAATAGTTTTATATTTGTTTTAAAAGTACTTTTCTAATTTATAGTTTTTATACATCCAGTAAATTCCTACACATTTAATGATTAATATAACAATTGGTTTTCTAAATTTTATTTTCTTTGGATATATCAAGCATCTATTTTTCAACAATTCAAAAAATAAAAAATACCATTTAAAAAAGCATTAGAGATACTAAATCTTCTATTGTTCATAAGTACTGGCATAAAATGTTATCAATAAAGTCAGGAAATCAAACCTCATAAACGTGAATGATTTTTATTGACATGCATTTCATATTTGGTAAAGAAAACTTTTATCAACCGACAAATATAAGCACGAGGGCATATAATGCAATTGATTTTGATTGAATTTCAATCAAACGTCGTCAATATTAATTCATATAATAGACGGCTCGACGAAGATTTCATAAGAAATTTTCAATGCTTTTTTCAACATTGATGTATATTGTGAATTGCGTCCGATTCTCGTAATTTTTCCTTAACAATACGATGAATTATGATTTCTTTGGGTAAAAACGTTTTGTTAATCATTTTTAGATTTGGAATTGCATTGGAAATGCTGTATGAATGTCATTGCCATGAAGAATAAATTCTAAGCGTTTCTTCAAGTTATGCAATCAGAGAGTTTTAACAACGCTCTAATAGATTTCTTTCGTTTTCTCTCCTTTTTCTTCTGGTCAAAGTTCTTTTTATTTTCAGTTGTGGGAGGCTGAGGAATCTTTTGAGCAATTATTTCTTCACAAAACTATAAACGTTTTATTCTCAGAAAACCAATATTGAATTGTTAATGTTTAATGGTATACATCTTTGCATAAAATAAGATAGAAATTCTCTAATAGTTACCCTTTCATATCACCATGTATTCATGTTAGTATATTTTGATTTATTTAAAGTTCAACTTATGAATGAATGTTGATTTTCTCGATCAAAAAATGCATAGAATTGTTTAATTTCTAAATGTGCAACAAAACCTGTTTAAGTAATTTTTATGAAACGATAGTGGCTATTTATAAACACATAATCATTCAGTATATACTCGTAGATGTATGGTTGATTTTATTTGACTTAAAATCCGCAAATATCGTTTTAAATACAAAGAATTTAGATTTAATATTTGTTAGTAATAATTCAATTTTTTTTATTTTTATCCATAAATTTTATTCAATAACAAATTATTCGTACGTTACTAAGCTATAGCTAATGAAGTTATTTAAACAATAGCTATTATTATAACAAACTTCTCATAGACCCAGAATATAGAATTCGTAGTTACCAAACTATAAAAACTGATAAAAAGATCAAACTTCATTTTCCCAATTATCTGGCAGTAAAATACTTCTCCAATGAATTCAATTGGAGATCAGAAATAATCTACTTAAGTATCTTGGCTACTCCAACCAACTTCTAAGCCTGATAGACAAAACGTTTAGACAAAAAACAATTCAGTAAAAATTTGTTTGAGAAATTTGAAATTTGGTTTTGTAGTCTTAATATTAGTCTTGCAAAAATTTACCAAGAGCAAAACCAAACGAACATTAAGACTGAATACGTAAAATTAAATACGAAAGCCTAAACGAAAAATTACTACTTTCAGTGGATTTATGAGTTAAACGATTTAAAGCGACTTTTGGCAACTTTTATGTATTTATTTCTTTTCTTGGAACAAAACGTTTTTTATATTTAAAATTTTCAGTTTACTTTACCAGATTTTAACTTGTGATGAGTAAAATCGAAACATGTTCGTTGTTGTACCAATGCAGTAGGATTGATTTCAAGTAGTGCTGAGCGAAGCAAGACCAAGTTTTGGTATTGATCTTGATCCTGCTAGCATGTATAAAGGCAGACTTATGGTCTTATGTAGGCTCAAGACCAAGACTGAATAAGCAATATCAAGAATAAAACCAATACCAAGACTAGAATAGTCATAGTCTAGCTTTGTTCATCACTATTTGAAATTGCTAGTAAAAAAAATTTTGATCTTTTGCAAGACCAATATCAAGACCAAATTAGCAAGATCAAGCCAATACAAAGACTAGGACAGTCTTTGCGTATAGCTATTATATTTGAAGTCAATCTTACTACGTTGGTGGAACAACTAATAATCTTAAATCCTTAAGTAATCAAGTAATCAAGAATAAAAAACAAAGCTCTGGAATAAAATAAAAACTGAGTTTAACAATAATCTTCTAATTGAAGAATTATTTGAAACAATGTTAAACTTAAATTGTCCTCAGTCCTGGTTGTTTCTTCCCCTCTTCACATTTTTTTATATTTATTGTTTTTTTTCCTATTTTTCCTTCTTTTCTTGCTTTTTCTTATATACAGTTATTTTAAAAAAATCATTTCATTTTCAAATCAAATCATTTTTTCTTAATAAAGTTAAACAAAAATAACAAAAGTATGATATTGCATGAATAAGTATGTAAATAATTGTTGTATGAACTATGCAACTGCGAATGCGATACGCAATAAAAACCATGTAATTGTTGACTAGGAAAATGGAGATGGCTTTATATAAATAAAAAGTAATAATAATTATATAATAGGAACATAATTAATATTTATTTAGATCCTTGTTATTTTTTATTGATAGATATGGTTAGAGGGGCAATGGACCGGACTTTTACAATAAATGTAACAATTGAGTATGCGATCTGACACTCATGTCGCATTTATTGTAAAATCCCGATCCACTCTCTCAAATCTAAATAGTGACTTTAGACTACAAATAGTAACTATTCACTATTTTGTAGTGAAAAGTATACCATCAAATTCAAATAGTGCTATACTTTTCACTACAAAATAGTGAAAAGTTACTATTTGTAGTCGAAAGTCACTAATTCGATTTAAGAGAGCATTGCCCCTCTAACCATATCTATCAATATAATAGGAACCTTAAAATTTACATTAAGGTTTCTTTAATAGCAACATAATCATAACACAAAAACCAATTTTATTTGATGTTCATTATGAGCCAACTCATATTTTTAAACATTAATACAATTTGTAGACATTCATAATTTTCAAATATATACGATAGTACGACATATTTCATACCATTTGTTTGAAATCAATTAGTGTCAACATTCTTAGAATTCTGTAGAACAAACGACTCTTAAGTCATACGGCTATTTTTTTCTTAAATTAACAAAAATAACATGAATTCGTTACGCAATTACTGATTATGCCAATTCATGAACACTGTGAGAAGTTTAATTTTATTAATTTCTGTCAGTGATAACGAAATGAATGGAAATTCATATATCACTCGAAATATATGGCAATTAAATTGCTCTATACTTGCAAATTCAATTAACACAAATCAGATAACGATTATGACATACGTTTTTGAAAATTAAAGTATAAAATTATTTTTTAAGAAATACTTTTGTAATAGGTATGTGCGTAGTTTTGAGTTGGTTTCAACATGGAAACTGGAGATATTGAGAAAGAAAGTAAGAAAAATAATAAGATAAGAATGTTGAGCTTTTAATCAAAATTTCTGAAAAAGCTTTAAAATAAAGCGAAACGTCACAAATTGATATAGCTAGAGCATTTTATTTGATCCACCATCCTCTAATTTTTAATTTATAATCTAAAAATGTGCTTTAGACATTTGATTCATTTATGTTCTATGTTCAGTTTATGAAAATATTTCTTTTATCATTAGTTATATTCAATAAAAAATAACATTACAATTTTAGGTCCCAACTTAAAAAAAGCCGTAGAAGCTACATATTTGTTGTTCAAAGAAATTGAGGGCTGAAATAAAAATGATGTGGCCACCAACAACAGACGTTCATTAGTTCAAAATGCATGACGTGCAAATTTGTGAAATATGATCATGTTACATTGACGATATACACAGCCGTATGAAAAGACCCATACAATATGCATAGACCTTCACGTTTTCGTCTTCGTGTAGATGTTAAGAGGCATAAGGTATTCAATGTTTACGGATCGCATATACAAGATTATTTACCTATATAAGTTGATAAATTATTATTTGCATGATAAAACACATTACAAAGATGATTATAAAGTAAATTTTTTTCTGGCAAAAATAAGTTCATAAATTTTATACTCCTAGACAATAAAGCGATAATAACTATGACTTAAATCGATTGACAGCAAAGTGGTACGAGTATAACATACACGCACGAGCAAACATAATAATCATTGTCTTATAACCTTTAATAAATTCAATCTGTTTGTCTCCTCGATCGTATTACGTAGTTTGAACTAAAAAACAAATCAAAATCAAATTTATTTTTGCTTTTATAATACTAAAACCTAAATCTGCATAAGAGGTAGGTAATCATTTTTAAAACTAGGTAAATTGGAAACTTTCATAGATATAACGGTTGGCTTTGGTACATAAAATAAAAATGTAAGCTTTTATGCTTTTAGCAATTTATTTTTAGCGTTAATTCAGCAGACGATTTTTCTTTCGTCAGGACTTTGACATTATAGTAATACTTAAAATACAAATTATATTTCACAAATACTATTCACAAAATTTCACAACACAAATTATAAATTAAAGTAAAAACAAATATGAAAATCACAAAACGAAAAATCCAAATTGTTAATTTTGTATCTCCAGATACGTATTTCAAAAGCCATGCGTTCGTCATTAGTGGATCAAATTGAAGTGTCTTCGAGGACCATTTTATTGAATAGTATTTGTGAAATATAATAATTAAGTCCAAAGTCAGCAAAATGTAATTTTTTTATTTAAATACAAATACAAAACACACCTGACATTGTTTTCATGTACATACAGCAGGTGGTTGTAGCAACGCCTTTTAGGTTCTATCCAACATAATTAATGCATAACTGATAAAATGTCTTCTTTTAACTTTGCTTGTAACGACTTAGGGTAAAAACAACAACTTTTACTCAAAGGTTAATTATTTATAAATTTTAATTTTAAGAAAATGTTATTTAGTTTTTACTTCTTATTTACCATATAGTGTACAGTGATTTTTTATATACATACTTAAAATTTCTATTTATTAATATTTCTATCGTATAATTGTCTAAAAATTTAATTTACAATTGTGGTCGTAAACATTCCATGATTTGAATAGGCACCTAAGAAAAATACATGCACTGTACTTGTATAAGTACCTTAGTATTGAAATGTTAGGGAGCTTTTTAAAAGCTGTTTTTGACAATGTGACGTAAGAAGTTGTAATTCAGTTAGCTGCCCAATATTCTAACTTGGATGTACTAGATATACAATTATTATTGTAAAAATAAAAATAGGAAGAAATATTAAATCTTGGGACAGCACAACTGAAGGACATACTGAACCCGGAAGGACCTGACTTTAGTGACTATTGGTGTTACAACCACTTGTAAAGAATTTCACGATTGTCGCAAAATAACCAAGCAGTTAGAGCGACATAAAATAAACAATACAAAAATAATAGGTACCACACCACCATAAATACCATTTGAATTATCCGAATAATCTGAAAATTTGAGGACCCCATTGCCATTCTTATATGAGTTGCCTTACCAAATTTGAAATTGAGATAGTTTTTTCAACTTAAATAAAATCTTTTTAATTTCAAAAGCAACTTTTTTTTTATTACAGAAGCAAACTTTTATTTACAAATTGGATGAACTTTTTTTTTTAAAGCGTGTATTTGCCATGAACTTGTACTTATTGAAGTCGGAAGTTGGGAATCTTGGGACTAAGAACCGCAGTTACATACGCCTACATGGGTGGATAGTGAGGGAATAGTAAGTACAATCGTCTTCAACATCTCACACGCCAAATTCCCGAATTTCAACTTCAATTAGTAAAGATGGCAGATAAACGATTTTAAATACAAAATAAAATATTTCACCAAATATCCAAAGAAAATTTAAAAAAAATCTTATCTGTAAAGAAAAGGATTGCTTTTAAAATGAAACAAGTTTCTTTTGAAATGAAAAAGGTTGTATTAGAAGAAAGAAAATTATGCAATATTGACAGAGAAAATACATAGACGTCATATGTGCCACAAGGACAGGGGATGGCCATTTTTTTGTAAAATTGGATTCTGATGGAATGTAAAAAACAAATTTCAAGGGTGATAAAAATTTTTTTATAAATTAATTACGTTGATTATTATTAGAATAAAAGCAAAATTAGAATCGAATTATATTTTAGTTATAGGTTTATTCACTTTAAAGGAATTTTTTTCAAAGGCAGACTCGTCGGTAATTCTTGTGTACCAAACTTAAAATGCCTATTATAGGGTTGAATAAATACTCGTAACTGAACGTCACTAAAAACGATGCAATTTTGCTTCCACGCACCTGTGACAGCTATTGAAAATTGTAATAACTTTTCTTTCTAATGACCACTAACTCATTTCATAACAATGGTTTAAAATTGAAATAAAGCATTATAAAATCAGTACTCTTACAATACCTATGAAAAACCAATACGTGCAGGTAATACAAAAATTAATAATTTTAAAAATGTACAATTTATTATCGGTAAATGCATTTATACTTGTTTACAATTAAAATATGTGTAAACTGTTAAGTTAACAATACTTGGAAAATTTTAATTTATTATCCAGTCAATTTATTAACAACAAATGCTACTGGTGCATAAACAATCACCATGTTTTAACAGTATAATAGATATATTTTTAATTATAATCGTAGATTCAAATCATTACCATTTATTAATTCTATTGTTCGTAAATAACCCGTATACACTTGGAAGAAATTTTAGCCACCCCGTAAGTCATTTACAGACGAGTAAAAATGTTATGTAGGATATTTATTGGACACGGGTCAAATTTCTATGGGCCACCCGCAGTTCATCTGTTCACAATACCTATGACCACGTCAAGGTATGCGTAAGTAAATATGTGTAGCATAATTTTACAGAAGTGTTATTTTAATGATTCTTAAGCGAAGGCGTTTGGTAGTGTTCAGTCGTTGAAAGTTTAATAATTCAAATTATTCTACTTGAAAAATCTATCACCTTTTTTTCTTAAACTTATAATTTCATTAAAATATTAACAACATTCACTTAACTCGTTTGCAAAATATGCAACTGTCAACTATTCGTATTTTAATGTTATCCTAATGAAAACAATAAATTAATTCTAACATTTAAAAGATATGTGAAACATTGAGGTTGATTTGGGTTGATACTAATTACCAGCATTTAAAAAATCTTTAGTTAGGTAACCATGTGAACACTTGGGAGTTTGATTTTTGTTGTCGATAACGATCGAACTATCGTAGTATATTAGACCTGAAATATGAAGTTCAACTCCTCCTTTTCAATGTAATTTTAAGTGCAAAAACCAATTCTTTTATTTTGTTTGTCATTTCTTTAAGTTTATTGATTTAAATTGGATTAACATATTTTTTGTTCATCTTTAAAATAGTGTACAAATAGTTTTTCTCTGACTTGGTTCATTTATTTAAGTTTTTTGTGTAGCTTAATATTGAAAGAGTTCTTACTCTATATTTATTTGAATAAGAACATAAAACGTAACATGTTTTAGAACAATAGGCTTAACAAATTTGAATTTTTGATCAAATATAATGTAGTAAATAAATAAAAAATAACAAGTAAAAATAAACTTATGTTCAGTAAATCATATTTCTAAGATTGTTTAAATAATTTTTTGTTTCACTAATATTTAAGATTTCAATATAGAACTTACTACTCGTAAATACAAAAATTAACATTGCATATTTGGATAAAGAAATTATAGTTTTTATGAAAGGGATGACATCAACATCCCTAAAATTAATGTCTTTTCTTTAAATGTCCACTGGGTTATTTGCGTTTATCAAACTATCTATTGTTTTTTTCTATTATCTCTTGTTACTTCTATGTAATGTATTAGAACTCTATATATGTATCTTGTATTTATAGGTATATCTTGTATTTTGGTTAGTTTCAGATGCAAAAGTTGATCTTAACACTATTCAATTTGTTTGCCCCTAAGCTTTTAGTTATTGCAGTTTGTTCAAATTACCTTAAATAAAATTAGTTATTAGTTAATTTTGTATTATATGTTAGATAAAGCTAGAAAGTTTTCAACTCCTCAATAGATTTTGGTATACAGCCATTTCTTAATTCACGGTACAAATTTCTCTGAAATGTGTATACCTATGCACGAGTAAAACATTTAACACCAAACAATTAAGGGGTTATAAACAACTAAAATTTTCAAAAAATCGATTTTGTAAAAAAATATTTTTGTAATTTAAGTAATTATTTTAAGTACACACCTAAAAAATTTCAAGTTAATCCGGGGATTGTTTTCAGTTACACGCAAATTTGTAAAGACAGTTGTCACTTTTTGTATAGTGCTTTTGAAACTTTAAACGCGTTTTTCACAAAACTGTGTTTTTAAAACGGTAAAAAAGATTTCTCAGAACGGCTGAACCGATCAGTTTCAAATTTTAATACTAGCTTCTTAAGTACTTATATTTTTAGTAATTAATCGAAGATTTTTTCTCACCGATAAATACTTTTCTTTTTATAAATCGATTAAGGTAAAAATTTTGAACAATAATGTTTTTTTTTTTGATAAGCCGCCGTTTTGTCAAAAATTGTATTTTGATCATTTCTTCGATTAATTACAAGATTATACATTACTTTAATGAAATCCATTTGGTTTTTTATTTTAAATGATCCAGTCCAGAGATATCGTGGTCATCACAAGATGCCTATTTTGAGAGGAGCTTTTGGAGATCAGCTATAGCAGCTTTCAAAATAATTATTTTTAGAAATACAAAAATGTTTAAATACAGATAAATGTTTTTATAATATGTCTACATATTTTTATATTAACAATTTCAATAGTCTTCTTAGGAAAATATCTTAAAAAATCGTTTATTTTGGACTTCCTATATGTAAATAACCCCTTAAGATAATATTCGGGTAACCTGAATTAACAATATGGTACCAACTAAACACTTTAATTATTCCATAGATTTTTTTTTCTTACAAATTGAAAACCATGATAATCGCTTAGCATAAATAATAAATCATAATATTTAAAAAAAAGTTGCACAGGAAAAGTTGTAAAAATGAGCACAGCTGTAAATGTGAACATCTATTTTTGGGAGAGTCCAGAAAGCTGCCAATCAGGACGACCAGGACTATAAACTGTAAGCTTATAGATTGAAAATAGTAAAGAATATTTTGAACGTACAATTTAAGTATTGTGGAAGCAGAAACAGTTCTCTTACAAAGTGTTAGTTCCAGGCTGTGAAGTTTTGAAAGGTGTACACTGTGTACCTATATAAAATTGTTTTTCAATCAACTTATGATTACTTAATTACAAGTTTTTAGCTGCGATATCCGTAAAAGCCTCCATTTAATTAAGCTTTTAGAAGTACTGGTTTGTACTTGTACTGTTCACGCCTTTAGTTTAGATGTAATAGTGGTTGATTTGCTAAGGCAGGGTTATTGTCTTTTTTATTCATTAGCCGTTTTTCGTTTACTCTTGAACTTTTAGATACCAAAATTTCCACTTACTTTATAAAAACGTCTACCAATCTTATTGGAGATCTTCCTCGTCTTTGAGTTGCTTGTCTGATGGGTCGCCAAAAAGATATTTTTGATATCTATAGGATTGGTGTAAAGGGCTCTCAAATTTCTATATTTTCTCTTAAAAAGCGTAAAACATTTTTATATTTCTATAGTATTTTATATATATACAACCAAGATAAAAGCAAAAGTACAGACTTAGATTTTATATGGTACATTTATATTGTGATAGGTTTCAGCTCTCATTATTTTTGACTTTTAATTTCTGAAAATGATTGTTGATCTGATATAGGTACAAATTACAATATATATGTGTAAATATAAAAGATAATATTCTCAAATAAATTAGTCAATTTATTTCTTTTTCCAGATTAAAATATTTTCAACAATCTTTAGTATAGCTGTCTTGAAGGGCCATATTTGTACCCCATTTTTTCAAATTCATTTATTAAAACTATTTGCAAATCTACGTTTTGGAATTGAAAAAAATCGGTGTCCAATTGTCCAAATTGCTTCCTGTTATATAGAAAAATCTTTTTAAGTCGTTCACGAAGATTAAAAATGTAGAATTATTCTTTAAAAAAATGGAAATGAAAGAGGATACCCTTATTTACACCTTTTTCTCTGTGAATGCATTTATGACTAGTTATAGCAAAATAGAGCATAGCGTACTGCAGCGATTGTATATGACTGTATATATGAGAATAATGATCTATAATGTGATCTACAAAAATGATTTAATAAAGGATGATATCTACGAAATTAGTTTTTTTCATACCACGAAATTCCATGAAGTCCAAAATACTTTAAAACCTTCAGTTTCACTGTGTATTACTTACTTCTTTCCTCGATTCGATGTTTCTTTATTTACGCCACTAGGTGTTTTTTTCCAAGATTCTATTTAGCTTAATAATATACGGTTTGAATAATTTCGTAGTAAAATAACGAATGTTTATTTATAATATATTAATCAAAAACGAAATCAAGAGTTCGACAAAAGATACTATCATTTTAATATTTTTACATTTTTATATTTTACAATTTTTTGAAGTAAATAAAATAAACACTTCTTGTTCCGAGTCACGTTACTAATATTTTATTAATTTTTAATTTGATTCCATCAATATTTTGAAGTAAATGTAAAAGTGTATGTTAATTTTATGTAGAAGGGTATATTCAAAACGACTATTTTTGACGAACAAAGCCAAACTTTTTATAAACATTCGGAACATAATCGTCAAATTCAGCACGGAAAAAGTTTCCAGCGATGGGTCCAGTCAAATTAAACTTATTTGCAAACTGTACAATCGAGAAATTATTTCTTAATCTTGGTATGGTTGTGGCAAAGTATCTCTCATTTGTAAAATTAATACGTCTCTCTTGTTCATAAACCAAAACAACATAGCGATGCATTCCTGAATTTCGGGCTGGTCCTACGCCAACATATTCGACTAAATGGTCCGCTTTGGTCAAATCCAGACCGGGTATGTTTCCAACAAGCCATAATTTAAACGAGCGCAATATTGGCTCTTGCCGCGAAGGCCAATCGGGATCGAACATCGTTAAAGTGTACAACATTCCTGGTTTTATTGGCCATGATACCGATTTCGGGGGCGATTTTGCCTGTCGTGGTTTAATTATATTGCCCAACTGCACTTGCACATTATTCTCATAGATCACCTCGGCAATGTTTTTTGGTGGGACGCGAATTATTCCTGGTGTTAAATTGTGCTCAATGTATGACATATGATGCGAAGAAAAATGAAGAGGTTTTATAAATTTTATTTTAAATGGGAATTTTAACATTTCAATATAGGTTTCACTTCAATTCCATTTATTTTGAATGCTTTTCAGTAGAAAATATTAACTGAAAATTTTGTTTATTTCATTTTAACGGTATATTTTTCGAAATATTTTTAAGATTTTGATGTGAAGTGTCAAGACTTTAAATTTTGCATTTTGGTTAATAATAATAGCCATTTTTTCTCTATGGCGACCACTCATTTTAAATTTAGTTCATAATTTTTAAGTTGCATTTGTAGTGGAAGAATATTTATTTTAAACGTAAGCACTTTCATTCTTAATGTTAAATGCTGCTTTTACGTATAGGTACGTAAGTACAGTCTTTATGAAACACTTACAAGTAGGTATTATGGGAAACATATAAAGGAAAACCTATCTCTTAATATGGATTTATTATTTTATAGAATACGGAATTAATGTATACGATTGAATTCTTAATAAAGAACTTAAAACAAAACAAAAATAATTACCAAGTTTTTAAAACAAACCGCAAATCAATTATCGATACAAAACTGTCTTCATTCATAAAAATACAATCAATAATGTACACCGCATACAAAAAATTGCATTATTCCCTTTATATAAATAACAGAATGATTTTTAATTAATTCTATTATGTCATAAGTAAGAATCTATTAATAATCCATTTAATGCTTTGTAATTACGTTCCTTTTTCCTGTAATTAACTCAAGTAATAATCCTCAATCACTATTCGAGAGATTGATGGGCCACTTAAAAATGCAATCCATGAGTAGGAAGAACAATGCTACAGGGTAAGAAGGTCAAAGATCGACCATGCAAAAAACCTTTTTGTTTTCTGACCAAGCAAAATATCTCTTTTGGATTATGTTTATATATTTGCAAGCATTCTTTAATGGTCAAGATAGTTCTGTTAAAGATTTGCAGATATATTTTGTTATTCAACAAAACATTTACGTTTATAACAGGAATAATTCTTTCTATTTTACATGTATATGTGTTGCAATACATTATATAATATAGATTTTAAAGTTTCAGGTGGGGTTCTGAACAAAGGATGTTTATTAAAAATATCATGAATTAAAGTCAAAAATCAAAGGTACAAATAAGAATCCAAATAATATTTTCATTATTTTACGTTTAGTAACGAAGCTTTAGCATGTTCTAAGTTGTTCTAATTTCCGTTTAATAACGAACCATGCTAATAGTGTTAATTCTTACGTGAATTCTTACTTTGTATAATGTATTCATAGTAATATGTTACAATTGGTTTATTAAATTGGTTGTTATTTAAAATGCCCGGTCCATTTACAAAATGTATCCTCATTTTGGATGTTTTATATAACAATGCGATTTAACTAAGGTGTCGTACCTATGTCTATAAGAAATTATAGGGAATGTTTCTTTCTTTAACAAATAGAGAAAATATTACAAAATCCGATTCCTGAGAATGGCAAAACTTTTCTATAATCCCTTAGACGGTATTTGACACCAAATCCTGTTCTATATTTTGAATTATAATTGACTTAGTAAATTGATCATCAAGTGATAGGCGTTGTATATTAGCGTATTTCAAAAAAATTTTTTTTTTGTTTTTCTTAATTTGCCCAAAACCTGATAATATATACTAATATATTGAAACAAAAATTTTGGTGCCAAAACGAGCTTTTAATATCAATATTAAGGTTTGCCTCAATTCATTTTTTCGTATTTTATTTAAATAACACAGGAAATTTTTATTTTATTTTTGAATTTTCATAACTTTGGGACAATTCATCGTTAGAAAGGATTTAAGGAGAATTTTATGCTATACAAAAAAGTCCTTAGAATAAAGTTAGAAAATATTAAATAATTTTATTGGTGTTATTTTTGAATCCTGATGCCTTTGGATCGGTTGATCTGAGAAACTTTGTGTTAAGGATCTTTTTTGTAAAACGTAAAATTTCCCTTAAATCCGTTTTTTTAGATTGTTATGATGAGCTCCAAAGTTATGAAAATACAAAAAAAATATTTTCCTGTGTAATTTAAATGAAACATGAAAAATGAATTGAGGCAAACCTCAATATTAATACTAAGAGCTTATTTTGGCACTATTTTTTTTAAATATAAACTATCAATTTTTGAACAAAATATAAAAAACAAGAGGTCATTTAGTGGCGTGTTTGACAATATAGTTAAAACAATTTCTTGAAACAACCCATTGCATATGAAAATGGTACCTATCTATAAAAATGGTAACTTTACACATTATCATAGTCTCGCTTCATGGAAAATCTAAATAACAACCTGGTAATATACATAATACTCGGCTTAACAAATGACCGTAACACACAATTCAAAGATTTCGTTGAAATTTTGAGCAAGGTGGATTTGAAAAAAAGTCGTTACAAAAAATCAAAAAATTTTGTTCCAGAAGATCAAATTGAAAGTTACAATTAAACGAAATACTTTCTCTATTTTTGACTCATTAACTCATATAATATTATTAATGTGAAATTAGTATAAATTAATTGAAACTAAGATGAATGAATTCGTCGAAAACGAAAAAATATTCCGGTCGCCTTAATTTATGTGTTAAACGTTTATCACTGTTTAAAGTTTATTACGAATGGTATCAAATACGAGAGCATATGCTACATGAAATATGTTAGAACGAAGAGAAAGGAGATTTTTAGTGGGTAGGCCATCCATCCACTGAGTGCAGACTGTCCTTAATTTTTCATAAACCCTCGCAGAAAAGTTTCATTGATCTCACTACAAAAAGATATCAAAAGGCATAAAAATCGTCTTCTTTTCATTTAGTTTGGCACAAAAAAGAATGCTGGTTAGTTGTTCCTTTTTATCAGATTTAAAAGTCCTGTTTGGCTTAACATATTTTTAAACAGGAAACTCGTTTTTTGCAAAATTTATATAATAGCAAAGTGACAATTATAAATGAGAGAAGGGAATATTGTTGATCTTACCTGAAATAAACTGTCGAAAATGTGGTTTTTTGGATTATTCGCTCTTTCTCATTAATTTTATCCCCCTGAAATGCCGATATTACCGATGGTGATCAGTGTCTTCGCTGTGATTGTGTGGTTGGTGGTGGCGTAATGGACCGGACCAGCGACATTCTTTAGCTTATAGCACCTTGTCTACCGTACGTTAACACTGAAAACTCTCTTTTGCATAATATGTTTATATATAATACAGATACAAACACAACATTCACTTTAGTCTATACACACGGTACTAATACAAGTAAGAGTATATAATGGTATGCAGTTTATAGGTAAATGTTTTTTTTTCTGTACCATGCCCGAACTCGTGCACTTCCATATTATGCACTTAGAATTTATATATAGATAAGATTAACCATTAAATTAACAACGCTATCATTTCCCGGAATATAAATTTAATTCATTTGAATCAAATATTATTGAACGAATATTCAAAAAATTTGCATACAATGAACTCGGCTTATTGATTGATGGATGAAAACGAAACCAAACAATCAGAAACAAAATATTCATGTTCTATTGGACTCCTATAGAGTCTTTAGTCTAGACACTTAGAAATAAAAACGGCCCATATAGCTTACAGTATATTTGTTGCCAATATTCTTTTATGCAAATTATAAAAAAATTAACATTTGAAGAACTCAATTTTTTTTTTATTTAATAAAATATAATTTTTTATAAATGATGAATGGAAAAATAGCTAGTGAACCTATTTTTTATTGAAAAATAAAATAATAAAAAATAAGGAATATTAAAAAGTATTAAATCAAAAGTTTAAAAACTGCTTAAAATGTAACTCATATCCTTATATATCCTTTATACACCTATCTCCCAATTTATACATTTTCAAAACTTATTTTCGCTTTAATACAATTTTCATAGATTTTTTAAAATATGATTAAAATGTCTGTAGTAATTTTTAACTCCGTTTACTTTATATCTAGGTCCTTATGGGTAAGCTGTAAGTGTTGGTTGCAGTTTTGATATATTGTACTATAAGCTGTAAGGCACTAGATTTATTAGAAAACTAGATGTTAGCCTATAAAGAATTTTATTAGAAAATATTTTTTATAATTTCTATCCGTGTATAGTGCACAAGTAGGTAAATGCATAAGAAGAAGATATTTTTATTGCTTATTTACAAAATTTTGGGTTTTTCAAAGCTTACAAAATGGAACAGTTGACATATTCGTTTCGTGCATGTCAGCTGGTATCACACGAAAAGAATAAATATAAAAAAAATATAAGAAGGTACCTACTCAATTATAGGGGGTGTAAAATGATTAATTAATTTTTTTATCTATACGTGTTAAATCATATGATGTTATATAACTTGTTCACCAAACATTGAGCTGATCGCAGAGTGTAGCGAATATGTTCGTAATCTTTCAAATCAATTTTCTGTAAAATCATCCCAATAAAAGGTATAAGAAATAAAAAAGGAACCGTGGTTGTAGAGAGATTTGGGTTTTAAACTATGTACAATAATATATCATCGTAAACAATAACTTGTCCTTATCCTTAACAAATAAAAAAGCTGCCACTGAGGACACCTGTAGCCACGTATAACTAGGAAGCAACTGATAATTTTTAAATGGTCCATGATTATTTTGTTGTTGGGTGTTTTAAGTCGCTTTAACATCTAAGGTCATATCACGACTGTAAAATCACAGAGATTTTCTTTTGGTCAATTTTTACTTAGGTCTGGGATCTTGTCTAGGATTCAGCGGGGATCGAATCCAGACCACTTGTTGTATGAAGCGGAGAGAGCAATTGCTCTAACCACAACGCCAATAGGTGGTTCATGATATTTTAATTTCTAAATAAAATAAATTGTATTGGTTTGACAAGTACAGTATTGCTTGACTTGATTTCAGATCAAATTTAGAACAAGTAGCTTGGAAATCAAATCTAATCGTGAAGCTCTACTTGTACCGGTACTGTTGGCTTGCAGAAATATTTTTTTTGTTGGTTGCAAATAATTTTTGTGTATATTTGCAAAGATGGTTGTTATTTAACTGAATTTTTGTTTTTTTAATGGCATCTAAATACACAATGTGTTAAGTTTAAGGGCGGTATTCACAGTCGTTATTCAAATTTGATAAAACACTAAAATGGGATCAGGTCGACTATTTGAAGTTCTATTTCATAAAATGTCTCCACTACAAAATTAAGAAAACGCTCAAGTAATGACTTACCTCAAATGTTTTGACAATTTTTATAGACTTTTAAGATATAAGTTGACTGTATGCTCACTTTGTGATCATGAAAATTTAAGTAAAGGCTGGAAAACCCCCAAGTAAAAACTTATTGGGTATTTTAAGTATAAAATATAGGTACAGTTAGCATTTACTTGAGGGAACTGCGGCCCTCACTTAAGTTTTCATGGTTACATGCGGTACATATACAATTCAATATACAGTACAATACAGTTCAGAAACAAAAAAGAATTATACCTATAGCTTATGCAGTTCATTTTCGATTTACCCAGTTTTTCAAGGACCATATAACTTTCATATAACTCGAAAAATAGGGATATTTCAATGATATTATTTATTTCTAAAATTATTTTATTCTTAAATTTTCAAATATTCTCTAATACTCCATTTATAATAGCTTTTACCATAAAACTTTTGACCCCAGATTTTTTACTTTCTTTATAACATACACTTTGATCTTTACGCTTGTAGAGTAAAATCTATAATCAAATAAGGCAATATTGCATTGGCGTCGATGAAAAATCAGTTCAGTGAGAGACTAAAATGTCACGACTTTTCTTTTATATAACATTTAGTTTCTTATCAAATTTTCAGTGGCAAATTTTTAATGAATAACAAATTTAACCCGTACCTCTACTTATAAGGATCGCTATAAATTTGTATCGAATAAACCTTTATGGCAATACGCTAGGTATATATGAAAATGTATAGGTATTGAAAGTTTAAGTCAGCTTTAAACAATTATAAGATCGGTTATCAAAGAAAACAAACTTAATCGTTATTAGTAATATAAGAACAAATAAGTGACATTTGCTGCTTTCACATTTCACTGTCAGATTAAAAACAAGCTACGAGGTGTATTAAAAGAGCATAGGTCAATTATATGCAACACGTCTAGATGCAATGACTAAAACTGCAATTTAAAATGCAAAATGTATAAACATAATATATCTTGAAATAAATTAAAAATTTTGAGATTCATTTCAAAAAAACAAATCTAAATCAAGTTCATGCATTGTGTTCATGTCCATTAACCAAGAAATAAAAAACAATTTTCCTATTACGTTGTATATATACGAGGAAAGTGAAATTTATTTTCACGATCTAATTTTACGCTCGCTTTAGTTTCATTTAACTAGACGAAGCTATGTGTATTCAAAGTTGTTCTTAATTTTCACAAAAATTTTATCGGTAATCTTCGTTTCTTTCACTTTAGAAATAATAGTCCGGAAATTATTGCTGAAACACGTATTATATTGTAATTATATTAATCGCTCAGTTAATCTCAGTTCTAAATTTCGGTTGTAATATTTATAGAACTGTGAAAATCACTTTACATAAATATGAGTAGGTACAATAATAATAGTGATAGGAAAATTTAACATTAGAAATTAGAGAAATTATTAATGTTATAAAGTGAAATTATAAAGTTAAGTAAATACGTGTGTTTTACACATTTTACAATTATTATATTTTAAAATGTTAATTGCTAGAACTATCGACATCATCATGTGCGTTAAAAGTTTTGGGTTCAAATTTTTAGAAATTTATAATCATAGAATTTCTTATGCTTACAATAAACAGAATAAGTAGTACTTATTCATTATATTAAGTTTTTTTTTTTGGATTTGGTGATTCCTGATTTTTTTTTTTTTTTGAGAAAGTTTAAATTTCACCAATATATTATTGGTTGTTGACCTATTTTTGGCCTTCGTAGAAATCTGATGCTGGGTTATTGTGCATCGTTATAATCAAAAGGTTTACTACCGTTAATAAATGTTAATTATTTTTAAAGTAAAGTTTAGGTTTAAATTTTTTAAATTCAATATGTTGTCAATATTTCACAAATTTATTTAAATATTATTGGAAGCATATTTTATAGAGGTAATTAGTTCCCTCCCAAAATTTTGTATTTTTTGTTGGTTTTATTTAAAGTTGCGTTTACTACTATGATCATTAGCGACCGTCAAATACGAAAACCCATGAAAAAAATCTTGGGCTTTCATTGGGATTTGAATCCAGGACCACTATAGGGTCAACCACGCCACCAAGTGGCTAATTAGTCTCAACTAAATACGTACGTATTAAAATATTTTAATTTTATTAAAGGTGAAATTTATTTAATAACGAAACATATTTCAGTCCCTTTATTTCCGTCGTAACCGTCAGTATTCTAAGAGTAAAAATTGCCATTGCCCTCTGAATGATCTCTCTAAACATGAATCTGTGATTTTTTATTAATTAAATGTTCATATATTCACTTTTTGCCCAAGCTAAAACCGAACCACCTGCAATAAGTTAGTAGTGACAATATGAATTAGCGAACTTGAGAATTTACTGATTTGATAAGTGGATGAATTCCCTATGACAAAAAAAACAACAATAAAATTCAAAAATAATTAGTGAAAATTTCACTTATTTAGTAGTGATAGTAAAAATTATTTATACGAAGTCTAAAATAATTAGTGAACGAATGAGTTAGTGACATAATTCGTAGTGAAAAATATTGATTAATAAATGAATACCTTCACTTACGCAATTATTAAAATTTTCACTAATTTTCATCTTTAGAGACATGAGAAAAAAGCAGTCTATAAAATAATTCCTACATACTCGTATAATAGAGGAATCAAAAGTAATTAACCTATCTTCTTACTTATAAAATTTTCGTGTTTATTTTTTTATATTTTTAGGCGTTATTTTGACTCGAGTCAGTAGTAGATATTAAGATTTTTAAATTTGTTTTCTAGTAAATCCTATCTGCAGTGCGACCGAGGAGAAGTCCCGTACCCATGGGACATTCGTTTAGTAGGTAATCCATTTACCTCTTATTTTCACTCTAAAATTATTTATCTATACTTTATATTATATTGCTTTGTAGCTTGTATGTTGGGGATAATCTACGAAAATACTCACCAGGTTTCGTTTTTTTGAAAACTATTTTAAAGGTATACCAATACAAATGGACACAGACTATGTTTTATTCTGGGAAGATACATTAGTAGAAGAACTGCGTCGCCTTTCTCTTAAATGGATGGACGAATGTCAGTAATATTTGGTAACAAGGTACTTCAGTTAAAACAGCATAAAGAAAAATATTTATTCTATAGAAAGGTATGGTTTATGTAGAGCAGCTTTAAAAAGAATATTTGCTTTAATCTGTACAAATTATGAAAAATGAAAACAGGATCTATATGCCGCTCCTGATATTCCAAGGTTCTAGCTGTAACCAAGCTTCCATCCTACCAGAGCTGAGAACCGCACTTGACCCAGAATCCTCTGAATTTGGCAAATAATGGAAACGGATAAATTCCTACCAAACAACAATCTCTGACTTATCCGCCTAACTTACGTACTAAAAACTACATAGTCACAAAAGGACCCAGTAGTCGAAGCAAGTATAAACTGTTAAAAAAGAAAAATAATAAAATGTTTTCGCACTTAAGGATTGGACACTTCAATATGGACTCATACCTACTTAGGAAAACTTAACCACTACGTTGCGAAAAGTGCCAGCGTCCACTCACAATCAGCCACCTATTCGCTTGCATCCACCTTCAAAAAAGCAGAGAGGAGACAGGTACGCTTAATTCCATCCAAGAGGCGTCAAAGGAGCCAAAGTCGTGGAACAATACAATCATCTATCTCAGATAAATTTACCTCATAAACAAAATTTAAAAACGAAATTACTTAACAAAATAATCCATACAAGTGTTAATGACCATTAGCAATAAAATCTCTATATACAAGGCAGAAAAAAAAATGTTGTTTTTTCTTATACAAAGGCAAAGTAAAAAATCGACGTGATGCTTCTTCCGGATTAAATATTGCATACTTTTTGTCTTGGAACAATTTATGATTCCTGCAAAATAGATATAGACATAGAAAAAATAAAAGCGGATAAAAACTAACGTGAATTTTATATAAACCAAATAGACCAAATAGACAATCAAAAAATATATTTCGTAGATAATTTTAGTGAGAATGATATGTAACGCAAGTTACATTGTCAACTACAAACGGAGCAGGATCATCTGCTAGCTCACTATAGATCTTTTTGACCCCAAAACTCAAGATAAAAGTCATGGAAGTCACTTTATCTCAGTGCCACTGACCAAATACATAAAATTTTCAAGTATATTGTCAGTAAAGCGCAAGTTATAAATACCTAAATTATGAATTTCTTGTTCAAATAAAACTTTGTCTCAATTAAATGCAATTTGTTTTATTTTTTATAAGTAGGTGCCTACTTTTATATTAAGTTGCGTACTAATTGCATTTCTCTGAAAGATCATGATTATATTACCTTTATGTATGTATAATTATACTTATATACAAAATATTATTCAACATTGTTTTACATTCATTATTGTTCTTTCTTAAAAAGTTGCATAAAAATTTGTTCATGTTGATATCTCTATTTAGTTTAATTACATAGCCCTCCAGTTATTTAAACTTCTTAATGTAGCTCAAATTAAGCGTACTTTAAGTGATGAAATATTACTTTTACATTTTCCTGGTTGAAAAATGCATTAAACGCTCATATCATTTGCAAGATTTTCTTACTCTTTGTTCATATATCTAAATGATATCATTATTTATCTAGATTGTAAATAAACTACTTAAACAATTGTAATGAAGGATTTATAAAATAAAAAAAGAGTATGTCGAATTTACCTTGATATTGCTTTCTAATTGAAGTTAAATTACATTTTGACGACTATATCATATTAGTTATGTCTTCGTGTTTTCATATCTTTGATTTTTTTTTCTATTTATACATAGCTATTTTATTTGAAACTACGAATTGAAGCATTAGCTGGCAATTAAGATGACTTAAAAAATTAAAATGTAATATTTATAAACCTAGAGGCATAAGATCATGGTTGAATTAGCCATGAACTTCACAATTATGTAACTTTCTTTCGCAATAAGCGAGAAAATGTTTTATAACTTGTAAGAATATTTTTGGTTTTTTATGTTTTTTTTTTTTTTAGTTAAAAAATGAGTAGTAATCATTTTAAGTTTTAAGAAAATAATCAGTGATTGCTTCGTAATGTTTCACTTTTTAACTTTTTTGAAATTTTTTTTTTAAATTTTACAATAGAAAATGATGTGTACTACAGATTAACGTGTGTTTGTGTCGTTAATTTTATTCATATTTTAATGCATTCACTTTCACTTTGTCATTCATGAGCCTCCTGTCATAAGTGTCAATCAAACTTAGTCATCTTATATTTATAAAAATTGTTTTTTTTTTGCTCATTGCTATTTAAATAATTGCAAAAAGTTCAAAGTTTAAATATATTTGATGAAAACGATTTCAATCAAATTGTATGTGTAAATTTTTCGAAGTTTCCTCCCACAGACGTAAAAGGTTACCAAGCAAATTTCCAAAAATTATAAAAATACCCATTGTTAAATGGTTTCATGGGAAACAATTCAAGTAATTTCTTAGAGAATATTATCAATAGAACTCTTTTTTCACTGTATTTTAATTTTTTTAACTTTGAATTAGTACGCCACAATATAAGTGTAACACTACAGTTTTATAAATTACAAAATTTACTATAAATTGTTTTCGTTTTCTTTTAACATAAATAGATTTATATAAGAGATGGCAGATCTCCATTAAACAAAAAAAAGTTATGGCAGAGAAACCACATACTTACCTAATTTTAAACAGGCAAACTGCAGTGATAAGTTTTCCGAAAAATTTTAAGTCAGTGGTTCCCAAACTATGATCCGCGGATCCTTGGGGGTCCGCAAAGCTATAGTAATAGATTCGCAGTGGAAACTTAAAATAAGGGTCTGCCACTCAATCTATGATATTTATCCAATTCCCTTCTTTGCCCTGAAAAAGAAATCGAGCTACCCACATAATATGTCTTACTCTAGTTACAACTGGTACCAACGTAATTTAAATTGTGTTGGTTGGTTTTTATTTTGAGACCAAGGAATAAGCGAAGAAATTACGTTTTGTTTAGTTTGTTTTTGTAAGCAACTCCTAAAATTCCGAATGTCAAATAAGTATATGGGGGGAACCCAAAGAGTCCAGTCCTTGTTCCAGTATTGCTGATTGTATAATAGTTGCGCATTATGTATTTGAATATTCATACAATTTTCAACAAATACGCAATTTTCTTTTTGTAATTTATCTTTAAAAGCAACGATATGCTAGAAGCTGTTGAAAATCGGTCAAAAAGTTAGGAACTACTGATTTAAGAGGTATTCATTTGAAAAAGCAAACCTTAAAGTTTTTCTTTTAAAGTTTAGAAACTACTGTACAGTGAACGAAAATAGATCCATAGAAACATAATTTTTAAGCAGATTGAAACTATCTTTACAATATTTTATTAAGGAATACTTTATATGGAAGATGCATGGTTTCAACAGGATGGTATCCTGCCCCACATAGTGCGAAGGTCATTGAACCTCTTGAAAGATCCTTTCTCTATAAGGCTCATTTCTTTCCAAGTCGAACTTCAAAACTCGGTGTGCTCACCCAATTTTTATAATGCGATTTTTTAAAATAAAAACCGCTATATTACATCAATCACTCAAGAATTTTTATTTAATTAAAAAACAATATTCAAATTGTTATCAGTAAGATATCCATTGATATCCTAGAAAGAGGAGAAAAAAAGCTTTAAAAAATAAAATTTCTGAATCCAAGCTTTAAAGAGTTTTCCTTTGAAAAAAAATATAACTAATATATAGGTATCTTTTGTATAACTTATGTCATTAATTTTTAAAATTAGGAATTTTCTTTGTCGTCCCCTTATTATATCTGTTAAACTCGAAGAACCTTTAAATTCTTAAGCTCTTATTGATCAAAAAAGAAGTCCACATTAAGTTGTATGTAGCTAAAAATAACTTTATATGAAATTCTTACTGAAGTACGTGTAAAACGGCCATTACTCGTTGTGACTAACTTACAAAGATTGTAAACCAGAATTTGTTAGGATGCTGGATGTTAAAAGGGAATGAGAAGTTGTAAGATGTGACTAACCAACTTTCTTTTAGGTCAATCAATAAAATATGGGTTCAACTTCAGCAACAATTTTATAGTTTCTTAATATTTTTTTAATACTTGACAAATTCAGTTTTCAATTTTTCTTATTGAATATTTTATAGAGTATAGAATATCAAATGTTCCAAAAAAGGTTTGATACTAATTTTCATGTAACGAACAGTTCTTAAGATTGAACACAAAATATTTACGATATGCATAACTATGCTTATCATAAGAACTCTAGATCAGTGATTCTCAACCTTATTTTTATTGCGGTACACTTTTAACAATTTTAACATTTTGCGGCACACTGACAATAAGATACACTAATTAAAAAAATTTACTCACTCTCTTAAATCGAAATAGTGACTTTCGACTACAAATAGTGGTATACTTTTCACTACAAAATAGTGAATAGTAGTGTATTTGTAGTCGAAAGTCACTATTTCGATTTAAGAGAGCATATATCTATAATACACTATGTTAAAACGTTTTTTTTGATAGTTATTGTATTTTCAATGTGAAATGTACTTCTAAGACAATGGAATGCAAATTTGTGTAAAAATTAATATAATTTTTATTGCAATTCTAAGATTTGGCGGAAAACTTCGGGAATTTCTTGGTACCCAAAAGCGCCGCGGCACAGCAGTTGAGAATCACTGCGCTGGATTATCTATGAATACCTTATTTTGACCAAAACAAAATTAAATAGTTTTGAAAACTTTATACATTATTTTCGGGCATATTTCACCATTTATTTATTTAGCCAAGGATTTTATTTATCCCAGTATTATTGTAAGTGTAATAATAATAATAATAATGATAGCCAATACTATTCTGGAAAGCAGTCTGGTGAAAAAATCAAGAAGTTATTTTTAGAAAATATCATTGCAATATTTAACTGCTTTTTAATGTTTTCTGATAAAATTTTAATGATAATTTATGAAAAAAACTTCTGTAGATATTTGTATCAAACAAATGATAATGGAAGACATTATCATTAAAATACAATATTCGAGGCCAAAAATTCTTAAGATATGCGTAAAATTATTAAAAGTACACAATGATGGCTTTTTTATAAGTGATAAACCGAAGGATGTTACCGTAATCATAAATTAACATCGTATTTATCAGTGAAAGTGACTTCGTGATGGCATCAAGAAAACCCATCAACATGCCTAATGAGCCAAATACTTACTGGGTGTTCTCTGCATTTTACAAATAAAATTAATTTAATTTAAATTTTTATTTATTCTCTTAAATATTTTGTCAAAAGCATATAATTTTAATCATAATTAATTGCTTTTTTGCATAGTAAAATTTATTTTACCATTTCTAATAAATTAACTTAAATATATTTTCAATAAATAATTTTTTTATAGCTTTTTCTTAGTAAAAATGAATAAAATTTTATTTTTTTAAAACTAATTTATGAATGCAGTGGGAAGTGAGTTATATAATTAACGAGTTAGAAAATATAATTTATTTAAAAAAAAAATAATAAAAGAAATTATCCAAATTTTGAAAATTACAAAAGATGAATTTAGTTACCTATATTATCTAAATATATATTTTATGCAAACTTGTCCTCTATTTGTCTAATAGTGTTATTAATTGCTACTCAAGCTTTGATCTTTGTTTTCAACTGCCTTTCATTTTTAACCTTGCCGCAAACGTAACGTTGATGTTCCAAAGTTATTTTGTCATTTTCGAAGATAAATTAGCATTTTCGTAAAAAATCGAGCGTGAGATTACAAAGAGATAAAATAGCCTTGAATTAATTCTGAATTTGGAAGAAAAATGGGAAATGTATTATTTAATAAAGACGTATATAAAAGAGAAATAATTTTTTGAAAAAGTTTTTTTTTTGCTGTTGATGTGTTGGACTTAATTGTATGCACGAGTTTATATTTTTCCTTTTCGAAATTTGAAAGATGCTAAAGTTTATATATAGGTATACAGAATAAGAGAAAGAGTTTTGTATGATAATGTTAAGTTGGGCGCCAGACGTAGATCCGGCCTCCGCATCAGAGGCGATTGCTCTTTTTCCGTCCTAAAATAAATTTCATTTTCATTCTGCTGTAAAATAGAGAATAAATATAGTGGAAAATGGTTCTAAAGGAACCGAACTAATTTTTCGTATCAAACTAATTACGTTTTAAGTGTTTACGTTATGACCATTTTCCACTTTGTTATTGATTTACTACTTGCTTACTTATTGATTTATCACTTTGTTATTGATCTATTATAACTATAGATAGGTACTAGGTTTTTCTTAAGCAATATGACTGAGATAAGAAACAATATTAAAAATTGTCGTAATACTTTTAATTGTTGAGGTAGATGAGTAAAAATAGGTCAAGTTGTTGCAAATTTAAGGGATGTTTATTTTATAATTAAAATTGTTGCACTTTCACATTTATATGCATCCTGTCATCGAAAAAATATGCGTTGTTTATTGACATGACCCTTTAACTTAAGGTATTTCCATAAGAAGAAATCGTAAGAGTTCAGATCAACTACGAAATCAACAACTCTAGAGATAAAAAAAAAACAGGAAAATTTGAACACAAAAAATGTATTGCATTGCTTACTATGTCTTGCCAATTATGCAGCTGCACCATCTTGTTGGAACCATATACTAGCTTGGTTTCGTTCTTCATTTTATTTTACTAGTTTATAATTTTCTCAAAATCGGTAATTCACATTCAATGCCATAACCATTTTTCTGTAAAATTTCCAATTGAAGTTTATTAAATTTAAGTAAAGTCAACTAAATTTCCCCATACGAAATAGTAAAGGATACCTTTGATCTAATTCCCCTTATCGAAGCTCTGTAAATTACTAATGGAGTCTTTTTATATTCACCATCTTTATTTTTATAAATGATGTATTTAATACAGAAAACAATAAAAAATTTATATATATAAAAAAAATAAAATGATAACGTAAAAACGTATTTCCCGTCTTCGAACTTTCCAATGTTTTAGGGTGAACTACTTGACTTGGTTATCAAGCTAACATACTTGACTTAAATTAAACCTAAAATTAATTCAAAATCAACTCAATATTGGTATTTAAATATCAAGTCAAGATTATTGTTAATATTATTTAAACTATTCATCACTATTATTTATTTATATAAAAATTTATACAAATTGTTAATCAATACTTATGTAAGATTTCATAGATGTAAATTACAATTTTAACCATTCCATAATTACCACTGCTATTTGTTAAACTGTATGATTGGTCAAAAATCTAATCGCTAATGACCAAGATAATAAAGCGACTATAAATAAAGAAATTGAAAAAAAAATCGAGTCAAGTGAAGCATTGAATTTGCATGTTATTTTTTTTCAAAATTTAAATAAAGTTCCATATAGGAAGGAAGTTATTATTTCACAAAAATATTTTATACCAATCAATAAATCGAAAATAATATTAACTGGCTGAAAAGTATAATATTTATTTTAATTTTTTCATGGGGTTAATTATAATTTCTTCCTATCAATGTTCACATTAAATAATTTTTGAAGTATATACCTACTTAATTTAAAAAAAATATTGGAAAGTTTTTTGATGGAATAAAACCATAATGTTATAAATAAATTATTTTATCAAGTGCGATGGTGGTGTAATGGTCAGCATAGTTGCCTTCCAAGCAGTTGATCCGGGTTCGATTCCCGGCCATCGCACATAATTTTTTCCTTAAAAAATATTGACTCAACCTTTTTCACCTTTTTTTATAATACTTATTTTTTTATGATTTATAATATTTTTAATATTTCTTTAAACCAACAACAGAATATCTTATATTTTTTTAAATCTTTGAGATAATTTATCATTTTATTGCAAGTAAAAAAAACTTCCTCCAAACTCCAACATGAATGTTAAGTTTGAGTTCAATTCTACTTGACTTGATTTTTTAGTTATTTGGTTGAATGTTCATGCTATTTCACTTAAATTTGACATAAAATCAAGCCAAACTTGGCTCAAAGTTTTATACTTAAATGTCAAATTAAATCATTCCCAGCCATAGAAACGACTTTTGAGTTATAAAACCTTGAAGACTATAATTTGGAGATCTAAAAAATGACCTCTGTAATGATTCAATACTTGGCTTTATTTTCAGGCCACTCAGGTTAAATTTGGATTAAAATGAAGTCATAAACAACAACTCTAAAATTAATAGTTAGTAACCAAGTCAAGTCAAACATTGAACGATATTTCATTTCAAAGTTTAAATACTAAGCTTAATTATTCATTGCACAAAATGTTCCAATACTATGATGAATCACTAAATGCCTTAATTAGTAAATATTTAAATTTTAATTATTCTCCATAATAGGTACAACTAAGAATTTAATTATTAAAATGTTAAAAATTTAATTTTTTATTTCATGAAAATTTATGAGATTGGATTGTTATCCATAATTCTATTATTTAAATACAGTATATTATAATAAAGAGTACAATATAAGTACTAGCTTTAAATAATTTAAAAACCTTTGCAACAATAATTTCTTTTGTATCTGACAAGTTTCATTGACGCTTTCATATTATTTCAATCATTATAACACATTTTATCAGTTGTCTATATTGAACAGTAAGTAAATTGAATTAAATAATCAAAATCTTAAAGAGAACTATTAGTGCGTTTAAAATTATTTATTATACAATAATTATTTTGACTTTTACCTGTCTCCGTTTGAGACAATATGATTAATCATCACATTAAATAATTTCACCTTACTACGCTTTATTATCTGTGATATTAATTTGAAAAACTATTAGTCCTTCGTTTGAGTAAAAGTATGCGTTCGATTTAGAAATTAAAAAGCATTCGCTTTTAACTTTCTTTCATCTTTGTTTCATTGATATTTGAAGGTGGTTATTTATTGTTAATGGGTCATAGATTTATAAATTCATCGTACAAATTATTGACCTAAATTTTGATAAACGAAAAAGGATGTGCTGTATCTTTTAATAAAAAGAAATCAAATGAAATCTTGTTGGTTGGCTTTTCTTTGATGCTTCAAGAATGTATGAGTCATTTAATTGGATAAGTTAAGATCCATATGGGAATGCACTTATTATTTCACTAAAATATTTTTATGGCAATCAATAAATTGATGAATAATATTAATTGATTTAAGAGTAAAGCATTTTAAATATTATTTCATGGGTTGATTTATGATTTATTTATATATTAATGCTCAAATTAAATAACTTTCAGAGTAGTGAACAATTTTTAAAAAATATTTGTTGGAACTAAAAAATTGTTATTATCAAATTTAAGAACAAGTGCGATGGTGGTGTAATGGTCAGCATAGTTGCCTTCCAAGCAGTTGATCCGGGTTCGATTCCCGGCCATCGCACATTTTTTTTTAATTTTTTTTCTTCAAATAATATTTTTTAATATTTTTTATTCTTGAACTTTAATTAAGTTTATTAAAAACATATATTTTATAATATTATTGTTACTAAAAGTTACTTCCCGAGGTCAATGCATATGAAATTTTCAATGTAGAAATTCACATAAAAATTCACAAGATGATTTGTTTTTTTAGCTGCTTGAATTAAATTTGACTTGAAATAAAGTCAAACTTGCCTCAAATGTTAATATTTAAATAGTAAATCAAATCAAGCGTTGATTTTGCAAGGTACGTGTACAAGGCATTTACAAACCAAAAAATTAAGCACAACTAATTTTAAAAATCGAAATTTATGCTGGGACATATTTTAGAAGTGAAACTTCAACGGACAAGTGGAAAAACGAATTACAACAAAATTTTAACTTGAAGTTTTACGGGCAGGTTTTCAAATTGGGCAACTACATTTCTTGTACATTTTTTTGCGATTCGTTTTTCCACTTGTCCTAAGCTATCAAAATTGAAGATCAGCAGATCGTTAATGTACTTGTCCAATTAAAAAACCATCTCATAAAGGTTCAAGTTAAAATTATTTTGCGTTTTGTTTTTTCACTTGTCCGTTGCGATTCGCTTTTCCACTTTTCTGTTGCATTTCGTTTTTCCACTTGTCCGTTGAAGTTTCACTACTACTATATGTGTCCTCCTGACTACATTTCGATTTTTTAGCTGCAGGTTTATCTACTACAAATTATGATCTGGTTAGGTTAGGTACATTTTAATGAATGCATTTTTTATTTAAACATATTTAATTTTATTATGCATTATAATATTAAGATGTTGTTGTACATATAATATTTAACATTTAACGTTATATAGCTGTAAATTAAATTTTAATGCTGTTAAATAACCATTGTTGCAGTTTTTTTTCATACATAGATGTTCAATATAATATTTAAGATAATATGATTTTCACTTTTTTCGGCGTACATTTAAATCACACCCGTTTACTTTTTCAAACAATTATTTAATTATATACACAATTTTGCTTTACTTTTTTGATCCCAAACGAATCCCAGCCACGTGCTAAAAATCAAGTCAGTCAAGTTTTCTTTAGGCTATTCGTACGACACGTTGTTCATAGAGGCACCAGCAGTAATATAATCACAGTACCAGTGCATAATGCATAGGTGTAAGTTAAACCAAGTTGAACATTGCGCTGCCATCTGTGTTTGTAGCGTCGGACTAAAATTTAGAAGATCCGCCTTTCTGATAAAAGTGTCCGCCCCATGGGTATATCCAACTAATACCATTGATTCTAATACAGCCGTTGCCGTCTCTACGCTGCCGCCAGCCTCTTTCTCCTTCCGCCGCTGCCTGATCCTTACCAAGCTGTCGTGACACTTTTTTGTGATGAAAAAAATCCTATAATATCCCGTCTATATAAAATTTTTGCTTCAAAATAATTAAAATAATGTTTAATAGTTAAATAATTTAATCCTTAAAATTTTTACTTTCTTTTACTACTATTTAGTAAAGAAAATACTGTAATCAAGTTGGAATTTTCGAATTCGAGGTTTCATCGGAAATACATGTTTAGAGGTCCCCTAAATCCAAAAAAGTAGTTTTTAGAAATACGTCTGTGTATGTGTGTGACAGCCATACCGTACCGAAAGCTTTATCCGAATGTCACCAAACTTCACCAACAACAAAATTTTTCGACAGCTCCAACGATTTTCTTAAACTTTCTCAAGTTCTTAGACTCATTGATGCCTACAATTTTTATATAAAATTTTATCCTAAAAAAATTCAAATAAGGACGGTCCGGAGGTTAGGGAATTTGCATATAAATAGAGGCATATAAAGTGCTTATAGTTCTTTTAACCAACACCTCTTTTCATAAAAGCAAGTAAATGAAAGTGCTGTGACGCCTCGCAGCAGATATGTATTTAAAAATTAATACATGAAACTCTATATACGTAAACACCTTAAATATTTTCAGCTCTAGCTATTGTGCACTACAAAATTTGTGACATCAAACTATCGGCGGAGAAGTCTCACAAATGTGTCTGTCTGTGACAATAACGATGGAGGGCGAAAGCATGAAATTCATGTGAAATAATTAATGGCTTGTCCAATAATATATTTTTCAATTTCAATCATATATTGGTGAAAACGTTTCACGTCAAGAGTTTAAGTCAAACGACTGATAGATTATATTATGTTACTTGCTTTTACTTGTATATTGTTAAAGTATTAAATTCTTCGTTTGTTCTTTCCAAAAGTTCAATTTTTGCAATCTAATTGTAGAGAGAATTAAAGCAAATTATAAGAACAATAAATAACGATTTTGATATATTTTGTTCTATACAGAAAAACAAGATTTAGTAATGAAAATGCAAATGCAAATGTTACTTTTTAATATTGACTTGTGTTATTGATAAAATTAAACTGGTGTGTTAGACCTTTCAATATATGTTTATCAGAAAAATGCAATATGCAATTGGCGAGCAAAGTTTTATATTTCTCCAATCAAAATATTGATACAAGTTTGGAATTTCCGGTCAAGCCGTTCTTAGAAGTAGTTTTAAAACATAAAGCTTGGGCACGTTGTATAAATACGGTTGACTCACTAAAAAAAGAGCCATAAGAATTAGGTATTCGCATATTATGGACGCTAGTGTTGAAAATGTGATCCTTTGTTTGGCCACACTTTTGATTGAATCACGTGTAAATTTACAAAGAAACAATGCTGAGAAAATAATTTGTCTTGATTTGGTCTCGACAAAACAATGAAGAGGTATTATTTAATTTTATATTTATCGTTTTGTGATTTAAATGAAATGGATACGATTTCAATATAAATAGACCGTAATTTTAAGCAGGTATTTATTTATAACTATAAATTTTTCTTATGTCAATGTAGAAATATTTCTCTACCTATTAGCATGTAAAATTTTAATTTTAATCAATTATATAGAAATTGTTAAATAATTAAAAATTTTTTAGATATTTATCTTAATTTGGAATATTTTGTTATGTTTAAAAAAATTACTTATGATTAGTGAATATTTAATTTAGTCCTCACTCACAGAATTTTTTTCATATTTATAAATTTAAAAAAAAAATGTGCGATGGCCGGGAATCGAACCCGGATCAACTGCTTGGAAGGCAACTATGCTGACCATTACACCACCATCGCACTTGAGAGAACCTCGATTAGATTGCAAAATTCATTAATTTCTCTTTGAATAAGTAATTTAGCTCAACCGTTCTAAGTAAATTAATGATTAAACTAACAAAGTATTATTTTGGTACTAAATAGTGGTCACATAATTTACATTCATTTGAAAATGTTTTTTGAGAAGTTCGATTATTTTTAGTTCTAATTTTTTGAAGAAGTTAACAATGAATTAAAATTATTTAAGCACCACTTGATAAGCCCAATTTGAAGACTTGAGTTCTTCAGTTCCTCATAATAATACATCCTTTGATTTATTCTATACAAAACATATTTTTAAATAACACCATTGCTATAAGTATGTAAAAGATCAGTGGATACCCATGACTTCGTTCAGGTAAAATTTAACAATACAATTAAATACAGATTAGGATTTAAAAAAAAAACTCTGTTTATGAAGAGAGGAACTACAAATGACTGTATCACAGAATATAAACCATGCATAATGCATACCAGCCCTACCCCTTCCATCGTATATGTATCTTCTAAATATAAAACATATTGGAAAATTTTAGATTGATGCAAAACTACATAAATAATTGCATTACTAATTTTTTTCAAGATTAAAGCGGCATCTTTAACATTCAACGCCTGGTGACGGGGTACCGCTCTCGCCACCTATGATTACATACAGAAAGTACTCTCACAAATCTAAGACACCAATTTGTGTCTGGCGCCCGAAGGGCAGGATTAAACAACCACCAGTGATAAGAATTGTACAAAAGGATGGACCCCCTGAAGTAGTTTTATGACCACGGATTAATATTACAGAGGAGGAGACAAGGTGCGCATTGTTCTAGTATTTTCTCCATTGATTGACCAATGGATAAGAGAAAGACAGGCGCTAAGATTACAAATAGAATATTCTGGTAACGGATGATTTATGGTTTGGAAAGTTCTCGACCGATGATCGGTTACTATAAATAACCCGAAAGATGGGTCAACAGATCAGTGTTCAATTAAATGTTCGACGAGTATTAAAATAAATCATCGAGTATTAACATAAATCATCGAGTGTTCATCGACAGTGTTAAAATAGTGGAAGTGCTCAGTGTTAAAGTGAACAGTGTTATATAAATTGTGAACATTGTTAAATAAAGTGTACATTGTGTATATAGTTAAATTTAAACAGTACTGTGACTATTGTTGACAGTGAACATTGTTGTAGTGTATAAGTGTTAGATAAATAAATAGACTATAGTGAAAAATAAATTCGTAGTCATTATACACAAACCAACGAACCCGTAAAAACGTTACAGTACTTATTATTTTTGAACGTTAATTTTGTGAATCTCCCAACATTACTAACATAATTGCACCGCTCATTAAAAACTCTGTTACAATATGCGTGTAATGTATAATTTGTTGGTTTATGTAGTATTAGGTTTGTTCGCGGTGGTGATTCTGAACTGAATCAATCCAAGTGGATAGTATAATCGCCAAACTCATACATACTTATGAACTGATTAAGGGTTATTTTCCCGTGGACGAATTTGAAAATGTTCGGAAGTAAGACGATGATTAACGAGAACCCACGAAAATTGTTAATTGAATTGAACGTTGACAGACGATGATGCCTCGTTCACACGAGTCAACTTTAGTTAACCGATTTTAGTTAATCGATCAAAAGTGGAATGAAAATTTAGTGTGATGACTCGTTCAAACTTTTTTTGATCCATGATAACATTATTGCAAGTAGCAGAATACTTTTTGATAGTTTCATTATAAATATGAAACAGGAACAATAGCTTTCCGAACTACCACGGGACACGACTACCTATGCTAGCATTAATGTGTAATTCTAAATTCTAGCATTTGCACCACCGTATTGGCATCCTACCGACTCCAATCTGTGCCCTCTGCAATGAGAAACCCATGAACCTCATGCATTTTGGCGACTTCCCTGCACTAGCAGACGTGAGGGATGTAAACAAAAACAATCAAAACCAACTACTCCCAAACCTCTACTGAACGGCGCGGCACCAAATGGCAGAAATGTTAAGAGTGGGCGTTGGATAAGAAGAATAAGAAGTTTTAATAGGTTGGAAGATAGGATCTGTAAACCATTGATCCTGTTTCATTAAGTTGAGTTCTCCAGCAGAAGTTATTTTGTCTTAAACAGAAATTTAAGACAGTTTGAGACAGACGAGTTATCATTAGTAAATCTTTACATTATTTCGAGAAAAAATCAAAATGGAAAGTTCTTATGATTGCAATAACCATAAAATAAAACTTATTTTCCGGGATCACACACTATAATTAGTATCTATAATATAAGTATAAATAGACTTAGACCACTATCAAAATAAACGACTTGTATTCAAAACCTATGCTTTTGAAAATAAAATTTATTTGATATTTATTAACAAAAATGCACTCAATACTGTTGGGTAACTTCAGTAGCGTTTTATTACAATTCAATTACAACGTGTCGATTTTTACTTTGGAGACGGAGGGAATTCAATGAGTTTACCACGGGCCTCAGATAGTATAGTTACGGCCCTGATTCAAATAAAAATTAAGAAAATTAAGTATTTTTCCCAAAAATTATGATTATAGACGAATTAAAATTATAAATAGATATTCCAATAAATTTTCAATAAATTTAAATAATGAGTTGTGAGTAAGTATCTTTAAAAACACACAATACATACCTACTTGAAATACGGATAAATACAACAATTTAACTACCTAATTATTGAGAATTCGATAGCAGAAAATTATAGAAAAGTATTAGGTAGCTATTCCTCAAAAAAATGTGCACTGATAAAAAATAAATTATAAGCGAGCAAAAATAAAATACATTGAAATCATTTGAAAATATCCATAAAATGCTTTAACAAGAAAAATATCTTATTTAATCAATAAACGCATAAATAGTATTTTAAAAATTAAAAAATTCCAACACCTCCTACAGCATTCCAAGCGTACTTTACACCAACTTATTTTCTCTGTATGATCAAATAAACTTTTACTTTTTTATACACATCTAATATTGATTATAATTTTGTTCAGTTCATTCGAACAACATAAGCTTACGTTTCTAGTTTTCCTCAATCTGCATTAAATATTTTAGACCCACACAAATAAACTGCAACAATCCAATAAATCAAACCAGTACAGGTCAATAAGAAATGTCTTAATAATATTATAATTTAAATAAAACACGAAAAACGAGTAACTGCTCAACCTTGCAAAATACTTAACCGAATATTGAAAATAGCATATATTAGAGTAATACAAAGGTAGGTATAATAAAAAAATTTATTACAATTTCTTGTTCAATTCTTGTTTATTTGAATATGATAGTACATATCAGTAAATTACCTAGCTTATTTATATCAAGTGTCGTTCTTTAAACAAAGTAATAAAATCAAAGATTTGGTCTTATTAAAGTTGGATTTACTTAAATACCTTCATCCAATTTGTAATTGTAGTAAAATATAAGAAGCATTTAAAAACTAACACAAATCTGTATGTACAATGTACATAATATATTATATATTATTAGTTTGCATCTTTGTGATTATACATTTCTTTTTGTTCCTGACCAGTGTAACGAATTAAGGCGCCTATTGCATCAAGGTAAACATTACTTTGCCTCATTATCGTCTCATTTATTATTGTTATTATGTTTATTAACATAAAGTAGGCGAACAAGTTTCAACTTCATTGTGGACGTTTTAAATAATATTTGATCTAAAAATGTAAGTCTTTATGTGTCTTATTTCTATATATATATAATGAAAGACAAATTAAAAAGTTGCTGGGAGACACAGACTCCGGGATCTTACGATGAGATAAAAGCTTCAAATATATTTATCAACGTCGGGTAATTAATCAGATATAGTTAGTTGTTTCGCTCTAAAATTAATGTTACATCATAATAATATAGAAATATTAAATGTCAAATGAATATTTTGATATTTAAAAGGTTAAGCTACTGGTTAAAATACCCAGTGTTGTCCGGATTGAAATTTATTGAACAAATGTATATATTAACACATTTATTATCAGTACCAAATTTTTTATTTTATTTTAAATTAGAGCTAAAATTTGGGATTAGTTCCTGCTGGATGGTTGTAAAAACAAGTTTTACTTAGATATGTTACGGATCCTCAAAATTAGTTTGCGCTACTATTTCAATGACACGAATCTTTGTTTTTTTCTTTTTAGGTCCAGATCTTTTACCACATTCAATGCTGAATGTGTATAGGTAAATAAAATGGTCCCTCTACCAGTGACTGACTCCGCTAGTGATGTTCAAAGTAAGACTATTCCAGTCTTGGTAGTCTTGGTCTCGGACTGACTAGGCCTGACCATTGTCGTAAGCCCTCTACCCTCCAGAACTAAATGAATACATAAATAATGTTTTTACTCCCCCAAACCTTAAAGTTAAATTGTTTATATTGAATCATTTTTCACACAAAAGATTATTTCGATCCAAGAAAAGTGCATGGCTTCTACGGAGTAGTTCTTAAAAGAAAAAAATGTTGATTGCTTGTCGCAAAGAAATGAAATAATTTTTTAAGTTCAAGGATTGCAAGTGTTAATATTTATCCCAAAAAATTTGTGGTCCTTGCAGAATTTTGGTGCAGTTTTTTGGTTCCTCAACAAGAGCCAAACATTAAGTTCATATGTTTTTGTACGAGATTAGTCTAGAGTCCTGTTGTCAAAGGGCGATGGAAAGTCGGCTGAGACGGCAGCAAAACAAATACTGGCAAGAAATTCCTAGTCAGAAGGTCAGCAAGAGAATGATGGGGAGAAACTGCCCCTCGGTTGCAGCTGAGGTTTTACGGCTGGGAAGGAACCAACTCAGGACAGTAACGGGACTAATAGCCGGACACTGTGAACTGAAAAAGCATCTGCAGACTATTGGGGTGTGACCTAAGGCTGCAGTGCGGGGGAACGAGCCCTAACCTGGCTTATTGCTAACGGGGAAAAAAAATAGTCTAGAGTCAAAGATTGCACAAACTTATTGTTAGTAATTGTTTCTTATATGGAAATGAGATTAGGAATCCATTTGAAGTATTGTTTTAAAATGTCATAATCCTAAAAAATGTATGGCTCCAGCGGGATAGCGATTCATAAAAATATGCTTATTGAATAATTTCTGTGGAAACTCTATTTGATATGAGTTATATTTGTCAACTACATACAAAGCATGAGAGGATTTCTTGGTATACCATAAAGTAAAAAAGAAAAAATGATTTAGAGCGGTAATTTATGAATTTCGCTCGTAAATTAATTACTAGTAAATTTCTTAACGAGTTCATGGCAATTGTTAATGGACAAGTAGAATAATCAGTAAAAAAGTATGTGATGAAATATTGTGTCATAATAATATGTTTATTAAAGAAAAGTTGTAAATGTTTTTATCAAATCGTGTACCTAAACTTTATTCTGCCTGTATAAGCTTTAATCTTCTAAAACTACAAAATTACTACCTTTCGCGTTAGGCTTATCGTTTGACAAGATAAAGCATTATAAGCTATCTGCAAAGATGTTAACAACACACAAATTATGCTCTACTATCATAGATATCAATAAAATTTAAAACAATAATAGTCTTAAAAAACTATACATTGCTAATAATAATCACAACTTGTCACAATAAATTGCATATTACATTTTATCTTTTTGCATCCATTTATAAAACTACATATTAAGCGTTTTTTCTCCTTTCAATATTGTCAACTAGCTGATTGATTTATAATACTCTGCCTTGAGGAAACTCGTTGTTATTTTGCTTATTAATTTTTTCGATCATCTTTATATTAAAGAAGATTATTCAATAATCTTATTCGTGCATCATTTCCTTCTTTTAACTAAGGATCGTGATTCCTCATAAGGAATGAAATGCATCATTGATTTAGTAGTAAGAGTATTTAGAAGAGATGGCTATAAAAGAAAACGATATGAATTTACAGTTTAATTTTTGTTTATGCATTCATACTTAAAATATTTTATGATACCTTGTACAATGTAATGTAAGTAAAATACAATTAAATGTAAATTTTAAAAATGAAATAATACTTGTTTTAAAAAATGTGAATTTAAATTCGTGAGAAAAAAATGTATGGTTGCAAATTGGTTGTATGGAACGTCTGCAACATTTGTTTTATTTGTTTGATACAAAACTTTATATTTGTAAAATTTTAGGTTCACATCCCAAGTCATAAAAATGCGCGTTTATTTTAGTGCCAGTGGACTACTCGTATTGCGATAATAAAACCATTTAAGGGTGTAATTAAGCTATGATTAGTATTTTGAGAATCTAATTGCCGGAAACATAAAATCATTAATTTCTATTAACTATTTTATGACCTTCTGAAAAATGTATAGCAGCAAATTGGAGTAATGAAACACTTAAAAAATTTATGGAATTTTTTGCCTGAGTTCTCAAATATTTTAAGTAAAAACGAAAATAATGAAAAGGAAAAATAGTTCTATAAGTAATATAAAGACTCAGTAAAAATTTTACTAATTGTTCGAAGATAAATAAAGGAAATGTTATCTTGTGTTTTATTTTAAAGCTCTGAACTACATTTTTTTAGAAAATATAATTTCCTTTAATTTGATTAGTTATACAGATGTTTTTAATGAATTTCCAAGGGATTATTATTGACCAAAGCAAAAAAGTAATTTTGTAATTGGTTTATGCAAGTACTAGCTACCATATGTAAGAACCTACAAAATAGCACCCATAGACATAGAATTTTGGTAACACAAAAGTTATTATAGTTAAGATATGGATTGAAAATATTCACGTCAAGGATTACATAATTAAGGATACTTGGAAAATTTGGTATATCTTCGGATATAATAAGGATAAACATATCAATTGTCTTTTTGCAACATTTAATTGTTCAAAATATTTCAACTTTAACACGACAAGATTTTTTTCTTAGTGTCCATTATCTGTGGAGATTCATCCAGTCCAGTAGTAAGCTGAATATGTTTTGCAATGAACTACGTTTTTTTCCGTTTTGCGGGTCCCAAGATATTCCTGCCTTTTATCACTGCGACCAAGGAGGTCTATTGTGATGTGACCAACTACGTTTAATATTTAAGCTTTCAAATAAAATAACGTGCAAATTCAATGATTAACCTGACTTGATATATTGACTATTAACATTTGAATTAGTTACAGGTCACATTTAGGCCAAGTGGCTTTAAAACCAAGTCAAGTAGAAAATTCCTAAGGAGGTGAATTTTAAAATATCCAAATTATAGTTGTAAAGATTTTATGAATCAAAACTTGCTTTTGATGTTTAAAAATAATTTTATTTTCAAACGAATACCAAAACAACTGTATCAATCATTTTCAATAAAAAAAAAAAAAAAATGTGCGATGGCCGGGAATCGAACCCGGATCAACTGCTTGGAAGGCAACTATGCTGACCATTACACCACCATCGCTCTTGTTACAATTATTTTATTATAAAATTTTGGTTTAAGTCCAATTAATTATCACGATATTTTATTACTTAATTTTAGCATTAATATGCCGCAGTCATAAATGAAACTACAATGAAAAACTGTATAAGAAATACTCTTAATTCTCTTAAGTCAGTACATATATTATTTAGAGTATCAATTAATTGATTGCCATAAAATATTTTAGTGAAATAATTAGTGCATTATTCCATGAAATGAACTAATGTGCAAAATCAATAATTGATTTGATTTGACATCAAAATAATAACAATTGAGTTGATTTTGATTTGATTTTAATTCGTATTTAAGATAAGTACTTGAAAATTAAGTCAAATAATTAATCCCTAATTATCAAAATATGTCGGGTTTCTCGACACAAAGACAGAGCCTAGGACTCCCTGACACTTTGAAATAATAAATGATATCATCAAAGTGAGCAGGAGAAATAGTACGTATATCTTCCAATTACCAACCCCCAAGAAAAGATTTAACTGTAACAAAAATGTTATATTATCAAATAAGAGAATGAAGAGTCGCTAATGACAAAGCAATTGAAGGAACCTCAATAAATACAGTAAAACCTCGATATAACGGACTAATTAGGCGGATGAGGAGTTCGTTAAAGCCCGTTGTATAAAAATAGGTATAAAATAAATCAAAAAATTAGTTGTTGTTTGATATCGACATGTTTGCTTTGGGTTGTCCTGCTTTGAAAAAGGAATGAAGTTTTGCTTCCACTTATAGAAGTTTTCATCTTTTATAATAAACTCTCTAAAATTACAAAAAGCGTCTCATATAGTTGAACTTCGTTATCTAACGAATACGTAATAATTGTTAACAACCACTAATTGCCAATAATAACTTCATTTTTGACAGTGTTGTTCGACATCTTCGTCCCTATTTTCGCGTTACCATTCTCATTTTTAGGATCATAACTTTATCTTGTAGTTTTCTTTCAGTGATGATATTATATCTAGAGTCATTCTTATCTACTTCTAGCCATTGTAAAACAATTTTAATTTGACCGGATTTTTTGTCCGTTATATCCGAAGTCCGATAAATAGAGATCCGTTATATCGAGGTTTCACTGTAATTTTAAAAAAATTACAAAATTGAAAAACCATAAGCGTAATGGTAAGTAATGATTAAAAACAAAATTCCAGTTTTCGCTTATATACAATCTGAAAATCTAGCACTGAAATAAAAAATATTCCATAATAAATTGGTCCCTATTGCCCATTATTAGTTGTAGTATTGATAAGATAAGGGCACAAACATCATAGATACAATCTATCCTTTTGTAAACGTATAAGAAATTATTAAGAATGAAAAATATTCTTTTACTTATTCGTCAACTATTCTAATTGTTTTTAAAGATCTAAGCCACTGTGACGGCTGAAAAAAATTAGTGATTTTCAAAAGTTTTTTTTGATAAGGACTGTTAAAGAATATAGGATAACGTGTTATTTATTTTATTATTTAATGTATCTATATAGGAGTATTAAGTATAGTTTTTATGAATTTTTATTGAAAAATATTAAAGAAATAGGTATAAGTTATTAGCCTGACTTTTAAGTCATTAAATAATTTTCTCTCCAAGCATCGGTATCCCAAAAAATCGATTATTTGAAAAACATAAATTAAAGTAAATTTTTATTTGCATTAATAAGTATTTTTGCAAATGTAGCCGATTTTTTTTACTTTTCACAAAATGACATCCAATTTAATTTTATTTTGTATTCAAGCAGTCTCAAAAAATTATAAAACTTAAAATTTTCAAAATCGACTACGCTTTATCTTAGATATTGCAAAAAAAAAAATAAATCAAAAGAAGAATATTGAAAATCGGTTGATAATTGTTTGAGTTATGGATGCGACCAGATTAAAAAAAGTCGTTTCGAGAAAACACATTTCAAGATTTAGTCGATATTTTTATTAAGAATTCAAATATATCCAAAAGGACTGTCAGTCAGTTAATTTTGGAAGTTTTTCAAACCTAAAATTTCCAACACATATTTGCAAAAGCATAAACTTTAAATTAAAAAAAAGTTTTTGCTCCATCACAGTGGCTGTCCCCATTAACGCCTCAACACAAAAATAAAATACGACTAAAAGAAATTTCACTTCTTACGCGTGTACACTAATGAACGCACCAATTTTTTCTCATTGCAAATAGTCGTGTTTACTTATAAAATAAGAGTAAGTAATGCATTTGCAAGTTATTTCCAAACCTTCAACAACCATACCATACCATATGTTCGTATCAGCACGTTGAGGCTTGAAAGAATTAACAAGCACGACTTTAGTTGAATTTGAAGGATCGTAACAAGTTTGTCGTCAAGTTTTTCGAGCAAATTTTGTTTCTTTGCGCGAATTATTTACGTTTACCTTTAAGGTCGATATACGATAAACATATTCGGTTAAATTATTTAAACAGAAATTCTTTACTTTATTATTTATTGGAAGTCAATGTACCACATACAAACTTGAGCACGAATTTTTTTTTCTATTTTTTATTTAAATAATTAAATATTCTTTGATTAAATAAGTAATTAGAAATATTTAATGACGGAGGTTTTATTTTTTTGCCAATCAAAGATAAAAAGAACTTTATATACTCTTTATTTAAATGCATTTACAAGAATACATACAAATTATCCCTCTCTCAACGACTGTTACAGAAGTTGTCCTTAACTGAACTATTTAATGCATACTAATGGAATATTATTTATTCATTTGTATGTAATCTTAGATATACTTAGGAAGAAAAGCAACGTTGCGTTATTTGAATCGTGACAGATGCAAATACAGTAGCTCTGAAATGTACACGGGCGACATGTTCACAAGTTCCCTATATCTCGGCATAAGTCAGACTAATAGGTAATAATAGAAGTAAAAAACTAGCATTCGTATAGCGACAACTATAGCCGTAGCTGCATAGCTTCGACTGCAGCTGGAATAAAAATCAAGGAAAAAGAAACAAATGGAAAATAGGTACGAGACAAAGTTCTTGTGTTTACGTATAATATATTTTATATTCTTATATGTTTGTGTTTGTATATATGTTCTATGTATCTATAATATGTTCTTTGCGAAGATGAACGACATTTACGTTACATTACGGCACAGTTCTGGTCGCTAATAGCTCCGAGGTACAGCCTTGAGCACAAGCCTTAAAGATAAAATTGCTAAGACGAAAGAAAGAATGAAAATCGTTGGATAGTTCGATACTTCGATAAATAAGTCAATTTAATCATACCTTCGTCCTACGTAACACTATTTATGTAACATTATAAGAAGAATAATAAAAATATTTTAATGAAATAAAAAAGTTCGAATTGATATTGGAAGAATGCGTTTCATAAGTTTCGATTTTAATAGTTTCATTTAAAATACATATTATTACATTTGGCGACAAGGTTTGTGCAACATTGTTACAACTTGGTAAGTTTATGCTCCTTTATAATATTTTTTTTCAATTTTTTGAAAAAAAAAAAAAACTAAATTAAAACCTTTATTAAATGAAACACTTAACGTGGCTGGTTGCAGTATCAAAATTTGATGGTAACGACATACAAGCAATGGCCTTTACTTTTTTTTTTTTTTTTTTGTTGTTTATAAGTCATTTTTTAACTACGTGGTCATCAATGACTTGGTATTTAAATTTGAATTTCTAGATTTTTTCGTATAATTCAATTTTTTTGAGGAAGGTTATTGTTTTGTTGATTCCTTCCTGTGTGTTCAGGCATTTTGATATGGAGTTTGGGAGGTTTATTGATTTTCTTTGAGAGAGGTATGTCCCACACTGAAGCAAAATATGTTTCACTGACTGCTCTTGTTGGCAATACGAACATTTTGCCTTTTCTTTTTTTGTTATTAAGTGGCTGTGCGTTAAGTTCGTATGTCCTATACGCAGTCGTGCTACCACCGATTGGTCTCTCCTTGTTACTGGGATGGGGAGCTTCTCTATGGATGTCTTGCGGATCTCATGTAGGTGCGTTAATTTGTTTTTCCATTTGCTGTCCCAATATTCTGAAGTTGTTTTGCTAATTGTTTTTTTAATTTCGTCTTTTGCTGTCTTCAGTGTGGGGTCTATTGTTTCCTCGGTCGTGGCCTCTTTCGCTTCTATATCTGCCCGCTCATTCCCGTCTATTCCTTGGTGACTAGGAATCCATATGAGTGTCACTTTCACCCCGCAGTCTTCGAGTTCTTCGAGAGTTTTTTGGATATTACTGATGAGTTGGTTTTTACTGTATGGATTTTGGAGGGCAATTTGGATTTGGAGGCCTTTTCTTATTTATTCAAATTTTGATCTATTCTCATATGTGTAGGCTATGTACAGCTATTATGCTCTCGTAAAACTTTCTCACAAAAACGAATTGAAAATTATGAATTAATTTTTTTGGTGTTTTCTATTTTAATCAAAAGATTCTTCGTGTATAGGTCCTTGTAAGTTTATAAGCTAGTAGAACTTTCTCAAAAAAAATTTTTAAAAATTTTGTGAATTGCTTTATAAGAACGTTTTGATAATAAGATTTATCACAAAAATAAATTTTTCGATAACAACAATTTTAATACTATAAACTAAAGGGTGATATTTGCGGGGGCTGTCTCTTTCGCTTGTGGTTCTTCCACACGAATAACTTCAGAATACAAAATGCATATTTATCAAACAGCCCTCTGTAAAAGGCGATATAGAAACAAACACCGGACGACCTTCACTATCGTCCAGTTATTCCGCTAATCGTCGTTGTTTCAAAATAAATGCACTGATATTCAGATTTCAATTCAGAAAATGCACGTATTTATTTATATATTTATTATTATTTTTTATTTATTTATACCTACGTACCTATAGGTATATGCATGAACATACGCAAATGTATAACCGAGAATAATTACATCGAAGCCCACTCGAAACGATTAAAGCTCAAATAAAAATAAAAAATAATATTCAAGATAGCTCTGTTAAGCGTAGATTTGTAGAGGGTAGGTGAGGCATATTATTTATGCTATGTTATTAGAATTTCAATACAGTAAATAAAAATCGTTTCATTTTTCATTTTTACTAAATGTTTAACGCTATCAACAGCCTTCACTAAAAAGCTAAAAAAATCTTACTTATGAATGTTTATAGAGTTATGTCACACATTTACACTTTGTAATTCATTTTAAGAATGTACATGAAAGTATAAATTACTTTTTTAATATACTGGTGGTTCATTTAAAGCAGAGGTTTTCAAACTTATTTGGCCTTAGACTTGAATTTCAAATGTTTGGCTCGCTTTAAGAATCACTGGTTTAAGGATTATTTATTTTCAGCATGAAAATACTTAGATTCAGTGTCTACAAATTATTCAACTGTACCAAGAAAGTTAATATTCTACGAGGGCACATAAAATCAGTTTATTGAGCCACTAATTCAATTAATTATCAACGAATTTAGATTTAAAAGTCTGTAAGATACATTGAGATGCATAAAGTATTTGGACAACGGATATATTATGCAATGAATTGAGCTTAATATTTAAACTTTGAAGTGAAAATACTTGAAACTTCAAGATTTGGCTTGACCTCATATTTATAACATATGTTAACATTTTACTTAAGTTTGACTATTTCTGTTTATTGATCTAGGGATTTTACTTTTCTTTATCACTGCAATCAATTAGATATATTATGAAGTGACCCACAGTTCTATGTAGTTCTATGAGTATCAGCCTTCTAAATAAAGCCAGCACCTGCCTACGTGCTGCCATCGCTATCTCGCCACGCGTCATGACCGTTTTTCTAAGATGCTGCAGTCTTCTTTTGAACCTGTCTCACAAGAGTATAGCTAAGCCAAAAACGCAACCAAAATTCCTGTTGTGCCCCAAACACCCGGATCACTCGAGGACTTTAAGAAGCACCTCAACGAAAGGATCAGGATGGTAAGGGACACAAAATGGAAGAGCCAAACCTCTACACTCAATTCCATCAGAAAATCGACATTGACCAAACCACCCATTGAAACCATCCCCCATCAATCCAGGTCATTGTAACCCGATTGAGGATAGGGCACACAAAATTAACTTACTCATACCTTCTGAAAAGCACTCAACCTCCAAACTGTATGAAATGCTCACCCCCACTCACCGCTAAACACTTATTCAAGTGTGACCCAGTGAAGCCAGAACGTGGGATATCTTTACCCCTACTTAGTAGCACAAACGCCGACAAATTGAGGAGAGTAATGTCCCTTCCGTATGGCACGGATAGGTAACACACACTTACAAAGCGTTGTATGGGTGTAGTTCTACCCATAGCTTTACCTATCCGTGTCATATGGAAGGGACATTATTCTCCTGAATTTGCCGGCGTTTGTGCTGCTAAGAGGGGGTAAAAAAATCCCACGATCTGGCTACACTGGTAGGACCAGTGTAGGACTTCCTGAAAGGATTGAGGAAGAAGGCGGGTACGCCATACTCCATTCAGGCGGCGATGGGAGGCCTAGAAACACCATATGTTGGTGTCGGCCCTGTCAATCTTATGAAAATGGTAATTTATGACGCGGACGGCCCTCGTGTACAGGTTTATTAGCAGCCTCACGTTCCTTTTGCTGAGTGATAATATGTCATAGGTCCTCTTCTTGGAGTAGGCTCTAAGTTTGACTTGGTTTTAAGCCCAATTTTAAATCAACTATCCTTACAATCAAGTCAAATAGGGAATCTCTAAAAATACGGGTGCATATAAAAGCATAATTAAAGTACTTGATATTTCTATGTATGATTTTAAAACAATTCAATGAAAAACTATATTCTTATAGTTCTCCAACTCTCCAACAAAATATTGTAAAAATTTGATTAAATTTCGAGCACAAGAACTTTCCATCGATTTTCGAAAAAATCAATGTACCATTTTGTTGCAATCCAACGTTGCGTTCATTACTTTTTGATAAAAATGCACTGGCGATATCTATTAATATCTTTAGATTGAAATATTTACTTTTTAACAATTTATTTAGGTTAAATCAGTTCCAAACTATTTAAAAAAAAAACTTTTCTAATAAGAACAATAACTCTTGTTAATGTTCTTTTTATTAAAATTGTTAAGTGGGGTTTTTATTGGCACAATTAAATAAGTAGTGGTGGTTATCAGAAGATAAGTAGGTATTGATCGCAATATGCGATAATATTTTGGACCATGAAGTATTTATTGTCACGTATAGGGTCCCATAATTGTGTTAAATTTGAAATATTTTAATGACTTATCGTTCGGGCTATTGTTTTGTCGTTAAAATGTTATGATTTACGATGACTATGATTCTACATATAGGTATCAATATCGGAATCGAAGAATTAAGTTCAGCAAACGGCACATAAAAAGCAGGCAAATAAATTGCAATCAATAGTATCGAGAGCCATTTTAATCAATACATTTTCAAGAAAATCAATTTATTTACTATTCCTTTTTCAACATTATTATTTACTTTATACTTAAATTTATTATATCGTTTGTTAATAAAATGTTGGTTTTATTTTCTCCTGAGTACAACAAATTGAAATTACTTTACTTTGTATTTGGATGTAATGAAATCGGTAAATAGAATTGAATTCATTCGAAAATATAGGCATGAAATTTCTTTGGAAATCTCAAATTATTATAAGTAATGCACCAGGTAGGCAATTTAAAATCAATATTTTCTTTCACGTTAGATATAGCAAAACCTCTGCAGATAGTAAAAGTTATTACTTATATAAACAAAATTGAAACCTTTTAGTATACCAACTATAGAACCTAAATAACATTAAAAATATTAGGTAGGTATCATAGTTTCTTATGCTTTAGTGCTTATCTAACACATAAATAACATATCGTGTTGTTTAGATTTTAAACTAAGAATTACTTTCTTACACGCAATAATTAATAAACAACATTTTAAAAAGGTGGTCCATTCTTCTTTTTACAAAAAAAAGTATAATAAACTTATTTTATTTTGTTTCTGATAAAATCAGTTTCATATTTAGTAAAAGAATTTAAATATATTACTAAAGGATTAATAATTTGGAAAAATTTAGAAATGAACAACTTAAATTAGAAGGCTTCTGTATGGTTGTATAGCTTAGATAAATAGAGTAAGTACTAATTAATATGATTTAAATACAATTAATATTTATTTAGAGAAAAGTTTATTTGCTTTGTTGGTTTTTGGGCATATTACGATATATGCACCAGAAGCGTTTATAATATATAAAAATTACAAGCTACAAGCAATATGTTCTGTGAAACTTTGAGAAATTTGACTTAATCTTTGGTAATAAATTATAAACCTGAATCTGAAATTATTAGCCTTTGGCTTCCTAAGTTTTAAAAAACATCTTACTTGTACCTATAATATATTGGAAAATATCCCATTAAATAATCTGCATTTTAAAATTTGTTTAAAAAATTTTCAAGCATTTTTAAAAAATCTCAGAAAATATGTTCAGGTTTGGATTCTATGATACCTCGAAAGAAAAAAAATTAGAGGACTTAGGCCACATTATGCGTTATAACAAATATAAATTACTCCAAATTATAATTTATATCTTCCGATGTCTTTTTTTTATTGCAGTTTAAAAAGTATAGACTGTTCAAGTGATGGCCAAATCTTCGAAAATAAAAGAAGCCAAAAGAAGAAGACATCTAGAAAATAAGGCCAACACCAGTATTTTGTAACATAATTTCATATTAAGTGTGTTTGTGTTAAACGTTTTCCCCATATATACCTATACGAACATACTACAAAACAATAAAATACAAATGAAAAAATTAATGTAATTTCTCAAAAGAGCAAAAACTTGCGAAATTATTGTTCTATGTAGCTTTTACAAGGAAAAAACACGAGATGATTAGTACCTATAATGATAATTAATAATATACAACATTACAACACGTAATTTATCTGATAAAAATTAGAGGAGTTTTATTGCTTAATCTTGTGCATATTTTCATATAAATGGCTCAGTTATTTTGAAACGTCTCTAAATGCTTTTAAAAATGTCATTCCATAGCAGATAAGCTGTCAAAATCTTTTGCTTCAAAATAACATCGTTTTACGTTCCTTTCTTATACTTTGAACTTTTAGAATAAAATCTGTACTAACCCTTTCATTTTCATCATTTCATCAAAAACGTTATAAAGAAAATGAGCACGTAAGGTGCGTTTCACTCAGCGCTCACAATGCCTGAAATATTCTTTCAACAATGACAAAGCGACGACAGCGCATTTTTGGGGAGTGAGTGCTTAGTGGAATGTACGCTTAATAACTTTTATACTGGGTGTTCCATTTTATCCCACTAATTAAACCTACTAGCCTGCTTTTACATTTTTTGAGACAACAAATTTATTGATGGAGACTTTATGGTAGTTAATAGGTTTGTTGCACTTGTTCATTTGATGATGTTTAAACACGTCCACCTAATGCCAAAGAGTAAGACACATTAACCAAGAGACAAGAGTGAGTGAAAATCATAAAGCAAAAACTTCTCCCTAATTTTAAACCGGTTTTGCGTTGTTTAAACACCTTCAAATCAGTGTCTAAACAAGCTATTGTTACAAAAAACTTACGTTCATAGCTCGACTCTCGGCCTAATGCAGCCAAGCGGCTGAGAGCTGAAACATTACTTCACTCACTTTTGTCTCTTGGTCAGTGTACCTTGTTCTTCGTCTTACGTGGACGTGTTTGGCCTCAACGTCTGGAACAAACCTAATATTACAGGTTTTTGAATTAATTTTCTTGAAAAAAAAGCAACTTAAAAATGCAAATACCAATGTATTTAATAATTATTTTTGCTAAAAAATTAAACTCTGAGACTAGATTTTGATAAAAGTTATACTTTTTGAGTGAACCAGACAGTATTATGTTCTTAAAATATTAAATATGAGTGTTACAGGTGGTTATATTTAAGTATTAACAGCGTCGCTACGGCGTACGGTTACTTGCAGTTTCCTTACAAAATTGATGAAAAGACTAATTGATGAAGTACTAAGCTTCTCAATTTTATAACCTTTGCTAGTAAAATACGCAACATTCAATAGAATTATAAGGTTTGTTACATACGTTGATGCCAAACACGTCCACGAAAGACAAAGAGCAAGGCACATTGACCAAGAGACAAGAGTGAGTGAAGAAATGTTTCAGCTTACAGCCGCCTGGCCGCATTAGGCCGAGAGTCGAGTTATGTACGTATGTTTTCGTGACAATCGCGTATTTCGACACTGATTTGGAGGTGTTTAAACACTGCATAACCGGTTTGTCAACTAGTGGGAATCTGCCGCTCTATGTTCTGCACTCACTCTTGTCTCTTAGTCAATGTGCCTTGCTCTTTGTCATTCGTGGACGTGTTTGAACATCATCAAATGGACAAGAGGAATAAACGTATAATAACAACACTGTACAACTATGGTATACTATCTTCTACTACACTGCATGTAGATGTATTGCACAAGAATAGAGTATTAAATTATATACGTACAGTATTTTAATTTATCTCGGGTTAAATATTCTCATTAATTATCTGATTTGAAATAATTAAAGTAATAAAGTGCGCATTTAAAAAAATAACCGGGCTGTAATGTCATCTTATGTATTTTGCTTTGATAAAGTCCTGGTAGCCTGATGACGTCCCAGAGCAAAGCTCCAGTGGAAGGGGAGGAGTTAATGAGAGTCTTCCACTTAAAAAAATAATATGAACTGTATGAATATTTTTATTAAATTAATTCATAAAGCTTGTTAAGTTGTGGGTGTTTCTTATAACTGGGATGTGTTTATTTTCCAAACAGTAAAAGTAAATTTTGGTCATTCTTTATAACTTGTAGACGTTTTACTGTATTATATCTATCTACCTATATATACATATTCGGAAGCCTTCAAGGCAATTTACGATTGACCGATTTATTGACGCGTACTTAATGCATGCAATAAAACGAAACGCATGCAAAATATCTATGAAAAGGAGAGTATTCAAACAAGTCTTGAACGATTGAAAACTAACTTGTCTTTTTGTAAAACATTACTTTTCTTTGCTTCGATTTTTATCGCTCAACAGCAAAAGTACGTATTACAAGGTGTCTGTACGGGTTATAAAAGGACGTCCAACTTGATTAATAATTTAAAATTGGATCTTGATACATTTTTTACTTATTATATTTCTCTGTTCGCCACCACGCTATAGTCGCGGTCTTCTTTCTTTCATAAATTACAAAAATTTTCTGTGAGAAAATATAATAATCTTTGCTGCGAGCGTATACGTGTGTATGAAATTCCCTTTTATTTATTACACAGAAACAAAGATATTTATCTTAACGCATGCAATAAAAGGAAGTTTGTGTATTAATATATTAATCTTTGAATTACATCAGCATAGAAAAATAATCATAATCATAATAATAATATGATTAAAGGTTGTTAAAGGCAGCGTCGCATCAATTCAAATATACGAAACATGATATATAGGTAACTAGCGTTTATGTACACATAGATTTTATAAAAAAATGTATTATAATAATTATAATGTTGCTAATATATTTTTTTTCAATTTAGTTAATCAATCAATAAGACCTCAAGAAAAGTTTTGTTTCAGATTTAATGATATTTTTGTATTTTAACCAAGCATTGAAATCACCAACCAGAAATGTCTAATATAATACAAACGTATTATCGCTTACATGAATATTTCGGTATACAAATGAATTTTCCCTGTCAATAATGACAGAGTTACTCTGGACTATTATTTATATAAAATATAGATCGTTGAATATTAAGAAAAACAATTTAAATGGTACCTTTAAGTATTTTTAAATTTGAAGACATTTAACAGTCACATTTTTTTTTAATTTCCATAAGTTCTAGGTGGCTAACAATCTTCGTATTAACAATTGAAAAATACTTGAATTAGAAATTTCTCCAAACGACCACCCAGAGAAGTGCAATGGTCACTAAGGGCGCGTTCAGACGGATCAACTAAACTCGCCGACTATTTTCAATCTTGTAGACTGTAGCAGGGTAAGCGACGCGAGAAGTGAAGTACAAGCGAGTTGAAAGGGAAGCAAATTGAAAGAAAACTGATCAACTAAACTCGTTCAACAAAATATTGATTGAATCAAACTTTTGTTGAACGAGTTTTGTTGATCAGTTTTCTTTCAATTCTGCTCAATTTGCTTCCCATTCAACTCGCTTGTGCTTCACTTCTCGCGTCGCTTACCCTGCTACAGTCTACAAGATTGAAAATAGTCGGGCGAGTTTAGTTGATCCGTCTGAACGCGCCCTAACACACAGCTCTTGATTTGGGTCTAGTTCATCAACAATTTTCAAAACATGCTGATTTCTACTTATAAGCAATTGACATGGGGTGTCAATGGTGAAAAGGTTGTAACTCTCAATTTGAACTAAGCTCCACTCCTTAGTTTATACTTACTCTTATGGATTGCATGGCTGTTGCCATGAATAAATTCCAATTTTCAGAAGGTAGGGGGTAAGAATGCTGTTGCTGATGGAGAATAAGCGTTTACATTAAGTTTTTTAAATTTCGGCTACTCTATTATGGTTATGCAATCTCCTCTTTCCAGATTGATTACTGTAAGGGCTGTAGCATTTATTAACAAAGAATTTTTCAAAATTCCATTTCTAAAAAGCTGAAAGTTGAAACTTTTGCTTGAGTCCATCTTTTAAATTATAAATTTTTCTACGTTCTTTTTTTGACATGATTATTTTTTATGCAAGTGCAAAAATCTTTTGCTTTTATAGTTTCTGAATTCGTTCATTTAAGGGTTGAAATACATGATTAAAAATTATTTTAACTGCACTTTCTTTTTATCTGAGTTTAACATTTAACGTTTTTAATGTTTAATATTAGTCAAGAAATTATCCTGTTGCTTCGGTAGGAAGAGAATTTATTTTGTAGTTTCTCTCTTCATAGTCTTCATAGCTAGAGGTTTATTGTGTTTAATTTTTTTGATAAACTGTACACGATGAAGCCATGGGTAGTCAGTTATGAAACGTCAATTTATACCACTGAGGGCCAAAGATGAATTTCTCGCCTCGTAAATTACGCAATTGAAAATAACTGTAAATAATCTGGAATATCCTCCCTAAGGATTTATCAATTCAAGTAGTAGGCCATTTTTAATTGAATGCTGCTTGATATTTGGTACTTGATATTTAAAAGTTAATGAAACTACTTATGAAATCAATGCTTGACTTGATTTGGCGCATGAATTGGTAACTCAAGTCTGACTTTATTTCAAGTTACATTAAAAACAAGTAGCTTGAAAATCTATAATAGCTATTTGTAATTTTCTCATATTTATACAGCAATAAAAAAATGTAAGATCTAAACTTTTTTTGTCAGAAATATGCAATTTTTTAGTTTGTCTTGGATACTCAAAAGATAAAAAGTTATTTACGCTATTTTCAATCGTATTTTAAAGCCTTGTGCATTAATTTTTCTCCCATTTTAACTAGTCGCCATCGCCTGATTTTGCAGGCAGGATTAGTAAACTAAACCGTTTTAGCTGCCCCCACATTTGTGCCATCCAGGGTCATGGCATCCTTTGCCCCTCACACAATATGTCACTGTGGGCAGTAAAAAAATGTTTTTTCGCGTTGAAATTAGTTTCTGCTGCGGGCTTGCAGGTCCTTTGGCTAGACCGGTCCATCGGACATTGGCACTATCTGCCTTATGGCTAGTCCGAGCTTAATTACAACCTTTCAACTTTCTACCAACAAAACTTAAACTAACAAGAATTTATTTTTCACCTAACCCATAAGTATATAAAAAATCAGTCAGACCCTTTTCCTCAAAACAGTTGATAACCAGTGATCTAAAAAATAATGAAATAATGAAATGAAATTAAGAAAATTTTAAAGGTCACTTAGTAGCATGGTGGACTAGATAGTTGCCTTATACGCCAGTGGTCCTGGGTTCGAATCCCAATGAAAGCCTAAGATGTTTTAATGGGTTTTCGGATTCGACGGTTGCTAATGACCATAGTAGTTGATGCGACCTTAAAAAAAACAAACAAAAAGTAAATTTTCTTTTGATAAAAGGGAAAGTTTAATGTAAACGTAAAATACATGCTGAAGGTAAGGTTCGAACAGGACCTTTAGGATTTTTGAATGGCAACAATCAAAAAAATGAATACGTGTTTGAGTGTATAACTAGTGTAAGAGTTCAAACAATATGTTTTTAGGGACCAGGCCTTACTATTAATGTAATTAGATACTATTAATGTATCATCATCTTTATGATGATTTTAAAATGAGCTCTAAAAACCATCTTTCTGTGGGAATAATTTTCAAAGTATAATTTTTGCCATAATATTATTTAAGATTAAATATACTAACTAAAGTAAGCTTGTTCTTTATCAATTTATTCCGAATTAGTTTTCCTATCATGCTCATCACTGATAATAATCAATGTTCCATCAGTAAGTGATGACTGATAAAAAAGCATTTGAAATGGAAAATTATTCTACGAGTATAATGACGATGATTGGCGTTTTACAAAAGTCGATTAGCAAAACGAGAACGTACAGCTTGTTTTCTAGGCTTTGAGATACTAAACTAACCTAAAGTTATTTGTATGTAACTATACCAATATCAGAAAGTTGTTTCAACGTATGCGGAGGCATACATATATATTGGTCGCTATATTCAGTAGCGTGTCAAACTGAATAAAACTTGTCATCTATCAAACATGAAAACTCAAATTATTTTAGAATCTGCTTTTTAATCTGTCTTAAAAGATCTTCATCCGATTTGGCGGCATTGAATGTCTCGACGTCATCTAGCCTTCCTTAACTATACATAAAAAGACGTGTTAAGAAGGGAGGATTACTCATGTTGTAGGTTAGCATAACATACTTATAGCTTAAATTCAAAAAACACTTTTGATTTTATCAAGGAATTATTACAAACAAGCCTTACTAAAATTTCGTTAACTCTTAGCAGAAACTCGTTTTAACATAATCATAACAAAATCTTTTAGAGAAATAAATAATCTTAAATTATTTTCTAAAAATTCAATTCTTTGAATTATTTGACCTAGGCAAATCAAATTTTAAATTATTATCTGTACCCTGTTAGCTTGTGACAATGTCTGAGTCTAAGTAATTGTCTAAGATTTTTTCGACAGAAATATTTAGAAATGTTAACGTTTAAACATTGATTCAATGTGTTAAAGAAGATAAATTTCGATCTGACAACAAAATCAAAGAAGACATTTTTGCAATTCTTTTTAAATGCATTTGCAAATATTTGTCTTAAAAAAATAAAGCGAACTTTGTTTGCTTTCTGTTCGAATCTAGACAGATTTTTTTCAATGGTTCGCAATATTTATTTACGCTAAATACTATTTTTGTTCCTTTTAAAATGCTTTTATAGTCAGTGTCCTTAACGACTGTCTATTTGATTTATTAGTTTTTTTGGATAGAGTTTATAAGCTGCGGGTCCTGTAGGATGTTCGTAATATCTTTTAGGCTGCTTCGATTGAAGACTGCTTTAAGTTTGAGAGAACTGATGATTCCATCTTGAATCAATATAGGAAATTTATTTATGGTGTGATTGATGATCAGTTTGTTTTACATACTTATTATTCTTTGATTCTTAAATAATTCAGTTTTATATAACGAACAAAGAAAGAAATAATGAGTTACGCATTAAAAAGAGTGGAATGCCAACAATCACCCATAAACATTAGCCGAATATTCTGAAGTGTTCAACAATCTTATTTGAATCGAATCTCTAGTTTCCTTATCATCGAAGGGAGATTCGGGATGGGAGTTTCGAGGAATTTCTAGAACATTCAGTTCTAGTTTATAAAGTGATGACAGAGTGCATTCAAGGTTTTCCGTCGCATTGTTTGACATTTTGTAGAATTCTTCGGATACTTGAATTCAAGTGCGATTTAAATGATCAGTGGATGTAATTTTGATCCCAATTGTGTTCTTTCTGATTAAATAAAAGTTTGGTTTCTGCTAAACAATTGTTTAACTTCGAAAGAATAAATATATAGAATATATATAATTTTATAATATAAATTATTATAAATTTATAATATAAAGAAACAAACCCAAAATGTGGCGTTGATTTTTACCATCTGTAGCGAACCATGAATTAACAACCTCTTATTTTCTCAATTAAACAATATTTGTAAATAACCCAAAATATCTTGCTTAAAGATTCAAAATTTAAATAATTGATTATTGACGTGATAAAGTCTTATAAATTGATGAACTACGGCAGCCAGTTTGAAAAAGAACGTCCATTTTGTCACGTTTCAATTGAGCTTGTGCGTGCAAGCGAGAACGCAATACAAGTGATAGAGAGGCACGATATTTTTGTTGAGTTCTAGACAACGTGTTTTGTATTTTCCTTTTACAATTTACTTAATAAGAATTGCATGATTTTCCGTCATAATTTTCAGTCTCATAAATACATTATGAAAAAATTCATTTTGAAAAAATTGTTAATTTTCAATTAACTACTTATCTGAATTTGGTGGTATACTTTTCACTACAAAATAGTGAATAGTCACTATTTGTAGTCAAAAGTCACTATTTCAATTTAAGAGAGTATTGCCGAAAATATGGCTTAAGGATTCAAGAGATATTTTAAGCTCTATATAAAAGTTTTGAGCGTATTTAAAGCTTTGTCTATAAAAACTTTTCTCATTTCCACTATTTACCATCGCCTGATTATTTTACAGGCAGGATTAGTAAACCTAACCGTTTTTTTTTTGCCACAGATTAGTGCCGTCTGGGGCCGTCACTGGTGAAACAATACAGATTTGAGGCAAACCACATTACAATAAATAATTTTGAAGTATTGAAACTATTAATTTACTTTGTTGCATGCTGTAAACAATAGAAACTTATGAAATAATAATTTTCAGTCACCTTTAATTCGATTATAGATCCAAAAAATCCTTTAAAAATTTTTTTTTTTAATATTTGAATTTTATGTATCCTTGAAACGATTTCAGCTAGCTTTCACCCAAATTCGAGACCGATTTAAATTAAATAGTTCTGTTCATAAAAACGTCTTTGAACAATTTTCAACTGTGAGAAAACACTTTCATATGATTCCATAATATTGAAATAATAAAGCTCTAGTTTCCCAAGATAGATGAGAAATATTTTAAATTGATACCTTCATAAATAAAACAAATAAATTTCTTTTAAAAACTAAACGATTTCCTAGTAACTTCTTCACCATAACAACACATAAAGATAAGAAGAAAAAACTAATCGTGAGTAATATAAATAAATTCCTAACTGTATCAATTATTACCTATAAAACGACCTTTAACTTGAGAGACTTGTCAATACCATTGATTTTACCTAATTACTATTCCTCTCAGATAACATGTACGGCATTCCTCAATTGATTCTTATACCTTATCAACAATAATACAGTTCGAAAAAGTAGTCGAAAGGAAAACAATAAAAAACGTCAACATTCAACATAATTGTTGAAGAGAAAATTGTTTTAAAGAACTCTCATGGACCGCTAAACTATATTAAAGCTATAACATGTCAAACGGTTTTATTTACAACTCTACAAACATTTTTATTATCTAGGTAATATAAATATAATGAAGTATTTAAATATAACGGTATTAAAACCAATTTTTTTACTTAAAAAAGATTTTTATATGAAAATGACAAATCAAGTTTGTTTGGTAGTGATATGTTAGAATTTTTGAAATATCATGTGTGGAGAAGTAATTTAATTGCAATAATTTTAACTATTTATGGCTTATTTAAAGCATTAACACTTTACTAAACCATTAAAGTTTAATAGTTGTTGGTTGTTTTTTTAAAGAAGGGCCACGCTGTGCACATATTATACTATAGCGTTATAAACTCTGAAACCTAAGTGTGTTTATAGCAAAACGATCATAAACAAACGATTCGTCGGCAATATCTCTTTTAAAACTTATTGCTACGAACTACAACTTTGGCCAAACATAAATCCATAACTTATTATAGTTACTTACGCGAAAAAAGAAGGAAAATTCAAGCAAACAAGAGCGACGGACGCAGATAATTCAAAAGAGTTAATCGTATATTTTTCAAGTTTCATAGTCTCATGATAATATTTTAATAAAGCAAAAGCCACCACTATTATGCCTGTAGATCGTGTATTAAATTCCAAGCATAAAATATATTGCACCTTTACGTATTTAGCGACTTAAACTCGATGTTAATAACGTATTAACGCCCCGGAGGAGTTACGTTAGCACATTCATATGAAAAGGAGTTATTTGTATTCGTGATACGCGTAGTTGTTTGTTTTGAAAAATTAAAGCATTTAAGTAAAACCTTTTCTAATTTTAATTGAAACATAATTGCAGGTTTTCTTCATAGCTGATGACATAAAAAGGATAACTAGAAAACCGGGATTATATGTAATTTTTACTTTTTTCCCAGAACTCGTTACAGAAATTATTCAGTATGTTTTTATCTCTTATTTATGTGTTAGTGTTTCTTATATATAGGTATATGATGAAGATAATAAAAGACTAACCAAAGACCACAAGTTGAAAAAGATTGATTTCTTCAACTGTGCAATGACAGCACAAAAAATCTCACTCTTCAATGTCTAACATTCCAATATGTACAATTCGTATGTAAGACTTTAATATAGAAATATATCGTACGAATAAATATTATATCGGTATGTTATTCTCCATCTATCTAAAATGTGAGTTTAAACGTAACAACATTCAATTTTCAAATTCCATCTACAATTGATAAAATGACCAAAACTTTACTAGTAATTTACAAGATTTTCTTTAAATAAAAATTCATAATTTGATAATAATCATTGTTTCTATTTATACATCCAAAAACGTAATTATTTAAAATTAGAAACAATTATAATTAAAATAAGGAAGTTCATGAAAATATGATTTATATTCAAATATGATTATTTATCACAAACGAAAGATGAAATCTGAATGGCGCAATTCTCTTCGTTCGCGTTCATCATCAAATGCATCCAACGTTATAAAATAATTTGATTATTATTGTAAATGTAAACATTTGTGTTGCAATAATATTGCAGCATCCAAACATCATGATAGTAAACTGGTAACATTTCTTTATCTGAAATAAATAATAATATAACCATAAGACTAATGGTATCTCCGTGTACTTGGTAAACGTCTCAATAAAATAGAGACTAAAAATGAATGATTATAATTTTATAAAATGTTTGACGAAAATAATAATAAATTACGAAATTTATGTTTGGAAAAATGATGTTTTAAATAACCATTGTTGTATTTATCAAACAATTGTGGGGTCTAAATATTTTTATTGGTAAACTTTTTTATATTGTGTTTGATATCAGCAATAATTGATGGGTTTGTTCCTCATTTTTTAAGAAACAATTAAAGATAAACTTAAGATCATACATACTTAATGAATAATACATATTTAGCAATTATACGAAAATAAAATATGACTTGAAAATTATTATCAAATTAAAATTAAGATCACTAAAGTGGCATTACACTTTTATACTACTAAGCAGTATAATTAATGCTCCTCCCAATTTTGTAGGTGTACTTATACTTATCGTGTTTTTTTTTCGATGACCTTCCTTTATTTTCTAGTTTTAGAACAGAGGTTTTGACAAAATTGAAAAACTATTTTCAAAAAATTACAACAAATAAATATTAGTAAAAACCATTTTTGAAAACAAGCTTTTATTGCTCTAAAAAGAAAAAAAATAGTTTTGAATTAAATCAAACTCATTAATTTATTTCATTTTCCATTTTATATGATTTAAGAGCTGGTAGCAAAATTTATACATACTCAAAAATTTAGAAACTTTAAATGAATTATGTGTTGCAACATGACATAGTACTTTTTTACATGAAATCGTTGTTGGTTAAAAGCACATAAAGAATTGGCTAAAAATATACATAGATATATAAATATCTATATTAACAGAACTATATATGTATATATACAGCCTCTACATGTATATACAAACTCTCACCTTTAATTCCAAAACTCTCCTTGTTTGATTTTCTCAGGAAAAAGTTGCGGTTAAAAGTTGTAGGCATTAATACGTCTTAGAACTATAGCAAGTTTAAAGAAAATCGTTGGAACCATTTTATAAACAAATTACAAAAAAATCCATAGAATAAAGTGGGACTTCCTGTTGACCGATTTGATTCCCGGACAAAATATCCTCATGAGAAAATATCCTCAGACAAAATATCCTCATATGTTTTCGATAAAAATCGGATTTCAAAACGAATTTTTCTTATGGGAAATGATTTTGATAAATCGTCAATTAAAACATTACTATGGAAACTGTCATGTATTTCAAGTTAATTCATATAAATACCTCCAACAATTAATGCCAAAAGGGTCCAGGGGGTCCCTCTGGCGGGGGTTTGGCGAGCTCCCAACAAAAGAAATTATAGTCATTGTTCGTTTACCTGATTTTCATTCATTGACTGAATGTGCACTTCTTGACACTGCGAAGTTTTACATAAAACTTAATGTTTTAACATCAAAATTATGCTGCAAATACGATTTGCAGTTATTTTTATGAAATCTATTAGTTTTCAGTATTCGTTGAAAATCTTTGCAAGTCTTGTTTGAGGATATTTTGTCATGGGGATATTTTGTCGGGGATATTTTGTCCGGGGATCAAAACGCATGGAACCGATTACAATGTTAGCTTCCTTTACTATATACCTAATAGTAAAAGAAAGTAAAAATAGTAATATTACATTTTTAAAGTAGCCCCTCAAATCAAAAAGTGTATCATTTGAATTCAGAAATGTTCACCTCTGTGTTAGACAAATAGCGAAAATTATCTTTATCTTTATATTTTATTATTATTGTTTAAAATATAATTTTCAAATATTGTATCATGTTTTCTCTGCTCTTCGTTTAAGCGTTTAAGTATCATTTATATTTTCATGCCAACAGCGGTTACACCCTCTTATAATCATAATATTGATGAATAATATCTTGATTTATAATGGATCAGGTTAATAGTTATATAGCAAAATTTTGTTGCAAATTAAAAAAAATACTTACGTAAATTTTGCAACAAGCCTTTATATCACATATAATGTAATAAATTGATTTAATTCAAAGTATATTTTCTTCTTTCTAGAGCATTTAAATAAAAGCTAGTTTTTAAAAATGTCTTTTACTAAAATTTATTTTTAATTTTTTTCGTTTTCATTGAACATCTAATTATGCTTCAAAGATAATTTTTAATAAATTAACATTTTTATATTAATTAGAAGGATACAGAACAAAAACCAGTTAAAAAAAACCAAAGTAAGCAATAAATGAATAAAATTTAGAAAAAAAATTATGAAAACAGTGAAGAGCTTGGGTTCATTTCCAATTAACATTTCATAATAATTTAGATTATAAAAAAAATTCTGAATAGGTATAGATGAAAACAATAAAAATTTTGAAAATTGGGACATGCCATAATAATCAATGCTTAATTGTCATTGAAACTGAACCAAAATTGTTAAATTTCACTTCTGTAGGTTAAGAAAATTTGATCGTAAAAGATTTCACCTAAACAAACAAACATTGCAAGTTAAATAAAAGTCTGTAATAAGATGAATTAGACTTAAACAGATGACTGGATAATGACATTTAAATCAGCGTGGTATTTTATATACGTAATAATTAAAATAATTCAATTCTTATCTGTTAAGTAATTTTTTTGTTTAAATGTTCTAATCCTTTATGTCGATTCTAGGCATTACTTTATTATAAGAATAAAATATCATTGAAACTGAACCAACGTGCAAAAATTCAGCTATGTATAGAATAAGAAGTGGTTCTTATTAATTTAAAAAGATTTGACCAAAACAAGCAAATATCGCAAGTTAAATAAAAGCTTGTAAAAAGCACATTTTGACTGCTTTACTTATAAAAACAAGATATTTCAGTTGTCTCAACACTGACTTAGTTCTCATTGACCCACCCAATTACTAAGCTAAATAATTACAAACATTTCCTCAACAATGAACGACCAGGTCATCTTTTGCATTAACAATACTTGGAACAGATAAAAGTTCTTAATTACTGCTATTTTCACACAAACAATCCGAATCGAATCATTTCATACGAAATCCTCTTTCGTTCTTTTTCATGAAATTATCTGTTCACTCACATCTATTACAATCTAACTTTAAGCGTTTAAATTGAACCACTATACAACGATTGTATGAGGAAAGAAATGAATGAACGTAACTTAATTTGAATTAGGAAAATAAAATTTCAATTCTTCGTAACAAATTCACATTTTGATTGTACTACAAAGAATTTGTAGTTATACATAAGCTTTAAAATGGATTTGATGAAACCAGAGTAGGTCACGATGTTCTCAAGAAATTTTTTTACTAGTTATTTTAAGAAATAGGACGTAAAATAAGTTTTGATTCGAAATAAATGTATATGTAATTATTTTTGAAAAATTATTATCAAAAATTATTTTTTTTTCGAAATGATAAAATTCAGTAAATAACAGTATAAATAGGTAATGGCAATGAAGTCGTTAAAATGTTATCGTTTACCAACGGTCGTTGGACTGTGATCATTATTGATATGTAGTAACATCTCTGAAATGGTAAAATGATATATCTTAATTTAAAAAGAAATTTTTAATATTCTTCAGTTAGCTCACATATACATTGATATATGCTGTACATGAATTTCAAGTTCATTTTATCTGGAATGTTTGTAATGCAGTCAGTTTCACATATATATACTTAATGCATATCAACATTATAAACACATTGCAAAGAATGTCTTAAGATTTATGAGGGCGAATTTTCAAACGGGAAATCCAATTGACAGTAATCCAGGAAACAAGAAACGTTATAGCTTTAATCAGAACTGAGAATAATTGCAAAAAATCTATTATTAGAGACCAACATTTGATACGTTTTTTGTCCTCTTCATTTCATCGGTGAAAAAAGACAGGTAATACGATTCTAACAAGTCTCTCGCAATTTTAATGAAAGTATTGCATTGTTCAGTCTAACATAAAAAGTAAATCTAATTGCAAGTATTGAATTTCAAAAGATATTTAAGTGACAATTACTGCCTTTGTAAAAAAAATCTTTCTTTAACAAATAAGTATGGTTTTTATATATTGTATCATATTAAAACATATTCGTACATCTTATACAACCACATAATGATATATAGTTTAATAAAAGATTCTTACAGAAAAATTGTAGAAAATCCATACGCTTTCTTATATAATTTTATTAACAGCGTAAAACTAAAAGAAAAAAATTGACGAATAAAGAAAATCCTTGACTTGAGTATAACAATAGGTATTCTCGAGTGAATTGAAAAGGTAAATAGTTGAAGATATAAGGAAGACGTATGAATCTGTTACGTTTCTACATAAAATGCAATCACTCAAATTCAAAATCGTGACTTTAATCTTCCGCTGTTAAGTAATTCTATTTAGAAGAATAAGAACTCAAAAATTGCATTAAATAGATTATTAATGGATTTGGTCTTAAAAACAGAAAGATGTAATCGACACTAATTTATTCATTTGAAAATAGCGGGTAATGATTACTTGATGCAATATATTAAAAGCCTTATGAAATTTTTATTGTTTACTGAAACTATTTAGTCCATAAATAGAAAAAGTAAAGTGGAAAAATAACTGAAAAAATTAGTGATTTTTTGAACTCTGATATCTTTCAAACGGTTGATTTGAAGAAATTTGTTCTAGGGACCTTTTTTGTAGAGCGTACAATTTCTTTCAATTTTTTTTTTCAGAATGTTGTTACAATGAAGTGTTCCGATGTTATAAGGCTTTCTCCATGTTGCTGTATGAATATGTTATTTACAACTTTAGGGTGTTTCCAAAAAAAAAAATATTATTATGGTATTCAAAAATTGATAGTACCTATATGTTAAAACAAAATACTTGGCTTCAAAACGAGCTCTTAATATCAATATTAAGGTCGTCTGAATCCATTTTTTCATTTTCCATTTGTATAACACAGGAAATTTTATTTTATTTTTGAATTTCCATAACTTTGGAACAATTTATCGTAACGACAGTCTGAAAGAAAAAATTCAAAGGAAATTTTACGCTCCACAAAAAAAGGTTCTTAGATTTTAGAATAAAGTTTCTCAGAATAACCGTTTGAAAGTTATCAGAGTTCAAAAAATCACTAATTAAAATTTTTAATTTTTTCCAACTAATATTAATAAAAATTTGTCAAGTTAAAAGTCACCAGACAAGCAGCGCATTGTTTAACTAGTATCCAAAAAACAAAAAAGTATATTTTTGTACTTATACATGATGACCACCTTTTTTTACGATGGCCGTTTGGATTATTACTTGCCCTAAATTTGACTTGAAATGAAGTCAAATTCAAGTCAAATATTTATATTTCAAATTTAGTCAAGCATAGACTTTGTATTAAGGATTGTAATCCAGCAAAGTAGGATTCGGCAATCTTGCGGGATCCAGCATAATTTTAGGCCTTGCGGGATCCCGCAACAGCTTGCGGATCCGCAATTCGAATCCGCAAGTACCGAATGATGAAAGTTCATTCAAAGCCGTCTTTAATTCACTTAATTTTAAAGATCTTAGAAATAAAATAATTGTTCCTATGAATGGTGTTAAAAGTAAAAGGAGAGGTGTATCGCTGGGGTTAGAAAATGTGAGCTGAATCAGGGTATACATTAAAATAGGATTTTTAAAAGTAAATTAATTATGATTTAATATACGAGTACGCAACGTCGAAAGCAAAATATGTACGAGCAAACAACCTTAACTAAGAATATACTCAATTTGCTTTGACCAATCAATAATATGGAAATTGCATAAAAATATAATAATCATATAAATCCTTTTTTAAAACATAAAATTTGAGCATTTTTTATGCAATTTGAGCAATTTTTTTACACCCATTATTGATTGAGAAAATGTATAAACAGAGTTTTTTTAAAATTTAGTTCTACAGCTGAAAAAACCTAAAATTTAAATTTTTGATGTTAAGAAAAAATATTTTTCCGGAATAATGAAAATAATTTTAACAATGGTCAACACTTAAAAAAAAAGAAAAATTAAAAATTCCAAAATGAAAATTTTAAATTCTATATAAATAATTACTAACCAACACTTAAAGCAATGGTGAAGTTTTGTTTTGAATTCCATAAACCTATCCAAATCCCATTAACCTATGCGGGATCCCGCTGTATTGAAGTCAATGCAGCAAAAATTCCTCAGGATTTAAAACATTAATGCTGGATTTCAATCTCTCCTTTGAATGCTATTTCTTTTTGTAAATCAAAATGTTATGCAGAATTTTCTTTATAAAAAAAGATCCAGCTACTTAATTTCATGAGTCCCTATTTAAAATGTGAGTTCGTTTTCTAGTTATTGAATTCAAGTTTTTCAATCAATATGCATTTAAACATTTTTATTTTTTGATATTTTCATTGCATATTATTCTTCTTTGAATTTAAGAAAATAATTCATAAAATTTTAATCAAAAAAATTAAACCAAAGCACATTTAATCATTATGAAATTCTAAGTTTTTTTTAAAATCATATAACTTTTTATAGTTTTGTTTCATACACATAAAAGTAAGTACATTTTTATTGCATACCTAAGACTATAAATTATTGAGTATTAGTTATTAATATAATTATTGAAAGTTTATTAACGACATAATATTTTAACTCTTACTTTTTCTAATATTATAACATGATACAAATTAATATTACTGTACTTTTAAAAAGCTTTTGCAACTTAAAACTTGATTGAACTGTTATTATTTACGATAAGATTACGTAACTAATTTATAAATTTGTCTAAAGCAACAGAATAAGATAAAGATAAAGCCTTTCATTTCTTGTCGAATCGAATGAATGAAATAAAAATACATACTGCAATGAAGAAAACCAGTAGTCATAATAAATACCCATCACCATGTCGTTATTCTTGCACGTCTGTTGGATTCTAATGTTACAATAGTGACAAAAGTAATTAATTATTAGTGCAATATATTTAAAATGTTAATTTTATCTTAGAAATGGGTGACAACAGGAAGTAACTAAGTCTGGCAAGTAGCAGAGGTGGCATTTTTGTTCTTTATTACTACAAGATTGTAAGTTTTCGATAATGAAAATAATGAATAATAAATGAATCGTATAATGTACATATATCATTCAATTCTTAACAGAAAAAATGTTTTACCGTTTGAGCATTCAAAGTTCGACATTAAAACAGATGATTGTGATTTTAAATATAAAAGAGGAAAATAATTAGCTTAAGAATCAAACACTATCTGTGCATGCGATGGCTGTTTGTAAAGACTTATACAAAAAGGATTGTAGTAAAAAGAAGTTAAAATTTACTATAGGAGTAAAGATATTTCACATGTAATGGTACGATTTATTGATTGAGGATTGTTAAATATTCATATTGGATTGAGATCTAACAATTTTAAAATACATTTAAAAACATTTTGTTCCTTAAAAGTTTTATAGTGATAAACAGTAGGTAACTAATAAAAATAGTTATTACTAAGTTCAACTTATTTCGTTTGCTGTGTTAATAGGATTTTATAATCAATAGTTAACCTATTATTATATGCTAACTGAATTTTATATTAAACAATTTCACAAAAAACATTTCCACTGTATTGCTTTAAAAAAATTAGTTAAAAAAGTAGTTACCTTAAGTCTTCAAAAAAAGCTTTTGAAAAAAAAATCAGTTACGAAAAAACCTAAAATTTTTAATATCATGTACGTAATATAACGATTAATAAAAAAAAATTCACTTCCATTGAAGCAAAGTTTAAATTAAGCAATTTAAGGTTATTGAAACAGTTTTTTAATCCCTTGACTCTTTAACAACAATTTAACATACAATGAACGATAAAACTTATTAAATAATTATACTGTCATTCTATTCTAATAAATTTGTAAGCGGCAGATCTATAAGAATCCATTAATAATAACTGAGATTGAATTCATGCTGTGATCTCAAACTTATGTTCAATGTATAATTCAATTCTTCAACATGCATTGAACTGAACTAAAATCAAATTTAAATCTACCTATTTTGTAAAGTAGGTTAAATCTCAAAATGCGACCCACGACTTATTAAAATAATTATAATCTTTTGAATGATATAGATTTTTATTAACAATTGTACGAGCTAATGCTTAAATTCAATACGTTTTCAAACATATTTTCAACATTAAATACTTGAGATTGAGTAATGCGTTATTTAATGATTATTTAACATAATGTACTTTAAGTTTAAGAGCTATAATCATAATGTAATATGAAATTATTTTACAATGAAGTAGGTATAAGGAATAACGCTAGTTGGAAAGTATCTGGTTAATATGAATATGCATTGGTTTATTCTTGTCAGCTTCATAAAACGTTTATCGCGAGACTTTTTATTTCATCTTTTAACCGTCATAAATTTATTTTAAATAGCTTCTGTTTTGAATGGCAATAATCATAATAATAATCATAAAATCTTATGTGCCTATATCTGAGTGTTACGTCAGTTTTAATTAATTATCAAAGAAATATTCTCTTCTCAATATCTGATATGATAGTGAATTAAATTTATGATTTCGGTTTTTCTTTGGGTTCATTTGGAAAGCTAATAAGCAATTTCTGTGGCTTTCTATTTTTAGTTTTAGGTTTCATATTTAGTTTTAATTTTTTTTTATCATTTATAAGTTAAGTTTTCTATTTCATAGGCAGTTGCTATATTTTGAAATTTTTTATAGTTTACTAGCGGACTCGACAGACGTTGTTCTGTATACACGTTTTAAATACAAAAATTTCAAACTTTTTTAAATAAGCTGTAACACTCTGGACCGTTTTGATGTACCAGAAACTAACAAATCTACAGAAAATTTTCCTCAATCTGATTTCAGCACTACTGGCCGGATAATTTAAATAAAATTAAAAAAAACATCTAGGTAATTGTTAATTGAAACCATTCTCGAATAAAATAAAAATATTATCTAATTGTAAATCTTAACCATTGTCGAATTCACAAGAATACACACAAAAAATTTAATCAAATCGGTCCAGCCGTTTAGGAGGAGTTTAGTTACAAACACACGCACAGAAGATTTATAAATATAAAGATATTTAAAAAATAAATGCCAAGTGAATAAAAGATTAAACTTTAATTAAAAATATCTATATTTGATAAGTTATATCGAAATTTTACACAAAATAGATATAAATCTATATATTGCACATACTGTCAAATATTCTATGATAATTCTAAGAAATAAATAATGAATCGCTTAGAAATAAAATATCACTATCATAAAAGCCTCCAATTCCTATTAGTCCGAACATTATTCATTTCACTCCATTCAACTCGATCATAGACTTTCTTAAGATATTCTCGTTTGAAATTACTACAAATGGCACAAAATCTTGTTACAAATAGGCTGAAATAAAATCCACGTGTGTCATTTTTCATTGTCAAGATAACGTTCATTCTTCAGCTATTTGTATATGGAGTATATTTATATATAAAGTGATTACAAAAATTAACATGGAAATTGAGGAAGTGCTAAAGACGATTGATACCTCTTTTATGCAGCCTACATATTGAGAGCATAATATCATAAACACGGAGTTTAGGTTTATAAAGCACATGTGTCTATTACCGTTTAGTTTCATAATTTATTGGCTATGGTGAATTGCTTAAGCTTGCATCAACTGCATTAGATTACAAACTGAATGAGGTTTTTATTAAAATAATTATATTGTCGATACTTGTTTAGATTTTTACGCGTTGCGTTGTTATTATTGATATTATGCGATAATATTTAAATAAATAAAACTGAAGTTGAAATATTGATAAAGCTAATTTGAATCAGTGCTCAAAGCGCAAATGACAGTTACTTTTATTTGATATATTTATTGTATTTTAATACTTAGTTAACTAAAAAAGGTGTGTAAGAATTTAATATAAATAATAACATTAAATATATTGGTGGAAATTGCAAGAAAACTTACTTTTTGGTCGTTCAAGGTAATTTTAGCACTACAAAGAACCAAAATAGTATTGGGGTATTTGAGCGATAAGTGGTACTTGTAAAAGAACAAATTTTATAAAAATAAAAAAGCTACAGTACATAAAACAGTAATAATATAACAGGCATATAATTGAAAGAAAAGACAAAATGAATTCATATCTTAATTCAAGTAAAAAAAAAAAATGTGTGACTAACGCCACATTTTTTGCAAGGTTTTGAGTTTTTAAGCTCACGCAGGATTTACACTATTTAAGTACTCAGTTCAGTCCCAATTTGGCAGATTTTTGGAGGAGGACAAATTGAAACATAAAATTACAACATATGCTTAAGAAAATTGTGCGAAAAACTTAATTATTTGAAATTGATCTAATGGGAAAGTTTCCCAATTTTACTCTTGTTTTCTATAATACTTAATATTGAGTAGGTATGGTATACTTAATTACCTATATTAATATAGTTTAAATTAGAAAGCTCTTTAAACGACTATTTTCACCTTATAAATGGATGGAATAACTCTCCTTTGTTAAGTTAAATAAGCTTTAAAGCTTGTTTTTCTGAGATGAATATTATTCAAATGTTTACGATCTTTCTTAGCGACTGCATTTGGTTTAATAGAAAGAAAACTGCGATAAATTGTTAAGATTTTTATATAAATTGAAAATTTCTAATCAAAGAAAAACTCATCTAAAATATTTAAAGTCCATTCTTTCTATTCTTTGTTTTTGAATATTAACTCGGCATATGCTGAATTGATAGAAGCAAATTGAAAGAAAATCGTTGGAGCCGTTTATGAAAAAAATTGAAAAAAACCTAAAAACTAACTGAATACAAGTGGAGCTTTCTGCAAGCCGATTTCAACCAAAAGCTTAGCAGCATAATTAGATAAACTATGAAAGCATTTTTCCAAGTTTGATGAATTTTGGATAAAGATTTTAATACGATATCTCTGTCACAGGCATTTTCAAAAAAATACTTTTTCGGATTCATAAGACCTATAAACGTGTATATATCCAGTGAAAAATTGATATCGAAAATTCGACCCCATTATAATATTTCCTATACCCTATATTAAAAGAAAGTTAAAAGATTATTTAATAAAATTGAAGTTTGAAACCATGTCGTTTTAAGCTCTTTTCAATTTTGGCTTAGTGACAAAATGTTAATTTCTATTAAAACTTCAACTATGCGTCGAGTATGAGAGAAATGAGTATCTATAGGTAGTAACTAGCGATTATTTTAGTTGACAATTTGAGTATTGCTTAAGAGAAATATAATGATTAATTTGCGCCGTAAATTCACTTAGAATCGCCTGTACGAATTGCCGTTAAAATCATATCTAAAGTGCAATTAAATTTCCAAGTTGAATTGGAGTCCACCAAACCTTAATCAGTTATAAAATATTTTGACTTGTATTTTTTTTCTATGGAATATTTGAACTTGTAAATGCACTTCCTTATAGCTCATTAAATATGATTTATGAATATCATTTGTAAAATGCAGTTGACCTATTCCTATTAAAATAATAGGTGATTTTCTTTTTCGAACGATTGTTACTGTTCTAATGTACATATTAAATATCCACTGTTAGTTTAAAAAAATTTGTTACTGCATCACTTAAAACAAATTAACTCCATGCACTGCTGTGAAGAAAAGTGTATCTAATATTAATTTATAATCGTATTGCAAAAAGCAAGTCATGTTTTTTAACAAAATTTAAATTTAATGAAAAAAAAATTGAAACTCATAGGAGTATGTATAACACATAGCTATAGCATAATTCTATTTCCATTTTCTTTTACTTTTTCGTTTCTTTAACTATCAGTCATCAATTTTTAACAAACTTATATAATACTTGTAATTTTAATTACTATCAGTATACTATCAACATTTTTATCGTTTATCTGAGTAACGATTTCTCACAGTTTTGTTTTATGGAATTAAGCTCGAGGTGATGATAGTAGTAATTATTATTATTATTGTTGCGCATAGTTGTAAATAATTCATTTCAGTCTATACGTTATAGATTGAAATACATTTACTTGGCATATATACTTTATATACACGAGTATAGGTATAATAATTTATATTGTAATATTAGAAATAAAGCATTATTAGTTTTGATGAACCATCACTATATAGTTTTTTATTTTTAATTTAAATGAGATATTTTTTTTAAATTATCATGATTCATTAATTTTAATTTGCAGGCTTTTTTTCAACCTTGCTGAAATAATATACCTATGTTGCATTGATATAACATGATATAAATACTTTTTCACATTTACAGTTTTCATTTGAAAACTGCGAACGAAATTCGGTATTCCATATATTTATTGACACCAATATGATTTATGGGACATAAATTGAAATATAACGATGTAAAAACATTGTCTTATTTTGATTTATTACCTACTTTATGTTCCATTACGTAAACTTGTTTTAAAAATCATCTGATTAAAATACTTTAAGTTTTAGAACTTGTTTGTTTAGTGGTAGTAGTAGTCATATAGTTCTATTTTAAATTGATTTGATATTTTTAAAAATCAAGTCATTTAATAGAGTATAAAAAAGTTTAATTACTTATTTTTATTTAGACTGCTATTTGCATTAGTAGGTATTATATTTCTATGAAATGGTAACAAGATATTCGCGTCGATGACAAAATACCAGAAAGTTAAATATCCGTAAAACAAAACAATGATGAGGGCTTGAAAGGAAAATAATTGAAAAATAAAATAAAAAGGTCTCAGCTTATACGAAAAAAAAAAATCATATCCGTTAACCAAAATTGCGGTTGTATCGAATTTCGTTAAGTACTTTACTATCGAGTTAAATATCGCTATGAAATCTATTGATCATTTTGATTTTGTATGAGACTAAAACTTGTTTGACATCATTTTTAACAGTTTTTATAATTTTAAAGTAAATTTGATCAAAAAAATTAAATTCAGACATCATTTTGGTTTTTTAATAATTTTGAATCATAAATATTTCTGATTTGGACGTCAGATTTGAGCCAATAGAAAATCAATAGGACATCAAGAGAACGTTTACCACTTAAAGCACTTACTTAATTCATTTTGTATTCATTTGAACTATGAAGGGTATAGACAAGGAACACGATCTCATACGTTTGTTTAACTCAAAAAGTGCAGCAAAAATAGCAGCAAATAAAGAGGTCGAAATGTAACTTTTTTCGATGAAATGAAGTTTACTGAGTGGAAGTAGGGAAATAATTTTAAGTATTTGAATAGACTATAGTAGTAAACAATTGGTAATAATGTAAATAATGTTAACAATTTTAAAAAAAATGGTCTTCTCCGCTACATGGTCTGTGGGACTGGGTTTGACCTCTTTTGAATACTAGATTTTAGATTTAAGATGTAAGATTCAAATGACCTACAGAAATTTTCTGTGTGTAGACAGTCGTGATATGACCTTAGCTGTTAAAGTGACTTAGAACACCAAATAAATAGTAAGGGCGCTATCTTTATTTCAACTTGTTTGGGGGACACTTTTATGATACAGAAGTTGTGCTTCGTACCTCTACATCCCATAATTAATTTGAACAAAAAAAATCCTTAAATTGTCAAGAAATAAATTTTGAATAATGAAATCTTCAAGTCTTTAATTAGTCTCAGTAGAACAAGGTAAATTGCCTTCACTAGATCACACCAAAGACAGCCATTCCCACATCTTCTCCGAAGAGCCCAACTTAACGAAACAAGAGCAATTATTATTCCAGATCCTATCTACCAACCTACTAAAACTGATAACTGCGTTCAACTCGGATTTCCCTGGTTTCAATAAAAAACGGGAACGAATACAAAACTTCACACTTTAAAAAATCTCCTGATCCATTTGCATAATTTACATATTAAGAATACCTATGTAAAAAAGTTGCGAAATAAACCAGTAGTCGAATTAACTACAGCCAAATGACTGTCAAAAAAGACGGCCGTATCAACATACAAAAAAATAACCACTTAAAAAATAAAATATCTATTTGGCTTGATTTTTACGCTACTTAACTTGATTTTCAAGCTTCTTGACTAAAATTTGACTTAAAAAAAGTTAAATACTAAATTATTTAAATGCCAAATTTAATCAAGCATTTCACAAGTTATCTTATTTAGAAGTAAAAATATCAAGCATTATTCATTTCAGGAGAGATCCAACTACTACTTGGCTTGATAAATTCCTAGACTTTCAAAAAATCATTATTTCACTACTGCCAGAATTATAAAAAATTATTTCGCAAGGAATTCATTCTGTGTAAAATGTTATGGGTAAGGTTACTTTTAATTGATTCAATTCACTTTTAAAATATACCACCTTTTGGGACAGACGTCTATTGTCTTTTATGTCTTGTCAGTTTATGTACGGCTCAATGCTCACCACAATGTATTTAACAAAAAAAAAAACTTTTACCAATAATCTACGAGTAATTTAAATATTCCACGGAAGTTAAGTGATTATTTTTTATATAAATAAAAATATTCAATTACTTAAAATTTATTCGGGTAAAAGCATTATAATAATGTTTAATCAACCAAAAAATACATTAGAAAGTAATTTAAATAGCTTATCGCAGCGTCAAATTTAATTTATATTGTTTTCTTAATTCTTATTAAAATTATGGAACATATTCCCATTTAAATTTTTGATAAAATTATAAAAATTCAAAACAAATTGTTTAAAGGTCTACAATACTTTGGTACTTATTACAAACAAATAATAAAAGTAAATTTTCTTCTAGGAACCAAAATTACAGTATTACAGTATTTAGATCTGTAATATATTGCAATATATAATTAATATACTATAGGCACCACATTCATATCATACGAAAATACTTATAACAGTAACAAAAAAGGGAAAATTTGAGGCATACCAAAGTTTTGCTGTTATTGAATTGAAAATGCCATTACTGGAGTATCATGCCTACATTTTATTGAGGTCAAAAATAATTATATTCATATAAAGTATACTTTAAAGAATAAACAAAAAGATTTTATAACATACTATTTTTAGTACAGTGTTTCTCAAGTGTGGTACGCGTAATTCCAGGGGTACGGGAAGAGCTTGATGAGGGTATGCATTGCAAAAAATTTTACATTATCTTAATACATTTTTCCACTTTCACAATTTAAAGAACATGGGATATAATAAATAAATAGTTAAATAAAATCTAAATTATTTGTTATCCTTTGTGTTCAACCGTAATAAAGAACGTGTTTCAACATTATGCTTAAATCCCTCCACTTTTAAAGAGATATCAATTAACTTTTTGAATTCACTTAGAAAAAACCGCCATTTTTTCAAGCACAAACCCATAGTGAAGAGTTGAAGTTCACAAAGTCGATAAATCACTTTTATATTGGTGTTATGGTCGAAAACCTTGACAAATCAGAATGCACGGCAGCCCGAAGAGCTGAATAAAATTCTATATAATGCGTTATTCAATAAGATATAATTAAAACGTGATGCAGAAATTTATTACTTCCGTGGCCGTCGTTTAAATAGAAGAAAATTGTTAAACACAAAATAATTTTGTATTTAATTATTGACCTTTTGAACTGAATTGTAAGACGTTTAAGGTTCAATAATTTACGGAACAATTAATGATTATTCTCACGATTTTCAGATGTTTTCATCATTTAATTTCTCTTTAATAATCGGGAATTAACTGAGTATAAATTTTCTGCTTAATAAACGAAAAAAGTGGGAATTTGCAATTACTTTAAAATGAAAAACTGGTAAGTATATACTTGGATAGTTTTTCACAAAAGAAGTTTTAAAATTCATTTCAATAGGTACTTGAATGTATTTTATTTGTAAAAAAATGCATACATATTAGGTTTGTTCGAGCATTTAATTAGTTTGTACTGTGTTGAAGTTGATTAGAAGGGAAAAATCCAAAGCTGATTAAGTTCAAAATATTCTGCTGCTTACTTTTTTTTCATAATTCGGTTAAATTTGTTAACAATGAATTTAAATTTGTTGCTAAGATTTCTTCAAATTATTTAATAAAGAAATTTACAATTTTAAATTCACTATTATAGGACCCAAATGTCTTTAGCAAAAAATTAAAATCTAGCACAAAGTAAGCTGTAGGTTCAAAAAGATTAATGTAAGCAACTATTATGGATATGTCGATAAAACTTATGACTGAATCAATTAGTTAAAACTAATTTCCTACTTCAATTAGTAAAAACAAATTTTAATAGTGAAAATATTTTTATGAACTTTTTCATCTAGGACTTTGCCCTTGGGTAAATTCTTATTTTTTAAATATTTTTCTTAGTATATTTTGCCTTGGCCTATTATTTGTCAAATATCTCGAATTCAAAAAAAAATGTTTTATCTTTAAGTAAAAAAAAAATTTGACGCAATATTTTCCTTTAAAACTTTTTCTTTTTTGTTATTCAAAAATAATTAATCAGATTTAACGGAACGTGCTTATTTCTTGTTTTCAATATTTCTTAATCTCCCAATCTATTTTATTCTTCAATTCTATTTTCTATTGAAAGCAACCACACAATGAAACCCAAAGCTTAACATCTTTCTGTTCTATATGAGATTTATATCCGTTTCATCGCTAAATCTCTTAATAAAGTGATAATAATAATATACTTTTGTGGCCAAAAGATCACATTTGGGAACATCCCAGCTATTTGTTTAAGGAAACGATGCTGTTTGACTTTGGTTTGCGGGTGGTCTGAGTCAGTCAATGTAAAAACAATATAAAACTTAAAAAAAGGTACACAAAATGAAATCGTTTACACAGGTAAAATAATTTCGTGTGACCATAAAAAAGATAAAATTTAAAACCAATTTATAAATACGTTAAGGAAACACAAGCGCGTTCTTCCTTTTTTTTTGTGTTCGATTTGGAAAGCCATGTTTTAATGAATGATTCCGAAATGTTGACAAGAAATTCGATTTTGAATCAACGGCTTGAAGAATTAATTGACAGGAATTTAATAGAAGTTCTTTTGTGGGTATAAACAAGAAACATTTTAGTTAGTAAAAAAAAAGTAAGGCGATCTAAAGGCTATAAGGCCATGCAAAAGACATATTTATTGTCATATGCATTTCCTGCACTTTTCCGTTAGAATGAATTCTTCATATCATAGATTGATTTGAGGCTTCCTTCAATAACTAGTTAACATTTCTGTAACTATTGGCCTAGTGAACTTACAGTTCATGGGTATTCATAAAAAAATGTATTTAAAGTTTATCAAATATTACGCATTTTTATCATTTCCTACAAAAGTTTCCGTTTTTTTTTCAAAGCTAATATAACGGAGTTTGGATAATTTTAAGCTGTTATTTCTCGTTACAACTGGACATTGGTAATTCTTATTATTTGTAATAGACTTAATGTTTTTTTTTTTTAATTTTTCCGGTCTATTTTGAGGTTTTTGTTTAAAAATAAAGTTCATAAAAATACTTTATATAATTTTTTTAAGTATTAATTATAAAATTGAAAAAGTTATAGGATTACATTACTTTATATATCGTTAGTACTTTTTGTATACCTACACTAAATTTATAACTATTTGCATATGTTTTATTATGACTAAATTTCAGCCACATTAAAAGCTTGAAAATGAAAATAAGATGCAAAAATTGATGCAAAAATTCTCATCATTTTTTTTTTCTTAATTCAAGTCTTTCATTCTTTGAAATTTCATAAATTTAGCTCTCATGTTGCACGGTGAATATGTATTATTGTTAAGAAGAAATGCATATAATGTCTAAGAGAACAAAAGAAATGTATAAACAGAAGAAAAATTTAGCAGATGATGAATGATCACGTTTTGTTGCACCCCCTACGCCATCTTCACTAGGGGGGACAACAACACCTACACATTGAAATCGCATACACCATCAATACAACAATATTACGTATTCTCATATGTGAAGAACATTTCCGGCATATTATTATTATGAACATAATTGCAATTATTTGATATAGGCACAATATTTTATTATACCTACGAGTGCAACACAAATGGAATGTAACTTAGACAAGGTTAAGGACATTTTTAATGTACTTTATTCTTATTCAATTATCGTATGCCAACGCGCATCAAAATTGCTAAAAAATCCAAATGCTTGTTAACAGTATTAATTATTTTTATTGAATTTATGGTTGTCTTGTCTCTTGTTATCTTGAAAAATACTTTTTCAACATACAATTATAGGTATGACAGTGTAAAAATGAATTTATCTGGATTTTCTTATGTCTTCATGTTCTTGGAAGGATGTTAAGCTGAGGTCAATGGTATAGTTCATATAATTAGAGATTAAATACTTGACTTGATTTTCAAGCTACTTGCATTAAATCATTAAATTTGAATTGAAGTTGTGTTAAGAGAAAATGTCAAGCACAATTCATTCCAAATAATGTTTAGCTACTTCACTTGATGAATCCCAATGTAAGTATATTGCACCTTAGAAATAATTAAAACGAAAACGCTTAAAATGAAATAATCAGACTAAAAAACAAATATCTTAAGAATATTTGATATTGCCAAAATTATTTTATATGTATCATATTTATCATATTTATGATTGCTTGTAGCCAGATTAATAGAGAACAGTGTCTATAATTTATATGCTATGAAATATGGCAGAAATGGCAGTGAAAATAAAGTTTAACAAAGGAAATATCCAAAAATATTGTTTCCTTAATCTGAGAAAATATTTGTTAAGGACAAAACTACAGTAAACAATATTTGTTAAGAAAATGAAATAATCGAATTATATTTTCGTACTAATTGAGCTTCGTTGTAAAAGAATAATGAGTATGGCTTCATGATAGAGCATAAGATGTATTTAGTTGGGACTACAAATATGCTTCATTTTAACCGAACGACGTTTTAAGTGCTTTTTTTAATGTTTTTCAATGAATTTAGGATTTTATCGTATTATAATAATAATTTATCGTAAAATAATAAAAATTTTAAACGATTTTTTGATTAAGTTTTTGGTCTGTTTAGATAACTTCAACGCTTCAGAAAACGATTTTTCAGCTTTCAAATAAGAACACATTCTTCAACTTCATCGATACTATCCATAGGGTCGTTAATCTAGTTATATATATAAATTAATTATCAGAAATAAATTAATTCTTTATAATATTTTTTTTAAATTTACAAACATATTATTTTATGATTTTAATTACCTTAATATAATATCAAATTTAAGAAAAATTTTATTTTTTGATCTCTATTTTGATTTTCAGAAATATATAAGGTATTTTTATGAAAACAATTTTAGCTCTCAAATATGTTTTCTTTACGATAACTTATTATGTTCAAAGATGAAATCTTTTTGATATCTGATATAATTTAAAAAAAAAAGTTAAAATTCATCTCCGACGTGCAACAGGAGCTTACATCTTAAGACTGTCTTAAAACATATATAATTGATGAGAGGATTTAAAAAATGCATCTATTATAGTAATAAGATAGTAATGAAAAAAAATTTTATGTGCAGAACAGAAATAGATGTAGTTCAAACCATAAATGAAAGACAAAGAAAGTGTTGATACACTGAGTTAAACCGGTATATGCAGTATACTGCAGAATTTTGTAGTTTTACAATAACCAATATATCTCATCAACTCTACAACTACAAACTAATCATAGGAATAATACTAACAAGTAGTGTAAGAGTAAAGTAAAGTTGGATGGCGTACTAGTCCTATATAAAAACCGAGAAAAAGAAGACAAAAGTAAATTTTGAGTTAAAACATTTACACGTACTTTACAAGTACAAAAAAAAATTTAAATTTCCTCATGTTTATGTTTGTCGAACAGAGATGAACATATGTATTAATTATATTTTTTAAAAAATGAAGAAAAACTACAATTAGAACTAAACAAATATGTAAATGTAATATTTTATAGATGTACATTTCATAACACATTTTTAGTAACTACAGGTAGTTTGTTGTCTATTTCTAAAATAAAATACAATATTGTCACAATCTCAAGATAGAGAAGCGTCGCCATTTTCAAAATCTGGGGATGTCACTTGCCTCATCAACTGGCCAATGAGCAAACGGCCTGGTTATGGGATGGAGGTGGGCGAGCGACCATCTATCGAGAGGGTTTAACGAAAAGGATTACTCTGTGAATTAAGAAGGGGTGAAGTTTCTAGAATGATCTATCTTTCTTGGAACCATAGAAAGTTTTGGCAATGAAATATTCCGAAGACAATAGGGCCGAATTTTCTAGAAGGATTTTGAAATCCTATATAAGCCCCGGACAAGCATATGGCGAGTCACTCTGAAAATAAATAGTGTGCGTTAACAGTCTGAATATAAATCGTCAACGTCAACAGTCTCTCGGAAAGTGATCAGTGTGAAATAAATCTTCGACCACTGTTAAAATAAATAGTGGAAGTGATCGGTGTTAAAGTATGAACAGTGAACAGTGTGAAATAAATTATGAACATTGTAAATAAAGTGAACAGTGCAATAGTGAGTGATAATTAGTGAATTAGTGACTGTGAAAACTAACTTATTATTAACGTGTAGTTTATAAGTGACAATAGTGTAAGATAAATAAATAAACGATTATTATAATATAATAAAATAATAAACGATAATCCGTAAAAACGCTCAATATGAAATTTGGGATCATAATGTATTGATAAATTTGCTTCAATTTTTTCTACATAGTAAAATTTCTCAGAATCGCAGGGAAAAGTAAGGAAATTCTATAAAACAATTTTACCACAAAAAAATAATTATCACAAAGTTTTCAAGTAGACACTCAGCAAAATGACCAGATAACAGATAGTGTACTTTAAAATTTACAAATCTTTGTTCATTAAAAAAAAAAGATAACCGAAACATTTTCCAAGCCCATTTGTATGTTGGCAAAAAATATTTGAGTTAATTAGTAATTGTTTATTTCGATATGAGTGATTCATTTTCAAACGGGTGAATAAACTACAAATACACTCAGTGCGAGACTGAAGGCGTGCATACCGTATTTTAAACCAATAATATCATTAATCATCATCCGTTCAGTACTTGTATATTTTTTAATGTTAATTGCATTTAATTTTTACTATTTCAAAAGCATTTATCATTACCTAAGAAAAATGAAAATTTCAAAAAGCGATAGGACTCTTCAAAACAGATTTAAATAAATCAATGTCTCAATCAAATGAACTCAAATTCCCATCATTATTTTTTTAAAGCTAATTAACAGTACTATAAATTATTAGCATAAATTAGTTAAGTGTTGGACATGTGTTTATTTGGACATTGGAAAGAAAAATGAACTTAGCGAAACAAATCGATTTTATTTAACGTAATTGTATATAGAGGCTTGTCAAATATGAAATGTTTTATAATTATTATTAAATATTTTTAATTTCGACCTCCTTACAATCACTTGTAAGTATTGTACCTCCAATCGAGATATTTCCATTTCAATGAGGCTTATAAATGTGCACTGATTTATTAAACCACCTACTTCATTTGTAAAACTCTAGTCTTATAAATTGTGGCGCTTAATCAAATATTTATGCTTCATAGAACGTCGTTTATAATAAATTCAATTATTAATATTTTTATCAACGTTTAAAACTAAGGAAGGTTTAACCGATTTAAGATATTGCAATATCAAATGCACAAACGTTCAAATACCAATATTTATTTGGACAAGTTCTATATTTGTATATGTGGAAGAAATGTTAATAATTAATTTACAATGGGCTTAACTTCAATTCTGTTATTTAATCTGGTGAAAATATTTACCATTATGGAATTGTAAGTAATTTGAATTCCATTTTAATCTTGAACGATCACTTAATTCCAGTGGCGACTTAAAGATATAAAGCGAATATCATCGTCGTATCTGAGATTACCTCATTTTCAATTGGATGCTTTAAAAAGTAACACTCATTTGATCTTAATCGATAAAAATAAAAGTAGATTTTTTTCTACTACCTATGGAATTTTAAGTAAAACTTTCATTTCAGTTCAAGGAAAATAGATTTACATACAAATGGAGTGCATCTATATTTTAATACAGAATGATGGAGATTAAAAAATAAAAATTATAACAAAATGAAAAACCGACTTCAAAATAAATAAAAAAATTTTAAACAAAAAATGCACTAATAAATAAAAAAAATATAATAGTTGCGTATTCTTGTGTCTACAACTTACAATCAATTTATCAACTACAAAAAATTACCAAAATATTTATTTAGAATTCATCTAAGCTAAATTTTTTCAAAATATGTATATACACTGCTTAAAAGACAATCAAATTATTAGGATGATATAATTTACAACTATTGTTATTTTTGGAGTTGATGTCAGCCAAGGAAATAAATATTAATATTCATTTGTAAAAAGGTTTAATAAGTTATTGAAATTTTGTAGTTTAAAAGTCGCTAATTATTGCCTCATTACGAGTAGGTATATTGAATAAAAGTCCATTTGAAAAATAGATTTCAAGAGGCATTCTCGTTTATTGTTAGGTACCTATACTGTCGTATTTCCTTGGCTTAAACCAACTCCAAAATAACAATAGTTGTAAATTATATCATCCTAATAATTTGATTGTCTTTTAAGCAGTCTAAACATATATTTAAAATTTTTTGCTTAGGTGAACTCTAAATAAATATTTTGGTAATTGTTTGTAGTTGATAAATTGGTTGTAAGTTGCAGACACAAGGATACGCAATTATTGAAGTTATACTTCTTTAGGCGCATTATGAAAAAATTATGAGAGTAAAATTTTAAGATTCGCGCGCATTTTAAGATAAAAATCAACAAAATGAAGTTAGTCGCAAAACCACTGGGTCTCCTGGCGCGCGTCACTTAAATTTTAGTTGTATTTATTTTCTAATTTATTTATTTTTATATTTAAATTAAAAATAATTATATATACAAATGACACATATTATTACTAAATAAGTTATTACTTTTCTCCAATTTTGCAGTAGCTGTTATACTATTTGAAATTTAATGATGAAAATGACGTCTGCATTCCATGCATATTCTTAGTTATCACAAAATCTGGGATTCTGAAATGATTCAACCATCTTAGAATAATAATTTAGTAACACAAGATGTGAATAAGATTAAGAAATTTACGTTGACAAGTAGCTACTTACTTTATTTCGCAATTTCTATGAAGCTTTGTTTTCATGGCATGCATAAATTGTTAACCAGAAAAATGATCCTGACAAATTTTATAAACGTCTTGCAGCTTTCTTTGGATATTATTTATTGATACAAATTAAAATATTATTCTCTTAATTTTATTTTTAATAATTATATCTTTAAATATATATATTATTATTATTATATATTAAATTACAGTTTTTTTAAATTGATTATTTGAATAAAATTAATAAAAACTAATTTTTAATGATACCAAAGAAGTATAACTTCTCACGCGCGTACATAAGCACATGCAACCACCTTTCTTTTTACTTTGTAGTGCATTTTTGTTTAACATTTTTTCATCTATTTTAAAGTCGGTTTTTCATTTTGTTATAATTTTTATTTATTTCTCGATTTTTAGTGATCATAACTGATTTTATTTCTTTGAATATGGGTAAACCTACTAAACGCGCTGCTCATATCGCCGTTTAAATGTTAAAAGTTTCTAGGTCGTCCCCTTTTGCTCTTAAGGGTTGAATTTTTTTGCTTTTAAATATAATAAAAGACACTTAGAGGGGTACTCTTTCTAATAGAAAAAAATCATCAAAATCCGATGATTAAGTTGAACGTCACTATTTCATCCCCTATTTTCATCTTTAGAGGGTGGATTTTGTTCTTCAAATTGAAATGTGAACAATTTAAAGGTATAATGTACGTATTAATAGAAAAAAAATTATCGAAAAAGGGTTAGCCAGTAAACAGTTAATACTTCATCCCTTATTTTTCAACCCTTTAGAAGTTAACGTTTTCCTTCAAATTAATATGGAACCATATGGGAAGCACTAGCTTTCACATAAAAAAGAATAATCAAACTCGGTTCACCCAGTCAAAAGTTCTGAGGTAACAAACATAAAAAAAATACAGTCAAAATGAGAACCTCCTTCTTTCTTTTTTTTTGAAGTCGGTTGAAAATACGCTTTTTAATTAACGTTATTTTGGGGAGAGAGGCCAGATAACATCACCAAACCTTGCATTATGTACTTCATATCGGGAAATTTAGTTGCATTTTCTTAAAGAAAATAAGTTCTTCAATTTATTATACTTTAATGAATACTACCAATGTTTTGATCTAACCTTATGAAATAGTAATAGTAAACAATAATATAATTCAAAGACAAATTATATTTGAAGGAATAGAACAGTTTTAACGACTTATTGTTAAACAAAAATAATGCGTTATATTGAATAATAACAATATGGGAAAATACATAAATTATTCCCATTTTTATCTAATATTTTGATTAAAATAATTAATTTAATTATAACGCAATTCTAGGCTTTAGTAAAAGAAAGTGAAAATTCATGTTTTCCGCTTGAAAATGTAAGTTCTGTTATATCACAGCACATAATAAGTAGACAATGGGTATAAGGAGGCATGTTTAAAGTGTTGCTAATAAAAATGACCATATGGGCGTTTGCTCTAAAAGCATCAATATGTCGAGACAATACCCACTTGAAAAACCATGTAATGCTGTCCATAGTTGTTACTTGTCTGGTGCAATGGTGTTTTGTTGTTCGTTGTTCTTGTCGCTAAAATATTACAACACAAAGTATTTGTATACAGTCCTCCTAGTCTTCGTCTCGCATAAACTATATACTCTTATTATATGCACCAATACAATAATAATTATTGCACAGACACGTAATAATTTTGGACCGATTCGTGTTTTAGATATCGATTGTGACCTGAACCTATTTGTAACACCCATAATACCCTCTTCTTTTTATTTCCGTTAAATGGCATGCAAAATGCTTATATACAGTACATATATAATTTAAAATTTGCCCAGAACGAAGAAATCGCTCGGCTCGCTTAGTTATTTTTACTGCAAACACCTACTGAAGATAAATATTTCAAAAAAGGCGTCGCGTCGGTACGAGAGGAAAAAAATATCGTTAACACTCAACGTAGTAGGCCTTTTATCGTAACCTTTTAGGCCTCTTAGTGTGTAATAAATTTGTATTATTTATTATGTTTTCATCATAAAAATCACAATTTATTGATTTTTAAAAAGATGTTTTGTTTTCATTTTATTCATAAAAAAGAAGTTGTAAGTAACCTTATTGAAATAATAGGTTTTCATAAAATAAAACAATTTTTTAAAAATCAAAAATGACGTTAGTATATACATAAATCGAACAGATACGCTATACTGTAATGTACCACAATATAATATTATCATTAACAATCTATAGGCCAGTCAAAATCGTCATAAAAATAGCTAAATCACAAAACATGGTCTATCTCTGATTTTTTAGTATGTTGTTTGGACCCATTAGGGCTCTATGTATTCTCAAGTTTGCAACTCTCAAAAAGTTGTGAAAAAATTTTTATAGAGGAAACACTGTGAAATTTTTAAACTTGTTTCAGATTCTGCTCGGTATCTCCTAATTCATGCATTTTTCTTCGAAAGCTATATGGTACGTTTTTTAAGAACATCAAATTTGTTAAAAATAAAGCCTAACCGGAGCTATGCACGTCAATGGGTTACCGATGTACGGCACTTTGAAAATAGGCCAGTTTTTTCAAACATTGAAAATTTTAGTTTTGGACCTTTTTTGGATCGAAGTTGCGTCAAAACCATTGATACTACGAGCAGAACTTATAAAATATAATTTATAGATAATTTAATTAGCTTTAAACGAAGTGCAGAGTGAGGCCTGTAATCCTCGTAGTTCTATCACTATCTTAGAGAACCCATATAAGGTAAAATCGCATTTTCCCAGAAATGTACTAAAACCTCTACTGCTTTCTTTCTTACACATAATATTTGTAAATATTCACTACTTGACTCAATTTTCAAGCTATTTGTTTAAAATTGGGCCAAAATCAAGTCAAACTCAACTCAAATGTTAATATATAGTATAAGTATCAAGTTACGTCAACCGTTGCATTTGCAAACTATTTCTTTTAAAAATTAAAATGTTAAGTCTAGTTGAATACCAAAAATGTCCAGTTATTTGACTTGACAATTCTTTAGATACTTTATTTTGAGTTTCTTAAAATCGCTAACTTAGACCAGTGGTTCTTAAACAGGGTTCGATCGAAAGTGCACTAGGGACGCTGTTGGAACGAAGTTTCTGTGTTTATATACAATTATGTATTAAATAACGAGTATAATAAAATAATTTTAAAATTTTTAAGACTATTTAAATGAAATACCTACAACAAAAGTCTATTAAGCGATATATTTTGTTAAAACGAAAACAAAACTGGATAAGATTCATAACAAAAACATTTCAAATTTTGGTAATATTCCTGTTTGTTTTTATTACGTCAAAACAAAAGTAAAAATGGTAGTTCATATGAGTGACAAAAATATTTATTGTTGACAATTAAGCTTCGCTCTATTTCATTCTCTCTGATTGAGAGTTTAAATAAAAGTAAATTCCATACCTTTCGAAAAATTGTATTGGTCTTTGAAGGCATGTAACCAATTTCAGACCCACTGACTTATTTAATATATTTAAAAATTGTTTATTAAAATATTTAATTTACGCTCTCTTTTATACCTCTGGAATTTGTATTTCCATTTTTGTCGGGTCAATTTTAAACTTTTTTAAAATTAGTAATAATTTCAACAAAACTAAGATTTTATTACACTCTAAACATGAATCGGTGATTTTTCACTAATGACAATTGCATATTCACTTTTTGTTTAAGCTAACACAGAATCACCTGGAATAAGTAAATAGAACTCACAATATGAATTAGTGTAGATTAGAATTCACCGATTTAATAAGTGGTTACTTATGAAATTTACTATTTCAAAACTAGAAAATGTATTATTCCAATAAGAGAACTTAAATTTCACCTTCACAATAGTGAAATTACCGTATTTGCCGGACGATAAAACGCACTTTTTTACTCTGAAAATTTGACATAAAATCAAGGTGCGTCTTATGGTCCGATAATATAATAATAAAAATAAATAATACCTATTATTATTATAATAAATAATAGAAAACTTACCTACAAATAAATACCTATGAATTACAATAATAAAGTGAATTTAAATAAATAAAAGAATTCAAATATTAGATTTTTGGTAAAAATTGTATCAGTCTTATCGTTCGGCAAATACGATATATAAATAATAGAATAAGTTGAATTTACAATAATAATTATCTTAACTTTATAAGCATGTAACTTTAAACGCTACTGAAAATTGTACCAGTTTATTACTGAAAGAACGAAATATTTAAAGAAAATCAAAAGTCTAGAATAATAAGTGAAATTTCACTAATTCGTTGTGAAAACATTGATTAATAATTACCTAAGTGATTAAAGCTTCACTTTAACTTTTCACTGATTCATGTTTAGACCTTATATTCTTAATCTATTCTGCCAGTTAATGGTTTCATTTTCAGCTAAAACCAAATATAAAAATGGTTATAACGAAACAGAAGAAACTGAAAAAGTTTTTATATTCAACAAAGTTCATTTTAAAAGGAAAAATGAACTGTACATTTTTAAAGATCTGAAGAATGTCTCTTAATTAAAGTCTAAATCCACAAGTATATAATCATTTCAATATATTTTATGCAAATTAATGTTTGTAAATTCTTAAGTGTATACGAGTATTATTATAAAAGCTAACATACATAACGATCAAAAAACGTTTTTGTTGAGAAAATAGAATTCAATTTACTACTTCCTATAGTCCAAAATACTCTTATTAAATAATTATAGTAATGCTTTGATTGTATGACCTAAACGGTTAAATAGGTATGCGATGAATCAAAAACTAAATGCATGTAATATGCATCTATTTAGAAAATAATTGATTGAATAAAATGAAAGTATTTGCATGCATCAAACCTCTATTATTTGTTTTAAATTACAAGAGTAAATGATATGTAATTGTATAAAGTTAATCATTATATTCAAGTCTTGTCTAAATAAATATAGTAATAGAATAGTAAGGGTGGTGATTGTGGCGATGCTCTGTCTGATTGATCAGGCATACCTCTTCTAGACAAGACTAATATCATGTTAGCGATAACTATGACATTTATCTATCATATAATAGATGCATTTTATAGTAAAATAATGAATGCATTCTGTCTGCAGTGGAAGAGAGCATTGATTGACCATGAAGAGGAAAGTGCTCAAAAGGACAAGACGACAACCACACACATCAATAACGTCGCGATTTTATATGGAAAAGAGAAAAATGATCGTGATGTTGTTCTTGTTAAACGTATCATATAAATAGACAAGAATGCGTTTACATCGTATGTTAGTATAGTTGCATTATAAATTATGTAAATTAAAAACATTACAATAGATGCAATAATAAATGCGTCTGTATTCTGCCTTGTGAATATTATGGATTGAGATAGATAATGCATTATGCAGGAGTACAGTCAGTTATAAATGAGCAAGATAAGATACATGGTTGAAAATTTTCAAAATTTTTCAAATGGATATATTATATGAAATTTTTAGTAATTTATTGCTTTCCATATAAGTTATTTATACTAGTGGCTACCGATGACTTCGTTTACGCCAAATTTAACAAAAAAATATTAGTACAGTTCAGGTTTAAGAATATTTAAATCTCTACCTTGAAAACAAAAATAACAACATTTTTTTTAATTTTATTACAAAAGCTAAACAAAAAAATACGTTAGGCATTAGGATTAATCCAATTAAAGATAGTCGACTACGAATAAATTAGGAACCGAATTCTTTTACAACGCTAGAAAAATTGTAGTATGAGCATTATTTATAATGCATTTTTCTAATATTGATTTCTAGTTTAGTAAAACACGAATAATTTTTGCCTCATCAGCTCTTTAGTAAGACCAAAAAGCAGCAAGATATTTTCTTTTTATCCTAATAAATACCAAAATTTCCATTTTTTTCAACGTTTTTGATGCAAACAAAAGTTTTACAAAAAAATTTTAAGCTGAATTCATTTCACCCATTTTGATCATTGTAGCTTTTTATTTTAAACTTTGAGTAACCCGTTTTCCCACTGTGGTTATTTGTAGTATGTTTTTTTTTGTTTGGCACCGACTCAAAAATGGTTAAATTTAAGTAATACTTATGTATTAGTTATCTTCTTGTTAAGTACACATACTTCTGGAGAATCTGGCAAAGCACAACTGAGTCAAACTTGGTTGGGTGCAGGGACATAAAAGAGTTGAGGCTTACGCTAGGGCTAGTTTGATGTGGGTCCTGGGACTCATGGTTCCAGAGCCTGGATCACCAAATCTGCTGTCAAAAGGGCGATAAAAAGCCGACTGAGACAGCATCAAAATAAATACTGACTAGTTTCCGGCCAGAAACTTATCAAGAGAATGGTGAGGAGAATTTGCCCCTCGCTCATCACTGAGATATTACGACTAGGAAGGAACAAATTCAGGATTGTGACGAGACTAATACCCAGACACTGTGGATTGGGAAAGCATCTGCAAACTATTGGGCTGTCTCAACAAGACTCCAAATGCAGACTATGTGGGGATGGAGAGGAAATCGCGACCCATGTCACTTTTGACTGCAAAACCCTCAAAAAGTAGCGACATCTGTTTGGGATAAATAACGTCTAAACAGGCACAAATCCTGCAAAAAGCTTAGTACAGGGACTGTTCCTGCTAGGCAGAATGCTGAACCTGGAATAAGCAAGAACTCTTGTCTAACAAGAATACATGAGCAGAACAGGAGTGCAATAAGCCTAAGGCTGCAGTGCGGAGGGAACGAGCCCTAATCTGTTTTTCTGCTAACGGGAAAAAACAACAGATACAGACAAAAGCTAAGCTTACACGTTTTCTCAACGAATGTTCATTAAATTTTTTTAAGTTTTACTGATAGTGATTCGTTTAAGATTAAAAATGCTCATTCTTCCTTCTTAACATTCTAAGTGATTGTATAATTCAAAGAGTTCAATAATTCATCTTGTTTATGTAATACTGCAGGACGCTTAACATAGTGAATTTAAGATTGTTCTTAAGATAACTGAACTTATTTACAAATTTTAATGAAAATTATCAAAAATAAATCAGTATATAATATCAGTATATAATATCAGTATATAATATCATTAACAACATAATCCCAAATTTTTGGGAGTTAAGGAATATTCTGATTCAAGATATACATCCATACCTCACTTTGCGTCGTGGTTACGTTCTAAAAAAAACACAACGCAAAGTGAATTATGATTTTCTATAGCAAGAATTTTTTATAGATGCATTTTTACATACAAGACTCAAACCCAAAACAACGCAACTTCGAAAATCTAACGACGCACAGTGAAAATTAATACTAATTCAGCAGCAACGCAACTTCGAAAAAACGCAAAAAAACGACGCAAAGCGAGGTCTGGGTGTAATTAAAAGAAATCATAACTAATAAAAATGAAAATACCCAACAGAAAAATATTCACTGTGAAAAAACTTTAGGCAAACAACTAGGGCGGCAAAATTGGAACAACGTACTTATGGTAACTGGGTAAATCCACTCTAAGTACTTGACTCGATTCTCAGTCTAAATTGAGCTAAAAAGCAAGTAAAACTATTAATATTTAAATATCAAATCAAATCATAGTCATAGTCATCATCAAAATTTGTTGTTTTGTCTTCGTTACTATGTCTGCCAAGGCATTAAGCTACTTAAAAGTTAAATTTTTGTCTTGAATTTTGAAACAAAAGTTAATTTTGTTTATTTTAACTGGACACTTCTAAATGAGCATATTTTCAGCAGTTCAACATCTTGTTACAAATCATTCATTTAAAACTGGAAAAATATTCCAATTATTCCAATATTTTACATCAAGATTGAAGCTTACATAAATAAAAATCTCTTTAGAAAAATATTTTTTCCTAACCATTATACTTGACCATTACCTGATGTAACTGTAAAATACCTGCTACTATCATAAGATACTTATAAGTATCATTTATTTGTATAATAAAAGTTTTATATATTTGAAATTAAAAAAAAAAGCCATTACCTATTGAAGGAAAAATTCAATATAAGCACTCATTTCTAATTATTCAATTATTCTAATTTAATTTTCCTATTTCAATTTATTTGGTTAACAGACGTTTTGCATTTAATCAAAAAAAGTATTCACATATGAATTGTAAGGCTTTAATATGGGGGAGGACGAGTTTTCTGTGTGTTTTTTTTTCACAAATATGAAATTTATAAAGGTAATGATATCAAGATCAGGTTTAAAAATATCAACCAGTCAATTTCCAATAAAAACTCTCAAAAAAAGTAAACAGGACCATTAAAATTATGATGATGTAACTAGACTTGTAATTTCACGATAATATCTTTCCTCAAACACCCAACCTTAAATGGAATTTTAAGCTTTTCAAAGTTAAACTAAAATTGGTTTTATCTTTTTATATTATATTATTACGTTTCAAAGTCAACATTCAAACAAATCTTTATACTCACACGTACATAAATCAGTCAGTTAATGGCAAACGGTGCGAAGATTATACCAATCCGTAATTGCAGACCAAAAATGGATAGACGTTGCAACGAAGCTGCAATAAATTTAAATCATTTAATTTTTTTTTATGTAAAAATATTGAAACAATGACATCTGTATGGATCATTTACGTAATTATTGTTATAAATTGGATGGAATATTACTCTTATCCTTTAGCCGGCATCAAAGTGGTTATCAGTTTTGAATCGTATAGTAATTATTTGAAGTAAAAGTATTCAATGAGGTTCTATCACTCAAAAAGTACTATTTCCGTATTTACAATTAAATAAGATCAAAGAAATTGAACATCACTGCTAGAGGAATTAGCAATGTACCTACGTGATTTTATTCTTACTACAATACATGACACTAATGATTCTAATTCTGAAAAGAAGTCTACTTATACGATACGTTTAATAAAATCTAGTAATTGATAATTTCCTGAATATTGTTAATGCTTCAATAAATATATTTAAATGTGAACGCTAATTTACCTAACACAAGTTATTTAAATATTGGACATTATCAGATAAATTTTTTGTTAAAAATTTTTAAAATGCATAGATTTGAGTAAAAGCAAATGTTTAAGCCAATCTTGATGAAACAGGATGCGATTTTTCTCTTAATCTTAAATGTCGGATCTCAACTCATCAACTGCAATATGCAAATGCTCATAAATCATTTGCAGCCAATAATATGAAACCTTTCATTAAATGTTATGTATTTTCAAATTTGATCGTTTATTATCTGAGAGATGTTTCTGTATTGAAAGGTCAATGCGACAAATTAATATTAATTTATTGTGTGGAAAGTATGCAATTTCAGTTTTATCTAAAATATTTGCGACATTCGAGTTAATCAAGTTTTTTCTGTTGCGATTAATAATAATATATTATTTGAAAAAAAATATAGCTAGACATTCTTTTAAATCTTTCAAGCATAGATTGATTTTTAAAAGCCAAACTTTAAATAAGATAAAAGTATCAACGTGTTTCTAAGTTATTACAATCGATTTAAGTAGGCATTAATTTATTAGAACTATAAATCTATATGGAAAATTTTAGGCTAACGTTGCATTTTTCAATGGAGTCAATCTTTTTAAAATTGTTTCCACTGCTACGGTCATTACTAATAAGTAGGGATTGCAATCCAGCATTGTTTTCAATCTCGCGGGATTCTCACTGCATTGGTTGGGTTGTAATCCAGCAGGATCCCGCATAGATTATAATTGTTGAATTCAAATCAAAATTCAATCAAAGCTAAAGCCATTCTTTTTAGGGAAGTGATTATTTAGTATAATATTGACCATTATTAAAAGTTTCACCATCATTCTGGAAAAATATTTTAACTTGGCATCCTGAACATTTAAATTTTAACGTTTTTACAGGTGTTGAACTAAATTTTGTAAAAAATGTTTCAATCAATATTTATTTGGCCTGGAGCAGCCTACAATATATAGGGGTGGACAATGGACATGGTTCTTTTCCACTCTAGAGTGAGCTGCCGGCCATAATAGACTAGACAATGGTAAATCTAGGAATTATATCTTCGGAACAAATACAAGCGACGTTCCTTGAACTGTCTTTAAAATACCGTCGATTTCAAAAATACTTCATCGATGGCTCGAAAATTGAAGGACAAACTGGCTGTTCAGTAGTTACAGAAGAGGAAGTGAGGAAGGTCACTAGAAGCAGTTGATGTTGTTCAGCAAGGAACTAAACACCTGATCCTTTCTAACTCTAAATCTGTACTACATGTTATACTAAACAAACGTACCGCCGATCCACTGATACAGATGATCCAAACACAACTAATTACCAAGCTAGCTGGAGGTAAGCAAGTGGTCCTTGCCTGGGTTCTAGCGCAGCGCAGTATAACTGGTAATGAGCGGGCTGATTCTGAAGCCTAACTAAACTAGCTGCAAGAGCCACGACCGAAGTGGAAACTACCGCTATAACAAGCGGGAGGCCTTGAGAGAAGTGAGAAACCGGGTCGAAGAAAAATCTAATCTAAGATGGAAAGCTTCAACAACGGTCCATATGAACCTAAATAAGATCTACAAACTCCCTGGAATCTGGAAGCATACCCAGACTAGAAGTGACCAAAAACTTCTCACCAGACTGGCTGTGGGACACACTAGAGCCACTCACTCTTACTATATAGAGGGAGAAGAACCACCAAGCTGTTGCGGTGAAAGCTTAACAGCCCATCACATTATTTTTCAATATACACAGTTCAGTCAATGGAGAAACTCACTTTACCTTCCACAAAAGCGAAAAGCAATCTTCGGTACGAGTTCTGGTTGTGGCAAACTACTAAATTTTTTAAAGCCGGATCATATAAGAAGAGTCAACCAGCAAAATATCCCATAATATTTTATGAGTCGCAATGTGACCATGGATGTTAGAACAACTATAAAAAAAATATTTATTTGATTTCTTGCAAATGCAGTGTAATTATTCTTATTAGGTTGGCAGTAGTCCTCCTGGGTGTACAATATGTTCAAAAATGCTCAAATTTTATGCTTCAAATAAGAATTCATTCAAATTGAGTTAATTCTTATGTAAGTTAAAGTTGTTTGCTTGTAGATACCATGGCTTTCAACGTTGCTTATATTAAACCATGGTTAATTTACTTTTAAAAGGTTATTTTTATGATACACTTCCCCTTTTACTTTTTACAGTATTCATGGGAAAAAAATTTTTATTCTAAAAACTATAAAACTATTTGAATTAAGGACGGAAAATTTGAATGAATTTTTATCATTTGGTACTAGCGGATTCGCAAGCTGTTGTGGGATCCCCCAGGACTTAAAGTTATGCTGGATTACAATCTCTACTCATGGGTGACTAGCGAATTAGAAAATCCAAGATAAAATTCTGTAATAATTATATTTTATATCAATTTTCGGAACGAAGTTCCTGATGGTATGTTGTATTACAAAAAAAAACCAATAAATTTGATTATAAAATAAGTAATTTAGACAATAATATTTGATCAGTTAAGGTGGTAAGTAGTTAAGTATATAGAATAAGTACCAACATGATTTTCTCTTTTAACTATTATACAAATTACACATTAAATAAATTCTTTTAATTGTTCTAAAGATATATAAGGCTTATAGATGATAAAAATTGATTCCATCACGTATCTTTGTTTATGAAGACGACAAATATTTGAGTGCATTACCACAGTAATGTAATTGCACAGCATAATAGTCAAGTCCCAGAGCGATATTAAGCGCCAAAGTATTCATAATATTAAAAATAACTTTACCTTTTAAGAACAATATTAATTGCTTACTTTAATCGTCGCCATAAAACAGACGAGAGAGAAAGTGAAAATATAAAAAGAGGAGCGAGGCGATTAATAGATAAAGAAGCAAAGAAAAGAGTGTAAAAATGGAGAGCTGCAACGCAACTATTCGTGATGCTATTACACACATCTTTAATGATTATTGTCTATTTATTTACGGAGCAATGTGTGATGTGTGTGCGTTGCGATAATTTCTCAATGTGCCTTATTAAAACGTATTATATTCCTGCATGCCTTGCCTCGCCTCATACAACTTCGTCTTCTGGCTCTTCAACTTGAACAACTATGAATATTGTTACTGCTATAATTATTTACTTCTTCCAATCAAAGGCAATTTATTATATTTAGCGTTCGATATTTACCCATTTAAGATGACAATCGATCATCATCGTTTTAATAGAGTTTTTATAGGAGCTTCAGAATAGGAAAAATGCATACTTTAGAGTTTTTTTTTGTCGGAGGTCGTTTCTATATGTATTTTCCGCATTGTGAGTGCTTTTGTGATCAACGACCTCCACTGTAAGTTTTTTTTCACAAGCCATAAATGAAAAATAATTATTGATTCTTTATATATTGCGTAATTGATTTCATATCTATAATTATGTAGCTCAAATCAGTATCACATCTATGTGTAATATAACATATAACAATCAAACTTAATATCTCAATTAAAACATACCAATGTTATATGATAAATTACGTAATTTTAGATTCAATTTAAAATGATAAAAAGGCTAATTCTGAGCATTTTTATAGCTAAAATTTTTTCTTTTGATTAATTGTAAGCTAATTTTATCTTCCCAAGTTTTGCGTACAAAATCTTAATTCTTTCGAGTGAAGATATTTATTTGTGAAACCAACATTTAGTGACACTTCAAGTTCGCAAGCTCTGAAAAAATTGTTTTATTTTGATTTTTCGAAATGTTCTACATGTTAGTTATGTATCGCTTTTCTTTCAATTACGATTTTAAGAATGGACACATTTATTTGTCTAACTTTTTATTAAAGTTAATAACGTTTCGAGAAAGTTTTGGCATTTGAATTATAAAAATAAAATATTCGAATTACCTCAGTTTAATGCCAAAATAACCTTATTTAAGAAAAAAAACGTGTGAGCCTCACAGACATAAGGTCACAATAGAAGTAAACTTTTTTAATCTGTTTACTAAAAAAATATAATAAACAAACTATTTAAACTAACCATCATAATAATAATAAGCAGATGTATGTGTGTCGAAAGTGTAGAGAGAGGGTTTATAATAATAATTTGTTACTTAACATTATTTTATTTTTGTGGTCCAGTGATTAAAGTGACGATTTCACATGCAAGAGGTCTGAAGGACAAATCCCGCAATCGTTAATTTTAATTGTACTTTGCAAGTACTTATTATACTGCAATTTTGGTAGCGTTTATTAAAGCGTGGTTGTGAATATTTCACAACAGTAACAGTACAGTTTTACAACAGTTTATATTAATAAATATATTAAAAAAGGTGTATTTTATTAAATATAAGGTGCCTCATAATTTTGCCAACTAAACACGTATGGATATATAGAATGTACGGTGTCGTAATAGGTTTGTTCCAAACGCCCAGCTATGGCGATGCAAAGACACGAAAACAGACAAAGAGCAAGACAACATTGACCAAGAGACAAGAGTGAGTGAAGAACTGTTTTAGCAGATTCGTTCCGTCCGAACATCCAGCCCCATTCAGCAGTCAGCACAGCCATATCGACACTGTTCCGGCATGCTTATGCACTTTTGTCGCTCCTCGGCTTAGGCTGAGACAGTTCTTCACTCACTCTTGTCTCTGTTAAATCAATGACAAAATGACCAGTTATAGTTCAATGTTGTTTTGCTCTATGTCTGTTTTCATGTGTGTGCATCGCCATAGCTAGACGATTGGAACAAGCCTAATTTTTTATGTAAATTACGCACTTATGCACGCACACTGCATTCTTTTAATCGAAGATTTCCATTCTACTCGGCTCTTCTAAACTCTCCTCACTCTTTAAAATATGTTAGGCTTGCTAGGGGAGCACTTCCCTTTCTCCCGTCCTGTACTCTCACTCAACGTTTCTCCGCTCGCGTGGTAATTGACTTCAAAATGTTCAGATTTAGCCTCCGTAAAGAAGTTTCACTTCAAAACTATTAAAACTTGGCGCCATCCACTATCAAACAAGTCATAGTTTAGGATTTCCAGACTTGGTCAGTTAGGCAATAATTTTGGCATTAAATTGAGTTAGTTCCAATATTTATAAGCATACCTACTTCAAATTACACTTAACTTATTAAATAATTTTCCTTGTTTTTAATCGGAAAATTTAATTTTCTTATTATTGGAAAACACAACACGCTTTTTTGTTTTAATTTTTTAGTTTTCTAGTTACTAAAAATCAAGTTCTGGACAATTAAAATAATTTTAAGTATTCCCAAATATTATACGTAATCATTTTTGAAGCATATTGACGTTTTTAAGCATATTTTATAGATTTCGATTGCCTTGAATTACTTTAACACTAAAAAAATTTCTTGTCAAACAAGTTGCAGATGTTACAGATGCAGTTGACACATTGTCACTGCACTGACACATGCAGTCTTGAGCACATCAAAAAGTTAAAATTTTGAAATTCTTATTTACTTATCTCAACTTTTCATGACTATTTCAATTTCTAAGAGAAAAAATGTGATCTTTACCTTTCCTCTGCCTAATGTATAGAAATACAAAAGTATAAAAAATAAAAATGTAAAAAGGAAAAAATGAAATTCTGAAACCAAAACTTCCCTAAAATTTTTAATTTAATTTGGCCCCAACCAGTTAATTGAAATTTACCAATTCTTCCACTTTCTTTCAAATCTGCGGCGGTCCGTTTCTGGCCACCAAAATCCTACCATCAGCATTCTTGCATCCTTCAGGTGCAAGAAAACCGACCGTTTCAGAAGGCCCAGCCTTCTGGTCTCCTAAGGTACCTCAAATCTCCTAGCTTCGCCACTGGCGTCCGTGTCCTGCATCTTCTGCTCGACCTCTCTCATCACTTGGTTTAGAACCCAAACAGTTGGTAACTTGTAAGGTGGGGATTTTAGTCGGTAGGCGCTATACGCGAATCCGACACTACCCTTTTTCCTGGGTGTCTTTGGAAGATTTTCCTCACCTTACTTCTGTCAAAAAAAAAAAAAAAACTTTCTTTCAAAGCTACTTTGAAAATAAAAGGAAATAAAACTTCGTATAAATAAAACTCTATTATAGCGAAATTAGGATTTTATACTGCCGTATTTTTAATTAAAAACGAATTAAATTTTAATGATTTTGGAAGTTTTTTGCTATCTCAAAACTGAAAAAATGAGCGGGAAATTCCACTGTTCTTCGCTTGTGAACTTGATTGACTAATTTACTTGATTCAACTTCATTCAAAAGTTATTAATTCAATAAACAGGTCTCAAAACACATGTCCGTAATGTTTAATTCTACGCACGATATTGCCACTTGATTTATTTGTTTTGTTCTTAAAACTATTTGGGCTGTAAGTTGCTTCGACTTGATTAAAAACTTTTGAATACATAAAGTAAAGAATTTCCACAACTTTTTGAAAACAATAAATAAAATCATATAGGTACTTTACATTTAGTAGAAAGTAAATTCAAATCGTTTTTAAAATAAAACCTTTAGCTCTAAGGTTTATATGGAAGATCTAAAAAAAATTAAATATATGATAATTTTTACTTTACTCACACCGTGCCTACGACAATGTGTAATAAATATAAACTTTTATAATCCTTAAATACAACTACTGCTTCCGGAAATAAAGTTATAAAGTTAAATCATATGAAAAGTATTCCACCTATATCATCATAAAAGTTGCACTGAAACTGGTAAATATCTTCTTAAAAAAAGAAAAAAAAAACGAAAAAACCAGTATAAATTACCGCAATGAATACATTTTACATTTTTAATTTCGCAAATAATCCCTTTAGTCATAATAATGTACAAGAAAAATAAATAAACTGCATCGCATACGTAAGCTCAGTAGCCTTTAATATTATATGAAACCGCAAAGGTGGGTATATTCATTCCATTTTTGTTTTCTTTTCACTTATATTTGCGAAAGTTCAACCACAAAACTGCCAGAGCGAAAAGGACGAAAATAAAAATGCATAAAGTGCTTGCAGGGTGTATTATTTTGCAGGTAGATTCTCGGCAAAAGAGAGAGAATTGAACAAGTTTGCGAGATTATAATAACGGATTATTCGCTCATTATTCACGAAATAAAAGTATGATTTCCTGATTATTAGGCAATTAATTATATTTATAACAAGAATAAAATGTAACATTTAAAAAATATATTTTTATAGTCAGTATTAAGAGTTTAACTTCGTCTTTTATCTATATATAGGTATTTAATTTATATTCTCAATGATCATTTATTCAATATTTTCATTTCAATTACAGGATTTGGTTTGCCCTTAAAGTTAATAGCCATAAGACGTAATTCTTAATTTCCATTGTGAATGATTTGTTATACTCTTTGAAGTGGAACTTCTTTCTGCGTGGTTAATAATACAGTTTAAAATTTAAAAATGTTACGCCACACATTTCTAATTACCAATGTATAAGCCATCTGATAATTTATCGTTAAAAGTAACATTTTATTAATATTTACCACTTAAAAAGGTAATAATAAATTAGTGAAGGTAACTTTGGATCTTTAGACGTAATACGTATAATCTTATGTTAACATAATTATTTTAGGAAAACAGAATTTTAATTTTTACTAGCATTACGATCATTCTTTTTGTAAATGAATACATAAAAAATTATTTTAAAAAAATAATGAGGTTCAAAATTTGGCGCCAAAACGAGCTCTTAATATCAATATTAAGGTTTCCCTCCATCCATTTTTTTTTATTTTCCATTTAAATACCAAAGAATTTTTTTAAATTTTCATACTTTAGAACAGTTCATCGTAACAGCAATCTTAAAGAAGGGATTTAAAGGAAATTCCACGCTCCACAAAAAAGGTCCTTAAAACTTAAAACCAAGCTCAAAAATAACACTAACTATTTTTTAAAAATATTTTACATATTTATTCTAAGAAAATTTTTTGTAAAGCGTGAAATTTCCTTTAAATCTCTTCTTTCAGATAGCTGTTACGGTGAACTGTTTTAAAGTTATGAAAATACAAAAATAAAAAAAATTATCTTCTTTTATTTTATTGGAAAATGAGAAATGAAAAAATTGAGTGAGGCAAGTCTTAATATTTATATTAAGAGCTTGTTTTAGCACAATTTTTTTTTCTTGTATCTATATCAATTTTGGACACCATAAGAGAAACATTACTTAATACGTTTTTTTTTTTTGAAACACCATAGAAAACCCTTAATTATTTTTATGGCTTTCATACAGAGCACATGCATTTTCCTGGATAAAAAATACCTTTGTGTTTCATTGTAAAAATTCTATCTTTAAAATGGAAACATCGTGATCCTACAGGAAAGTTATTTTTGCAGGGTTAAATGTAACCTTTGTTAATATAACATAGCCTTGATTCATTTAAAATATTAGTAATTTCGGAGATTATTTTCAATATTTGGTGGCTAAGGAATTGCAGTGTCATGCAAATTCCATCCTGAAATGGGCGAAGAAATGACGCATCAATGAGGGTAAAATGCGACTCGTTATCTTCACACTCTGTAAGGAGTCGTGCGGTCCGGTTACTCGAAAACGATTGTCGCGTTGAGGATACTGGAGAGGTAAAATATCTGGGATTTCACCTGGACAGGCGCCTAACGTGGGAGGCCCACATAAAAAAGGTGGGATAGGATAAAATTCTCCAGCGTAATCTTCAATGATTGGCCAGAAAGGGATCGGTTCTGAATATAGCTTCGAAGGATATGGTTTATAAGGCCTATGTGAAGTGCCCAATTGTGAGGCGCTGCTAAGATATCAAACATCGAGCTGGTTCAGAGGCAACAGACTACAATACTAAGGTCCTTTCTTGGGGTACACCGTTACATCAAAAATGACACAATTCAACGAGGCCTAGAAATTGAGACAGTGGAGAAATATACTAAGCATCTGGGCAGAACATATCTGGAAAGCGTAAAAGCTCACCCGAACAAATTGGCTGTCAAAATTGCCTCAATCATTCCAAAGACTAAATCGTATCTATAGACCCCAATCAATTTCTAAAATTTTAAATTATTGGAAATTTCACTATTTAAAATATTTATTAATAATTATATTTTAAACAAGCTATTAATTTAGTTTTCATTAGCTTTAACATATTTCCAAACTTTCCATCTTGACTATGGTTAACGGTGGCTTTTTTATTTATGTAATTTTTTTTCTTTTTTATTATTATATTTTAGTTTTTAAGAGGCGCAATAATTTAAGCTATAGGAGCACTGTCTGCTCAATTCCTCATGAACGGATGAAATTAAGTTTAATTTTAAAAAAAATCTCAACATACAAACTTCCAAACGAACATTTCTTTTCCTCATATAACGACTCTTCAGTTTATTTTAAGCCATAAAAATATAAAAATTTTGTACACCAGTATAAGTATATCAAGTTCCCGAACTCAAAAAATCTTAGAGCCTGAATTTTTAATCTATAATATATAAGTAACAAAGACCTTTTCCTTTGATATAAATAGTCGTATATTCTAAGACACAATACTCGTATATAACTTTAATATCTATACGTTTCATATACGGGTTATTAAAATTATACGTAGGTACAAAGAATTTCAAAAAGCTGTGTTTTCATTTGAAAAAAGAACTGAACTTTTTTTTTTTGGTGTCATCATAATTGTGTTCATACTACAAATCTTTTTTCCTTAAATAGCTGCAAATAATAGAAATATTTAGACAACGTAATAACTTCTTTTACTGCTCGCCGCCAGCACCATATGAAGATCTAATAATAATTGTCGTACAACGACAACTGCAACGATAATTATACGTTCTAGAAATATAAATATCCATGTATAGTAGTGGTATCATCGCGTACGCAAGTTGAAGAAAATAGCACTACTAAGTTGGAAAAAATTTTCAAAATTGACTGATAACAACAGCCCAGATAGTACCATATATTATTGAACTTAAAAGAAAAATGATAAGAGCTATATGTGTAGAGATGCTTTTAAAATGTAATGATAAAATGTTCAAATGGATTTAATAGATCTACATTCACGTTGCTTCTTAAAGATTGGTTAAGTAGAAAGCTTTTTTTGAAGAGCAATTCGTGTTTTTTTACATACATAAGTAATAACAGTTTCTGCTTTAACTTGAATTACTTTTCAAGTTTCAGTAATTACTTTAGTAATTGAACTTGGTTACACATTAGATCTTAATAGTTTTTTCAGTAGACAGCAATCACTCGAACTTGACCTTTTTTACTGAAACGTTTTTGCCAAGATTTATCTGTCGAGATTCATCTTGATGGTGATGACGATTACATCGATTTGAAGAAACAGAACACACGAACGTGAAAAAATGAATGTACAATGTATCAAAGAAATCAAGTGAAGAATTGTTGGAGTTTCAAATGTATATAATGCGGATCAAATGGACCAAAAGGCTTTCATTGGTGAGAGAAAAGACGATAACGATGATTGCTATGATGTTGATGATAATGAAGACCACTGGTCGTGGTGACATTCTTTATATCGGGCTGACTACTGTAACGATGCAGACAACAAACGGCATATTACAAGGCGACAGTGACGACGGCAATAACAAGACAGTAGTTATTTAACGATGGCCAAACACACCTTTTCTTAGATACCTTTTATCCAGTTCAGACTGAAGAGTTGCAGTACACAGACTTCAATAGTCGATCACATAATTGGTTTGTAAAGATTTTTATTTTTCATATAAAACAAATTATTTGTCTAAAAATCAAAACTAATTCTTTTAAATCCCTTTTATACAACTTTGAGAGAAAATGCCATCGTAATTTTTTTTTATATTTATTTTAAATATATTTTTAGTCATGAATAACATGGATATAAAACTTATTCCTAAAGAAACGTTGTCTTTCTTTAAATTTCGAGTTTTCCTCCAAACTTGCATAAGCTGATATTTTTAGTTTTTTTTTTTAAATATATAATATATGTATACGAAAGAAAATATTTTATGAAAATTTATTTTATCGATTATACAAATAAATAAGATAACATTTCATAAAAGTATCTTCTATCTATAAATTTAAATTTGCTGGGACATCAAGATGTTCTATTTTTTCGACTTATGGAATTTTCCTAATTATAGAAGAAATAATTTTAAGGATTACCATCGTATCGTACTATATACTGTATAATATTGACGTCTCAGCAAGCAAAAAATGTCACATTATGTAAAAGTTATGTAGCATCAGATTAACACAAAATTATTTCGTTATATAACATTTACATTTCTGTTACGGAACGTAACTTTTTGTGCTCAGCCTGACCTAACTAAAAAAATTTTTTGAAGTTATACTTCTTAAGGCGCGTTATGAAAAAATGATGAGAGTGAAATTTTTAGATGGGTGGCCATCTTGAGACAAAAATTAACAAAATGAAGTTGGCCGCAAAACCACTCGGTTTCTTTTAACTTGGCGCGCGTAATTTGAATTTTTGTTTTATTTATTTACTTATTTATTTATTTTTATATTAAAATTAAAAATAATTATATATACAAATGACACATATTATTAACAATAAGTTATTACTTTTTCTCAAATTTTGCAGTAGCTGTTATACTGGTTATCACGAAATCTGTCATTCTGAAATGATTCAACCATCTTTAAGACATTTACTTTGAAAAGTAGCTACTTACTTTATTTCGCAATTTCTATGAAGCTTCGTTTTCATGACATGCATGGATTGTTAACCAGAAAAATGATCCTGACAAATTTTATAAACGTCTGGCAGCTTCCTTTGGATATTATTTATTGATATAAATTAAAATATTATTCTCTTAATTTTATTTTTAATAATTATATCTTTAAACATATATATTAATATTATTATTAAATATTAATTTACATCTTTTTAAAATTGATTATTTGACTGCAATTAATAAAAACTCATTTTTAATTATGCCAAAGAAGTATAACTTCTTACGCGCGTACATAAGTACACGCAACCACTTTTTTTATTCTTTTCAGTCTCAGAAAACATTTTGAACGTTGTCTATATAATTATCGAGAAATTATCTGATTTAAATCATGTATTTAAACGTTGTCATTGTGCTTTTATCGTGTAGATTATATTGGCGCGATTTTGTCGGTTGTTTTATGTCTATCAGGTTTTTGATGAATCACATTCTATATTTGACTAATTATTTAATAAAGATTATTTATTGAATATGATACGTAAAATAATAAAGATTTTTCATTGCTGTATAAAATGTTTATACTCAGGCTAGATAGTCCTGGGACAGCAAATCTTGATACAATAGAATTTTTTTATTTTTTCGTGTACATAGATTACAACAAATTCTAAAACTCTAAATGCATTTCCCTCAAAAAAAAATTTTTTTTAATGAAAGTCATCATTGCTTCATGTCATTCTTTTGATTTAAGTTTTTAGAGAATAATACGCTAATTTAAAAGATTTTATATTAATAATCTACTTCTATTTTTTGTCAAAAAATTTAACGTTTATATAAAGATATTCGTCATTGATTCAAAAATCAATATTTTTTCTGCGTATTTATCTTGCTGTAAACATGAAGATTAAGATATTTTAATTGTTTTATTCAAAGTCCAAACTAGCTTTAGTTATACTACGTAAAATTAAATATATATTGCAAGAATGGCTCCAGTGTCATTTAATTTTAGATTTTTATAAAACATAGATCAATGTACTCATTTTTTTTACAATTATCTTATACTTAATTTGTATTATAACATCACTATTGGATTAACTTAATACGTTTGAAGAAAACTCTTCCAAGAGTTGAAATACTCAGATTTCAAAAGTCGATCATTGGTTTGTTAACAATTTTTCTTCCGAATAAAACTTATATTGGATATACTAAAATCAAAATGAATTCATTTGAAAAATTTAATGCAGCGTTAATGATATTATCATTATGTTAATGTATAGTAAAAAGGTGTACGTTTACAGATAATTGCAAAAAGACTAAAAGTTATAAATATATATAAATAGCCACAAATAAGCGCGTGAACGAATTGTGTGCTATTTAAGAGTCCTACGCAATTTAAAATATTCTGTATGTCGCTCTTATTTTGTTCGATGCAAAATTTAAAAAAAAAAATAGTGCAATGAAAAGACAGCACAAGTCGAGCAAGAACAACAAAAATGAGAGCGTGAAGGAGGAGGTGGACATTTTTTCAAAAGAAGTGCCCAATGAATCTTTATAATGGTGTTTGTGTATTTTCCTTCTTTGTTTCCTTCCATATAATTCCATTTAGAAAACTCAAAGAAAAATAACATTTATAAAAGCGCTCTTTATATTTATCACTATAGTATGACTCGTAAGTCTGTACCTTAAGAGCAACGATGATAGGAAAAATTTTTTTTGCAATTTTATTGGAAAATATTAAAACATTTTAGTTAGTGTTTTTTTTGAACTCTGATATCTTTGAAACGGTTGATCTAAGCAACCTTACTGTAAGAACCTTTTTTGTAAAGTATAATATTTTCTTTAAATTCTTTCTTTCAGATTGTCGTTACCATAAGTTGTTTTAAAGTAATGAAAATTCAAATATAAAAATTTTTCCGTTTATTTGAATGGAAATGAAAAAAATGAATTGCGACAAAACCTTAAAATTGATATCAAAAGCATTTTTTTTAAACACCCTACTGTAGCAAAAGAATACTTTCGATACTTTCACAATACTCACAAGTTGACTAAAGACAAATCTGGTGCGCCTATATAATAGCTACATGAATTTTCAAGATGATCCCAACCATCCATTCATCCCATGAAGAATTTAGGAATGTATTGCAATCCTTTTTATTTTTGATACATGCATTTACAACAGTAAAATAGTTTATGCATTCTACAGAAATTCGTTTCAACTGTTTATACGTTTTAAATTATATTTCTTTCTATCTTAATCTTACATTAGAATTGCATACATTATTACTAAAGTAATAATAATGATAATAATAAATGATAATAATTAATAATAATAATAATAATAATAATAATAAATAATAAATAAAGTCTTGTTAGATACCTGATGAAGTCAGAATAAGACTGACGAAACGTTGTGTGAAAAGAAAATAAATTGTTAAAATAAAAAACTGATTCTTAATAACCTGATAATTACTTAAAATTATAAAAGTAATACTTTCAAGGACTATGGAAACTATTCTTACGCTTATCTTAAGCTAAAATCTTAAAAATCTTAAGCTAAAATATCCCTTTTATGCACATCTTCTCTACGCAACGTCTCCTTCCTAGAGATAGCACCAGTAGCCACATTTTCAATGGTATGGTATCATTGGTGACATTAAATAGGACTAAAATTTGTTTTAAACCAACTTTTTAAATAGTTAACTTATTATAAGTAATTCCTTACGTAATTAAGGTTTAGATCAATAATTAGATTATATGCTAAAAGCCTATATAAGTGGACTTTTTGCACGAAGAATTCCACTTCTTTGCATAAAATAGATAATTAATTAAGATAATCTTTATTAATAATCTTTTGATTTTATATAGATATAATATAATGAAAATTGAGATCTAATAAGCAAAAATGAAATTGCATGTTAAAGTCATGCAAAATTTATTTAAAGGATAATGATCGTTTAAAGGTATTTTTATTTCATTGTCTTTATTTCTATAGAACATCCTGTAGATAGATACTGAAGATTTCTTTGGCACACTGAATACGAGCATAACCACAATCACATACGCTTATACTGAAAGCAAACAAATAGTGGAGTCTGCACGTATTTTAATGCAGCCTCTGCAATCTTTGGTTCTGTGTTTTACGGCGTGGTATGGTATTGAACAGTGTATTGGTATCGGTGTGTGTCGATGAGAATGTAGTTGTTATTTGCAATAGAAGAGTTCTTTCGATCTCTCTTGGTGGTGATGACCGAAGACGGAGAGTTGACCTTCTGAAGGACACTGCAGAGCATGACCATGATGTTGCCTGATTCTGCCCAATGTTGCCTTCGAATCTACTCGCTTCGTTTACTCGCTCGGTCTATATTGTATGGCCTTTTTATTTGTTGGTTTACTTTTTTCATTTTTATTTTATTTCATCTCCAGCTATGAGTTTACGAGAGTGCATACATAGGAAATCTGCACGGCGTACGGTCACAGTCCTGACCATGGAAATTGGTTTGGTTATTGGTGATTTATCCATTTTGTTCCGATCAAAATTATTCAGATGTAACGAATTGACTTAAGCTTGAATTGTGTGAGAAATTCAAAATTTCCAAACGAAACTTTTAATGTTTTTATTTATCAAGTATCTTAAGTACTGTACACGCTTCATTATGAAACCTAATTTAATTTACATTCCAATTAAACTCATATCATTTCCTTCTGTTTAAGAATCTTTTGAATTAACAACAAATATCAAAACACATTTGTGCAACGCCTAAAGATGTAACGCACTAGTGGTTTTAATCGTTAAAAGTGCAAGTTAAAAGCAAATAAGTAGTTCATGTTCTCATAAACAAAAATCTTTTTTATTACTAAAACAAAGATAAAATTATTTATTTGCAAAATAAAATTGATAATACGATTCTGAAGTTTTTTTCTTGTTGCAGGCACTATCATGTATTATGGAGAGACATTGGAAAAGCAGAAAAGCTTGTAATTTATTTTGTATTTACTCCTGTAAAGTATTTATTTACTTTTAGTAATGGAAAGCATTATTTGCAAAAGAAAATATATCAATACATAAAAGTATAATCAATAAATAGCATTATAAATCCGTGTCTTGTTCCATGGGTGTTAATTTTTAGAATACATAAAAACTATTCCAATTTTCGTAGTAAATTAATTGTAATTAACGATTAATATTAAACCTAGAAATTAAAATACATACTAATGTCAGTGGTATAAGAGAGAGCGAAAGTCTTACGAAATCAACAATCGTTTTATTTGTATATGTATTTCTAGCAGCAGTCTACAGTTTTCATTTCAAAATCAAGTATTTATTGAAAATAGTCAATGAAATATAAATTTAACTGCTACGTTAAAACACTCATTAATCAAACCTTTTTCTATCTTATTCTTTCTGATTAAGTGTTGAAGCAAAAATATTTTGTGCTCTGTTCAGAGATTCTGAAGACGATTGTACCACCCCTCTCTCCTTATGCGCTTTTGAAGTTTTTATGCACAAGAAACTGCGGCCGTTTGGTTTTTCCGAAATTCCCGAAATCCGACTTCAATAAGTGGTCACGGTAAATGAACGGTTTTCAATACCAAATAAATTATTTCATCAAATATTCAATGAAAATTAAAAAAAAAATGTTATTTCAAATAAAAAAACATTGCTTTTGAAATAGAAAGGGTTATTGAAATGAAAAAGTTTAAAGTTGAATAAAAAAACTGTTCCTCTGAATGCTTAACATAGGAGAGCATAAATGGTAAGTACGAAATAGAAAAAGACAAAAGTTTTGTCCACAGGCGTTTGCGGGTCTCATTCTGAACCGATTACGAATCAGTTAAAGACGCGAACGACTTTAGAATTGTTTCGAACTAGAAAAGGATTAACGAGAACCCACGAAAATAGTTAATTGAATTGAACGTTGACAATGGTTGACAGCGAAACTGAAATTTGAACTAGCCACGATTTATCAAACTGCGCATGAGTAAGAGAATCGAATTTTTTGCCCTAACAAAAATCCGAGAATCGCTAGAACCAATTATGAATCGGTAACGAACGCATTTCATGTGAACCGCAAACATCGGACCGTTACTAAAAATTCAGAATTCACTGAACGCTCTTTTTAAGAATGCGCATGCGAATAGTCCCTGAACTGGTTCAGAATCAGACCCGACGAAGCTAAATACTATTGTCTCAAGGCTCAACCAAAAATAATAGGATTGAAAAAATAAATTTAAGCTATGAGTGTCGAAAAATCTCAAAAACCATAAAAGTAGAGTTCACTAGTGGCGTAGCAATTGAATTTAGCTATTCTATATTTCACTGGTACTCCATTCAGTTTCCACCAAATCCTAGATTTTATCAGAATCACTAGTTTACAGTAATTTTCTGTGTTTTTATAGCGATGATAAGATTTTAAATTTAAAAGTGATTTTTAACACCAAAGAAAAAGAAATAGAATAACTAAGTTTTTGTTGTAAACCTATAAATTTCCGATTTTTTTTATTTTTAATATATTTTTAAAAAAGGCTCGGAATGCATTTTTTTTTAGTTTTTGGGATGATTTTTGAACGACTTCGGTGCTATAGGACATAGCTCTAGCGAAGTTTTTAAGAGAATTAATTCTCAAAAGAATTTTTTTTATGAAAAAAGCACTTGATCATAGTTTAGGTTACGTACAGAGAGAAGAGCATAGGTAAAATAATAGCTATAGTGTTAAAAATTAAGGATGCATAAAAACATGTTAATTTGAAAGTATATTAAATGTTAAATAGAACTACGGTAAACTACTAAGAAATATTTTAAATGAAGCACGTTTTTACATAAATATGTCAACGATAAGATATCAAACTAAAAACCAATTAAAGCTATTTTTTCATTGTAAATCAAAATTAATGATATTACAAATGCGTCACTTAAAATTCAACAGTCAAAGAACAAATATTCCGCCTTATGAATAATATCAAAGCATTACAAAAAACATTTTATCCCAGTAAAAAATATACAAACACGCCTGCCTCTTATTAGTACAAAAATTGTCATTATTCTTATCATTTTTACCATACGTAGTAAAAAATAAATTTTGTAAATAAAAACGAGCAAATATTTTCATGCAGCTTTTCACCGCGAAGATTTAATCCAATATTATATCTTATGTAAATTGAGACTTATTTAGCGATAAAAATGACTTATCAAGGTCTGTGCAAATGCATAGATAGCTCTCGAACGATATGTGTAGATATAAATAAATACAATGGCGAATATACGCATTTGGATTGGAATATTTTAAAAGGGATCGTATACTGATAATATGCATTTAACGTATACCGTCTCAGATATCATGATCTTGATAAAACAATTTTTACCTTTTCAAACGTTGCGTGTTAAAAAAATTTAATATACTCGGAAATTTTAAGCCAATAAACTATTTTTAAAACTTAAATAAATTCTGATTTACTCAGCTATAGATCAGTAATTCTAATTGGTTAGGTTGAGATAGTTTTGTTCAAGTAATCTCTGTCTTGTTTTCTTTCACCCATTACAATAATTATTAACATTATCCATTTAAATTTCCTTAGGTTTCCGTTAATTTAGCTAATTAGTTTTCCAATTTTCTATGAAATTAAAAGTAGTGATGTAATTAAAGATCGCTATAATTGCTATTGAAAAAATAATTTCGCTAATTTTTTGGAATAAAAAAACGCCCAATTATTAGAGGATAGCTTATTGTGGAATTGTATGCATAAAAATAATGAAAAGGAAATTATTTTCTTAGGTAATTCGACTAATGAGCTTTTCTCTTTTTCTTGAACTAGATAAATTTTTATAGATATTTCAACGCTGGTATAGGCATTGCTTTCCGGATATAGAGCATAGCTGACCGACCGTTAACGTTTTAAAATTTTATTGTTATGACTATCGTATTCGGGTATAAACTACGAGTATTCCTATTCCTACTGCTATAGTATTTTGCATTTCAAATTGCATTAGTTTACTTAAATTATAAACAGCTATTGAAAATATCAAAAGCACTCATTAATCAAACCTTTTTCTATCTTATTCTTTCTGATTAAGTGTTGAAGCAAAAATATTTTGTGCTATACGTTTAATACCTTTACAGGAGTTTGAAGTTCATTTATTTAAAAGTATTAATTATTCAAGTTAATATATTAATTACAGTTGTTATCTTTATATAGAAAAATGAATCGCTATTTCCTTTAGTTACGCTATAACTTTACCTATTTGGCTGATTATCTTTTTATTGTTTTCGTTACATTAAGAACAAGGTTTATACTAAAAAAACTTTTTCTAAAATCTAAATGCAAAATATGACGTCAGATCTGCTGTTTTATGTTTTCATAGCGACAATGAATTCCACGTTAAATAATTTAATTGAAAGTAACATTTAACTTAATACTGGTGACCAAATTTTTGGTACATTGAAAACGAATTCAAAGAATATACATTGAAATCTCTGCATACCGATTATATGTTCTAATTGTTATTTGATTCTATTCTTATTAGAATTTTTCGTAGTCTTTACATTGATTTAGTATTTCGAATCGATCATACTTCACTGTTAAAATCCTAATATAAATGGTTTTCTGTTATAAACAAAAGCATTCATTTACAAACTTAAATTTTGGTTTTAATTTTTTTATTTTAATGTCGATTGTTACTTTAACAATAGAACTCTGATAAACGTTATCATGACACAAAATCGATTTAAAAAAATTAAGAATTGATAATCTATGTGATAAACTTATTTGATTCAAATTAGAACTAAAACAAAATTTGAGAAAATTATAATTGAATCACAGTTAAAAATTGAAGACGTTTGTAAAAGACTAATTAATGCTAAAACTTAATCAAATATAAAGTTTGTCTTTATTTGAATCGCTAAATTTCTTACCATTTGCACCGTTTTACAAGACTTTTGTAATGCATATTCTAAATCATACAAATTAAATTTTAATTTTCATTGTTTAACTTAAACATAGTGAACTCTCGATAAGTTGAACTCCTAGAAGTATCTTTAAATAAAATACTTCAGAATTCAATACACATTGTTTTATTATTTCGTTTTGAATCTTAAATAATAAAAATAAAATAGAAAGACTGAAACATTCTTTAGTTTATTATGACATTTCTCAACTACCATCTTTAATGTTACAAACCTGTAAATGATCATAGTATATACTGCTTTTAACTGTAAATTATAATTTTGCTATAAAAAAAAAACTTAGGGACTCACTTCTTTATTTGATTTTATCTGGTTTTAGAGTTACCTTGATTAAAATTTAAGAGATATCCAGTCAAACTCAAGTTAAAAATTAGTTTTAAAATGACCTAATTAAACCAAAAAAAAAAACTTGGAATGGAATTCACAGAGTCATATTATTATAGATACTTTACAAAACTCGAACGAAGTCGGGTAAATCAGCTAGTGTTATACTCGTATATATAAGTAAAACCAATCATTTCGATTACAAAAATCCATTTCAACATAAAATAAAATATCATAAAAAGCGTCCTTGGTAAGAGACGTTATACAAAAATTTACACACAATAAACCATAAAACGTCTTAAATCAAAATGTAACAAATTTATTTTTATTATATATTTTATTTTAAATAAGGAACACAATAGATGTTACTTGCAATAAATGTTATGGAAATGCATGCTTGTGTTCGTTTTGATTTAATTTTTTGCTCGTTTCAGTTTTAATTTAATTCAGGCCCGCATTTAACATAAAATCATGACAATGTCGCTCACGTTTTTGTTAACTGTAGCTACAACGACATTTAGAGAGACTGGAATCTGGTCTTAAGACACTAGAATATAAATTATGTTTGTGTGTGCATCTTTCATTCAAAAGGACAAACGGAATGCTGGAGATTGAATACAGTTGAATTCAGAAAATTGATTCAACTATCTTTGAGGTGTGCGAATTTTATTATAATGCAATTATTTTTACTTTTTGTATAATAAGAAATTGAAGTAAGTTTTTTTTTTTAATTTTGTTGTCTTTTTCTTTTGGTTTCAACTATTTGAACACTTTGAACATTGCTAGCTACAACCAGTGCAGCCTTCACATTTCTACGTAACTCAATTATTATGTTTTGAATTGTTTAATTATTTAATTGTTTTACATTCATAAATTACTATAGTAGCTTATCTTTATAAGAAAGATTCTTTTAGATAGAATATTTTGAATATTTTAACAACTTGATATTCTTTTATGCTTTTTAGATTTCAGTTTTGGTCAATCTTGGTACTTAAAAAAAACGAAATGTACAAATCTTCAAGTTGATAAATTTTAGTAATTAAATTAAAGATAAAATCAAAATTAGGTATTTTCCTTGGCTTTTCATTTAAGATGGTGAATATATCAAAACCAATGGTACCTTATTAAATCATACCAACTTATAAGCAGAACTAAAAAACGTAAAAATCAAACGAATAAAACTACTAGGTAAATAAGGATCGACTCTTATAATAAGCACCGTTCAGGTTATTTATTTAGTTTGGTCCAAAATTCCGAATAAATATGCCAATAGTACACATTAGTAATTTTTTTTTCGCTGAAATTACGTTTTGACTTATCTTATAGTTGTTTTTTTTTCATTTTACGTTCTACGGATCTCAGGATATTTCTTCCTTTTCTCACCGAGACCCTCTGTATTAACTAGGGGAGCATCAGGCTTTTAAAGAAAGCTAGCACCTGCCTAGAGGCCATTGCTATCGCACCAGGCGTCAGGTTCGTTACGTAAGAGGTTTTTGAGGCTTATTTAAACCTCTCTTCTCTATTGTAAGAAATCATAAGATAACAACCACTCACCCCTTCCTTTCCATAAGAAATTTTACTAAAAAATGAACATACTTATAAAATAACCGTTTAATCAGAGCAATTCTTAGTGCAAAATAGTAAAATTTTCAATTCAAAATCATACGTAAAATCAGATTGTCTACTCCCCCCCCCTGCCGATATAAAGAATTGATAATATTCAGTCAACCCCCCTCCCCCCTAAATGCCTTACGTAATTTATGAATGGCCACTAACACAAAATCAAGCTACTGAAAATCTAGCTAACACAGCTTCTAAAAACGTTTTCCATATGAAATTCTTACTACATCACAATTCAAATGCAATGGAAAACGTTTATAATGAAACTGAAAGAACCAAAATACTATTTCGTATTAAATGAACTTCTGAACTTGACGCCATAAAAACAACAATATCTATATAGTGATTTTAAAATTTACTATTGTTTTTAATTTGATCATTTACGCTTTTATATCATATGCCGATAGAAAGAATATGAGTTGAGTTAAGTACATATTTACTTAAAAATAAAGTTATTTATTATCATAAATTACAAACATCCACATTTAATAAGTATAATTAATTTAGATACGTTTACTTAGAGAGTAATTTCTAAATAGCTATTCACAATTCTTCGCTTCTGATGTAAGGTTTTAGTATAGACTAGAGGTAATAAAAAATTAATTTGTGACAAGCAAAAGATTTATTTTGTTCATGATTTTCACTTAAGTGGAATGTACTAAAGGGACGGCGCATAGATTTCATTTAAAACGCGATAAAAATGCATTCCTTGTTTAATTAACTAATTAAACTATTGATTGAAATTAATTGACTCTTCGATGTTGCGTAATAGAGAACTCTTAGTGATGAGGAGCGCCTTAAAAATCTAAGTAAATTACTTCCTTTAAAATATTTATGGATTATGTTGTCTTTGGCGTCGGAACTGTTTTATATGTAACCGAGCTTGTTTCTCAATAAATCTATTAAACTTGAATATACATCTTTTACTTACTTCGTAATGTTTCAGATAAGAAATCTTGTAATGAGATTCAGTTGTTGTTGTTTCTTTTTTTTTATAATTGAATTATTAAAGATGTCTTGATCAATCAGTAAACCGAACAAAAATAAAATATCTGACCGTCTCATGTCAAGTTTATATGCGCCGCAATGCGACTTGCTACGATTTTATGTGGTGGAATACTCGTAGTCTATGTGCTTCGAGAAAAATATGTGAAATTCATGATACAAAAACGGAATAAAACAACAATTTACATTTTTTTCTTTACAAAAAAAAAAAAGTTTTTGCTGAATTAAAAAAGATAATTTCCATGCCTTTAATGCTGTGGTCCCTAACCTTTTTTGCACCTCAAAGCACGCCATTTTATATTATCAATCATGTGATGGAGATAATTTATGTCGGTATTTAATATTAATTTATAGTTGAAAATTGTTAAAAAAAAACGTAATTGTCAATACTTTTACAAGCTTTTATTTAACTTGAAATATTTATATGCTTGACTATGTCAAATCTTGCAATTTCCTCTTGTCCTAAAGATTCAATTTTTGCATGTTATTTCAGTTCCATTTTGCATTTTGGAATTTTATGATAAGCATAACCTTAGTCGACATCTTAGATTATGATTTCCAAACAAAGAAACGCCTTAAACTAAAAAATTAAAGAAGATTAATTAAAGATCAAACTTAATCAATCTTGAGTCCATGGACTTTGAACCCACTCCTTTAAAAACTTAGATTAAAAAATATTTTGAAATGTGACCTCACGAAATTTAGGACCCCTCCCACCCCATTGTCACACAGTGTCACACTTCGTCGACCCCTACCTCCCCCTCTAACGTGTGACGTAATTTATGAATAGCCCCTAATTGTAAGAACGAAAATTTTATTCTATTTTAATTGTACATTCGGTATTTCGCTTACGTAAATATTTCACGAGAAGCTACTAGTTTCAATTACTAGGCTAATAAAATACCGCACAAATTCAAAATTTATTTTTGAAATATACTCACAATTATGTTTTAAGTCCAATATGTCTAATTAAAAATATTTTTTAACGTTTTTACATGTTTGGATAGGGAGGAGGATACGTAAAAAATTCTGTGGACACCATGGTGTCAATAATTTTTTTATAAATTAAATTTACGAATCCAGTTTTTATCTTAATAAATTATTTTATCTTTATAATTTCTCAAGTCTCAGTCTTTCCTTAAGTATGATACATGTACTTCAAAAGGTGCGCAGAGAATTTACACACTGAAATATGTGCGTATTGATGATTATGTTTTTTTTTAAAGTATACCCAATATTTTTGACAAGTAGGTACTCCGTGTTACGAAAAATATAGAAGGGGTATATACTTACTTGCGGAAAGTTTGGAAAACACTGCTCTAGATCAAGTCTATGATTGTATCTTATCGAAAATTAAGCAATCTGTAGTTTTTATCGGCAAAGAAACTTTTAGGGGTTGAAACACACCCTAAACGCCCTTACGCCTTTAAACTGTATTTTGGAAATTTTCTTACACTTGCATTTTGTTTTGAGTGGTACTTTTTTAAATTGACTTAAATTGAATATAATGGGTGGTGCTAGTGCAAAAACGTCCCGCGCCAAAACGGCGGTGCCAAAACGTCCTGCTTCGTGAAATTCATAATTTTATTTTTGAATGTCTCCTTTTGTTTTGAAAACAATGTCTCCTAACGTACGATACCTCGAATTTAACCTAGACAGTCACCTAACATGGGCTACATCACAATCAAAAGTTGACATAAACAACAAACTAACGATTTACAAGACATTATAATACGTTCATACGGAGTAGAATTGTGGGGTTCCGCCAAACCCTCAAGTATCCAAAAAATCCAATCCCTACAATCAAAAGTACTACGACGAATCCTCAACGCTCCCTATTATGTTAGAAATGAGGTAATCCACAACGACCTCAAAATTCTTGGTGTCCATAAGCTTATATATAACCGTTTTCTATATGTCCACGATAACCTATATAACCATTCTAATCCATGCGCTCAAATTCTTTCCTCTAACTATAACCCTAGTAATTCCCTGCGCCGACTTAGAAGACGATGGCTTCGTGATCTAAACATGCATCAATAGAGAAACTGTACCAACAATGGTTGGTTTCTCACAGCAAGTTACCAAGTTGTAAGTGCTCTAGACTGAGGTGTACCCTTAGCTTTAAAGCATATAGAATACAAATGCATGATGGCTCATTGGTTATTGTTAATTACATGTACAGAAAAGCAATTTTATCTTAAATAAAAAAAAATTAAAGAACTGAAAGAATTAAGAAAAATGTTTTATTGTTTTATCATAAACCATTTAATAGGGCCTCAAATGTTCATTTTTAAAAATTCCCTTACACAATTTAATTCGAAAACACTCAAGCTTAAACGTTTGTAACTTCCTCCTATCCTGTGCTCCTTAGGATGGTTAAGGTTAAGTGCAAAGTTGTAGAACAGAGGATTTACTACAAGCTTGGTTCTAGATAAATTTTCATGAAGCTGACCGTTTCCAATATGGATCTCTCACCCCATATAATAAGTTGTTTAAAATTGTTTCAGGTTTTTTAATAATTTGCAGAAGAAAAAAACCAGAAAAATGCTGTCATTAATAATCAAATTTCATTTTGAAATAAAAGAGGATGGGTGGCTTAAAAGTAATAAAATGTTCATCCTGTAAAGAGAAAGTGGTCGTATTTATAAACTAAATAAATTTCTTATTAAAAAATGAGGCAATCATTGAAAACTTATATCATATTACTTTTTGTTGAAACAATTTAAATACTTATAGAAGAAGAACAAACTTAACTACTTAGATGAGAATATATTTATAAAAAAATCTTCACTATAATTGGAATGAAAAAATTCATTTCCGATATTCAAAACAAACAAAGCATTGCGAAATGGTGAAAACGTAAGAAAGCTTCATCTTAATTAAAAATTACCTTTCTCTATTTCAAAATTTCAACACTCAATTAATTAAAGTTTCAACAAGTTCTTGGTTAATTTTTTTAAATTTAACTCAATTGGCTTTATTTTTGTCTTCTCATTGATTTGTTCATATTAATGCGTTCTCATTTCTATATCTCTCATTTTATATGTGCATCTGATACTTATTATAAAATATTTCAAATTCAATTTAGGATAATTGTTGCGCTATCTGTTGTAAATCCTGTTCCAGATTTCAACTCATCCAGTATATCATTTTTGAAACCTTACAACCACAACAAAATCTCATTCTGACAAACAAAAACGGCAAAACTTTTTTGGCTCTGTCTTCCATTTGAGACAATAATTTGGCATTACGAAAATATTTGGGACACGTTAACGACAATTTCAGTCAGCGCAAAAATTGTCGCATATCTTATGTTCGTTTAAGTGTAATACATGAAAGTCAAGGTGGATGTTTTTATGTATCTTTTTTCATCTTCCTACACTTATTATGTTGATAAAGTTTTAATTACAATAAACAAAATGTACATTGTATGTACATCATAATAGTACCTACATATCAATGATAAAACATCGTTTCAACATAACAGTTTTTAGTTTTTGCTTGTTTGTCATTTTAATTGCTTGCGAATATAAAATGTCATTCGTTTAAACGCCATGAGAATTATTAATATGATTTTTTAAATTAATCTCAAAAATGTTTGTAAACTTTAATTGTATTTTCATTTTTTTTTTGTCCGTTGAGTGATTAAATAATGACATGTTGTCACCTTATTTAAAACAAGATACAAAACGGGATATAACACTTACTTTAATTTGTAGATCCATTACAAATTTATTATAAGAATTAGAAAAATTAAATATAATAGAATTGCTTCGCTAAAAATATTAAACATAAGTATTATTTTAAAATTTAAAACACATTTTCATTTAATGTTTTAAATTTTTCAAATCGTTTTAGCATGAAGAAATAACCATTTTCCTACATTGATGAGAAGTTTTTCGGAATTAAATAAAAATCTTCAATATCTATTTAGTCGGTTGAGATGAAAAAAAAGTTGATTTTTCACAGGAACTATGCGTTTTTTACGATAAAAAGTAATCCATGCACTTTAAAGCTTGTTCGCGCTTAACAAGTAATTTGGTTAAGCGTAGTTAGTAATTTAGTTACTAAAAGTGTCCAACAGCTATATTTTAGACGAATATTTTAGTAGCTATACTAACTCAAATACTTAGCTACTTCATCATTGGCTTTTAAATTATTTACCAAGTGAAAACGAGGCGCTTGTCTTTTAAGCAACCCTTTTATAAAAATAAGATTGAATCCTGTGTTTAATTAAAGTTTAAGTAAATAAGTTGAATCCTGTGTTCAAGTAGTAGTAAAGAATCCTGTATGTATTTTAATAACTAAGTTTCTCAAGTTATAAAGTAATAACTAAGTTTATCAACGTTTCATTTATTATTCATTTTCAATAAAGTTCATCAACTCATTTAAAAAAGATTGTTTCAAATTTAAAGGAGAACTGCTCTTTTAACAAGCTTTTATTTATTAATTTGCAATGTTTAGTTCTTTAGAACAGCGGTCGGGGAACCGAGGTAAATTACCCCAAATGGGGTAAAAATGGAATTTTTAGGGGTAACAAGGAAATATTTTGCCATGGCTTTATAAGCTTTGATAAGCGTGTTATTATGGGCGAAGACTTTATTAAAAAATTTTTCATACCAAAAAAGCCCCAATGTTGAAGTTATTGTATCAAACGATGGAGCAAGATCATTTCTCCAAAATTTTAAGTAGGTGAATTTTCAATTACTTAATTTTTATTTGTTGCAATATGAGAACTTTATTTTTAGTATTACCTTACTACTTTCATGCAACTTTTTTTTTCATGTAAGTTAATTCAATAAATAATGTTTAACTCAAATTTACATTGATTGTCTCCTTTTCAAAATGAAGGGGTAATACCGACTTATGTAAAATTATTTTAAGGAAATGGTAAAAAAAGTTCCCCTACCGCAGCTTTAGATCAAATCTTTAAAAAGAAATAAGAACCACTTCTTCTTATTCTACATAGCTGAAATTTTGAATATTGGTTCAGTTTCAATCATATTTCAGTCTTATAATAAGTATAGCCTAGAATAGACATCCAGGATTAGAACATTCAAACAAAGGAATTACTTAACAGTTATGGATTGAAAATTTATAATTATTATGTAAATAAAATACCGCGCTAACTTAAATTTTATTATCGAAATACATCACAAGTCATGTATTTAAGTCTAGTTTGTCTTATTATTTAAGCTTCTAATTAACTTGCAATGTTTGAATGTTTAGATGAAATCTTTAATAGTGATTTAACTTATAAGTCTTATAAGTAATAACGAATTGTGCCTCTCTCATGCAGACCCTATTGCTGAATATGTAAAAAAAATCTTTAAAAGTAAATAAGAACCACTTCTTCTACATTTAACTTAATTTAGCTACAAAATTGTGAAAAAAGTTTTAGTATTTCGAATTTCATACATTGCCCGCTGTAAAATTTACAGATCAGTATTTTCTGTCGTAAAAATGCTGGCAATTCATTCTTTAATAATTAAAAACGTCCTACAATAAGTGAAAACAAACTAAACAGTTTAGCTATTTTGTACATTGAATTAGATTTACTTTGATGCTTAGATTGTGAAGAATTAAGATTTGATTGAACAATTTACAAATCAAAAATTCAGCCGCGTGTGCCTTAAAAAATACCCAAGTATCGCAATTTAAGAGTAACGATAATCTTTAGTACAATTTATAAATTTTTTCGTAAATTTTAACAACTAATTACTTAATCCTTTGGTGGAAAACAATGAACCCATCATTTTCTATTTATATACTCTACAATTGTAGCATAAGTTCCTAACCAATAGTCCACTACGGACTGCCAGTGATCCGCAGTGGTTCGATTTCAAAAGGATAACTTCCCGAGTCGAAATTTTAGACCTATTTTCGCCCTCAAAAGCTAGGCTATTCAGAGGTTCAAGTAGATTGACAAGAGGACCATTTGCATTTGAATTTTGGACCTCATTTGAACCTACAAGTGGCATTTATCGGACAAAATACAATGTTTAAATATACATATATTCATTAATATAAGCGATAAATTTAAAAGTAATAAGAATATTACAAATATCAGTTCTTAGTTTTTAATTTCCTTGTCTTCGTTTACCAGCTCCTTTATTATCGCCATTGCCATCATTTTTTTCCAGGATTTCCTTTTATTATAATCCACAATATTTCCAACCATGCGCATTTCTTTAGAAATTTTATTTAATTGTATAAAATCTCACCGATTACATTCAAGATAATAAATTAAAGCAAATATCTTCACGCTTTTTCTTTTAAACTCGTTTTTTTCACTTTTAAATTTTTTACATTTACACTTTTAGGCCTTTTGATATAGACAATATTAAAAAATAAATCAAATAGGTAGTGAAATAAGTTTATTCAATTGTTGTATTATGACGAACGTAGCCATTCAAACGGTTACCAAGAGACTAAAGCTGAGTAAAAATGAACAAGAGTGAACAGGATTAAGGATCAAACCAGTAATGGATCATACCCCGATACACAATAAATTCTATGTTAGTAGAGGCTACACAATATTATTTTAAGCATCTACGTATCTTTGTAAGTTGAAATGAGGGTAAAATATCCATTTTAGGGCCAAAATAGATCTAAAATTTCGACTCGGGTTAATAGTTAAACTTTGCAAATACATCTTTATAGTATTAAATAATATTTTAATCTAAAAATATTCTCTTTAATGATAAAAATTAACTTTTAAAAGAGTAAAACACAGATTAAATTAATATGATAATTTTCTTTGTGAAAAGTAATAAGACATCCGCTATTTAAATGACAAGGTATTATTATGGCTTTTTGCTTTGACATGCTACATCTCAAACAGATACCGCTGACAAATATTATACAATTTTTACGATGAAAGATAATCTGACTTAAAACAGTAGTCGGATTACATTATTTTATTAGAATACATGCAGCCAACAGTTGAATAGACAAGTGTATGACATTAATGCATACAAAAGCATACATAAGAAAAAATGCGATATGCAATATAGAATTAAAGACTGTGGTTACACTATTATAAAAAATAAAACAAGAAATACACAAAAAAAAATTGGTAAAGCTTAAAAATTTTTTTAACTCACTAGTTATTATGTAGTTAATTAATATATGGGTACTTAAAAATTGGTTTCAAGAAACTATGGAACTTTAAATAAGAAACATTTTCAAGTACGTGTCGCAAGTTACTTCATTTAATGCCATGGATAGGTACAATATGAATAAATTGTTACAGTTTAAAAAATTTTGGCAGGTTATAGATATCCGTATATAACTTATGAAGGATGACATTATTAAAAGCTTAATAGTTGACTATACAAAAAAATAGCTAAACAAAATTAATTTAAATGCATATAAAAATACATTTCATAAAGTTTAATCAAATAGTAAAGTTATAATTAAAGGTGCTGTAAGAAATGAGGCAAAAAATTGTATCTTCAGTTATTAGATTAGTTCGAGTAACCGATAAACACCGTTTTCAATCCAATTAAAAAAATCATCTAACACAGAAAACTCCTTTTACTTTCTTCAAACACTTAAAAGAAAAAGCGACAGTTTCATTTTGATTGCTCAAATAAAATAAGTAATAACGAGGCATTGTCTTCAAGTGCGGGTCCGTTAATGGTAAAATCTCTAGATCTCTGATGAAGAAGATAAGTCGTTACAAGTAAAATGAAGATATGCAGCAAAAAAGGCAAATTGCAAAGCTCGTTAGACAAAAGTAAACGTGAAGCGACATTTCATTTTTATACTGACCATTAATTTTAAGCGTCGCTGATGTTCTTTATGTTCAATGCCGCCAATTTATCACTACAAGCGTTTACTAATAGATCAGGGAAGAGTGTTTAATAAGCAGTAACAATCAGGTCCAATTAAATGTAATTATCACGAGGCATCTTGTTCTAATAATTAAAAATAAATCGCATTTATTTCATTCGAATTGAAGCGTTTTATGGACAATTTGTGCACATCTTCAGTAAAACAGTTAGCTTTTTATGAGAGTAAAAATTGATTTCAGGATAATTTACATTCTGATTCGTTTCACAAGAAAATCTTCAGGTATGAGATGAAAGTTGGTTTATGATTGTGTCATTTATACAGCCGAAGGTATTTTTGTGGAACATCTGCTTGTCGTTAACGAAATTAAGTTGATTGCAAAGTTATTTTTTATACTATTTTTATAAAATTTTAATGCAGATGATGGAGTTTTCATTTCGTAAAATATATAAATAAGAATTATAATCCTACTTGCAAAAACTTGATTTTGTTTCTACAAAAATATTTTGATACAAGATAAGGTTGATTTAAATTATTTATGATCGATATTTCGTTACTAAAATCCATTATAAGTTTGCAAGATGTTCATTGACTGCAAATCTAGTCAATGTTTCAAAGTTTCAAGCTGAGCCGACTTCAATTTATTACATAACGTCTATGGATAGAGCATTTCAAGCATGAAGTTCTGACAGATTTTCGCTGTATCGCGTTTAGTCTTTTAATTTTAGATTGTGTTTTATTGTAACCGTAAACTAGTTTAATGCTAGGTTCCGCTCATTTTAATGCCTAACACAGTCACTGAACAATATAATTTCAATTTTTTGATATTGAAATAAAAAATGCTCTTATAAATCTTTTTGTACTTCTTACTTTTTTTGTAAAATCCTACGTTTTGGTAATATTTTTTTTTTTTTTGAAAAATTATTATTAATTAGTACTAACTCAATTATTGTAGCTGTTAAAAACATTTCTAATACTTAAAAGTAACTTTATAATATTTAAATTTTACAAAAAAAAAAACCCAAAAATTGCGAAGGTATGCATGGTTTTTTTACAATGTTGTACCTACTCTAGAAATAGTGTAAATGCACAATATACCTCTAAAGCACGACAAGTTTTATAACTCAATTTTCAAAAAATCGATTTTTTTATAATTATGAGGTATTATAGATTATTTTGCAGAAGTAAAAACGTTATTAAAACTAAGTATCTACTCAATGTTACTAAATGGTTTTGTGTGAATAGTATTCAAAAGAAAAATATTCATAAAAAATAAAAGCAATGCTCGTAACTATAGATTGATTTTTATGTGTAAAAACAAGGTATGATTCCTGCAGAAAGACACATTAATAACTCTGTATAACTAATTAGCATCTTATAAAACAAATTTTTTTGAACAAAGTCATTTTAACTGACCATATTATGTTAACATTAGAAGGGCTATTTTTTAAATTGGTTAGTCAATAATAAGATTTTATAGAAAATGAAAATTTCAAGATAACAAAGTAATATCAAATAGCAATTTTAATCGAGTACCTACTATTGTAGTTGATAGTTAAATCATCATTTGTTGAAAATTAAAAAAAAAATCTTTTAATATTTTTCAAAGGAATTGTACCATAAAAACGTTAAAACTTTGGTGGAAAATTTGAAGGTAAGATTTTTAGAGTAGTAAAAATCATTTTCCAAATATGAAACTTATTGACCTTTCGAATGTCATTAGAGAATCAGTTCTAACTTGATTTTTAAGCTAACGATTTGAGTTTCAAGGTACTTGACCTAAAGTTGGCATGAAATTAAGTCAAACATTGCCTTCACAAGTATTTAAAATATAAAGACCATTCAATTCGCTTGAAATCAAATCAAACTTAAATCAAATAATAATTTTCATATATGTTATCAAGTCAAGCCAAAGATTTAATTTGTAAATTATTTGAACTCCAAGGTTAAACGTTAAGCTCAATTAATTACTCAAAGTGTCCAATAATACTTGATTTGATAGGTTCTAGTATCCTCTATAGCAGTGGTTCTTAACCGATGATCCGCGGGCCATTGGTGGTTCAGCACCCAAAGTGATCCGGAAAGCCATTCAAAAAAATATTAAATTAGTGACAATGAGAGGCAGTCAAGTAGCAAGCGAATTCACTGCCTGGGCAGGGTGAAGGCATATACCATGTACTTCATAGGAAATCATGGAACCAATAAATAAAATAAACATTTTGATACATGAAGAAAGAAAGTTTTTGTTAAAAATCGACTAAATTAGGAAAAGTGCTATAGATAAAAATTTAAAGAGTTCATTTAATCGCTATTTTCCTGGCTGCTAAGACAACGGTATTCGGAAATAGACCCGCAATCCTTTTGTTGTCAACGTTTCTGATGTGCCTGATGAAATTCAAGATGTGATTGAAATGCAACACGAAGCAACTTAAAAGATTCATTCGAGGCTGAAATTAATCTGGAAGATTTTTGGAGCCAAAAAACAATTTATATCCCAAACATTCGAGACATCGCTATAATTGATACCAAGTTTTGTTTTCATCGACATATCTATGCAATTAGAGGGTTTCTCGACGCTACTAACAATTGAAACAAACACCAAAATCTGTTGGATGGCAAAATGCTGAGATGCGTTTAGTTATCAGCAGCACTGAACCAAAGGTTCAGAAGTTAATAAAAAGTATGCAACCACAAAAATTGTATTAACAAATATACCTACTTATCTCTGTAGTTATGTAAAATTTTCGTCAAAATTAAAATACTGTTGGTTTTGAATAATTGTATGCGTTTTTTATTTAAAACTGATAGCTAAAACCATATTTTACTCATTTTCATTTACTGTATATTACCTCCAAACAGTAGGTGGTTCGTGGCAAGACAGAAATTTTTTGCAAATGATTCCACATCACTAAAAGGTTAAAATCCCTGCTCTAGAATCTAGTAAATCTTTAGATACTCCAAAAGTCTACTTTTGGATTATCAGGAACCATAATAATGAAAAAAAAAGTTTCATATATAACTTGTACAAAATAAATTATTACAGTAACATTTATTTTTTATTTTTCTAAAAGCGAAATTATTTAAATTAGTATAAGTAGAAGTAAATGATAGAAAACTTACAAAGTCTTAAAAGTTGAACTTAAATCAACGTATAGAGCTATATTGTTATAAAAAAAGTATTTTCACTCTTTTGATACCCATAAGTGAAATGACGTGGTAAAATAATTATATTGTTAAGTAATAGTTAGCACAAATTTCACAAGCATTTATTAGGAGAGTTTAAATTAAGTAATTTATTTTAACACTTATAATTTCGACCGTTTTTAACAAGTCACTTAAAAGTGCGAAACAATTGTGTCATATTTATTAGAATTAAACCTCGATTTTCAATCTTTAATCTTTAATTTATTTAGTCTACAAACACAAGCAAGTATTATAAACTTTTTTTTATTCTGAAAATAACACTCATTTTGTAATGCAAGTATACTATAAAATATGTTTTTTTTTTATTTTCAAATTATTAAATTGAAAATATCAGTATATAATGCCCATATATACATTTCTCACATACAATTTGAGTTATACATAATGAAGGTTAGTTGAAATAAATACAAGAAAATGCAATACTCAGTCGACATATCTGATTGATTTGATGTACCGCAAAGATTAAGTGCACGTTTTGAGTTCACATATTATATTGTTATACCAATACCATTGTTACATCCATAAAGAAAGGGCTTTTTGCGATTCTTCATCTGTTCGTTGTCTTAGTTATTGAATTTGATTCATACGAGCACATAAAATCAAATATAAAAAATGATTATTACACTGTTATTTATTCGATATATAACTCAAGCAAAGTGCTCACGAATGTAAGGTAGCCTACTTTTCGAATTTAGGTTCTGCCACTGAAGTGTTCCAATTAAACATGCCAGTGAAAGACTCGGGCTTACAATCTAATTAATCTTCCCGATATCCACAACCACTGTATGTTTTGTTTACTCGAAAATATCATTGGCAATCAAATTCAAATAATTGGTGTTTAAAATCGTGTTTTTATATGGTATGATTGTGTATGTGAAAAAATGTATGATTTAAAAGGAAACAACTGGATCTGCACTCGACTCTCTTCAGAAGCACATAACGCAATAATCCAAAGCGGCAACATCTCAGTTAGGCCTGTTCTTGACGACCTTCACGATTTATTATATAAATCGCAATGGTCGCAACAAATCTCAAAAGTATCATCCGCTATTGTATTTTTTTTTTGTGATTGTTTTGTTATAAGTTTGTGGACGAGTTTTGAATCAAAACAATACGACAAATACCGACCAATCAAAAGGACACTATGTCTATAAAGCAGAATGCCTGCCAGCAGTAGAATTTTTATTGTTTTTCTAAGAATTTTTCTTGTTTAACTTTAGGTACAAAATAACAATGATCTTAGCTTTTTTTAGTTTAGTAAATAAACATTATATGTTTATACATAATCCATGGACATACCAAAGGGGGACACTTAGAGGCAGATTCCCTCTTCCCTCTCTTAAACCGTTACAATTTTGTTAATTATTTTTCAATTCTTATTTTCTATAGATTTTATATTCTATTGTGATAAGGATATTATAGTTTAAGCAAAATTTATAAGATCTAAAGTTCAGTATCATGAACAATAGACAAGACAAAGTGACAAGGCATAGACAATAGTTAGGGACTCATCAAGTCAAATTGTTGGATATTTTTTAGATAAATTGTGCTTCATATTTTCTCTAGTAAATGGAATAACTTACAAAATTTATGCTTGTCTTTATTTTTTTTAATTGTTACCTTTGACTTGATTTCAAGTCAAATTCAGACCAGGTAGTTTGAAGATCAAGTCATTATCGTTTTGAGCAGTAGTTTCACATATTATATTTTTATTATTATTATTTTCCCTGAGAAAAAGTAAAAACTAGTGCCAACATAATTTGGGCGATACTTATTCGGAATAATACTAAAATAATGTAGAAATAAAACAAATAACAACAAAACATTCTGAAATATATACGAATTGTGACTGGTTAGCTTAAAAGGCTTTGAAATGCCTGCAAATGAATGTTACAAAGAAAAGAAACTTTTCAAAAAGTCAGTAATACCAAAATAATGTTGTTCCTTTTTGTTGGCAGCCTCTGGTTCTTTATGTCCTTGATATGTAGGCGAAATCTCAATATTAGTTACTTAGTGGACTTGTTTGCAAGTTGTGCTGTATTTTATTCAAAATTGAAAGAAAATCTTCGTTATCATATAATCTAACTAGCAGCTAACCGTGACTTCGATCCCGTAAAATTTGACGCACAAATTAAAATTTAGATGAATTAAGTCATGGATGGCTCTAGCAGATATTATTTAAGTAAAAAATTTCTAGAGCTCAGATTCGATTTAATACTTTTACACACAGAAGTTTTATTAAAAAAACTTAAATATTTGAAGCAATAATCAGATGAAAAGACCAATGTTTTACGTTTTAGCAATTTATTTTTCTTTTACACGACGTTTCGTCGGTGTTATTCCGACTTCATCAGGTATCTTGAAAAGTTTGTTAAAATTGTCATACCCAATTGTATTACAAAATATAATATTATATTTATTTTTAAAAAATAACTATAATTTAGACATAATTTAAAAATTTGTGAATTTGAAAAATTGGTAAATAACCAAAAAACTGTGTCGTAATAAAATTGGGTATGACAATTTTAACAGACTTTTCAAAATACCTGATGAAGTTTGAATAACACTGACGAAACGTCGTATAAGAGAAAAACAAAAATAAATTGGCAAAACATAAAACATTAGTCTTTTCACTTGATAATTGCTTCAAATATTAAACTATTAAGACCTGAAAATTAGTATTACCTATAAAAACTTAAATTTGAAACGTGAGTTTTAGATGCTCAAATTATTCTAAAAGAAATTTGTTGTTTTTTTTAAGTTCGTTTTAACTACTGAGATCGTTGAATCCAAAAATCAATTAAATAATTTTGGGCTAATACTGGGATCGAACTTAGAATCTCTGGTGTATAGAGCAGTAATTTAACCATCACTATTTAACCAGCAAAAAGTGCTCTTTTTGTTTTGTATGGTTTTTAATGCAATCGAAAAGCTTCACTCTGCCTTTGTAACCACTTCTCTACACTTTTCTACATTTTCACTTAAAAAAAGTCCACCCAGTTTATAATCTCATTTACATAAGGGGAAGCTGATTGACTGGCAGATACACTAGAAACTATACCATTGAAGATAGAAACATGAATTTTTTAATTGTTACTCCTGAATGAATTGTAACATCCACTAAAGAGAGAAACAGATAAAAAAAAGGCTGAAAGTTTTTTTCATTTTTACGCCTTTCTTCGAAAATTAAAATTTTTTTAAATGCTCTTCTTGCAATTATCAATCTACTTGTAAATGTAAATGTCCTCTGCTTTTTTAGTTTCTTAATTTCAACTCTTTTTGATGTAAACTTTAAAACACTATATTGAAAGTTGCTATGATTGGTATTGAATTAAAACTAAAAAAATTTATTTGTCATGTTTTTAACGCTGAACTTCAAACTTTTATCTCATCGTTTCATGGTTTCAATTTGAAATTAATTTTTACGGGTGTCCTGTTTTTTGCAGCAGGGTATTTCATTGAGTTTCTCTTCATAGGCTGTGTATTATTATTTTTATATTTTTTATTATTTTTTATTTTAATTTTTTTTCTTAAGCTTTCTATAAAGTTTATTGCAGTTACCCTTCTCAAATATCTTCATCATTGACTACAGATTTAACATTAATTCATACGTAGAATTCTTGGATCTCTATCAGTTAGAAAATAGGAACTATAACTGCTTTTATATAGACTTTGGAATGCATGTAGAAAGCATCATAAGAATAGTTTAAAATTATCAAAGAACAGCACGTTCTCTTCTGCTTTCATTCTTGGAATCTAACATGTAAAATATTTCAAGTATTTGTTAATTTAAACTGATTACAGGAAAAGCCAAAAGTTTTTTATAAATGTGAGCTATGAAACTTTACAAACAATACTGTTATTACTGTAATATACCTACTTATATATATAAATATATTTCTCTATGTATTTTCTTTAATAAAGGATTTTCTTCGGTGGCTCTCATAAAATTGCTTGGAAAGCAATTTTTTAAGCATTAGCAGCACATTTTTTATTTAATGCACTTCAAACATAAGCATTATTATTTTAGGAATTAATTTCATAGTTCTTTGATAGCATTAAAATTACCTTGATATTGATATATGTAAATGGATTTATGTTTGGTTCGATTGAATGTAAAAATAGAAAGAAGCATTTTATATGATTGTACATTTTTGTACAATTCCAGTTATAAGAGATGCGACATTGCGAAAAGAACATTGACTTTGCTTGTGTAATCGATCATGTGGTTAAATGACATTCGTCGATATATCCATCTGTATATTTTTATGTACCTAGTTTTAAATCGTGTATGCATGTATGCGATATGTACATATGCTTGATTACTTTTTCCTCATTGCATACGATCGGCATCAGACAAATAAATTTATCGATTTATATTTATTAATAAATTGCCTGATTGATTTAACAGTTGCGTCACGTTGTCGTTTGCAAATATTTTTAAACAACATTAATATTTTCATTTATTTTACTTGCTAATTTTTAAAAGTAGAAAATGTATCTACGTTTTATTATGATTGAATTTTAAAATGAAAAGACTGTAAAAACAAATAGGCTTATTATATAAAGTGAGCATATAACAACGTATAAGGTCATGGTCGTAAACAGCATTTGGTCTAGGGCAAGATAAACCTTTAAAGAAGCATTCTATATGAATACTCTATTTTAATTGGAATCTACATTTTTCAGACTGATATTTCAAGAAATAAAATGTCAATTTAAAAAAATAGTTATAAGATTAGATATCGAATGTTTTTGAGTGTTGGATCAATATGGACCAATATTAATAAAATTACCTTAACCGCGAATAATTAATAATAACTTATATCATTGATATTCAGCAAAAACGACAAATTTAAATTTGGAAACATTAAGAACAAAGTATTGTAGAGCTTTGTTAGTTTCAGAGATATTGGAGGTATTTGGAGATTGAAATCTTCCAGTCGATATCCTCAATTTACTCATTATATATAAAGTATTAAGGTTTCAAATACCCTTAACCAAACACATGTTTATCTATTTTTCTACCCAGTTTTTAGCCCTAAAACATTTTTTTTTATAAAAATTGATTATCACTACTTAACAAAATTTTGTAAAAAAAAATACTAATTTTGAAATTCTACCCCTACCCTTATTATAAAATCAAATGTATTTTTATTTGCTCTGGTCAAGTAAAGTTCAATGTTGATCATTTTCACTTACTTTTATTTATTCAAAGTGTTTTGTTGTACAGTGAAGTAGTTCTGTTGTATATTTGCCAAGAAAGTGGAAAAATGATCCCGAGAAGTTCAGTTACATTTGGAATCAACTACTATTTTCAAAACTCAACATGAAATTTTATACAATTTATTGAACAAGTATATTAAACAATATTTTGATTTGAAATTTCTCTTAGAAAAGATTCAATATAACCAATACAAATTGGAAATTTGTGGATATTTGAAAGTTGTTGTCGGTCTTTAAGGATTAAATATGATATACTAGATATACAAAATTCTGTTTTTTATTTATTTGTAAAATGGGCAGTAGGGACAAAAAAAGATCATTTTATTTTACGAAAAACTATCCCAAAAAAAATTTGTTACTTCAGGGCAGCAAAGAGGTAAATACGTATGCTTCATAAGCATCTGATGGATATTTGTATTGCCTACCTACGATACCAACTTGCTTTAAAGAAAGCTATGTGTAAGGATTGGGATGGTATTTGATTTTTATACCTAGGAGAAAATTTTCATAAAATCAATAACGCCAAAATCAAAAAGAAAATATCTATTGGCCCCAAATAACAAAAAAAAAATGTCTTAAAAATTTCATTTTAATATGTACTTAACTTGGGAATCATTTATAAAAGTCACTGAAATTTTTTTCGAAAATCATTGATCAAATGACTATAAAAATATAAACGAAAAACTTTTACCTACTCATAAAACTTAAGTTAATACAAAACCCTAAAAATGCATTTTCTACATATTCATATGGACTTTTTTGAATTTATAATGTTAAATAAGATAAAGGATTCAACCCAGATATTTCTACAACAAAAAAAATATTGAGGAATGTGGAGTCCAAATATGATGACAATTACTGTTGGATATTACAACAAATGTCCCTAAAGCAATATACAGAAGAAAATTAAAGCAGTATTTATATTAATACTAAGGCTATAAGTAATCTAATTTTTAAAGAACTTAGAGCACTTAAAGTACATCTTTATTTGAAAAAAAAATAAGAAAATCGTTTTACAATTAAACTAATCGGTTTTATAATATTCTAATAAATAAACTATAATTTTATCATATTTGCCTTTGCTTCTAACAAAATTATTTATAATTTTTTATGTTACACACAAAAAAAGATATTTTGTAGACTAATTTATTACAATCTTTCTTGAATGATTATCAAAATTAGAAATTTATAAATTTGTCACTTTCATCGAAAATAACTTCGTGACTAACCATCAAATAGCTCTCTACTAAGGAGGCTCCCTACTGATATCTCTGCTTGACTTAATTTTCAGGCTACTTAACTTAAATTTGACTTGAAACTAAATCAAACTCAAATCAAGCATTGAATTTGTAAGTTATCTCATTTCAAAGTTAAAAATAGTTTGCTCAATTTACTGAACAAAATGTTCAATTAAATGACTTGATAAATCCTTAATATTAACCTTAATCTTAATCTTAATTTTAAATAAATCTTGGCCAAATTGAAGAAGATTAAATTTTTCAAAATAATGAAACTCCAAAAAAAAAATCTTCATAGATAAGTTTAAAAACAAAGCAAGATTTGGAAAAGACCACCTATTGGCGCAGTGGTTAGAGCAATTGTTCTCTCCGCTTCATACGTCAAGTGGTACTGGGTTTGATTCCCGTTGAATCCTATCTATCTAAATATAAAAATTGACCAACAGAAATTCTCTGGGTTTTAGATAGTCGTGATATGATCTTAGATGTTAAAGCGACTTAAAAACACAAAAAAAAAAGAATTGGAAAACTCTCGAAACCCGTTGATGTAAAGGAGCCTCCAGGTCCAACGATTGACCTCCAGATTAAAAAATTAGAAACTCCAAATTACAATTTAATTTTTATAATTTTTTTTGTCCATTTTACAAGGTTTTATATGCTTAGAACGTAATAATTTTATTTTCATAAAAAATAAAGACCGAATGAAAAATTGCAATTCAATCCATTGCATTTATTACCAATAGAGAACAATTTTTCAGTGAAATATTTATTCGATCACGAAGACTTCAGTACAAAGACATTCAAAAGATATTCCGAGCAAATAGCAATTTATTACTGTAATTAATATGAAAATAAATGATTACTTAGCAATAATATGTGACATTAACTTAAAACTGTCTGAAAAGAATAATAACGGCAGCATTTATGTAGGTAATGACAGAGAAGGTTACGTGTCACTCGAAGCTGCTTGACATCAATCATTTTCCACCCACATTTCCGCAGTTTGGGCGTTTCTTTAGCAGTTTTCTTATGTCAACATGTTTGCATTTAACAAATATACACCTTAACATTTGCACACATTTATCATGGTAGGTATGCTTTTACGTTTAGCACAAATGAAAAATCGCCTACAGAATAGAACAGTAGGGATCTGCTACCTGTGAGCGTTATTAATATTAAATCTTTATTATTAATATTAATTATTAATGGCGAAGGGAAGCCATAGTACATTATAATTAGTTTTCAATTAATTGTAAACGTGTCTAGGCTGTATCTTGCCTTGATGTTACAGTGATAAAATATGTGTAGATAAATATATACCAACATCTTTTTCGCGAGATTACGATATTTTATCGTTTGCGCTAATAAATTATTATTCCGTTTGGTTGTTCACTTTGACATGTGAGTTGTAATTATCATAAGACAAGCCTTATTTTTGAATGGCCTTTTTTATAGACTTGAGTGTTTTAAACGTTGTATTTATATTTTAAACTAGCATTATTGCATGTATATGGATTGTAATACAATATATTTGAAATCGTTGTTTAAAATTTTAACACTGTAAATAAAGAATTTTATACTTTAAATGAAGCCATTCAACATTTCAACTGATAAATTATTACTATACATAAGTGTTAACAATAATATGTCAACAGTTATAAACATATAACAGATCTTTCTAATAAAAGATTTTTAAGCAATCTGAACTACGTTTGATATTATAAATAATATAGATATTAGGTTATTATGTACAAAAAGTATATAAACCAAAGTTTGTTTTTTTTTTTAATTTAAGTTCCAAATATAAAATTTGAGTTAAACAAGGTTTTTCTATATAAAATTAATACAACGAAATGATGCAAAGGGTTAATGTTCTGTTAAAGTAACAAATCTTAAGCATCAAAACGCAAATGCGTCAAAAATGATTTCAGTTTCTCCTAGGTTTATTACACAGGTAAATAAAATCATGCCGTTTTATATGGTAGGTACACGACCAGCGGTAAAAGACTGTAGGTCTATTAGTAACCTACTAATTTATTATGATTATTATAGTTATAATATATTCAGGCCCTTCTTTTCCACTGGGCACTCCGGACAAGTGACCAGAGCCCCGTGATCGAAAGCGGTCCTTTAGTTCCTGCCAGATCACCAAAATGAAAAAAATCAAAAAAAAAAAAAAAAATAGCAAAGAATGAAGGGAGGAAATATGTGTAGAGCGGCGTTTTTTAATGTATTTAAAAAAATTTAACCCTTAAAAACCCTTAAAAATTAAGAATGTTTTGGCATGATGAGGTCAATTAATCCACATCTTCAAAAGTATAGGTACATATACGAGTAACTATTACGATTTTTTAAGCTTTTGAACGAATTAAAATTTTGTTTTGGAATATTCAGAGAATGTTTTAGAATAATTTTACAAAAGATTCATGGAAAAAAAATTTTTTGAAGCCTCTACACCTATTTCCGCCCTTAAAAATTAATTAAGAAGTTAAATGCGCCAAGAGAGACGGTTTGTCGCTCTGCATCGGACCGTAGGGATGTCTGGAAGAGGAGACAACGACCTTTTAGTAGGTCTGACCAGTGTCTCCTAGTCAGGCTGAGGATTAGACAAGCCGCTTTTTCCCACAAGCACCTGCCAGATGGATCCAACCCAAAACAACACGGCCTATGTGACAAAGCACTGACAATCACCCACGTTCTCAGTGAATGCCCCTCACTAATACAAGAAGGATTCTTGTAAGGGGATTCCCCCTTATTAACACCCATGAGTATAAAACTACACTTGATGACCAAAATCGCATAGAAGAAATTAAGAACATTTAAAAGAAGCATCAGCTTCTTGAATCCACCTAAAGATCTCTCCTCATAGATAATCGCTAAGGACAGTTAATGTTATGCGCCTTAAAATAAATAAACCAAAAAAAAGTTTGTCGCTGATGGTCGTTAAGTGCGACTTGCTGAAAAACATAGATTTTGAAGAAATAGTAAACGATTGTACCCATTTGAAATCTAGAATGGTACGTTTTCAATAAGCATACATTTTTTTCTTCTTTTAGTGTCCAAGCAAAAAATAAAAGGAGAACGCGATGCAGCAGATTTGGATACGGTATATTCGTTAAACAACTGTTGCTGGAGTGCCAGGAAACTGAGAGCCTAAGACGGTAATAGTCGGTGCCACAAAGTTCAAAAGAATGTCTGATTACAGAGCAAGGGGTGACAGCAAACCTGAACTTCCTCAAGTAGGTCAACCTCCTCACCGAACTATGATACATTGTATGTGAATGTGAACCATGATTTTGCAAAATTGAACTAAAGAGTATCAATAGAATAGAAAAGTGTATTAATAAGACACTAAGAAAGTGAAACAAGTGACGAGAGCTTTAGAACTAAAATAGTCGCTGATGACCTTAGATGTTCCAAGCGACTTAAAATAACCTTAAGGGAAAAATGTATTAAAAGTAAATGCTAAAAAAGTTATTTTCGTGTGTTGTACGCGTATTATTATGCTACCTATTTACATTGTAAGGAACAAATCTATGCTCATATATTTTCTTTGTCTATGATAACAAAATACTCGCAGTGGTATGCAAAAATTATAGGGGCCCCCATTGTTCTAATGTGCCCAAGGCTTCCAATAAGTTAAAGACGGCCCTGAATATAACGTTATGTAATTCGCTTGATTACAAAGGACAGCAAAAGAAAAAGGATTTGTTGATGTCCAAACCAAATGAAATTCAGTATGTTTTTCTCATATTTAGGTACCTACTCCATATACAATGCTTTTTTTTCGAAAGCGTTAACGACATACGATTTGATTTTTTAAGTTCTACTAGTTGGTGTTAAAATCAAAAAATCGCTAAAAATGTTACATTTTTTCCTCTGAGCTTTTCATTTTATTAACTAAGTAATTTTCATGGGACAAGATCTTAATGGTTTTTAATATATTAAAAATTAAAAAAAAATTTAAAATTGTAAAAATTTGCTTTAAAATATAAGGGCCTGGAAAAAGGTTAACTATAAACGTAGCTAATTTAATTTTTTTGAAAAATGAACTTTTACCCTGTCATAATAAACAACTCTTACAGGCATCAAGGATTCAAGAAGCTACTGATAAGAGTTTGAAAGAAAAATGAATATTTGTCTTGTTCAAAAAACCTAAGGTAATGATAAAGTTCAATTGTTCTTATTTATTAGTAAAAAAAATTAATCTACAAGATTCTTTTTGTATATTGCATATAAAGATATACGTCGAGTTCTATCCTTTAAATTAATAAACAGAATAAATTTAATGAAAATATGGCAACGTAAATTACTGCTAACCACAAATATTATTATACTTTAAAAGGTATTTTTCTTGGAAAAAATACTTGAAATTTACATTTACAATGTAACAGTTCAATTGGTACATTTTCGCTCAAGTTACGGTAACTATCGTACATATCGTATATACAAATTGAAATTACAGCAAATTCAAAGAATATTTTATTTCATTTCCTCTTTTCTATAATATTATAACATCTATCATTATTTGTTTTCAAGAAAAATTTTATTTGAGTAAATCATGAATAGGTATAACCAGCTTTTTTATCATACTCTCTCACCTACTTTACTTTGTACAATATTGATTGAAGCGTTCAATATTGCTATTTGTTCATCTTGCTTGTAGTATTCGGTTTATTGATGTAGCATTGGCGATCACTGAAGCAACAATATTAATTTCCACGTTTGTTGAATTGATTATCAAGCATTGAGGGTATATACAACATAAGATAAAGTCTTTAAATTACACCAAGAACACGGATCTATTCGCGTACATTTATTATTTATTTTTAACCTCCTCAGGAATAGTTGTGTAAATGATGGCTGGTCTCATTCTGTTTAATTTGATTTTTGTGTTTTTTTTTTCATATTTGAGTTCACGTTCTCTTTATTTATCCTAACAATATTTCACTGGTGGTTATATAGATAAAAGAATAATCGTTCAATGAAGTTTCTTCCTTTTGAACGTTAATAATAGTATTTACTGTGTATCAAATAAAGACTCGTCTTGTAAATGTCAAATTGCGAATAAAGCAAATTATATTTTATGAGCTTTAAGATGAATGCGTTAATAATGAATTTCTAATGTTTTCATGTATCCAAAAAAATTTTGTTGTTATTTGGTTTATATAAGTAGATCAAAAACTTTATTTAAGTTTTGATTATTCCAACTATAAAATAAATTTTTAAAAAATTTCATAGAATATTGTTTGATTGTTTCTGTCGAATAAAACAAATAATTCTAAATTCAATTGGCATAGTCTATTGTTTATAATGGTTTATTGTTTATACTGTTTAACAATATATTGTATAGAAAGTGATTTATTTTAAACGCCTAGCAGACAATCAGTGATAATAATAATTTTAATGTTAAGTATAATCACGTGTTTCTCAAGCTAGATCACAAAACTTTACGATGATAATAATATAGAATCTGATTTCATAAAGAGCTCGAGTATGAAATACAATTGGAATTTTAATGAAGAACTAGATTTGTTACAATTTGTAAACGTATTTTACACCCATAGGCTACATAATATCACTTATAAAATATTATCTACGCTTTTTCCTGGGATAATATGTCTAATTTATCACAAAAGTAGGTACAGAAATATTTACGAAGTAAGCCGTTTTTTATTAATAAATATTTTTAATGGTTTTTTAGCCTCTTTAAAAATTGACATTATATACTACTACTTTTATATATCGTTTTATACAATAACTGACAGACCAACTGAAGATAAAAACATGAAAATTGTAAATCATATTCCTGACAGAACTATGACTTCGGTAAAGGAAGAATTTTTTGGAAATTTCACCCTTAGGTAACTCAAAAGAGTGTACAAGTTTTACATTTCTTAAGCTCTACTCTAAACTTAACAACTTTTTCAATTACGAATCTCTGCTTTTGTTGCATTTTAAATATGCTCGTTAAAAGGTTGCACAAATATTTGTAGGTCTACTTTTAGTCCAGTAAATTGGTCATTTTGGTATGCATCGGGTAGTCTTACTTTTCAATGTGTGTTGTAACTGTTATACCTAAATTTTTAAATCCATGTTCTAAACAAAATTTTTGACTTTGTTTGTGAATTACGTAAAGGAGTATTCTAGTCTAGAAATTTGAAAAAATCGATTTTTCTTTTTTTATAATTTAAAAACTTAAATCTTTACGAATATGTCTTTTAGAGGATTACTCAAAATTTTAATTATTTTTGGAATAGGAATCGCACCAATTTAAAAAATGTAATAGCCTATGGAGAAAGGCGAATGTTAGCTGTTCGAGTTTTTAAGCCCGCCGCGAGTCACGATAGGCGTTACGCCTTAACTTTTCTCACTTTATCTTTAATTTCTAGCAGCTTTAACCGCTCGCTGTCTCAGTTTGCGGGCACTTTTTCATACGCAGCCTTATATTATATTATACGATACATATAATATAATGGCAGCCACTAGTCATGCACTCTAGTCTCCAAAAATCAATTTTCATTTATTAGAAGTACTTGCGGGCACTTTTTGATTGGCACCCTCATAAAGATATATTCTCTCATTGATAAATATATGTAAACATTAGATTTTGATTTACTACATAATGAGTGTAGCAATTTCGTGGCGGGGTCTTAAATTTAATTAACAAATTTTCAAAGTTGTGCAATATAATATATAATTGAGAAATCAAAACTCAATATTATATTATTATAATATAATTGCAATCTCAGATAATTTAAAAGCAAATAACAAATTTCCAAATCTTCCAATCAATAATACTATGAAATCATAATCAAAATAAACATTTAAATCAAACGTCATACAATTTAACCGATTTGATTGAACTAATTTAAAATCATCGTTCTAAATCTGAGCTGATTTATTTAAATTACGTTTATATAATCGCTTCCAATTAAATTTAAAATAAAATCTCAATAAAAATGAGACGTGAATTTTTAAGTAGGTATATGCATATTGTGTGTATGTATATAGTGGCAAAGTAAATAAATTGAGTGCCATAGCCAATTTAATGAGCGAAAGCGATAAGATGCGATCATAATGTTTGTGCTCAAAGTTTTATGAAACATAAATTCGTTTCATAAAACCAATCAATCGATATTTAGATTGATTTAATTTTCATATAATCAATATTGGCAAGCAGTTAACGACTGAATCAAAATGAGTTGATAAGTGGTTTGTATATTTCGGTCATAATTACTCTCACTTTTATTTTTATACGTTACGATTTTTTCTCGGGGAAAATTTTTTGTTTCATGTTTTCTAAAGATTTCGTGTTCATTTAATTAATTCATTTAATTTTAATGTGATAAATTTAAATAAAATGAGTAGTTATAAAAAATGTTTCTTTTTACTACAGCAAAGTATTTTCGATTCACTTCTTTAAAAGAATTTTTACAATTAAGGTGAGTATCTAAGTTTGAAAATATCTCAAATCAAAAATATATTTAGTACTTTTAAACAAAACTCACTGTGAATAGGCGAACCCTATAATTGGTGGTATATATTAACACCAAATTTGGCCCCTAAAAGGAGTTCTTAATAATAATATTAAGGTGTACCTCAATACATTTTTCATTTCAATAATACAGGATGTTTTTTTTTTAATTTCCATTATGCTGGAAAAGTTCATTATATCAAAATCTGAAAAAAAGATTTAAAGGAAACACGCGCTGCAAAAAAGATCCTAAGAACAACGTACGAATATATTAACACAATTTAATTACTATTATATTTGAAGTCTTTTTTTTATAACTTTTCGACGAGTCACCAGATCAGCGATTCTTATAATCGCTATACATGGCGTGGGTTAGTGTCATTGTGATATCTTTAAAACGATTGATCTGGACTTTGGTCTTGGATCTTTTTGAAAAGCGTGAAACTTCCTTTATAACCCTTTCCACAGATTTTTGTTACGATGAAATTTTCTGAAGATACGAAAATTAAAAAATACAAATTCTTGTCTTATTTAAATAGGAAATGAAAAAACGGATTGCAAACTTAAACGAACTTAAATTAAAAGTTCGTTTTGACTACAAAATTTTTTTAATATAAACTATCAATTTTTGAAAACCACAGAAAAAAAATGTTTAGAACACCCTTGTATACATCGATGGTACGTCATTGCTAATTAACTACTTAACGAATATATTTACTACCACTCGTTACAGAACTTTCTTTTATATGAAATTCGTTATTACTTAAGAAAACATAAATAAAGCCTATCAATGGATAAAAATTATTATTAATTAATTGAATAATATTTAAACATATATAAACAGAACTATATTCATACAGCCTCTAAGTATGTTAAAAAATCCCACTCCTAACCCCAGAACCTTCCTTATTTGAATTTTTCTAGGAAAAAGTTTCAAATACAAGTTGTAGACATTGATGAGTCTAAGAACTATGCTGTAGGAACCGTTTTCAAAGAAAATGTGAAAAAGCTCAAAAATCCATCGAATAAATCTCAGCTTCCGAAGAACCGATTTCAACCAAAAGCTTCGTGGCACAACTAGATGTAATATAAAGGCAAAACTCCAAGTTTGGTGAAGTTCGGATAAAGTTTTTGATACAATATCGCTGTCACACACACACACAAATATTTTTTCAAAAACCACTGTTTTGGATTCAGGTGACTTTTTTATTTCCGGTGAAAACTTAAAATCAAAAATTCGACCCGATTACAATACTTCCTTTGGTGTATAGTAATAATAAATAATAAAAATAGCATAACAATGAGAATTTGTAAATAGGGTAGACTATGATAAGAGTAAATATAATGGGGTCACCAAGAAGAGACGTCGTAGAAAAGTCTCAAATTGTTATATATATCAAAGGTTTACTAAAGTTTTAAATTTAAAACTAAACTTTAGTTTTCAATCCACTTTTGAGACCACCTAAAAATGACATCTGGTAAAATGATAGCCTTAAAAATCCTATAAGAAACAATACTTTCAAAGTTTTGCGTCTTCTGGTTGGTAAAATGTGCATAACATAGATATTACACAAATGATTATCTCTTTCACGTGCAACTGACATAAAATCCAATATGATTAAATCATTCTAAAGCTAATGCTAGTTAGCAATGGCCTTAATTTATATTAGATATCTTCAATTTTTTCAGCAAACCGTTCATATAAAGATTCATTAATAATTTTTTCAAAATAATTTAATGATCTACTCCTTATTAATAAACATCAATCAAACCTACTAGCAAAGATAAAAAAATAAGAGGTTAAAAATACATCTTGCAAAACTAAAATGTAGCAATAGTCAATCAGAACCATCATCAATTTTACAAGCAAAGTTTATATTGGCAATCAGAAAGAAAAGATTTATGAAACATTTTAAGGAAACACTGATAAGTATTAGATATTTTGTAATATAACTCTAATACCATTTATTTAATCAATCAAGATTATGCATAGTATTGACAAACGAAAAAGTTCAAATACAATGATTTCAATTTTTCTGATTTGCAATGAATAAATGAACTTTAGCTATTAATTACTTCAATCAATTGTCGATTATTTATAACAGTTGATTAAGTTATATTAGTCGGTTATATGTTCAAAATTATGCAATTTATATTCTATTGTTATATTAGCACGAGGTGTGTCTTACTATTTATTTCTGTACTTATACATGAAAAGAAGGTAGAGACTTGCTATATTGAATTTATTTTCTTAATTATCTTGTTACAAACGTCATTTTTAGTAAACGGGATCATTGAAGTCAAAGCCTTTGAATTTATTAGCCGTAATAGCTATGGATCACTTTTGAAAGTTCAATAATAATTATCAAATAGTTTAAAAAATATTTTGGTTGCATAATAAAAGAGAATAAAATTGAGCTTTGAAAACGCACTTCATATCTTTATAACAAATTAATTTTTTTTAATGGATTACACAAAAGCTATTTTTTAAACTAATTATTTTGTCAGGGATTGTCTTTCCTCTCTTTTGTCGCTTAAAATAAAGAATCCTACTAATATTACAGACGCCAAAAGTGAGGATCAATGTTTGTTACTCTTTCCAGCAAAAACCATTCACCGGATTTTGATGAAATTTTACAGTACTTAACATAGCTCATACCTTATAACAAAGAGACTTTATTTAAATATTTTATCCTTTAAGATCGCGATGTCCTATTTTATACTGTTTTATAGAGATTTTCCTATTTAATGATATTTTGTTTACAGGTAGTGTATTTATATAAAAAAATAGCCGAACGGGTATGAAATGCATAGTACTACTATAGCAGGATAACCTTAAATAAAAATCTTTGTTAGATCTCTGACAAAAACCAATAAGCAAATTAACGTGCTTTTTGTGTGAGATTGAATTTTGGTTCAAAGACTACACATAATACATTTTATTCTGATAAAAATTATTCCTTACGTCACAATTGAAAAAGAACATGCTGAAGCATTATTTCTTGTACAGAAATAAAGTAAAAAATCAATTAGAATCTTTTGTTGTATAAAAACGTTTTTGGTCGAGATTATACCTATACTTTCCCAAAAAATGTATGCATAATACTAATTTTCAGGTTTTGATATATTTATATATATTATAATAATAATATATTAATAGAGGAGCCATGAGATATTGACTTAAAAAGCACTGCTCTAGCAAACCTTTAAAATCTCCAAAACTCTGCTTTTCGATTATTAGGAATAATAATTTTGTAAAAAAAGTCTCAAAAGAAATTATGACACTAAAGTGTTTAATATATTAAGCAATTGTCAGGGGAAAAGACCAGTTTTTTTTAACACGTTATTTTCTTTTTACACTACGTTTCGTCAGTCTTATTCTGACTTCATCAGGTATCTAACAAGACAGACAATTTATAAAAATAAAATTAAAAAGTAGGTAATACATAAACAATAAAAAAAATTTATTACCTTGAAAATTGTTATATCAAATATAATAAAAATATAATTTGAATATAAATTTAACAATACAAAATTTCAGGTGTCAATTATTATATAGATAGGCAAATGTTTAAATTTTTTTGTTATAAATTATTAACAGGTCTTTTAACCTGATAATTACTTAAAAAATAAAAAAAATTATGGTTCCAATAGGATGATAATAAACAAACAGTTGTTTCATTTACTCTCTTAAATCGAAATAGTGACTTTAGTGACTATTCACTATTTTTGCAGTGCAGAGTATACCACTAAATTCAAATAGTGGTATACTTTTCACTACAAAATAGTGAATAGTCACTATTTCGATTTAAGAGAGTAGTTATAACCCCTAAAAGAACAATTCTATATTAAAATTACTACTCTAATAGATCAGAAATGTCCGGTCAAGTTTTTTTAGTTTGGCCATTATTTAAAATGGAAAAAGTTTACTCTACACATTAGATTATAAATACCTTTATATATATTATTATTATTATTATTATTTACCGCTCTTGTATGGTATTCAATTATAAAAAAATTACTTATTAAGTATACTAGAAAATATTGTACATATAGATAACTATTATACAAAAACCAAAAAAAAAATACTGTACTCCATGATGTAACTATATCGTCTGCGCATATAGCCTCAGTAGCTGAGCGCTTTTATGTAAATAAAAAATATAAAAAAATTAATGGAAAAACATCAAATACAAATGTCTACAATTAGGTCACTTACATTAGTAGCGTGGTGAATAAATTGTCGCCCTATATGCCAGTGGTTTTCGGATCGAATCCCAATGGAAGCCCGAAAATTTATTAGTTTTCGGCTTTGCCTGTTGTTAACGATAATGGCTGATGCAACCTTAAACAATCAAAAAAAAAAAAATTCTTTTAATTATGAATATTAAATATCAGGAAAAACCAGATAATCAAGCTTTGAAAAAAAAATTAATTTAATTTTTTTTTTTGGCAGATAATGAACTCTTCATTGAATATCCAGAAGTTTTTTTTATCTAATTTGGAATCCTTTTCTTGTGGAAAATAAACTTCAAAAATATTTTTGAAAAGGAGCAGGATGGAGAGATTTTAATACATTTTAATATTCTTAATAATATATTCAATTTTTTCAACTAGACTGTACAAAAGGAGCATTTTCTTCCGACAATCCCCGTATATTGAAACCCAATTTACTTATCTTTTTAGAAAACCAATATAAAAACTATTTGTTATTGGGGAAAAATTATAAAAAATTCTACGTTTAATCATGAACGTTAAATGCCTTAACTAAGATTAGAATCTGAACCAATTTGTTTATCATAAAGCATTTTATTTGCCTTCATTACAAGCTTTTAATCTATTTAAATCTTTAATTAATATTCTACATTACATGAGGATATTGATATCATCAAGCATAATCGATTCATCTATACATCAGTGAACAGTATTCTTTATTCTTTCAGACCGACTTACATCGTAATACTTACCAATTAATAATTAAATAATTTTTGTCCTAAATCTATGGAAGTCATCGGAAATCACGACTTAATCCCAACTGTTTCAAATTTGCTCATTTCAATGCAGCGCATCGCTTCTCCACACGTTCCATATAAAACCAATAGCCATTGTATATGTTATGAATGTTATGAAAATTTGTGCCAAAGACAATTCTTCGTTAAATCTGGGAACTGCTGATAAATAATAAATTAAAAATAATGAATCGTATTTTATTTCTGTTAATAATATGACGATTATTCAACAAGGAAAAAAACTATTTAATTGACGTCGTTGTTAGAAAAATCGAGAGAAATTCGTTTAGGTCATTTCCGGCATTCTTATATTTAAGTCGATCTTTCGTGCGTTTATTTTTACACGAATTAAATGTAATGGAAACGTTTTTATGTGATGAAAATCTTTAGTGGACCAAGAAGGAATAAAAATTTATCTTGTTTCGGTCTTAATTTGTCAATATTTTATTACAGCGTGTCAAGAGGTAAATGGGAAAAACATGATGTCTTAAATAATTATTTCTGCGTTCGGGAGGATTCATAATTTAATGTTTACAGTTATTTTAAATAGATGAAAAGTTTGCGCTCTAGTTCTTGAAGATTGGAACCGATTTGTTTCCTTTTACTTGCGTAAATCATATTATGCCTAAGTTGAAAATTGAGATTTTAAATTCTGTTCTTTCTACTTATTAGTTAATTTTCTTTAATTCTTGAGAAAATTTATTGTGTTAAGATCGAATAAGAAAACTAATTTATCAGACATCACTATATTTTAATCAATTAGACTTAAGCGCATTTATTATTTTAACAATTCGTTATGTTCGGAATTATATCTAAATGAAACAACTAAAAAAATATTTGTACTTTGGTTCGTTAAAATCGTACTTTGGTAGTTACAACATTTTTGCAGTTTCTTTAAAATACTAGAATACTCTCTAAGAATGTCCACCTTTACTGTTGGGAGGATCCATTAATTACGCAAGTCGTTTTTGGCAATTTTTAGATCCCCCGCACCTTGCTGAGACGCCATGAGATATGAAATAACCCCTCCCCCTCTTCAACCATAAACTCTCGTGAAATTTTTCAAAGTGTGTGTTTCTAGTGTAAATGCATTGCGACATTTGCAAAACCACGATATATATTTTGTAATATTTGGCCATATTTTAGTGAAGGAACATGTTTTCCTTAAATAAACCCAATTTTGTTGCAGTTTTACTGTTTCTTGCGGAAAAAAAATTACGTGATATTCACCGAGACCCCCTCTCCCTCCAAAGTAAGATTAGATGAGATTCGGCTCGACCCTCTCCCTTTGTTTGACCGCCTAACGTAATTAATGGACGCCTCCTGACCCCCCCCCCCCTTTCAACAGAATTTAATTTTCAAACTATATGAAAATCAAAAAGAACAAAACCAACCAATAATAGATCTAACAGGTTTTTCAACATATAGATCGCGAACCCCTGGCAGTAAATTTTTAATTTATTTTTATTTAAGGTAATTTTAATTAAAGGACAATTGTAGGTAAGCGGGTAAGGGGTAGCGAAAAGTCTTACATACTACAGGGGTCTCCTCAAAAAAATTGAAGAACAGCTATAGATAATATAGGGTATCCATTGTCATCCAACTAAAACTACTACCCAGCAAATTAATTTCTTGGAAGTTGAAATTTCGAAAATTCTCTTCAAACAACAATTAACCTTACTTTAAAACAAGCACGTACATACCACTATTATTATCTTATACAATTCAAACCGCGGTAGTAAGTACTAATTAGTCAAATAAAGTCATTCATTACAACTTAACAGTTGTTAAGTCAAAAAAAAAACCTGTTTAAAGATCTTATTTCAAAAAAAGTCTTTTATCTATAAAAAATAAAATATCTATTTGTAAATTTAATTCAATTGAAACGACTCGTAAATTAACTAACGTAAGTTTCAGATGTATTAAGAGCGTAGGTAAATTTCAATTCTTCTTGCACAAGATCTATCCAATTTATTTGTCAAGAATAAAATTGAAAGATGCGTGCAACATTTCCTATTTCCTTATTGTAATCATCATTATTACTTTCATCATTATCAGCATCATTGAGATCGTCGTTAAGTAACAAGATCACTTATTCGTATTTGTTATTGTTGTTTCTCTTATTCCATCGTCTTAATTATTTTAATTGTGTATATTTTTCGGATCAAAGGTAACAGAATCTTAATTAAACTTTCTTTTTTTCTTCATTCAATTTATCTGGTTTTATTATATTTTTTTTATGTTTAACTGGAAAATTGGTTGGGATACTTCTATTTGTGCCAGTATGAGTTACTAATTCAAAATTACTGCTTATTTCAATTGGGTCCGATTAAGTAAACACGAACTTGCATCTCGTACAATAGTATAACAAAGATTTTTTTTCTATATCGAATATCTTGTCTTCCTGTCTTTAATGTATTGTTGCATAACGATAGCGTGCATGTAACATTTTAATTGTTTTAAGTCAAAATTTCAATTAAAACATGTTTAAATTGGTTGTTTCTTAAGTATATAACAATTATTTTGTAAATTAATGAACTAAGTTGTAAATAATAATGGGTTTTACAAAACTAATGGATATAAGATAATCTTACTTCTGACTTATTAATTTTTTTTTTTTCTGAAGGTCACACTGCGAACAACTTTAAGAGTAGAGATTATTATTGACTAAATGTTAACAAATTGTTAACAATTTATTAACAGTTGTTAATAAATTAGTTGAATTAGAATCTTTAACATCAAAAAATGCGTTATTATATTTTATTATTCTTGATCTGAAAAACCGGTCAAGTGCGTGTCATAATACGTACATGAAGAGTTCCGTTGTCGAGATAAGATTTCATAATTAAATGTAATTTAATTCAAAACAAATTTCAAAAACCTTAACAGCCCAGCCCATTATTTTTAATGCCCACAATTCAGTCAATGGAAAATCTCACCTAATCTTCCACAAGAACCAAAAGCAATCTTTAGTACTAGCTCTGAATTAGCAACTACTGAATCTTTTAAAGTTGACGGGACTGTACCGAAATATATAAGAAAATCGAACCTGTAAAATCTTATGTATAAGCAGCTAAAGTGTGTGTCAATTTGTGGCCGATAGCTTATTGGTTTCTTGCGTAGCAGTGCCAGCCAATGGAGTGAAGTTGCCCCGGAATTCAAAAAGTTCATATACACTGATACCATGCATGCAATTATCATTGTAAATTCAATTTCCATAACAATTAATAATAATTATAAGATTGTTTATTAACCACAATACATAATATCTAGAACAACAGTCAATTCTGTTGACTGTCGGTTTTTACTATAGTAGGTATATGTTATGTAAGGTGGGAGTGGTTACCCACATTTATTAACATATATATATTTACAATTACAGTGGCCAGCACTGGCCTCGAATAAATTGAATTGCTTATATAACGTCGTTTCGTCAGGGCAGTTGCGAGAGGTATCACTGCCTGATCGAATTCCATTTCTAGTCGCCACAGTTATAAGTCACAATGTAACCATAGATGTTGGATCGACTATTAAAAACAATATGTTTCAGAAATTACTTTTTTGAAAGTGATGATTAAACTTGAAATTTCGAGAATAAGTAGGTGTATGCATTGAATGTAGTTTTAATAATATATTGTAACGGTCAAAAGGATAGAACATCCCAGATTGTTTGCTCTAAACTTCAATAATAGACATTCAAACCAATTTATTATTTACTGGTCAATGGTGTTTGGAACAATCGTATTGAGCAATCAAGAAATTTCCAGTACGTTCTGCTACTTTCTTGTATGTACGGTTGCATATGTAAAAACAACAGGTTTGCAGTTTGAAGTCAGTCCGAGTCTGAATAAGACAGTGAAAAGTGCGATTTTAGTGCAAAAAGTAATTAATTAGTGATTTGGGTAATAAATTATAAATCACTCGGTGAAAATAAATAGTTTTTGGTTAATTTTAAAAAAAAGTTAGTTAAATAGCTACACAGAAAAAAATGTGTTGTAGATTTAACAACATTCCTTGTTAATTTTACAACATTAGCTAGTGTTATATAGGATGACACCACCTCTGGTAACGTTTACCAGTTAAGTGTAATTAAAAAAAACTTTAGTATTATTTACAACACGAACTAGTAAAAATGACTCCATATAACATAGTTGAATTTTTTTTATGGTGTTTTAAGTCGCTTTAACATCTAAGGTCATATCACGACTGTCTAAACACAGTTAATTTCTGTTGGTCAATTTTATTTTTATGTCTAATATCTTAAGTCTAGAATTCAACGGGAATCGAACCCGTACCACTTGACGCATGAAGCGGAGAGAACTACAACCTCTAACCACTGCGCCAATAGGTGGTTGACACTTGCATTTATTTGTTACGTTGTACGCATGCGCACCATTAAAAATCTTAAAAATATAACTATAGAAAAAGGTGAAGATGGCTCTGATGTTTTTTTTCTTAGCCGTTTTGCAGTTGTAACAGCTATCTGCTGTTATATTTGTGGTTATAGTGAACACAAAGTGCAGTAAAAATATTACTAGTTTAGTGTTGTAAAATTTACACCACTATTTTTTTCTGTGTGGTACTACAATCCAATATTTAACTATTTTATAAAGTTTCTTTTGTAATATCGGAATGTTCTATAACTTTTTCATTATTAAAAAAATTATACCAGTCCTGTGAAAATATGGCGACATCTCTATAGGACAGATTTATTTTCATATGTATCTTATATATTTTTTACTTTCTTTATTATTATTCCTTTTATCTTCGTTTTTTTTTGTCTTAATTTTTTGTCTTTATTTTAAAATGGCATTAGTTTCATTATGTTTCATAATAAGTTTGTAATATTGAAATTAGATGTTTTCCAGGTCTATGTACATTGTACAGGTGTTTCTGTAACTCCTCTAAAGATGCGTACTTTGTATGGATATGCTTTTGAATCCTTGTAATAAATAAATCAAATTAAACGTTTGGTGAATATTTCCAAGAATTAAAAGAACTCATAACGTGAATCTCAATAAATTTTTAAAAAATCCCGTTGCAATATATAGTTTTGGTTTATGTATATTTAAAAAATACGACAATTTATAAGCTTGAACTTTATCTTGGAATATCTTTAGAATGCCTATCTCTACCGAAAAAGTGTAAAAGACTTTTTTTGTAGAACGTTTAATTTTCTATTAACACATGTTATGTGCATGTTTCTATAATAAACTATTGTTGGGATATACAGTTCGAAAAATAAAAACTTTTTCACTCAATTATTTAAAAGGAAAGTGGAAATGCACGATGAGGAATCTCTTAATATTAATATTAACTCCGCTTTTTTCTTACCTTTTTACAAATTTCCAACCTGTTAGTAAGTTAAAATAAAATATTGCTTAAAAATGGTACACCCTATACTAAAGGGTATAGAGGGTATATCTATATAGAGTACCTCTTTAGGAGTATAGAGATGAGGATATAGTTTTTTTTTCTTTGAAATTTTTTTAAAAGATTAATAAACCAATAAAATATCTAAGTTTTATAAGGCCTCATAAAGCGATTCAGAAAGGTATAATTAAATCAAAAACGATAAAATTAGCATCTCTTCAACAAACATAACTTTTCACTTATCTAATGAGATTATTACACACTAATAACCATATGAACTTCATCAATTAACCCTAATTTAATATAACACGAAGGCATCAGCACTTTTAAGAATAAACTGCACATTATGCGTCCATAATAACAAAAAATAAGTAGGTAACTCCGTAATAGCGAGTGTTACGAGTATAATATTGGAAACAACTTTATGATTATTGCGCAAACCGACAACTCCTGAAGATAAAATTCCGGGCTTAAAACCGCAAAAAATGCAAAGAGGTCGTTCATGAAATGTGGGTCATACTTTATGGGTTCGTAAATACTGGGTTTCTGTTTAAGAAACAGAATTATGACAAAAACGCTTTGATATTCAATATAACATCACAAGTCTTAAAACCGAATGCGAGCTAAGTATATAAAACATTGAGTAAAGAAAAAATGGGCTACGAATACAAATAAAACATGGGACTGTAACATAAAACTTTTTAAAAGTTACTTTCAAGTAAAATCGTGCTTGATCAGTGGTTGTAATGGAACAAATATTACCTCATTTTTCCATTTTTAAAATTCTTTTGAACTTTCAAATTATGTAAATAGAATAAACGACAGAAAATGGTCTTATTTAGGACGTGGCATTTGCTTTTAACTTCTCGTTTTTTCCTCCGACTCGCTAAATGAATAAAACAATATGTTTATACGTTTTTAAAAACGTTCAAATTTGCACTGTTAATGCTAATCTTGTTCGAAATATTATACCTACTTATCTAGATCTATCATTGTGTGATCAATATTCTTTCGACATTGATAAATGAACAATAACTGCAGTAATTATTTCTAAGCAAATAAACCTGCAATCATTTCAAGTACATGTTATATATGATAAAAGTATATCATTGCAAATAAATAAATTTGAGCTAAATAGCAAATTATCATACATTTAATCTTGTTTAACTTGTAAAAGTTTCGTTTTTTATTCTCATAACCATCAGTTTTTTTTTATGTAAGATAAGAATAGGCTATATATAAATACAATATATAGATACGTACAAAGTATAAAGTAATGTCATCGAGATTAAAAAAAATAATAAAGAAAGAAATGTTCCGCTTGTAGTTTATGGATATATTCATTTCATGTTCATTTATCTTATTATAATTTTTAAAAATGATTCTACTCTTTTTATTTATTGCTAATGTCTTGGGTTAGCAGAGCGTGGAAAATGCGTGCACTTTACAAATTGAGCGGAATGATCGATAATATTACAATTCACAATACTACGAAAATATAACATAGAGTAAGATTATAAGACTGAGATTTTCATGTAACGATGAAAGTATTATTTAGCATTCACCAGAGAAAATAAGAAAATAAAATGAAAATTTTAACATATCTGGAAAATAAAATAAAAATTTTCTGTTGTTTAAAATTATTTTTGTTCTTTAGAATTACGAATTAGTACTATTATCTATACATTTTGACTATTAATGTTATTGCTTAACTAAGTAGGTATTTATATACCTTTACGCCCTTTCAAAGATATCAATGCTCGAAACCAACACGAACCCTATTTATAGTTTACAACAGTTACAGCTACCCGTTACTTTGTTCACGTAAAATGTAACAAGAAAAGTAAACTCAGCCTAAATAATAGTGCAAAAGAAAATTCAAATTCCTATAATGAATTTAGAAATAGTGTAAGTATACACTAGTAAGTATTAACATTTTTTTAAAAATTTTCATTTTCGGTATCGGGTGCTTTGATCCCCGGACAAAATATCCTGGACAAAATATCCCCATGACAAAATAATCCTGAACAAAATATATCCATAACAAAATATCCTCAGACAAAATATCCCCATGACAAAAATATTTGCGATAAAATATTTCTTATTAATTCTACTATTAACTCACGTTTAGTTTCTATAGTTTTTATATTTTTAAAGGACAAGTTTTATTAAATTGGCATTTTTTTATTTCATGTGTCGTATTCATTTTATTAATTGTCATCTAATTAATTAATTATTTTCTGGGGAGAGTAAGGTTAGCGTGGCCAAGAATTTACGACGGTTCCTGATAAAACAAGTCGAAAGAAAACGAAAATTAATGCCAACGGGGTCCAGGGGGTCCCCCTAGCGGGAGTTTGGGGCCCCAACAAAAGAAATTATAGTCATTGTTCGTTTACCCGATTTTCATTCATTGACTGAATGTGCACTTCTTGACACCGCGAAGTTTTTTTTTGAGCAAGTATTTATAAGGTACTTGCAATTTTTTATTTGAGGATATTTTGTCTAAGGACTTTTTGTCTGAGGATATTTTATCATGATAATATTTTGTCTGAGGATATTTTGTCGTGGGAATATATTGTGATGGGGTTATTTTGTCATGGCGATATTTTGTCCGGGGATATTTTGTTATGGGGATATTTTGTCAGTGATATTTTGTCGGGGATATTTTGTCCAGGGATCAAAACGCATGGAATCACATTTTCAACGCCACTTTATACTATAATTAATAGTATCGTTATTTGCAAAATAGAATTTTGACTTGGTCCCGTTATTATGTAATAACTAAAAACTTAAAATTCTATAGCTTTCTCCTAAATATAACAACTTCCAATACAGTGTTTCATAGAGTATAAGTGAAAGTGAAAAATCCTTCCTTAATGGAGACTACAGTCTACAAAAGAATAACACTTTGAAAATTCAAGATTTCTAGTCTCCTATCAGGTGTCTGCCAATAGATGGTGGATTGGAAAATGCTCTCCGGATATGGAGGATGCCGCGGAAATAAAATACTCTGAATGAACCAAAAGGCTAGTGGTGGGCAGCAGGATCAGTAAACCAAAAGGGGATAATCATTGGCCTAAGATCAATAATCGTTGGTTTAAGATCAAGCATACTACCAGATATATAGGGGAGATCCAGATATGATACTACAATGAGAAAAGTAATGGAAAACTGTGAGTGAGGTCGATTTTATTTTCATGTAGATTCATAATTACAAAATTTAAATTTAAAAGGATTGAAATTTTGGGAGGTAAGACTTTAAAACTGCAAAAATGCAACTATTTTGTCACGATAGTGTTTTATATACAGTGTGTACACGTTAGTTAAGAATTGTTGACACCTTTACGCAGAGCTATGTAATTTGAAGTAGAATATTTTTTCTGAAATAGCTACCGCATATTTGATTTCAAATAACTTATTTTTTGTCTAATGTTTTTGTGAATTTTGATAGCTAAAGAAAGCTAAAGAAACCTTTTACAACCGACGTTTCTAGAAGATCGAGCTAATAATTTCTAAGTCTAAAAATCTAAGTCAATAGTCATCTGAACTCACTTTATTATGAGACTTGTCTTCATGAGTTCATACAGAGTTGCTATTTTAAAAAGAAAATGTTTTATTGCAAAAATATTTTTTTAAAAAGCATGGGAATTACTAAGTAATAAGCAGCTTATAAGCAAATAGAAAAATAACTTATATTACATGGTTATAAGGTCATAAAGACATAGAGTTTTCTCAATTCACTTTTTATGTAAAACAGTATAACGACTGATTGGGTTTATTTTTGCATTTTTAAGTCTTCCTTTGAACTTATTAACTTTCTCAAATTCTAACTTTGTAATTATGAATCTATATGAAAGGTTTCATAAGGTTTGATCTAATTGAATACTTTTAATTTTATTTTTTTTGTGTGGTTTAAGTCACTTTAACATCTAAAGCCATATCACAAATATCTACAAACAGAAAATTTCTGTAGGTCATCTAATCTTAGTTCGCAAATCTTATGTCTAGAATTCAACGGGGTCGAGCCCAGTAGCATCTAACTCATGGCGTGGAGATCAACTTATCTTACTACTGCGCCAATAAATGGACTAATTCTAAATTTTCATATAGACATTAAAAGAAGAATAACTGAGATTTGTTTAATCATAGGAGAAAATTTACAAATAATGAAATTTGAAAAAAGCACAAAACGTACAACATGTGAGTATTGCAAGACGCACGTGCGAATTAAAAATAAATCAATCCTTTCAAACTAAACAACATGAAATATTCATATCACTTCAATGTATATGAAAATGTGCTCGTTTTTCTGATGATAGCATCTCAGAAATGAATGACTCATGTAAATCGCACAAGTACGAGTACATGATGCATCTAATAAAAATTCATTGATTCCTGTAAATCAGTCATGATTTACTCTTCCGTGTATTTGTAAATAAAATAATCGATAAAGGAGTAAATGTCTATAGTAGTTATATATGTGATTAAATTCTTTCTGTACAAGTAAAGTACAAAGTAGTGGATCAACCAGATGATTGCAGAAGAAACACGCACACTTAACACGTTCAAAATTGCGTGCATGGAATTTAAAAACGTTTTAAGTGTTTCTTTCATTAGGCAAAGAAATATATCCCTGTATTGAAATAAAAAAAGCATATAAATAAAAAAAAACCTTTCCTTTTGATATGCGATACAACTAAAATAAAAACACATAAAGACTTTAAGTTGAACTATTTTGTAGTAAAAGCTTTCGATATAAGTTCATGAACATAGTGAACATATTTAACTTTTAGCCAAGAGGAGGTCACATTTTTAAGAAGCTTTTTATAAGTGTGAAGTTGTTACCAAAGATCTTTTTTTTTGTGGTCACTTTTAAAAATGTGTCTCTATACATACAATTCTGTAAGAGTAAAAATTATCGGTGCCTATTCAAGCCCTCCTATTTAACCGATTATTAAAAACAGGAGTTCGATTTAAATGAAATTATAATGGGTCAATGTAAAATGCTGTTCATCAACCTTTACTCAAACATCTCGAATATTTACAATTTTCTCATAAGAACGTTTAGCGTTTACAAAGGTCTACGTATTTAAAAAGATTAATTTAAAGAATTAATTTTGTGTACATTAATCAAATTTTTACTCATTTTGGACAAATGGATCATTACTTTATAGAGAGTCACTATTTGAACTATTATATATTTAGGTTTAAATCAATTGAAAGTCAAGTCCAATGTTAATATTCAAATATCAAATCAAATAAACCATTGAATTTGAAAGTTATTTTGTATAAAAGTTTAAATATTAAGCTCATTCTTCGCACCAAGTATTCAAACGCTTGATTTGATGACCCCTGCTACATTACGATATAGGTCGCTCTAATTTGGAAACTCGACGGAGATAGGTTGATCTGTGTTGGGATATAAGCACTAAGACTTTCAAAAACCAAAATTATTTCTTTTAATTTACAAGCAAAACCCTTCAATTTTTGAGAAAATATTATTGCGATGCACATCTTCTATATAAATAAAATTATAGCTGTTTTCCAATGTTCGCTTTTAACTCAAAAACTACTGGATAGATTTCGATCAATTTTTTTTTGTTTTACTTTTTATATACTTAATCCTTATCTAAAAATAGAATTATCACGATATCTTCATAAAAACAAAGAAATTAAAATATTAAAATTGCGATTTTTACACGCATAACGCGTTAAGCGGGCATTTTTCGTCGTTCTTTGATAGAGTGGGGTAAACGGTTAATTGCGCATGGGCTGCAGAGACAGTGTTTCTCCTTCCACTACCTAACTGATTATTTCGTATTTGAGCCGCTCAGTGCACACATCGATTAACTCCGCAATGAAAATAGTTGAGTAAATTGATAAAATAGACTTCTGAAATACATTCTCTTTTATGGAAAAGCTAAAAAGCAAATTGTCATTTACAGCTGTTATTACTTGACTCGGTGAAGGTTGATGTAGGTTTGGATCTTCTACTATTATTAGAAAAATTTATCTCGGATATATAAGGTCAGGAGTCAACAGAGTGTGTTTTGACATGAAAATTTCTAAAAGTTGAAAAAGTGGAGTTATACCATGTATGCATCGACCGGTTCATTTGAGCGTAGACTTAATAATTAATGCAGTTCAGCGAGATATTAGATTAAAATAGCTTTTTCTTTAATTCTCCTTTAGCGTTTTTTATATTTTACTGTCAATACAAATTCGAAATACATTTTTAAGTTACAACCGTTACAATAATCAAATTACATTTTAACACTGCTTTTTATATTTGCATCTATTTTTTAACCAGAAAGAGTTAAGTTGGCGAGATTAACGTTTTTTTTTTTTTTTTTTGAAATTGCTCCTTAAATTCTCTTCCCGGATCCACAATTGCTCCAGGTGTACATAATTAATAGTTAATTAATAATTAAATTAATTTTAAAAAATTTTCAATCTCAAGAATTAAAATCGCTATAAAACCCAAAATAATTTTTAATTGAATTTTTTTAAGCTCTATATCTGCTCTTTTTATAACGCAAATATAATTGATCAAAATTTTACAATATTTTTAATAACTAATTATTTGTAACCATTTATACTAGTATTGTTGTATTATGACGTCACTGCCGTTGGATCTTATAAACATGAACAGATGGATGAACAGTTGGATCTTTAAAAATTGAATTACTAATTAACTAAACACCTGGAGCAATTGCAGATCAGGAAAGAGCATTTAAGGAACAATTAAAAAAACAGTGATTATTTTGAATTATATAGCAATTTTTATTTTTTGAATTAACAAAATTTTGAAAATTTAATTATTAATTAAATAATAACTATACACTTGGAGCAATAACGGATTCTGTAGGAGCAATTTTTCGGCATATAGTTAAAATGTTCCACGATAAGTTCTTTCCGGTTATTTTATATATATTTTTGCTTTCAATTTTATAAATGTTTTTCCTCTGTAAATTAAATATGTTTTTAATATAATAACCTACGCAGACGACGTCGCTGGTATAAGCTAGTAATCTAATAAAATGTGGATCTTTGATCCACTAATAATATCATATTGAGATTTTGCTCCAGTCGCTAATGACTATGACCCTTTCCATTATTTGTGATAATTTTGAAACAGGAACTTAAAGTTTTATTTCATCTTAATTTCGTAAACTGTATAAGTAGTATTTAGCAATAAATACAAATATAAGTAACTAGTAAAATACATTTTTGATAGTGACAATCCCAGGGGTGCAGTTGCCCTTCTTCGCCCTCCTACGATAAGTCTGTATTAACATATTAACTTACATACCAGTATATATAAATATATAACTTCCTTTCTTTTTTTCAAATGTAATTGCAAGCTTTTAAAAGAATATATCAACTTTTTTCATGGTTGTGTAAATAAGGCACCGTCTCACGTAATCCTGTTTCCCATTCAATTTTAAAGTAGGTTTTATAATTATTTCAACATTTCATTTTCTAAGAACAGTTGTTCTTGAACGACAACCTTTTTTGCTTAATTTGAACGTAGAATCTTTCCAATTTAAGATAAATGAATTGATTAATTTTCCCCTTTAAGAAAAATCTTCCGGTCATAAAAAAATGTAATTTTTTCAGTGGGAAGGAAAAGTTATGAACATCACGACCTCCTTCAAAAAAGCCTTAATTTTATTATTGAACCGTGTTCTAGTGGATTGATAACACAAACGATTTGCACGTGTAAATAGCATTTAAAGTAAAATGCGATATTAAAATATCTACCGTTTCTTACCCTTCGTGTTCTTGTGAGAATGAATAAGAGAACAACGGATCCGACACCGACAAAGTTAAATCAAAGACCGACAAAACAATAATAAATCGAACAGTTAGAAATACTAAGTATTACTCTGCACAAGATTCGAGATGGACAGAAGACGTGGCCATCTGCATCGCATTGCACATTGGAAGATGTATTGCACAAAGGAACGACAAAATGCTTACAGAAAAAAACGCAATACGGAATGTTTCACGTTTATCTCATTAATCAGAAAAAACAAACCAATCTCTAGTGTGTTTGATCCAAGGCAAAAGAGTAAATGGCAAAAAAGCCAAGGCAAGATTCTGATAACGTTTTATGTATGGAGGAATTTTAACCAAAGGATTTTTTCTCGGACACTCAAGAAGTGCACCTGACTGTAATATTGGCGAAACAATATAAAAAGTTAAATGCATTAAATTATTGTTGGGTGGTTTAAAAGTTATTTTTATCACATCATAGTTTGATATATTTTTAAACCTTCTTAATGGGTACTTTATGTGTAGGTGCCTACTAGCAGACATATCCTTGTTTCGCTTGGGGTTAGTTACATATATTTTTATTGGTTTCCCCATTAATCAAAAAACTAAACAAAAGAATAAAAATCTAAACATGATTAGAGAAAGTTTGTTTTGCTGTAAGCTATTTTTCTTACCCTAGAATTATTTGAAGTACCTATAGCCGTTATTAGATCAAATGAAAACATCTGAAACATCGGAAAATTGTACCAACATCCAGTTCAGTTGTTTTAGTAAGAATGCATAGTATATTGTTTCTCAAAAAAAAAAAAAAATAATTAATCTTGAATTTTTGGTACCAGGTGTTTATTTTTTATCAGATACTGTTGTCTGAAGTCATTTTGTCGTGGAGATATTTAGTCATAGGGATATTTTGTCCGGACTCCGGAGATATTTTGTCGGGGCTATTTTGCCTGGGGATCAAAACGGAACCGAATTTTTGTATGAAAAAATTTTATTTGGTAGAAAAATACATATGTTAATATTTACCGCAGAAAAATGTAGTTCTTAAAAGAAAATAACTGACAAAAAATATTTATTGGATCTCGCACATGAAACAAATATGAGAATTTATTTGAACGCTATTAGTTTATAGGTCAAGAAGTACAAATAATACGTCTTATCTAGGAGCTATTACTAAGCTATTACTTTATTATGCATTAAGAACTCAAATAAACAAATCGATATTGTTGTTGTATATGTTCCCATAAACATTTAATTATTTATTACTATATTGCAGGAATCATACATTTTTCTAGAATAAATATGACCAACAAGATGATCAATTTGGCATACGAATTCATGTCTTTCCTAACTTTGAACTTTAACACCAATTTAATTTTGGAATTAAATGTCTCTTAACTTTGCAAAATTTTAATCTAAAATTTATGCATTGTGCAATTTATTTTCTAGTTCTTTTTTTTCATTTATAAAGAAAAAAAGTTCTAAATAAATATTTTATATATTTTTATATTCTACTTTTTAGTCATCACATTTTGTGACTTTTATAATGTGTGTTATTCAAAACACAAATATCTAATATTACTCAATTTAAATCGAAAAAACTTTATTAAATTAAATCTAGCAATATGAAAAATCCACAAAAATTTACAAATATAGAACTACTGAAATTGAACATGTGTGCAAAATTTCAGAGCGATTCGATCACGGAAAAGGGTCCAAAATTTGGAAATTAAAATCCACCCAAACACAGGGAGCAAGTTACAAGAAGACGAGTAAAAAAAGTGAAAAAATGTTTTTAACAAAGCAAAAAAAAAATTTTTTTATATATTTTTATTTAGTTACAACGGATAATGTTAGGAAGATTATTTATATTCAAAACGAGTGAAATTTTATAGGTTTTCTCATAAATTTTCTTCTTCTAATAATTTTTTTCCTTTTAGTAATTATTCTTTTTTATTTTAGAAATTGATGTTTAGACTATTTTTACGCGGAAACGAATAAATTATTCGATTCGGCTTTTTAAGCACTAAAAATTGGTAACTAAAATATAAATTTTGTAAAAGTTCAGTTTTATGGTTCCTTCAACTTCTTCTATATTTTTAATTTATAGCTATCTTTAAGGAACCATACATCTTTTTTTATGAAATATTAGCGTATGCACTCGTCGATCTAATTTATTAACTATTCCTCTAAAATAATCACGTCAATTCCTAACTTTATTCCAGAGAGAGAAACAATAAACATTTCATTCTATTTATAGCTATCCTACAAAAACCATACTTATTCCAAGTATATAATTACCCTGTTAATTTATTAAGATATACGCTATCTTTGTTTTAATTACCATCAAAATTGTTTTTATTCATTTAAACATGGGTATAGCAATCATTCAGGATAAAATGTTTTTTCTGGATAAAATATTGTATCTATTACTAAATGATAGATTAACTTGTATTAGAATTTTTCAATCCATAATATGAGTTCAAAATTTTACTTCCTATAAAATAACAGACTTTTTTTTATACTTAGGTAGTATTATAAAATAGTATATCAATAATTATATAATAAATAGATACTAAGAGGGCATTTTTCCCATTTAACGCGGTAAAACGGTGTTTTGGTACCTTTTTTTCACTAAATGTTCCCAAACATTTGAGCAAATTTCAAAAGACGTGTCACTTGGCAAGTGAGATGACCATTGTCACTTCACAACAAATGTCATAAATTTCTAGTTCCAAACAACAATTTCCAATTCACAGTAAGTATGTTAAAGAATACCAAAAGGAAAAGAGTACCGGCACAATTAAAGGATTTGTCGTGAAACGACAGCTTAAATAATATGAATTAACATCTGACATGGCTTATGATATAGGCCCGATATTTATGATACCTACTGTTTAGAAGTATCAGATATCATAGTAAAAAAAAGCAATCAATATTCCAAGCATTAATTTAAAAAAACGTTAGAAAATAATAATTTCTTTTTATCAATAACAAAGGAAAATATTTTTAGTAGCCTCGGTATGATTGTATATGAAAAGCTGATTTTATTAATCATATTAGATATAACTTTTACAGTAGAAAAGTTATATCTAACAAAAAGTGAATTCCGGTACCTAATTTTTCACAAAAAAAACCCTGAATGTAATAGCTATTAAATATAAAAAATGAACCCATAAAAACAAAGTTTTTGAATCTCGACCTAAAATTTAAAAGTGTACATTTCAAAGGTTTAGCAGCATTTCTCCGTAAGGATGGGTCACCGAATTGATTTTTTTTAAGTTAATTATAGTACATTCCCCCGAGTTGAAATTTTAATAGAATGCATTGTCATCGACAACAAATCTACCTCCTGAATTTTAGCTCGATCCGATCGCGGGAAATGGGTTAGTTTGCCGTCGCCACGTCAAGTTAAAATAGATAGAGTAAAAATGAATTAAGCTTTAGATAAGTGTTCTTTAAACCTTCTGATTTCAATAACAAATCCAGCAATAAAAACTAAGGTTTATTTTCAAAATAAAAACTACAGATTTTAATGATACTTTTCTTTCTTATATATTTTATCGGAGAAATTCCTTTTTCTATTTTCTAAGAAAAGCGTTTAATTTTACACAGAATGGGAATTTCATGATTTCAAAGGCACAACAAATGTGCAAATAACTGCGTTTTTCCATATTTACAGATTCTTTCCACAACTTTTCAACCTAATAACTGTAAAGACAATAAGAAACACATCTGAAATGTGTAATAATTATGAATAAACATTATGGTTTATGTAAGGTTAATTTTAATGCCTCACTACATATATTTTTATGACATACATTTCAAACGCCTCATACGAATAATTCGCATCCAAACATCAACATATGCACTATAATATCTACGTGCTGCTTCACAATTATAGTTCATGTCTATTTTTAAACCTTATCATTACTTTAATCGTCCGATATTGCCTTATATTGTGCTTATTAGCTTTTAAATTTAATCATTCTTCTACTTGATTGCAACCTATAATATAACAATTTCATAGCCAATGACTGATTATAGTAAAATAATTTTGCTTTATTAAATGAAATAATTAGATGTAATTATGATTTTTTTTGTGTATACATCAAATATGTGTATCAGTGTACCATAAAAAATTCAAAATAACTAATCAAATTCAGGTAGGTATAAATTGTGAGTAGGATGGTCGAAATTATTTCAAGTTCATCTGTTGTTTTTATGGGCTCATTGTAATTTTGTGTGCACCAATTTTTTTTCATATATTTGAACGGTAACTGCAATTTTAAAATGAGAATAATATGTGATAATAAGAGTTCTATAAATATTGTTTTGTGAATTAAAGAATGCCTTAAACTGATTTAGTATTTACGGTAATATTTAATTTTAGGATTTTTCAATTGGAAATATTTGATTTTACATAATATGTTCTTACGAAATTCTATTATTAGCTTGTTGATAATTCAACCTACACATTTTATAACAGAAGAATATTTTCTTTAATGAAGGTGGATAAAGTTACGTTTATTGTTCATATTGGAGGTTTTTACAATTATCGCACATAGAATTTTAAGTTGATTATTTTCATAATAATGAGCTTAATATGTAATCGGTTGAAAAATCAACCCTGGAAATGAATATGAATTTTTCGAAATTTAATTTAATGTTTTCAGAGAACAATGAAATCTTGAATGTTTTAGATTGATCGAGCAACCCAAAGGATACTTATGGCAATACATACTCGATATTATTTCAACTATGTTTCTTCAGTACCTACTTGTATGTTAGATGTTTAAAAACTGAAGATCAAACTGGAGAAATAAGACCTAATGCCACAGTGTTAACTAGCAACTTCCCAAAAACCCCTAATAGCCCCAATATGCCCAACATACTATATTTGTAGTCCCGAATAATCCCAATTTTAAACAATAAACCGATAATCTAACATTTCTGAATGAACCAGTTTTTTAATTTGAATAGGTACATTTCTCCTAACTTTTTATTTAAGAACTAGCTGTATCCGCGACCTCGTTCACATGAGCCTTAGAACATTTTTAAAACTCAAAAAACGAAATTCATATTAATGGTAAAAATATAACAATGAATGCAATGCAATACTGCTAAGATAAAGGGTTTAGCCGAATAAGCATATCTCAGCGAGCTCAGGGTGTTTTTTAGCCTCACATTTATTTTGTTCTCCTTTACATATACCTCTAGGTAGGTGTATTAAGGATACTCGATATTAGAGCGCTACCCCTTCTATTAACGGAGCTAGAGGGGTTATACAACACTTAACGTAAATTTATTTTTCTCCGAAACTAATAAAGATAACGAAACAGATTTTCCAAAATAACATTTATATTAATAAATTCTTATTCTGTATTTTTTTTTGTGCTCACATCAAAATATTTAAGTCGGTAAAAAAAATTAATTAAATATTTAATGGGCTGTTTTTATATCTCCCTCTTAGTTGATGCCTACCAAAAAAATATATTTTATGCGACTATCAAGTAGATACCTAATTTCGAGAAAATCAATTTGGTGGAACATACTTTTAAAAAATCTAATCCGCACTAATGTTTGGATAGTGACCATTTGTTCCATTAAAAAACAACAAAAACATAAAAAATATTTTTTTTTAAATTCCCTAATAAGTTTTGTAAGTATTATAAAAAACAAATTTTAAACAATGCAACACAAATTATTATATAAAAAAATATTCATGAAATATCGCAAAACAGTCGCCGAAGACACTTTATTTGATCCACTAATGCCGATTGCATGGCATTCGAAATATACGTATTTGGAGATACATTGTAATATGGTTTGGATTTTTTTAAATTTGGTTTTACATTTATTTGTCGCTTAGGTTTATATTTTAAAAAGTATTTTTCTTTCTAAATATGAATTTTGGTAGGTGTCAACTAAGAGGGAGGTATAAAAACAGCCCCTTAAATATTTCATTAATTTTTTTACCACTTAAATATTTTGATGTGAGCAAAAAAAAATACAGAATATAGAATTTATTAATATAAATGTTATATTGAAAAGTTTGTTTCGTTATCTTTATTAGTTTCGGAGAAAAAAAAAATTACGTTAAGGGTTGTAATCCTTCTAGCTCCGTTAATAGAAGGGGTAGCGCTCTAATATCGAGTATACTTAATACACCTACCTAAGGTATATGTGGAGGAGAACAAAATAAACGTGAGGCTAAAAAAAACCCTTGGGCTCGCTGAGATATTCTTATTTGGCTAAACCCTTTAAAAAGCCGACAGTGAAAATTCAAAATTGCATGCTGCTGTCTTCATTATTACCGTATTAGCCCGAATATAACGCGATATTTTTCGACCATTTATTTCCGTTAAAAAATCGACTCGCGCTAAATTCGGGGTTTAAGTAATGTAATGTTATTACCTATTATTACCTAAATAAATTCTTATCTAATTGAATTTTACTATTTTTTAATTTTTTCATAAATATATTTTTTCTAAATATCTTTATGAAAATTTAAGATTCGCGTTAAATTCGGGGTCGCGTTATATTCGGGTTAATACGGTAATTTGAAACCCAAGTCAACGCGTAATAGTTGTATAAATCGTATTTTCTTAACACTTTAATAACTTTTTACTAAATGAAGATATCAGGAAAAACAATTTTTAACGTAAGGACCAAGTATGAAAGAAGTAAACCGAAAAAAATTTGATCAAAACCTATCCAGTCGTTTTTGCGTTATTAGCGCACAACGGTAGGCTGCTATCATTTTATTAATATAAATGAAATATAAGTACAATTTTTTAAATAGGTCATATTCTTTGACCAATAAAAGATGAAAATGTAAATATGGTAGCACTATTTTAGACATAGGTAACGAGATCATCTATTAAAACTATTTTTATGATAAATTTGATACAAAAATGTCTAGAACAAATCAAATGTTTATGTATTCGTAATGTATTCTTATCTTTAGGGAAAAATTGGTTTGACTGTAAGTTCTTGGCCAAAATTTAATCAAACCAAAAATGAAGAGTAAGAAATTTTTATATCTATTTTATTCGGTCTGTGCCTTAGGAGTTTTTTAGCCAGAAAAAATTAATTCTTCATTTTCTGTTTTTTGGTGTACTAAATCCAAATTTCAACTTGGCTTTTTCTACGGATAAAACTTAACAACAAGTATCGTGAAAAACGGAAAATTTTGCACCTATTTTCTCTCATTTTTTTCGTAAGGTTATTATTGGTAACTCAAAAGCTATACTTGTACAAGACAAGAACCTACTTACAGCTCAAAGCTTAGTATTTACAGATGTTATTTGGCAATTGGCTATTTTTTTCAATTTTATGCATGAACAATTAAGAAAGTGTAACGTTAAATTTTGACAATAAATCTATATATCACTTATATTATAATTAGCAGCTACCCGTGACTTCGTTCATGTAAAATTTTAAAAAAAATTTACACAGAAATATTAATAAAATTCTTGGGTCATTTTCATATTAAGAATTTTAATTTATGCGGTTCCTAGTTACATAACAATTCGAAAAATTTAATCCCCCTCCCCAAATTAACAAATTTCCATAAACCGTTTTAAAGAGTACGCTTTAACGAATAAAAAAATTCACTTAAAAAAAAAAACAATAAATAAATCATTGAGATTATTTCTCTGGTGATATTTTTAAATTACTTAAAAATTGCTTTCAACTCATAAATGAACAAATTAAGAGGTCCTATATTTTTACATAATAATTGCAAGGAAATAATTTGAGAAAATTGATATTATAAAAGAAAGAATTAAAAATTATAAGACTTTAAACCCTCTTTTTGAACCCCTTAGGGGTATAATTTTTAAAAATCGTTCTTTAGTGGGTACATTCTATAATCGAAATTTAATAGATTTATGCTTTTATGTTTAATGGTTTACCCTCCAACATGCCTGTCTTTACATTTTTATAATGAAAGACACTTAGAGACTATTTCTATTTTTGGTTAAATTGTTAATTAAAAAATCAAAATTTTCTTATTTATAAATAAATAATTATTTATTGAACCTTTATTACCTGGTTTTTACAAAACTTATCCGCAATAAAAATTTTGTCATTTCAAAAATTTATTTTTGGGTAGTAAATTTATTATCAAATATTCTTTTATTATATAATATTTGTTTTCATCCTTGTATTGCTTTAAGCGTTTTTAATTTATTGTTATTGAAATTATTTTGTATTTTATATATACGAAGTATCTATAATGAAATAACTATATGCGAAGTTACTACTACAAATAATTTGTAATACAAAAAATGCAAGTAAATCACACAGCTCGACATTAATATAAATCCTACCGGTAGGTATTGTTAATTCCAAGTGAAATAAAGTTGTCAAATTGTTGAGGTTGCTGAACTTGGCTTTTATCCATGAGTAACAATAAAAAAAATCGTATGAAAATGAAACCAAATTATGAAGAACGAAAAATGTATATGAAAATATTAACCACGAAGATGAGAGGAGAATAGAAATTAAATTATAAAACCGGACAATAAATTATACAGTTGAAATGATTTACGAATGTTCTGCAAGATGCACAATAAATACCCATTGCCCATAGTATTTCGTTGAGGAGCATCGGGATGACCATTTGAGATAGTAGGCAATAAAGAAAAAAAAACACGAAGAAGATGCAGAGAGGAAGAACAAAAAATTAAACTAATATTAAATTATTAAGAGTTCACGAACATTTTATTGAGTGTTGAAAGATTTTTTTCCTTTTCTTTCGTTAGCTACTCGTATACAGATATAGATTTGATAGAATATATTTTTAAATAATATTTTTATTCTTTATAGAAAGAATCACAAGATATATCCAAATTTGAAGGTCAAAGACCTGCATGTACTTTCAATATTACTCAAGTGTATAAACTGATGAAGATCAAAAATGTACAAATGAATAAAACCAATTTTTGATATCAAACAATTTAAATAATAATAACAATAATCTTAAGATATTGGGTAAAGTGTTGGAAGCATATTTTGAAAAATAAAATGGCATTAAATAAATGTTAATTTTGCCAAGAAAACAATTACTATAATTTCCGCAAAGTGAAGCACCTTAAATTTATTTTAAAAAATTATGACATAAGTAATTATTATTTAAATTAGTACAAATGGAAAGCTCTTAAAGCATTTACAATTAGTATTAATTTTAAATACAGGGACAATTCATGAACAACATGGACAAAATTTAAAGACGCTTATTATAATTACAATAAACTATATATATTTAGAAAAAATCCAGTCATTTAGTAGTTTTACTTATAAAAGTTTTACGGGAGTTTTGAAAATTGGTTATTTCATAGATTTCAAGTCGAGTAGCGTAGATTTATAAAAGTTTGCGGCGCTCGTACGCCAAAAATGTTGATTTTACAAATAAAAGGTTTTTACCTAAATTGTAGAAAATTTTCATTTTTTTATTTTGTACAGAAATATTTTTGTCGTTAAATGATTCGAAAAGGAGTTATTGTCAAGAAACACTGTTATAGTCGACATTTTCCAATATTGCGGTGCGACCGATAAAAATACGAGGTGACAATGTTGAAATTCAGAAAGAGCACATTGAAATCTATAAAATTACCAACTTTCAAAACTCCTGGAAAACTTTCCAGGTAACCTCTTATTCTAAAACCAAATGACTACAAAAAATAATCGTAAATTCCTTTTATAGTCCAGTCAAACAAGTGTTTAAATCGAAATTTTTACAGAAAGGCTGACTTTTGGATATAATTTTCTTTGAAGTATTCTATAACTATCTGTGAAAATAGTTTTGCCCCCACTCCCCGACGAGGGTAGGGAAAAAATAAAGAAAATTTATTTTCAAAATAACTCCGACAGAAGTAAATTTAGAAAAAAAAAGTTTAAAATAAAACTTGTAGAAACCAAGGAAATACATAAAAAATGAACTCAGAAAATTGGTAATTTTCCTAACAGTTTAGCTGCGAGAAACAAATTTAATTTTTGGTAGCGACTTTTGGTTAAATAGTAAGACGCCTGTTTTATGGTTGTGTTAGTTTACCGTGTGACAAAAGTCGAATTATTTCGTTAAATGTTATTGTTTGAAAATGTAGGATGGCGTTATTACACTCACACATGCAAACTTTTTTGAACGCGTTCTTATTCTGTTACCAAGTTTCAATAATATTGAATATAAGATTTGTAACTTTTAAATTACCCAATCACATAGTGAAACAGCCAATCAATGATTGGTTGTTGATTATTCTGACTTCGTTTAAAATGTTTTGTTTTCTCACTTATCTAAATATAACATAGTCTTTTTAAAATTTTTATTTGAGGAAACATTTCTTATGGGAAATTTGGTGTATTATTTAATCCTTCCTAGCATGTAAACTATTAAGAAAATTGAAAATTTTCTAAGAACATTCTCTATGTAATTCCCGTTTTTCTACAAGTTTTATATGAAACTTTTTTTTTCTAACTTTTCTCCTGTCGGAGTTATTTTGACTTTAAATTTTCTTTATTTTTTTTTTTCCAACCCTCGCCGGAGGGTGGGGACAAAAATATTTCCACAGATAATTATAGAATACTTCAACGAAAATTATATCCAAAAGTCAGCCATTCTAAAAAAATTTCGATTTAAACACTTGGTTGACTGGACTATTAAGGAAGTTGCTACGTAAATTGAAATAGAAAAATGTGGGATAATTTTTTTTACAAAATTTAGTAATATCTCGGAATCATTGAAAATAGATAAAATATTGACAAAAGCAAAGTTAAAGTAAATTTTACTTGCTTTAATTTTGTTAAGAATATTTTTTCTTCTATAACCTATCGTTTTCGATATATAAGCGACAAAGCCAAAAAGTGGCCTTCTTCCCAAGTTAAAAGGTAAGTTAACCTTCTCACAATCTTTAACAAAATCCTTATGTAAAAAAATTATTTTTTGTCAATGTACTCTACTAAGCACGTGCTGACTAAACAAATATAATTAGCATTAAATTTTAAAAAAATAATAACCGTGTTATGAAGCAAGTAAGTTAACTATATATGTTATCTACTATACTCTAACGTAATTAATAGATAATACATATAAGTATAATGCATATATAGATTATAATATAAATTCTATACATATACACATTTAAATTATTTTTAAAACAAATATTATAATAATTAGTAAGCATATGGAAATACGTTATGATCCAATGATTAAAATTTATTTCAAATGAAACGTTGTTTGCTTCTATTTTGTGTTGTAATTACCATAATATGTCATTTAATACATATTTTACTTAATATTTTATGAAGGCAAAGCAAATCGTGCCGCTGAGAATAACTTCATTTAGGTTTTAATTACTTCTGACTTTTTTTTTCTTCAAGTAAATACTTTTAATTGCTAAAGAAATGAATCAAGAATCTTCGTTTTGTAATGATAGTAATCTGCAGTGGGTATAAGAATTTTTTTCAAGCAAAGAACATACTCGTATATATTCCTGTAAGCTAATTTACTGGTAGTGCTGTCCACACAGAGCAATCTAAAAACATTGAAAACATAATTTAAAGCTACACTTTCAAGGTACTACCGAAGATATTGATTGCATGTTACTCTTATTTTTCATACCGTGTTTAATGAGATTTTTGTTTGGATGCAATCAGAGACGATACGTCTCTGATTTGTTGTACAATGGTACTATGCTTAATCAAGAACGATGTCGACAATGATATTTTTTCTGTATGAAATCTAACGTGTGCGCTAGCCACAAACTCTAAACCACAGTAAAATAAAAGTATATTGTAAGAAAAGTTATTCATAAAATAACGAAAGAAATATATAATATGTCTAAATATTGCTTATGTCGACCGCAAACTAATTGAGTGCGTGGAATCTTTTTTATATTGGGTAACTTTTTCAGTTAAATGTACAATATCAATACATTTAGAAATCAAAATATCCTTTTTGTATTTAGATAACAGTTGTATTTTGAAATCTTTTTACCACAAATATAGTTTAAGACACAACGAAATCTAAGAGTAAAATTATATTTTTTTCTTTGAAAAGTGCGTTTATTTAAAAGACGATTTTTTTATATTACAAGCAGTGTTGGATTTATACTATAGGAACAATCGGGGCACAGACCCAGAAAGACGAAATTTAGGGGATGAAAATGGGACGGAAAATAAAACTTATCAAATGAAAAATGATCTTTATTCTTCTGGAAGTTATATATGAAAGATGTGTGACTTATGAATGTGTAAAAATGTCAATACTGTAGTTGTATTCATTAATTTTATTTATTTACTATATTACGTTTATTATTTTACAAACGTTTCAGTTAGTAGCGAATTTATCATTAAGGCTTTACACTTTGATTAGTACGAGTGTGAATGATTGGCGATTAGTTATTGTTGTGAGTGATTAGTTCAAGTGTGCCGTGCAAGTAGGGTCACTGTACTGTTTAGCTACTCAGCTGTAAGAGTCATTTACACTTTGAATCACTCATAAGAATAACTAATCGCTAATCACTCGCACCAATCAAAGGGTAAAGATGATAAAAGTGTGAAAGATTTCAGGAGCAGCAAATTTGGAGGCAATATTTCAAATACTGGAGAGATGGTTGCACCAATGGAAGGTAGAAGTTAGCACTGAAAATTCTGTTCAGATAACGTTTACCTCCATGAAAAAAGCATGTCCTCAGCTAACTATAAACAACACCCCGATCCCAATGAACAATGAGGTGAAATACTTCCTAATGATAGGTACTGGACAGATGCTTAACGTGGAGACCTCATATCACTGGCAAAGGATAACAAATAAACGCAATAATTAAAAGAATGTGGTGGCTCCTGAGAAGAGGATATAGATTGTCATAGAAGTCAAAACTGAATATGGCAATACAATATAGCTGTACGGAAAGAATTGTGGGGGTGTGCTAGAGCATCCAACATTAAGATGATTCAGTCCAGAACACTTAGGATGCTGGTAGAAGCGTCATGGTACGTAGTTACGTACCATAACATACTACAGGAAGTAATCTCGGAGAGATGCCGAAGGTACAGGGACGAGTGTGACAGCCATTCAAATGCCCTGATAAGGAACCTACTAATTGATCCACCAGACTGAAACGAAATGGCCCGACGATCTATATCAATGTTGAAAAGGACAGCCCACTATAACTGATGAGTGTTGATCAGTGTGTTGATTGATGATTACAGATCAACGGACTTTACCTTATCCTAATAATCCCAACTTCTCCTTTGCCTCCCCCCTATCCAATTCCAATTCCTCTCGCCCCTACCCCTTCCAATAATCCTATCCCTCTGAATCCATCATTTTTTTACTAAATGCTCTAAGAACAAAATGCAAAATGCCACTGGCTTCTGTAAAAATTGTAAGGACATTTAGTAGTTAGTTGTAGTTTCACAAGACAATCAGCTTCTTTAACGTTCCCATGTTTTATCAGCCTAGCCCAGTTTCACAGGTTCCCTGTTAATGGAAATATTAGGAGAATATATTGAGAATATGTAAACGGCCTTTAAAAGGAGATTCTCAAATAAGAAGCTTATTATCTATATTTATTCAATTTTTTTTACAATTTGAAGTGTTCTTTGTGCAATTGTAATTTGTTTTTGAATTACATTAACTACATTTTATTTTTACTAAAGAATGATAATGGTGGTTGTTTTGGAAACTGTTTAAAAATTCATAGCAAATTACATTCATTGTTATCATTACCTAAATTTTTGTCATAACTTATAGTACCACTCATTTAGTAATAATTCAATAGTAGATATATAAATAATAAGTATGTAATTAAATTTTAGTTCCAATTAGATTTCGATAGGAGTGCTCTAAAGTATTTCATATACCCTTATAGGTACTTAAAATTACTTAATTTAAAATTGTGTTCTACAAATAAAAAAAGAATTATCAAAATCGAGCTATCCAATAAGAAGTTAATATTTCATCCCTTAGTTTTCAACCGCTTAGAAGTGGAAAATTTCCCTCAAATTAAAACTGGACCTCACGGAAAGCACCAGCTTTCAAATAAAAAAAGAATTATCAAAATCGAGCTCTCCAATAAGAAGTTAGTATTTCATCCCTTAGTTTTCACCTCTTTAGAAATGAACGATTTCCTTCAAATTAAAATGGGACCACACGGAAAGCACTGGCTTTCAAATATGAAAATAATTTTCCAAATCGAGCTATCCAATAAGAAGTTAGTATTTCATCCCTTAGTTTTCACCTCTTTAGAAATGAACGATTTCCTTCAAATTAAAATGGAACCACACGGAAAGCACCAGCTTTCAAATAAAAAAAGAATCATCTAAATCGCTTTACCCAGTCGGATATTCTGAGGTAACAAACATAAAAAAAAATACAGTCGAATTGAGAACCTCCTCCTTTTTTTGAAGTCGGTTAAAAAGTAGCTGATTTTTGTACTTTTTATGAAAATGTTCGTTTTGATGTCACAAGAAATCCTGATGTGTCAATTTTTTTTCATTGATATATTATTGTTGGGTGGTCCTATTAAATTCAAAATTTGATAAAAGTTTTCGTGTGACAAAAAAAAAATTAAAATTTTGTTGACCAGTGTAATTAAAGATTAATGTTTGACTTGAGTTTAATTGAATTTCAGATCAACTTTAGGATAAGTAAATTGAAAATCAAGTAGCGAATCCCTACTATTTGTATAGAGATATATGTACCCATTGATTTAAGTACGTCATATTAACAACTTTAACTTTGAGTGGATTACGACTTTAAACCTTATTTTAAAGAATGATAAAATGATGGTTCCTTATTTTATTAATTCACTTTAAAAAAGTTTAATTAAGAAGTGATTGTTGTCTTCACAGAATGCTGGGTGTCATCTGTTCATTTTATTAAAACTACACCTTCTCATCTAAACAGATAGATGGCGCATTAATCGAAACCAATTTCTCTGACAGTTTATTTGTGTGAACACATGTTGATAAAATTTATATAACTATCAAATATACGGTAAATTAATAATATTAATCTTGTTTTATTTTGAAATAACAATTTTCATATACTTCTTCACCTAAGCAATAACTTATTATCAAAGACAACTATAGTTTATAAGTATTTTAAAGATTTATTTATGATTACTAATTATAACCTATAATTTTACTTGTATTTAGTCAACAATAACAATAAGTGTTAACAAGCATTAACTTAATAAACCATAGTAAAACATAACGTATTTTATTATCAATTTTAGAAATGGCAAAAAGTCTTCGAAGTAAATGGCGTCGAAAATGTCGTGCCGTGAAACGTGTTAAAAACGAGATTAAAGAACGAGCTCGTTTGTTGAAAATACTAGGATTAGATGAAGATGGATCTAATCAAGAAAAAATGGAAGAGGTTTCTGAAATTGCCACAGTTACTGATGCAAAAACACTGAAAGCTAACAACGCAAATAACACAGATAATACAGAAAACAGTGAAGAAAGTGCTGCAGTCGAACCAATGGACGATGGAACCATTAAACGTGAATACAATCGTAAAACCTTATGTGACCAATTTGGAAACTATCCGGTGTGGTTGCATCAACGAAAAATCAAAAAGAAGCAATCGGCAAAGAAATTCCTCCAGAAGAAAGCAAAAAAACAACGGAAAATCTCAAAACGATAACTCTTAACGAATGATTAATATCTTGTGAATTATATAAATAAATAAATTATGTTCAACACATTAAACAAATGAAATTATGATTTTTGTATAAATTTTATTTTCTTTGAAATACATACAGTATAAAAGTACAAATTAGGCAGTGTTAACTGGTTCATACATTTTAAAAATTTCCTTTTCATTATGTGTTAGTTAATCAGGGAACTATTCAATTTGATCATTTGTTAACTACAAACAAAACATTATCTTATTGTTAAAATAAATTTACTTTATAAAACCATAAAAATCTGACTAATTATTAGTCGACATCAAATGCTATACGTTCATAATAATTACATAATTTTATTTACAGTTAATAACTTATTGTAAAAATAAAAACTTAAGGGCTAAATATTTAAAATAGGAAGTCTCAACTCGACACTAGAATTCATAAACTAAAATTTATTAATAAAAGAATTTATTTATAGATTAAACTAGTGAAACTGGGTTCAAAAGTGTTTCATGAAGAATAATCTATGTTTAGATTAAAAGATATTTTAATAAAAAATTAAAATTGCATGGTTTTCAAAGTTATACCAAATTCTTTTCTGGGTTGCAATTAGTTTAAATTACAGCCATTCATAAAATTAGTAAAACCATGTTTAAGTTTGATCTTTTGAGACAAAGGTATATTACATCTATCAAATATAAAAATTTTCCACAGATGGAAAAAAAACCCATATTTAAATAGATACTTAATCAATGCTTACAATTACCGTGTATGCCTGGGCAGAGGTCTGGATAAGGAGTTGTATGCAATTGCATGCGATTCATGAAACACCGGTTGCCGATCCTACTACAACTTGAAGTAAAGTACACGCAGCTAAAGATATTAATCTATTACATAGAATCCTAAAGCTTTTTTGAGTAACGAGCCTTTTGTAAAGTCCAATTTAATCCTGATCTCAAAACAATTGAAAAAGGCTTCTTTAATCAGGTTATCAAACAAAAAAAAAACAACAGCTATTTTGCAGTACGTGAATATTTTTTTCAATTTACTGTATAAGTTGGTGATCCCACATAAAACCCGTCATGATCCCTTTCGGAATCGCGAATTGTAAGTTGAGAGCCCGTGGTCTATGATACAATTATGAATATGAAAAAAATTCTTCATATTTTGCAATTTCTATCACTTAATAGTTAATTGGATGATTTGCTTCAAATATGAATCGGCCAACTGTAGGATTTTCTTCATATTTTGCAAATATACATAAAAATATCCTTTTTGTGAATACTACCCTATATAATATAGTAATTGATTCAAGCAAATGTTTATGGATCCTCAGCATTTAGCTACAGGGTGCGTGGTTCGAGAGAAAAATATTTGGATGATTCTTTCAGAATGATAGAACGCAACCTTTTTTGTTCTTGCGACCAAATGATGGATTCCGATCCAAAATGATGATTCCCAAGACTTGCATTACGTAGAAGATGGCGTAGGATGTTGGCTTTCAAAAAACATATCTACGATCAACCAGTGCTGCGGGATAAAAGCCTCTTTACCAGGCAGATCCATCGGGCATTTGTTTGATCTCCTCTATGGCTAGTAAAGACCCCTAAATGTACTCAATCCACCATGGCAAAATCTCAGCCAATTCAAAGGTATTTCAAGACTGTATCAATTTTATAAATCACCAAAAAAGATTTTTTCCATGAGCTTCTAATAGAAGCGCATTTTTCATGTTTTTTCAAGTTCTTGCAATACTTACAGACTTATAATAAATAGCAGGAAATAAATTATTCAAAAAGACACATTATAATTATATATAGAAAGGGCCCCCACAAATCAATTAAAGAACCCACTTAAAACCATTTTAAGACTTTCAAATTTTAACACCACAAAAAAGATTTTGAATACTCAAAATTATAAAATAAATTCAATATAATAATGGTTAATATAACAATGTACCTACTGATGAGTGATACACATTATTTGTTAATAAAAGGAACATTTGAAAACTAAGTTAATTTCTTATAAAAAAGGACGTAAAAAAGTCCTTGCAAAACACAATTCATCAGAAATTTCAAAATTATTTCTGATGAAAATGCAATTCAAATATTTGTCTGAAAAATTCTTTTAGAGTTCTTAATAAAAAGCCTAGAAGCCTTAATACATCTGAAAAAGAATAAACAAAACTGACGAAAATGTTGGATGGTCAAGTTTTCTAACTATAATTTGTTATTTTCTAGAAATCTTCAATCAGTAAAACTCTTCCAGACAAATCTAAGAACTTCAGCAGTCGAAAAATCGACTTTAAGGAACATAAAAAAAAATTCAGAACTTTTTATTACTATTCAAACTTCTAGAATTTCTATTCCGAGTCCTAGAAGAATCCCGAATTCAGATTATTAGGAAAAAAAAGTTCAATCAGTGTTATTTTAAAGCGCTTAGACATAGATATAAGATATATTAATTATTAAGTATTTAAATTACCTTAAATATAATTGATCATCTTTTTGCATTCTGCTAGTAATAGATGATACATTTAAGTGCGTACGAACATTTCTGTGCCTATTTCAATCTTTTCATAACACATTTATAGTTTTAATGCATAATATTATAAAAATTCTAAAATCTGTTTTATGTACGTATGTTATAGATTATATTATGCTGCTTTAGTCTCAACATTTTATCACAGTGAAGATAAATTCATACTTCTATTCTCTCCTTATGTTATCAGAACAGCTCAAAAAATTCAATTTTTCGGCCACAAACTGAATTAAATGATAATATGGTGGCAATAAACTATCTAATTAATATACCCCACGTCTATTGTAAAGTAGTTTTTCTAAAATTTTATTAGTTCGTTGTTCTAAGTAGACAAGACGATCTCGTACAAGTTTAATATCATGATGTGATCTTTCCTAAGAAATAAAATTTACATGAATGAAAGTAAAACAATTATAGTTTTATGTTAATTACCACAAAATCGACTCGATTCTTCAAATGATGCATTTCAGTAGACAATAGGTTCACGGATTTTTTCATATTTGGTATAATTTCCGTTTGATTATGGGATAAATCATTGCTTCCAATTAGCTGAAACAAATTAATAAAATAATTAGGGTTCATCTTTGTCATTTCTATTATATAATTTCAAATTTATTAATATCTACAAGAGAATAAAACAAATTCAATTATTTTCAATCGCTACAAGTATTACTTTCTTATCATTCATTATTAATCTTTATTGATGGTATATTCATTCCAAAATGTAAAAAAAAATCTTTATGGCGTTGTTGACTGGTTGATGGAACTGGTTCTTATATGATAAAACAAAGACAGTTTGGTCATTAATTTTTTTTTAAGATATTAAGATGTATCTGCGATATGACTGTCAATAAAAATAAAAGTTAAATGAGAAAAATAACGGTTGCTTACAGTAATATGTATCTTCAAGTCCTTCTTGAATTAAAATCTTTTTTGCAGGTATTGAAATGATTCATTTTGAATGCATTTATCTTGTATAAAATTATATAGGTATCTACTGAAAGGTTTCAAATCATCGTGACGAACATATTCATGAATAATAACTTGAGTTTAATAAATTATTGTTTACTAAAATGACCCTATCATTAAATAGATATTTCAAATAATTTGATACGGTGTTAATAATTTTTGAAAAGTAAAAGCATTAAAATATTTCCGCTGACTTATTGCTTGAAAAGTATTTAAATTTTTTTTCTTAAAATATGGCTCGGTTTTTAATGCAATACAAATTTGCGAGTGACTGTTATCAAACACTTCTGAAGAATATGCATTAATCGTTGAACTTTGGTCCATGCAATAATAAATTTTCATATACACAAAGTGTCAATGATACTAATGCAAACACTATACAACAAGATAAATATGGCATAAACTTATAAAACGTCTGCCGTCATTATCATGTTATAATAACGTCTACTTGCTAAATATGGGCAATGATAGATAAATTAATCATACTTTGAATATTTAAAAAGAATTATGAATAAATTTATTTAAAGACTAGGTAATGCCTTGATCAATTTTTACTTTTTCAATTTCTACAAGATCCTGTTTTCTGACAAGCGATCAACGTTATGGGGAACGTCTTTAAGATAAGATTAAAATGTTCGAAAAAAATTTCGTAATAAATGAGCTTTGTTTTAAAATAAACTGGAGTTAAAACGCTTATGGTTATATAACGGAGTTATAGAGATCCTAATGTCATATTAAACAAATTTCATTTTATAACCGACTTCAAAAAAAGGAGGAGGTTTTCAATTCGACTGTATTTTAAAAGAAAAAATAATCAAAGACATTCTTATCCTTACTAATATTATAAATACAAAAGTGAATTTGTTGTTTGTTACGTTTTCACGTCAGAACGGCTGAATAAATCTAGATAAAATTTGACATAGATGTATATTAGTTTACTTTTTATCCAGGAAAAATTGGCGGTTCCCGTGCGATAGATATATTTTTTGTTTTTCAGAGCAAAGATTAACTTCCTTGTTTGCAATGTGGTAGTTTAGGGGTCCGATAATTATATAGGTTACTTTTTCTGCCAGAATATTGAACGGAACATAGCAAAACAAGTGTATCTCACAGGAGCTTTGTATTTAAAAGAAGTTTCGGTAAAATTCACGAAATAGAGTCATCGCGTATTTTCCTCAAAAAGTTTTTACTTACTTTTTATTCAAGAAGAATGTACCTACTGTTTCCGTTGGCTAGATATGTTTTTGTTTTTTTACAGAGTAAAAATCGATGTGATTTTTGCAATGTGGTAATTAACGTGTCAGAGAATTATATAGATTGCTTCTTATGCCGGAATAATGCATGGTTCCCATAGGATAGCAAAACGATTGTATTCTACAAAAACCGCGTATTTAAAAGAATTTTCAATTAAATTCGTGAAATAGAATTTTAATTCATTTTTTTAAAGAGGGCTTGACCCATTTTACACAGTAACGATAGAAATTCCCTAAAAAGTTTAAAATAAAAAATAACAATTTTACTGGAAAATAAATATGAATTTCAATTTAAAACCCGATAAAATTAATGATGAAATTGTTCATTGTCGAAGATATTAATTAGAAATAAATGTATTAAAATAATATAAGTATACTAAAAGTCTCAAAAAATTAACAATTACCTAATGAAACAAATTACAATGAAGTTTTGTTAAAGATACCTTAGATCTTAACACATTGAATATCATTTATCCTAAAAAAGGTACGGTTCCTGAAGGAATATATCTCTTCCTAGGAAAGTAGTTTTAAGGATTTTGGTGAACTTACTTTGAATCTAAAGTCTGGATGTATGTATCATATTTTTCTATCAAAACAAATGCAGTTTTTATTTTTTGCTATGAAGGTAAGGAATCTATTAATAAGTCAGTTAAATTTAGATACGCTCAGCGAAGCGAGCGGGTATCAGCTAGTCAAACTTATACATCTATACCTACGAGTATAAATATATGATTTTCAGTGTATTTTTTCACGTAGAGAATGAATCCGTGGTGAGTTTTCCATCAATACCTATAGATACTTCAATTTTCAGAAATTACTACTATAATATCACAGATTTTCTGCTCAACGTCCAAAATTACACCAAAAATTGTAAATATGCAAAATTTTATATTTTGTTCACATAAAATCATATCTCTTGTAAATATCTCAAAATAACGTTTTCCTTAATAAAAATGATAAGAAATTAAACTGGTTTTACTGTACAAGTTTAGCTTTAGAAGCTAAAATTTATTTAAATATCTTTGAGGTGTTCAAAACGTATAGATTTAATCGATTATATTATCAATAATCACAACGGCTGTTATTTGGCAATATCAAATTTCTATCAGCATTACCTATAGGTATAAAAAAATGTGAAAAGTTCGAAAAGTCATAATCAAAAACTAAAAACTTGTCTTTCAAAATAACGTTTAGTTGTTCAAATCACATCAATCAAGTGGTTTTATTAAAAAAAAAAAAAAAGATATATTATATGGTATGAGATCTTACCGCGTGATTACTTACTTATAAAGTATTTAACTGAAATGTACGATATTAGGTACGAGCATTTTTTTTCTCTTATAATACCTATGGATAAAAGGTTTCTATTTTAAATGTACTACTTACAATAATTACAAATGTTTAGTTAAGAATAATCAATGGGTTAGTTAAGTTAGTTCATACGAATTTCGTGTTAAAAGAAACACTATTTTAAACCTACTGTTAAATAACATCGCGTGCATACGTTACCTATGTTTTGTTTTTTGTTTAAGTTCGCATAAATTACTATATGATCATTAGGGAGCGCCGAACCCGAAAAACCATGATATATTTTTGATTTTCATTAGGATTTGAACGCAGGACCACTGACGTATAGGGCAACTATCTAGTCAATCACGCCACAGAGTGGGATTTATGTTTTATTTATTTTTTAGTGAAATAAAAAACGTTTAAAAAGGTTTCCCCTATTAGTTTAAGAAAAAAATTAAATTTTTTAAAGTGATTAAGATTTAGTATTTTTGTTTATTGTTAAAAATGTATTGACTAACAATAATATAAGTAGATAGTTAGTTGAAACTACAGAATTATTCTATGTCAACCAAATCGTTTTTATGCTCAAATTTTTCTACTGTATTTACTTAAATATTTTAAAATATACTTAAATAAATATTTAAAAGAAAGAAATACCTTTTCAAGTTTTGAAAGTCTGGTACTCAAATCATCAAACTCCAAGTCCCTCGCCTCGAAAGCTGGTCCATCTCCACCTTTTAATTACCACACAAAACAATGTGACTAATTTCCTTAATTAAGCACTAATGAATGCAAATTTACCTTCTTTCTTACACGACTGACCATCTGGTAACAGATAGAAGTTCTCTCGACACTGACATCGAAAACTTCCAACAGTGTTATGGCAAATATGGTCACAGGGTTTCTGTTCTTTGCATTCGTTTATATCCATTTCACAATATTTGCCACGAAAACCTTTTGGACAGCTACAGTGGTCTGGACGAATGCATGTTCCACCATTGCGACAACTAACTGTACACACAGCTGCAAATTATATTTACATAATTGATATGATATATTTGACACGCTTTTAAAAGTATATTTAAATATTCATACTAACGCGTATTACAGCCATGACTATTTTTATTAGCTTGAGTCCAACCCGGACAGCAAACATAAGTTATTTGCTTAGTCGTTTTCGTTTTCATCACATCACGATAAGCCTTTTCGTAGACCAACCTGAAACAAACAAAAAGCCTTAAAACCTCTACAGAATGAATCAGAATATTAATGTTTCAGATATTTAAAATGTACTTTGTACATTAATAACAAAGTGATATTAACAAAAGGTACAACGACCACCAAGAAAATGATGTACGGTTACAAAAATATTTTAAGCCAATCAAGACTTATAATGAACATAAAATAAATTATGACGAATATCATAACTGCAACGACTTGAAAAGACAAATAATACGGGCCAAATTGAAATATATCATAAAAAAATAATTTGAATTTTAAATTGCTCGTATATTTCTTACCTTACACCATGACAAATTTGATTTTTATTACACAACTGGGTATATTGTTTATATGAAGGCTTACACCAAGCCTCAACCGTTTTAACAGGTTGTGAAACCTCCCGTTGAGTTGTACAGACGTGCCGTCTGAAAAAAAAAATAATAATAATTAAAATTGTGAAAAATAAAAAACGCATTTATGTGATTCGAAATAAGGAACTACCTATCAAGAGATGGATTTTCGAAAGCGTAGGTATTATTATTGCTATTAATTTAAAATTTAACTATTAATAGGTGTACATGTAGAATGTAGATATATGGTTTTATCTTATTAAAATTTTATCATCAAAAATAAATTTAGTAGTTAAATTTAATTTATACGCTTAGTAATACATCAAAAAGTCGGATAGAAAAAAATTTTTAGCTAGAAATTATTTTTCAAAGAAATATTAAATATTTATAATCGTTTTTACTATCCATACTCAAACATTTTTGTATTAAAAGAAACAAGAAACATTTTTCTTATGAAACAGGAAGCCTTATGACTTAAAAACAATTTAATTAATTCCTTTCCTTATATAAAAAAAAAAAAAAAACTACTACCTACTGGTACAGTGATACAATTATGGCATCGGTATATCCCATGGTGTAATAATTGATTTTAAAGCTTTAAATTAAAAGCTCGAAGACATTGCACCAAAACTTATTTTTAATAATGCTAATTGTTAGTTATATTGGAAAAAAGAACTCTTATTCCTTGAAGTCAAATGCATCAAAAATGAGATGGTTTCATATTAATTTCTTCAAGTTTTGGTGATGTCTCTACAATACAGTGAATACAAACATTTAACTGCTTAGCTTAGGTAAACTGACGCCAAGCAAAACATCCAAAACTCTTAAGAATCAAAAATTTGAACACCGAAAGTATTCTAGAAGTTAAAATTTTTTGATATTATTAATTTCTTTTTTAACTCATTTCATAACTTATATATATATATAAGTACCTAATATGTACCAAATTAGTAAGTTTTTCGGGAAAATTTTATTATTTATTTTCGTACAAATTTTGGTTGATTTTTGGTAGATATAGATAAAATGTTGTCAACCCTTAAACATCTCTCTCTTAGTAACTTAGGTATCGATCAGCGTCCCGATATTTAATCCAAAAATTAAATGTCTGATTACTCGACAGTATTTTAGTATAGTAATGTAGTTTCAAGAAAATGCATTTTCTGTGGCTATTTTAGCTTAATAAGCTTAATATGAAACTCAAAATAAAGGATACGTTTTTGAAAACTACAGACTATAAAGACTATTTTAGTACGCCTCGCTTTCGATGAAAGAATCCCGCTTTTCCTGAAAAAAAAATCTGGCAACGCTGCTTTCAATTATTGCGAATAATGCAACTTTAAAGTGACAATGAACATTTGGTTGGTTAAGATTGTTTAAGTTATTTTTCTGCAACAATTTATAAGCACTAATTTTTCATAAAAATGCAACATTTTTTATTAAAAACAAAATTATTTAAGTCTAACTATAAATTCTAGATACTATATATAGAAGCTTTTTTTTATTTTTCATTAAATAAAAAGAAAATATTGAAATCACTTTTAAAATAATAAACATTAACTTTCAACGAATAGTAAAATGAATATGTATTAAACGTTATAATTCTAGATATTGAAATATCGTAGTTGAGATGCTATATAATTTATCACTTTATGAAGATCAAAAGATTATTACGTAAGCTTTTTATGAATGAATGAATCTGCTTGTTTATATGAAACTGTATTATTTCTTCAAGAGTCAGACTTATGATGTATACATGTATCCGTGTATATTTGAATATACTATGTACATATCTCTAGTCTACCTACAATGAGTCGAGACAAAATCTCAAAACTGCTTGCAAATCGACAAACGTTAACGTAAAAGTTCCAATTTCATTTGTGATGCATTATTCTTATTTGACAGGGCTTATATGAACTTCCACATGGATGAATGTGATAATATGTACAACATTTTGTATACAAAACGTTTGCCATTATAGCCCCTTAATAAAACTGGTTTTGTTTGTTTTAAATTATGAGATAAACGTAAAACGTGATTTAAGCTGATCGTCGTTTTGTTCGGTCATTTGCCTTGATTTTTTATACTTCTAAATTATTTTTGTTTGTTTTCATAAAATTTAATTCCTCCTCTTATTGTTAATAACCAGTGTTTCATTGCGTTTGCATTGTTCTCGAATTTTACACTGAACAAATTTTACATATATGTACTTAGTTATATTGCGTGTTTTTGGGATGTAGGAACAACATTATATTGTTTTTATTAAACATGTGGGTGGACAGAAAGAGTAATTCATTGATCTCGTGTTGAGATTTGAGTTTGATTTGTACAATGCAATTTTCGAAATGAAAATAACACAAATCTTAATGCATTGTATTGCATTAGTTTGAATTATTGTAACAAACATAATTTAAGTTAAAAAAAAAATATTTTATTGCAGCACTAGTCGTTTCCCGTCTGCTTTGCTGAGCGTACCTTAATTAAATAACTAAAATTTCATTATAGAATATTTGATAATTGTTATCTGCTTTAAGATATTTTTCTACAATTTCTTCTCTTCGTTGAGCGTACTTAATTCAAATTATATCTATAAATAATTTAGCACTAAAAAATTGATACTCGTGGTTCAACATATTTTCATTTGTATTTGAAGAAGGAACTATGTTATTTATTTATTGAAAAAAATATTAAAATATAAAATACTTGATTAATTCTTTATTGCTAGGTACTAAAAATATCTGCTGCGAGGCGTCACAGTACTTTCTTTTACTTTCATTTATGAAACTCACTTTTGGTTAAAAGAACTATAAATACTTTATAACCATACATATAAACATAACTACATACACACAGCCTATATACATATGGATATTCGAATTCCCAACCTTCAGCCCAAAACCGCTCTTATTCGAATTTTCACAGGAAAAAGTTTCAATTAAAGTTGTAGACATCAATGAGTCTAAGAACTGTAGGAAGTTTCAAGAAAATCGTTGGAGCCGTTTTTGAAAAAAATTTAAAAAGCTCCAAAACTCCTAGAATAAAGTGGAGCTTCCGGTTAACCGATTTCAACCAAAGCTTCGCGACACACCTAAATATAATATGTAGGCTAAATTCCAAGTTTGGTGAAATTCGGGTAAAGCTTTCTATACGATATGGCTGTCACACACAGAAACATACACACACATACATGTTTCCAAAAACCACTTTTTGGACTCAGGGGACCTCAAAACATCTATTTCCGGTGAAACCTCGAATTCGAAAATTAAACCCAATTACAATAAGTAGAGGAAGTGCAGCATATTTGGAATACTGCAGGTAATTTGGAATATTCAGTTTTCTAGAGCAATTTAAGCGTTATCTGTGTTTTTTTGTTATAAAAATAATATCACATGATATTATCGATATTTAAGCTTTAAAATTTGACTTGAATTGAACTTGATTTTCAGCCAAATTTAACTCCTAAGTAATATAAAATCAAGTCAATTAATAAATTCCTAATTAACTTTTATATGTTTGAGACCCGTTTTGATTTAGATGAAGGTAGGATATTATCCACGCATACACGTTACCTCACGGTACATTAAAAGTCATTAGGAGTCCTTATGAAATTCACACATGCAAAACGATTTTCAAAATTCGTGGAGCTATTTATACGTGAAAAAGTATACTTACACATAAAAGTATATACATATGTGTGTTCTCTTTTATATTAATTATATTTATATTTTTATCTAAAATATAACGTTAATTACTTTTGATTAATGAAGAATATTGTAATTATTTTTACTTACTCTTAAAATTAAGAACAAAACAACAACAATAAAATGATCAACATCTTTCTAATAGGTTTTGAAATAAATCATGACATCATTGGGATTGCCTATAATTTTATTGACGTTAATTTAATCTACGAAAACTTACGATAGAACGAAATTTGTATACTCTATGCATTACCTAATTGAAAAAATTAGCCTAAAAAAGTAACTTTTAGTTAATAAAATAAAACAAATCGATTTAAATACAAATTCACATCCCATACATTTTTTTATTTTAGTTTATCAAAAAATTCAAAATAATTTTTTCAAAAAACTGTGTTTGTCATTCATTGTTTAAAATCAAATAAAACTTCAAGCAGCGGCTAGAGCAGTAGTTCTCTCCACTGCATGCGTCAAGTGGTACGGGTTCGATCCCCGTTGAATCCTAGATTTACGATTCTAGACCTAAGATTAAAATTGACCAACAGAAATTTTCTGTGTTTAGATAGTCGTGATATGACCTTAGCTGGTAAAGCGACTTAAAACACCCAAAAAAAAAAACCGATTGTTGCACTCCTTTCAACTTTGATGATTCACAAAATATGTATATTATTTATTTCAGAAAATGTGTTTTCTTAAAGAAGAGCTCCAAAATAATATTTCAACTTTGATCTTTTTGATTTACGTTGCCGTTTAGAATTGCATTTGTACATCGTTTACGTAGCTTATAAACAAACACGTTCATTTTTCATTACCTATAAACTACCAGCATTGCATCTATTATAGGCACTATATTTGTTATTTTCTTGCAAGTCTTGTTTCGTCCGAATATTCTTTTATTATTTAATGTATTCGAAACAAGAAATGCAACCGCATATATCGGCTTAAAGATAATATAGTACCTATATAACGCTCTATCTTCGACAGTAATAACAGAACAACAATTGATATTAGCGATGCACGTGGTGCATGTAATAAAATATTTACAACACGATCTTAAAATAAGAGAAGAATTTTCAGAATGAGAATCAGCATAAATTACAGTTCAATGGAAACTCGAATTTTAATGTATCTACCTAATATAAATTTCAAAACATCGCGATGTTAGATATTTATAACACAAGGAGTCGAGATGTATTTTTTTACTTCTTACAAGTTTTTTTTAGTTATTTATTTATAAGGTTGCATCAACTTCTTTGGTCATTAGCAACCGTCAAATCCAAAAACCCAGCAAAAAAACATCTTAGGTTTTCATTGTAATTCGAACCCAGGACCACTGGCGTATAAGACAACTATCTAGTCCACCACGCCACTAAGTGACCTTCTTACAAGTTAGAAAGTAAAAGAAATGTTTTCTAGAAAATTAAAATTAAGCCTAGTAAAAATTTTGGGTATTAGTGAATTTGGTTTTCCGATGGTTTTGGGTTTTTCTTGATTTTTTCGGTTTTTTTTTTTTTGGTTCGTTGAAGTCACATCAATTGTTCATCAAGTCGAATTCGAAACCCCAAGAAAAATGTTGGTCGTCCATTGATAATCAACCCTTGAACCACTGGTTTTTAAGAAAACAATCACCACGCCACATAATCTTGTAAAATTTATGGAGTCGTTTTTACTTTCTTAAACAACTATATAGTAAAAGAAGTATTGTATTTGGGTCGAATTGTCAAACTTGAGTTTTCACCGGAAATAAACGTTTTTAGGTCCCCTGAATCCAAAAAAGTAATTTTTAGAAATATGTCTGTGTGTCGGTGAAATCGGTTGACTGGAAGCTCCACTTTATTCTAGAAGTTTTTGAGCTTTATCAATTATTTTTAAAAATTGTTCCAACGATTTCTTGGAATTCTAAACTTGTTAGAGTTCTTAGACTTATCATTGCCTACAACTTTTATTTGAAACTTTTTCCTGGGAAAATTCAAATAAGGAGGGTTCTGGGGCTAAGAGTGGGAGTTCGTATATATTAGAGGCTATAATTAAAGTTTACATAAAGTTCTGTTTATAAAAATATTTAAATATCATTCAATTAATAATGTTTTAACCAATCGTGGGTTTTATTTATATTCTCTTAACCAACAGCGAGTTTCATATGAGAAAGTAAAAGGTAGTAGATACAGTGACGCCGCGCAGCAGATATTTTTGATTTGTTACCGCTTAAGTGCTCAATCTAAACTCGAGTCAAATGTTAATATTTCAATATCAAGTGAAAACAAATATTAATAAAATTTCAAATTATTTCATTTCGAAGTTCATGTTCCTATTAACATCTTAAGCTCAATTTTTGCACAAAATATCCAGATACATAAATTATTAGATAACATTACGATAATATGTATAGACCGAATGCAAATGGACTCAGATTTAACTAAAAATCTCTACGATATTTCATTAATGAATCTCAAATGCATTATCGACAAAGATCAATAAATTTTGATACTTAAGTTTTTGTGAAATGCTTAATTGTTTTATATTTATGATAGAAAGTATATGTTTTCATGGTAAAGCCTTTGGAATGTACAATACGATATATAGCTACTTACTAAATAAAATGTTCGTTCAAAGACCGCAAACTATTGGCAACAATAAAAGTTCAAAGCGGCCCAAAGAAATAATTTGACGATACAAAACAGCTTTATAATTGTTAATTCTACCATAAAATGAATAAGTATCATAAACCAAATACTTTTTTGAAACATCAATTGAAAAAAAAAACACATAAATTTTTACAATTGAATCAATTTAGCAAGAGAATCCATGTAATAATATTTTATTTTTTAGATTGCAGCCATAAAATGCATTAATAAGACGTAATAAAGTGAATTTTAATTGAGAGAAAATGAAATAAGATACATTCAATTCTGTGGGATAAATGACAACGTTAAATAAGCGACAGTAACAACTTGGGAGAGCGATTAAAATATTTTCATAGATGTCATTATCAATAACCGACTCCAATTATCTTACGCATAAGTAATAAAATATTGCTGTATGAAATGTGAAATATGAACGTGTTATAAATTTCAATTGAACCACGATATTTATATTAAAATATGTTGGAATTTATCTTGATTACAAGATTATACTGAGGCAAAATATGTCTTCACGTACAAATTAATTTCATATTAAATCAAAATATATATACAAGTTAATAGCTTTAGTTCGCGTCAAAAGTAAATGAATAAATTGCAACGTTAACAACGATTTTAATTTTCTCTTAATCACACGTCAACGTTTAAGACAACAATTATCTTGTGAGTTCTTGAACAAAAGATTTTTTTCTCTCTATGCTGATCTAAGTGAGATGTATTGCAGGCCCGTACTTGGACTTGGTAGACGTTGGTTTTCAAAACAATTCCAACAAAAATAGTAGATTATAATTAATATGTATAAGATAAGATGTTTCAAAAAAAAAATTTTTTTTCATATTTTGTCCCAAAATGAGTAGTATATGCTCGTATTGGGACAAAAATGTTGGTGCCAAAATGAGCTTTTAATATCAATATTAGGTTATTAAGATTTACCTTAATCCATTTTTTCATTTTTCCTTTAAATGAAGCAGAATTTTTTGATTTTTGAATTTTCAAAACTTTAGAACAGTTCTTCGTAATAACAATCCGAAGAAAAGGTTTCCACGCTCTTCAAAAGAGGTCCTTAGTACAAAGTTCATCAAGTCAACCGTTTCAAAGATACCAGAGTTCAAGCATAATTCACTAATTAAAAATTTTTAATATTTTCCAACTTTGTTCTAAAGACCTTCTTTGTAGGCAGTGAAATTTCCTTTAAATCCTTTGTTTCAGATTATTGTTACAATGAACTGTTTTAAAGTTATAGATAGTAGATACCTATTTAAAAAAAAATTATGTTATTTAAATAGGAAATTAAAAAATGGATTGAGCCAATCCTTAATATTGATATCAAGAACTCATTTTTGTTTTCATTACGAGAGATGTTTCCAAAGTTCTGGGTATTTAACTATAATTTTTATTATTTTGTTAATTTTCGTAAATTTTACAATGTATAGTTTCTCAAAATAATCTCCATTTAACTGAATGCATTTATCGCAACGACAAACTAATTTTTAAGCCGTCCTCAAATAAGTATTTTGGTGTCTCCTCAATCCACCTATTTATGGCACATTTTAATCAGTTAAACTTTCAAATCGTTCGTATATTTGTTCGTTCGTTCGGCAATTATTTTCAAAGTTATACACACAGAGTAAAATGAGTTTTCACTCTACGAACCTATAGTGCATAGAACTTTTACCTTTTAAAACTTTAAAGTCCTTGTTCTCAAAACTGGTTTTAAAGTCGATGACCAAGATTTCTCAAAAAGGACGAAGAGGAGCTTTTGGAGATTAGCTATAAAAACTTTCAAAATTATTTTTCAAATACAAAAATATTAAAAAACAATTAACAGTTACCATAATATTATGTGCACAAATTTTTATATTAAAATACATTTTAAAATCTTCTCAAGAAAATTTTTTTGGGTCCCCTGACTTTATATAACCTCTTAAGAGTTGAAAAAAATTAACAAAATCAGGTTTCCTGGTATTGGCAAGTACATTGGTAAGTCTTTCATGATCTTGTGCTAGGCTTAACAGTTCTCTTGTGCGTTCATCATATAAATTCACGGATATTCCTTAACCAGAAAGACTGCCTTCATCCTACCCGTCTAAGTTCTTCAACTTTGCCTATCTTAGTTGTAACTACATAACAAGTTCGAACCAAAGTGTAACCATACGTTGAAATTAATCTTACTTATTTAAGATTATGTTTTATTATTACATTATGTCTACTATCATTTTGTAATTAATTTTTTGAAAATGTTCTGCTGGTTGCAGTAAAGATGATTTTGTAGTTTCTCTAACTAGACAAATGTTTATTTTTTTTATATTCCTGAACTGTGTATACCTTTGACTTATTTTGTTAAAGTTTACTTGAACGAAATCACGGGTAGGAACTTATAAAAAAAATATTTTTGCGATGTTATCAGCCAGTATTGCGAGACAATAATAAGCCTTCACTAAAGATCAGACATTTACTTGATTTGTTCTATGGTCAGTCCGATCCTGTTAGAATACCTTTGAAAATATTTTAAAACTTATTCATACCAATAATAGTTCAAACGAAACGAAAAAAAATTATACAAATGAAAAGCCAAATTGATTTAAATCTTGATATTTTATGGAATGTTATTGAAGGTAGGTAGATACATGTATCTGATATGTTAAAGTCAACTAAAACCTGGCTCGAGAGTAGCAATTCAAGTCGTATAGAAGAAAAGAAGATATATTTGTAAAAGGTATTTTGAAAATGAAAAAAAAATAAATAAAAAAGAAATAATTGAGAAGTGGCTGTTTTTGAGGCAAGATTGTGTCTGGTTTTATATTTGAATATACATGCTCTGAGAATTCAGACTGTGTATTTTGTATGTAAGATATGGCGGGTATTAGTTACGCTCACTCAACTATTTCACAGTCGTAAATATAGAATATTGTTGGTATTATGATATTATTGTTAAATATTAATAAAATGGACATATGTCTCAAGAAGATTTACACATGCCGTCGAATGAATATATAATATTGATATGTAAATTGAAGGATTCATATCTTTCTTATTCTATTTGTGACGTTTGAAAACCTACAGCGTTTTAATCTATAAGCGTGATAATAATGGGTTTACATTGCAGCAATGTAGAGATAATTACATGTGTATGTAACGTTTCTATATAATGTTAACTACATTGGAAGACTTGCATTAATTTCTTAATTTTCATAACTCATACAGATATATACTCTTAACGATTAGGTTAACCGTCTGCAACATCTTATCATAAATTCAATTATTTTTAATTAATATACTACAAAATAAACTTCATAGGTTTACAGAGGCTTCTAAGCTACATATTTTCGAACAACAAATAAGTATAGAAAATATTATTGATCATTTAATTAGTATAATAGATAAAATTTTCACCCAAAATTGCAATGTTAACAAAGAAGAGACTTTTTAAAAGGTACTGTAAATTTTAAGCATTAATTCATTTTTTTGTATTCGTTCATTATTTTTTATTACTAAACGTTATTCAGGGATTATTGTTTTAGCTTTATTTTTACCGTATTATTCAAAATACATCTAATTTTTATTTTTCAAAGATATATAATATTTTACTATACTTGGGGGTTTCAAAATAAAAAAAATCTTTTTTTTATCTTCAAAAATGGATAAAATATATTAATATAAAATGTGCTGCCCAAAGCTGAGAGCAATTATTGAGCATTATGTGTATCAATATTACGTTTTGCCTTAATCCATTTTTTCATTTTCCATTTATAAGTACCTAATACAGGATTATTTTATTTTAAAATATTCATTATGTACTTTAAAGCACTTCATTTATAACAACAATTTGAAAGAAGCTGGGGTTTCAAGGAAAGTGTACGTTCTACGAGATAGGTTCTCAAAATAAAGTTCCTCAGATCAACCATTTCAACGATATCAGAATTGGAAAAAATATCATTAAATAATATTTTCTAACTTTGTTCTAAAGACCTTGTTTGTAGAACGTGAAACTTCTTCTTTCAGATTGTTGTTGCGATGAACTGTTCCAAAGTTTGAAAAATTCAAAAATAAAACTGCTGTATTTAAATGGAAAATGAAAAAAATGGATTGATGTAAACCTTAATACTGCCTGGCGAGATAGCAACGGCAGCCCCTAGGCAGGTGCTAGCTTTCTTTAAAAGCCTGGAGCTCCCTTAGCGAACACAGAGGGTCACATCACAATAGACCTTTTTGGTCGCAGTGATAAAAGGAAGAAATATCCTGAAACCCTCAAAACGGAAAAAAATATTTTAATATTGATGTTAAGAGCTCCTTTTGGCGTCAAAATATTTCATTAAATATATATTGTCATAAGTCTAAGAATGTGCCGCCATTTTATGACTTTGTAGGTGGTGTCACCTGCTCTCAGCCGTGGGTGGGCCGAATCAATCACCAGCCTAAAGAGGAGCGCGGTTATCGCAGGATGGGAGAAATCTTATGAAATTCTAGGAATTCCAGAATATTTTCTCTCTAAGAGCTTCGTCTTCGAAACCACCTAGCACGAAGGATTAAACAAAAGAATGAAAATTTCTACCAAGGAATAATAGATCCGAATATTCGATAAAAATTCCGAAATCCTATAGAAGCCCCGGAGAAACATAGGCGAGTCAGGCTTGAAATAAATAGTGAACTTGAACAGTGTTAAATAAATTGTGAACATTGTAACAAATAAATATTGGCTTCAAATTAATTTGTTGTCATTAAGCACAAATCCTCGAATCCGTAAAAACGTTACAATATTGTATATTACCCCCCTAAATATACTCTTTATACTTATCGCTATCCTCTTCTCTAGAACCCACTCTAATGATTAAGATACAATATGAAAGCAAACTTTCAAGTTTGGTAAACTTCGAATAAAGCTTTCGATAGGATACCGCTGTCACACATAAAAAGTCTAAAAACTACTTTTTCAGACTCAGGGATCTTCAAAACGTATATTTCCAGTGAAAAGTCAAAATCAAAACTTCGACCCGATTACCCCACTTCCTTTACTATTTATACAGTATTAAAAGAAGGTAAAAATAAAATTTTTTGGTTTTAAGTCGCCATTAAAAAATTGTATTTGAGTAATATTTTTAGTTTGGGTTATGGAGTTTGGGTATTGTATAAACATATAAACATATAAACTTATAAACTATAAGTTGATGATCCCAAAGAAAACGACCCTTTTGGGGTTGCGATCCATAAATGGGAACCCATGCTATTTGCGGGTGAAGTTCTTAAGTTTCTTTGCCTAACCGATTAAAGTTCTAAATTCAATATCAAATCGAACTTTATCCAACAATTTTAGGTTTAATTGAGTCTATCCAAAGTTGGACTTTAACTGTTATTAAATAGTTATTCTAAAAATGATTTTTTTACTCAAATAATTTTTAACTAATTGATTTTACACTTCAGTATTTCAAGTTGTATAAAAAAATAAATATATATATTTATTTTTTTTGTTAAGATCTATAAAGAAAATTTTTCTTATAAATAACAATGAATTAACTATGCAAATGTCACTGAATGCTAAAAGTTTATGGTACTACCTTGGTATACAACAACAAAAAGAAGGAAGTACAAGAAATGTTTACATGTAAAACAAATTGGCTTCGCACTGCAAATTGTTTGGTGCGTTCGGAGCTATAACATCATATATAATAACAATAAAGTAAAAAATGTATTGGTAGTCTTTAAATTTAACATGACTGTATATATTTTTAAAGTGAATCGCAAATTAACTGATTCACACAGTTTTTATAATATAGGTAATTTTTAAAAATAATTTTTCTTCGTACAAAGATATCTTTTCAAAAGTATGAATCTTAACCTGAATATGATGACCTTAATAAATACTGTACATAAAAGTTGGACAAATTTAATTTTGAACATTAACTGAAAAAATACAATTTTTATTTTTACATATTAACTAGTTTAGTTTATTTTCAAATTTCAATCACGTTTAGATAAAAAGTGCAATAATGTAAAGTTATCAGTTAATTTTAGAATGGTAATAAAAGTGTAAAGAACTTAGGAATTAGCTCGTAAAATAAAAAATATTAAATCCTCTTATTCATAAAGTTGTATATTATAGTTTTATTGATACTCTCCTATTGAGTTACATCTTTGCAAAGTGTAAATTTACTGTTAAGACGATAAATTCACTTCGTATACCTATTTGAATGCGTTTCCAGAATTCAAATTTAATATATGTAATCAAATAACATTCGCCATATGTGAACTAAAACAAGAATTAATCAAACCGACTGGCAATAATAATTTTAAGTGTTAAACTTCAATCCTCACGTACACTAATAATAGAAAATTGCAACGTCAAACTAAAAATAAAAATCTTTATCAAAGTTCATCTTCTGTGTGTGATTAATGATCTATCCCGTAATATTTAGGATTGGAAATCTCTTTTAATTATAATCGAATGCATTGTTTCGTTAAAACACACGTTCATCGTTGAGCCGGAATTGAAATACACGAATGAATTGATGATGGGAATTTAACGAAACGAAATAACAGAGAAAAACGAAAAGATTTATTCGTAGAGAACGGAACGTTTATTTAGTTCATTTACGACGAGGATTCGCTGTAGCACTAATTAGCAGGTGCACTATGTTTTTCAGAAGCCAAACGAGACTTGAGAACATGAAAATAAAGCAAAAGAAGCTGAAGAAATGTTAACAAGAAGCATAACCACATGTGTGATATACGGTCAAGTGCATTGGCTTCAAGTAGATCCTTATGCATAGCAGTGTTTGGGCCTACTTTACTTAACTTTTCCAAGACATTTTGACAAATATTCTTCTACGTGAAGATTAAAAGGGCAAATATATTGCCTTTTTTTTGTTTCACCCGTCGTGACTCATTTACATGAAATAGTTGAAAGGTTTAAAGCATTAAATTCTATAAAGTAGTTTCATCTTCGTTGGAATTTCTTAAAGACTAGTTTTCTATCTGAAGATGATCTAAGAGATCGGACATCGAGTATACCTATGTTCACCAGGTGTGCAAAAACAAACCTCCCTTAACTATGTGAATTTTTATTTGAAATATTTTTAATCGAGATTTTATATAAAAAAATTTACATTTGTTGAAATTTATAAGAATTTAATGTTCTGTGCTAATTATTTTGCTCATATGCAAAACAGCATGCATATATCAAGCATGAGAAAATAATGAAAAAGCTGATGCATAGCATTAACATAAATATGTTCCTTTCATTCATTGATTTACAAATAGACGTAATTTTGTCGAGTTACAATCAATTAATTTCAGCTTATCGAAATATATTTGCATAAACATGTTTCGTTTGGTACAAAAAATTGGGCTCTAATATATTAAATGCTGACACATTATTTGGCTGGGGTGTTATTAAAATGAAAGATGTGTCAGATTAGGAGGATATTCGTCACTCCCATTTCAAAAATGTGGGTATCAAATTGATTTTTTGTGATTAATCTGCATTTCAAAATCAATTCGGTGTTTGCACATGTTAAAAAAATTTCATACTTCACAAAAAATATCCTTTGTAAGAAAGTTGGAAAATATTAAAAATTTTATTCAGTGATTTTTATGGTCTTTGATATCTTTGAAACGGTTTACCCGAGAAATTTTATCTTAGGAACCTTTCTTGTAGAACGTAAAATTTTCTTAAAATTTTTTTTTAGATTGTTGATACGATAAGCTGTTCCAAAGTTATCAAAATTCAAAAATAAAATAATCCTGTGTTATTTAAATGAAAAATGAAAAAACGAATTTAGGCTAATCTTAATGTTGATATAAAGAGCTCATTATGGCTCCAAAATTTTTGATTTAATATAAACTATCAGTTTTTGACAATCATAAGAAAAAACATTTTTAAATACCTTAAAGCTACATTACATAATGTATGAGCTACATTTGTACCAAATAACATTCAATCTGCAATACCTAATGATAGCTATAGAAAGCATGCCTTTCCGAGAAAGACAGCACAAAATATTACTTTTCACCGACTTGCTTAATGCTTTAGCGATTAGAGCATAGAAGATTTCTGGATTTGTACACACCCGCATATGACTAGGTTCCACAATCGGATTGAGAGAGCAATAAATAAGAACGCGACAATCGAGTTCATATGGATTCGTGTCCATTGCGAAATTTATGGTAACGAAAAGGCTGATCTGGCTGACAGAAGTCTTGGGATGACTGACAGTACCACGATCGAATTACCATTGGATGAGATACTGACGGTGGCCCAAAAGGATATAAAGCAGAGATGTCTGAGAGGATCGCAGGAAGAAGTAAACAACAAACTTCGACCGAACAAGGACACAATAAAGATCTGGAAGATCTTTCGAAGAACGGATAGAGCAGAAGAAATCAAAAATTTCCCGACTGAGAGTAGGGCTTTGCATGTTCTCACACAAGCACATATTGAAGAAAGAAAAACCTTCAATGTGTGAGACATGTAGTGTCCGAAAAACAGGAAAACGTGATACATGATAACGTCATAGTCACTTAGTTGATGAAAAATTGCGTACTTTTATGAGTTGAATTATTATCACTGAATTATCATTATTTTGTATAATACAAAAAGTTAATTGACAACAAGGAGTTAATTGAAAATTAACAATTTTTTCAAAATTAAATCAGTCTGTAAATTATGAAGGAATTCAATTACTCCTAAATCTTATTAAATTGTAGAAAAAACACAAAACACGTTGTCTATTATTCAACAATTATTGAATAAGAGGCATAGCTTATTGTAGAAGTTTCCGAAAAATCTCGCGTGACGGCGTTCTAGTAGCAAAGCTCTATCGCTTGTATCGCGTTCTCGCCTGCACGCACAGGCTCAAACGGAACGTGACACTTTTTCATGCAGGCTATTCAGTGTTCATCAATTTTTAAGACGTTATCACGTCAAAAAACATTTAATCTGTTCATACGTTCAAATTAGAACATTGTTATTCTCCAAGTTGGTAATTTTTTCTAAGAAAGAATATAACCTACGCCCAACCTGAAAGTTCATTGTAAGTAATCATAAAAACAATTAAATTGGATGAGCAGTTTTATAGATTACCCCTAACATATAAACTAAGAAGCATTTCCTCTTTATTTCAATCGTGTTGATATGAATTTCGTATGAGGAGGCGCCAAGTATCCTTGAAACTTTAACAATGTTTTGTTATTTGTTAGTTTTGGTCAAATTTCTATAAATCTACCAATTTCTAAATTTTACATTTAAGTATTAAAAATCTACATGTATATGTAACCATACAATGATAAAATGAGGAATTGTTCCTACTATAAAAGGGATAATTTTAATTTTATTGCAATAACTATGAAATTGTTTTAACAAATTTGAAACTGATGGTTGTAAATGGAATTCCGATATAGTTTACAATAATAATTACAACCACCAACATTACAATCACTAGCGTTAACACTTTTCAATACATACTTTACATTTATTGCATTTAGAAACGGCAAATGGAAATACGTGGAAGTACGTAATTTTGATCGCAACATTCCTAATTTATAGTAGTTTAATGTGAAATTATCTTTTTAAAGTTCAAATATTTATTTTATATAGTTGACTATAATTATTTAGAGTTGATTTAATTTTTATTATTTGTATATAACTTTTTAATCGTTAAGAATTGTAATTTAAAGTTGATTTAATCTATTTCAAAGTGCTGTTAAATTCTTTTAAAATTCAGCTCGGTTAAGATTTAGCCCCATCTATTCTAATATATAAAATTGAAGAGTTTGTTTGTTTGTTTGTTTGTTTGTTTGTTTGATTGGTTAAACGGGCTAATCTCAGGAACTACTGATTCGAATTGAAAAATTCTTTTAATGTTGGATAGCCTAATTATCGGGGGAGGCTTTAGGCTATATAACATCACGCTACGACTAATAGGAGCAGAGCATCGATGGAAAATGTTGCAAAAATCAGGAAAAATTTTTCCTTTTGAGAGCGTTCGTGGTCTGCCCTGCGTAAACGGTTAAAATTACGCAAAAATTATGTGTAGCAAAATTGTTCCTCTTAAAAAGTTCTACAAAAAAGTCCGCGACGGCATATGTCTATCTTTTACGGTTAGCCCGCTATAACCTTTTTAATGGTTGTTAAGGTTGTTTCAAAAATAATTCATTATTTGCGAAATTGTTTTTAGAAACATATTATTAATTCTTACCCAAATAAATATGACTTTTAATAAAATTTGTGTGATAATAAATGACAATCTGAGTCATTAAATAGAATTCTTTTTATTAAGAGAAAATGTCTCATTTACCCGGGAAATTGAAAAACGGGTTGAAGAAAAAAATTATGCATAAACTCTATTTTTAGTTGAAAATGGATTTTGGTGATATTTAAGTATGATAAATATGCGAATCATTATCTAAAACACGTTTTATTTCGGAAAAATTTCTCATTTCATCGGGAAAATAGAGAAAAACTGGTTTGAAGAAAAATCATGCTGAAACCAAACATTTTAATAACTCATTTATTAGCTAAGAGTTAAGTAATAACTCATAAGGTCCTCAAGGCAAAATCATAATTTATCTTTTCATACAGTCCACTTTTTATCCAGGAAAAATGTATGTTCCCGTAGGATAGATACGTTTTTGTTTTTCACAAAACAAAAGATTACCATAATTTCTTGCAATATGGTGGTTTAAGAGGCAGTGAATGATATGGGTTACTTTTTATGTTAGAATATTGTACGGTTCCCGTAGGATAGGCTAAAAATAGAATCTTTCAGGAACTAAGTATTTCAAAGGAGTTTTCTAAAAGTTCATGAATAAGAGTTTTAACGAATTTTCCTCAGGAAAGCTTGACTCTTTTTTATCCAGGAAAAATGTTCTACTCCCGTAGGATAGATATGTTTTTGTTTTTCACAGAGTAAAAGATAGACATGATTTTTTGCAATATGATAGTTGAGGGATCAGATAATAATATAGATTATTTCGTATGCCAGAATAATGCACGGTGCTCAAAGGATAGCATGATAATTGTCTCCTGCGGGAACCGTGTGTTAAAAAAAAAGGTCGTGAAATAGATCTTTAAAGTTCGTGAAATAGCGTTTTAACACATTTTCTCTTTGGGATTAAAATAAAAATTAGAATTTTCACTTGAAGATATGGTTTTTTATTTAACATCCGAAAAATAATGAAAATTTTTGAAACGTTGAAATTTCTTTCATAGTTAATTTTCGAATACATATTTAGAATTTAGCGTGTTAAATTACATTTAAAAAATCAACAATTAAATTTTCAATTTTTCTTTTCAAAACTCCCCACTCTTAAAAATATGTTAGGCCTCTTAAGTGAGCGCTTGCGCTTTTCCTTCTCAATATTTGTGTACTTCTAACTTTTTTTCAGTAGTCAGTACTGAGCTGATTCATAGATCATTAGACATTCAGGCATTCAGCTCCTTGCAATATATTATATCAGATACAGAAGTACAAGTTTAAAATATATTATTTGTTACAACGGTTACAGGCGTTGCAATAATCAAATAACATTTCAATTTTTTTTACGTTACTCTTTGTTTAAGTTTCATATATTCTTTTTTCTTCATTATGTTTTAAGTTTACATACGTAAATTTTATCAATAAAACACCCCAGTAGTGTTATGCAGCGTTCCTTTATTATTCCCGTTCCCGTGACATTTTCTACTATAGTTCCACTCTTACTGATCATAGTGTGATGGACCTAAGACAGCTCATGAGTCATGTTATACTTTTAACGTTACAGACATACGATGTTTTTCTTGGTTTCGTCCGCGTGGTTTTAAATTAGCATTATAGGTACCAAATTTTATCTCTTCAATGGTTCTTAAGTGATTTGTGGATAAAACAAAGAAAGTTTCAACTCCTTTAGAATTATGCCATAGGTTCCCCACTTTTAACCCTCTCTCACTCTTATCTGACGCAGACGGAGTTGCGCGGGTCAGCTAGTTTTTAATAAAGCCATAACGATTCTACTTGAGATATGGAAAAATCACGAAATACTCTATAATCATGTTTCGCTACGCAGATAAGACAAACTGCAAGAGTCTTACCCTATAATTATAAAATCACCCTAAAAAGTAAATCTTATTTGGAGCATCTAATTTACATATTGTTTTTTAACCAGTTGCAACCAAAGAGGCTTACATCAAAAGTATTTTAAATAGCGTGTTTCTTGTTAAGACAAAAGAAAAAATTTGCCACAAAAAGTAAAGAAGTCAAGTACAAGGCTAACAACGTGACTTTAATATTAAATTGGATAAAAAAAAAAAACTCGATACAAAAGAATTCGGTAATTAATAATTACACCTTTTTATACGTACTTATTTGGATATTCGTACCAACAAGACTTAAATGAGAAGCGATAAAAGTAATGAAAAGAAACTAATAGATATCTACTTTTATTTTTCTTAGAATATTCAAAATATTCGTGCAATTTTCAGTACAAAAAAAATTTTTTTGAGGATATTGACCTTTGTTGTCTTAACCAGAATTGCATGACGTTGAAAATTTATTTTTAAAATCACAAAAATTGCCTTAAGAAATCAATTGCAACTACAAAATAAAAATAATTTTTAATTTGAATTAGTTTCATAAATAAATTTTACTTATTTTTTATATTATTTATAATACGAATTAATTAGATGCATATTTACATGCTTTACCAGAGTGATGATTGGAGTATTATAGTGTTTTCTTTAGAGGCATTAATGTGTTTAGTCTTCTCGTAAATATTTGGATCAAAAGCTTTTAACATATACAGTAGGATGTGTAAATGTGTAAGAGCATGAATGAAATGATCCAAGTGCTACGTTTTTTTGCAATATTCACTTTCCATTTTGAAAAACATAAATAGTTACAATCGTAATAAATATGAGACTAAATGCATTGCCCTTGCTTTGGAAATAGAACGTAAGATTTACGATCAAATTTAAAGACTGACGAATTTAATGTTTAGAGGAAATATGATTAAATACTAAGTAACGTGTGAAATTATTTTATCTCTTTGTAGATTTAATTGCGTGTATCGTATCTGAATAAGATTGTATTAGTTCAAGTGCGTCTTCTGCTTCATATTATTTCTATAAAATTAACACATGTTGTGCCCACTTTTGAATGGATTTCAAAAACAATAAAATCATCTACTTTTCATAACTGTTATTTTAATGAATGAGTGAAACCAAAAACCTTTCTGAAGTTATACTTCTTTAGGTGCGTTATGAAAAAATGATGAGAATGAAATTTTAAAATGCGCGCGCATCAGGGTGACACGAAATTAACAAGATGAAGTTGGCCGCAAAATCGCTCGGTTTTTTTGACTAGGGTATTTTATAAGGTATTTTTGTTTTATTTATTTGCTAACGTAATTATTTATTTTTATATTTAAATTAAAAATAATTAATTCTTTAAATATATTTTTAATAATATATTTAGACAATATTTATATATACAAATGACACATATGATTAATAAATAAGTAATTACTTTTATCGAATTTTGCAGTAGCTGTTATCATACTATTTGGAGTTTAGTGATGAAAATGACGTCTGCATTCCATGCACATTCTTGGTTTTCACGAAACCTGGGATTTGGAAATGATTCAACCATCTTAGAATAATAATTAAGTAAAACAAGGCAAATTAAGATTAAGGCATTCTTTTTAAAAAGTAGCTACTTACTTAATTTCGCAATTTCTACGGAGCTTCATTTTCATGGCATACATGAATTGTTAAACAAAAAAATGATCCTGAAAAATTTTATAAACGTCTTGCAGCTCTCTTTGGATTTTATTTTCATTGTAAACCATAGTTTTTCACAGTATTTCAGCCATTAAATAGTCATAAAAATACAAGTTTACTGCACAAACGTTGACTCGGAAAAAACATGTTAAACGTCAGATTACTTTTAGGCTATTAGTACGGCGCGTTGTTCTTAGAGGCGTTAGTATCGGTTTATTTTATCACCACAGCGCAAGTCCGTGAAGCAAAATGCATTTTGGACATTGCCCCGTCATCTTTGTTCAACTACTAAAATTCAAAAGAACCGCACCTCTCGTAAAAGTGTCCCCCACACGAATAAATTATATTCAGTAGTGATTTAAATTGAATATTTTGATTAATATTATTTACTATTCGTAAGTATTGGTGAAAAAAATTGTGCTTATATACACGTTTTCAATGCTCCAATATAATTGAGATTAACTATCTGTATGTATTATTTATTGATATAAATTAAAGTTTTATTCTCTAAATTTAATTTTAATTAATTATTTGTATGCAATTAATAAAAACTAATTTTCTCACGCGCGTACATAAGTACACGCACGTACTTTTTTTAGTTAATTTACTACTAAGAAACTTGAAGGAAATCAAAATGAAAACACGTTGAAATAAATCAATTAAACGTCTTTCTACTGATTTAAATATTGAAGTGCAAATAATTTACATAAATTACAACACGACTAAAAAATTTTTCATCACAACATTATTTCTCTTTAACATTTGTGAATGTCACAGTTGATTAGTTGATTGTAATTTTGCTTTGTAATGATTTGCTTTAGAGACAAAAGCTTAATTATTAACCTCATTTACCGCAGGAATGTTAAAGGAATTGATTTTATCAATAAATAAAATAACGATTGTGAATATAATATTGTGATTAACGTGTTTACTTTCTATTACTTTTGTTGTTCGTTATGTATTTTTTGCCCTTTCATGTCAAATATAATGTAAACTGTAATGTATAATGATAATATTTCACAAAAGTCTTTCGCAATTAAAATGTGATAATTTCAACATGGTTGCTTTTTTATTTTTGTTTAACATTTGAGCTTCATGTCGACATGAAAATTATAGATTATTCACTTAATAATAATCATCAATAGTTAATACTTCATGTAGCGTGTAACTTAATACTCAACAAGCAGCAAAATTTGTTCATAGTTATTTACTTTAACACACTTAGCACTCTTAAACAAGTAATAGCAAACCGGATTTTTTACAGTTGTAAAGTGGAGTTTAAACTTTTTTGATATCCCGCATGCTTTTTACGAATGTGCATCTAAATGAATCTTTCTGAATCATTGTAAACGCAAGACACACGAATTATAACTATAATAAATAGTGACGAATTCAATCCAAAAAAATTTTTGTTTCTAGAACCTATGTACAAGACATAAAAAATTAAATCCCACGAGAACCAGAAATTTTCAAAATCTTGAGTATTTTAAAGAACTTCGTTATAAATAATAAATTACAGTAATCTCCCCTGTAACACGGCACTCTTATAACACGATTTCATGTCCCTCGTATAATAAGAGTTTTTTCCCATATAACGCGGGGATTTCCCATGTTATACTTTTGTGTGTAGAAATTGTATTTTTATAAATGTTCGGATCTCCAAAGATCATTTCTCCGCATCTCATCACTCTGTAAGCATCCTAATTTTAAATGGACTCTATATTTCCTACTACTCATCTTCATTGTCACTAGACCCTTCCAGTCGACCCCTACACTCTCTTCTTTCTTAGTCCACTTTTTCTTTCTTTTTTCTTTCATATGTGTTTATTTAAACCCCCATTACCCTTATCGTGAAAAGTTAAACGTGAATCCTTTGTACATAACGCGTTATACGGGGTCGTGCGAGCGCTTTATACGAGAGTACTCCAACATCGTGTTTTTCTATAACGCGGAACCAATCTACCATGTTATAGGGGGGATTACTGTATTGAGTATTACATTCATAAAGTTAAGTAACTGGCCATGTTATGAAAAGAATTAAGCTTAATACGAAGACTTTAAAATGCTTGCCTTGATTTATTTTCAAATCAAAAAAAAAATTAAGCCATGTTCTTTAAAAAGCAAGTCAACACGGAAAAAATAGTGGTGTAAAATTTACAACACTAAACTAGTAATATTTTTACTAAACTTTGTGTTAACTATAACCACAAATGTAACACTAGATAACACACTGTGTTGTATTCAGCTCTAACGTATAGTATTTTTTACTACCATAGTGTAGTAAATACAGTAGAAATGGTTTATAACGAACTTCAAGGGACCGTAAAATTTCGTTCGTAATAAGCGATATTCACTATAACCGATATGTATCTCATGTATCGTCTTATCTAAGACATATCACGGGACCCGAAGGTTTTGTACGTTACAACCGGTTGTTCATTATATCTGGTGTCGTTATAAACGATTTAATTTTATATGTAGCTGTTACAACTGCTGAGTGTTGTACAGTTCACAAATTTTGGTGTTTGCGCATGCGGCGCGTACAACATAACCAATAATTTTGACAAATAAATGCAAGGGTCAAAAATTCAACTACATTTTTACTAATTTGTGTTGTAAATAATACTACACTTTTTTAATTACACTTAACTGGTAAACGTTACCACACGTGGTGTCATCCTATATAGTACTAGTTAATGTAGTAAAATTAACAAGAAATGTTGTTAAATCTACAACACATTTCTTTCCGTGAAGCAGTCAATCTTTAATAACATTTAAAAGATTGTAACTTGAAATACACCAATTTTAAGAATGAAAAACTTTTTTCAAAAAAAAAATATATTGTTATCATTTATAAGAAAACGAAGGTAAGGCTCACTAGCAAAAAGTTTTTTCTGCAATTAATAGTTTTTCAGAATTTTTTTTAAATTTTGTTTTGCTCGTTATACGAATCAATCGTTATAAGATATGCTCGTTAAGCGAGATTTCACTGTACTTGAACCCTTTTAGCCCGTTTGTCAAATAAATTGATTTAACTGATATTTTTTGCGATGATAAAAGTGAATGTTAAAATTACAATATAGCAATCAAAATAATGAGTAGGGGTGACTTTCTAAATTGGCTTCTTTTCCCTGTATGGATCTTAGTATTTTCCATCCCTTTATCACTGCAACTAATTAGGTCTATTGTGATGTGACCTACTACATTAACTAAGGGAGCATTAGGCTTTTAAAGAAAGCCAGAACCGTCTAACAGCTGACATCGCTATCTCGCCAGGCGTCAAGTCCGTCTTCTAAATTAGCTTGCTAGGCTTAGTATACGATGGAAAAGGTTCGATTTCCACTTTTAATTATACAATTATAAAGATAAAGCATATTATCGATGGATTGATTTTCGCCACCTTTTAAATCTAACGTTAATGATATGACCCACCAAGGGTTCACGCTGAATCAAATTAATTAAGTAACTGATTTAAAATTACTTTTCGATAGTGTACTGTGGCGTAGAAAATGCAATTTTCAGCCAGAATTAATTTGTTTTGATTAAGTTTGTAATTTTTCTATTTTTGTTATTTTGAATTCGAGCGAATTTTTTAAAGTGTGCCAAAAAGGCCGTCTGGGCTCAGTTCGCGTCGAGAAGGATCAAATGCGTTCTCGCATTGTTAATTGTGTTATTTATTTATTTATTCAGAGATATTAATTAGTTGTAAGATCTTTCTTTATTGTCTTGTTTAATTATCGTTAGTATTTATATTAAAAATATAGTTTGCGAATGTTAAAAGTTTGTAATATATCTATATATTAAATAATATATAGATATATATATATATAATAATATAGTAATATTTTATATATTGTTGAATTATTAGAAAAAAAATATCTGAAATGCAATTGCAATGGCAATGGTGGTGTAAAAATATTTTAATTGTAATTACTCGTATTTTAAAAAAATAGAAAAACTGCGCCACTGTACTTAAAGCTTTAATATTAAAAATAATTAATCACTCCATTAACTGATAAAAATGTATATTTTATTTCTTGTATATCAACTCATTATTCAGAAGTATATGTTGATTATGGAAATAAACTTCTTTTTTAATTTCCCTTTCATGTCTCTAGCAAAAGATTTGTTTAAATGATACAATAATTTCAAAGAAAAATATTGTTAATATAACAGTTTATAGTCCCGACATATAATAAATATAATTATTTTTATAGATAATAACAACACTTCAGGCAAATTTGTATACAACCATTTTACATATTTCTAAAAAACCGAAACGAATTAAGACATATTTAAGACAAATAAAAATAAAAAATAAACTTAAATTCAGTTTCGTAGAACAGTATTTTGTTGTTACGTTTAATATTATTTCTTTGGTCCATTAAAGTTATTTATTTTGGGCAAAATCAATGTATATCAATGTGTGCACGCGTTTTGAATGTTTGTTGCGGAGATACATGATTTCAAAAAGGACCCGCCGCGGAGTGTTTCGAGCCGACATATTCATAAATCCATTGCATTTGTAATGGTCAAAATATGTGTTTAAGCGGAACATTTTATGTCCGCGGTTATCAGAAATATATTCAATTTTGAAATCCAGTTGTGTTTAAATTGCCGACTTTGGTTCACTCCAGTTTGCCAACTATGTATAGGTATAATTTTTGTTATCGACCGACAGTAGAAGATTGCATAAATACACACAAAATTCATATCGTAAATTATGATAACTGCGTTTTATTAAGATTACATTAATATGTTATGTTATATTCTTACTGTTATATTTTCAGAAGTTGCGTTTTGAATTGGGCAATTAACGAATTTTAATGATTTATTTATCGCTATTTATTAAATTTTATATTGTCTTTCTTCTTAATTAGCTATGTATATTCACGATAGTAATGCTTAAATTATTAATTAATCAATTACAAAATGTATGTATCTTAACAATTTTTTATAATATAGTTGAAATAGTTTTTAACAACTTTCCTTATAACAATTTTTCTACGGCTCACAGTAACCCAAAGAAAATAATTAATAAAAACGAACGACTAATAATAGTCCAACCTCAATAATTTTGATAGATCTTTTGTATTTAACACCTTCAATAAAGGAGTGGCTATATTCAAATGGCCGAGCTATAAAAAAATACGATGACCCTCAAAATTAAGCTTTTAACTTTTAGTTACTATCCTTTTTAAATCTTATTATTAGGTAGAGAAAAGTTTGAAATAACATCAACTTAAAAAAATCTAAATAATTGGATAGTTATTGTCTTCAAATTAAAAAAAAAATAGTTGGAAGCTTTAACAGTTCCTATTTTATCATCTTAATCTTACAAATTTTCAGTTCAACTTTACCATAATATATATAAAAAATATTAAAATAAGCACCTATGTTACGTACGAATAAAATGAAACCCCTGCGAAGTAAAAATGGTCAATGCAGTAATTTATTATCATTTAAATGAGTTGAAATTAAGATTAAAACATAAATCTTTAAATTATTCAGTAAAAAAAAGAATTGCAAAATGTACCTATACAACGTGAAAGGATGTTAAATATGTGTACATTGTAAATACACCTTTTGGCAACATGAAAAGAGTCATAAATATGCCACATTTTATAATTTAATTATGTTCACGAAATACATCATGTCGAGCTCATAAAATCTCGAATAATCGATTATTCCTTTTTGGTATTTGCGATTTTCTTATAATATACATTAGGATTTTCCAAATTTTATTGCTCTTATTTTTGATATAAAAATTATCGATCAATCATTCTTTTTTTAATACGTTCATATAAATATATTTTTATCGACCTTCACTTTCTGAATCACGAATAAGAATTATTATGAGGTTTTAAAAATATTTATAAAAATCTATCCTTGCAAGCCTTCAATTTCACTGATTGTTGCACTTTTTACGGAGTTAATCTTCACCTTGTTTGGTTACAAATAATTTTCTTCGTTTCAAATCATTTCCATATTAGTCAAATCGTACTTTAAAATCTTTTAAGTTTGGTTCAAGGAGTTTAATTTTTACATTAACTCATTTCCTTATTATTAATTATATAAATCTAAAGTTACTCATAATTCATATCAAATAATATATTATTACCTATGCTATTTTTAGATTCCATTACTAGTTCACTTGAATGAATGAACTCAATCTATAGATAATTAATTAACGTTTATAGCCTTCACCATACACATTTTGTATTTAGGCATCTCAATAATTTGAATATTTAGCTCTTGTAAATTCTCAGTTTGTACAATATTATATGTTTAGATGATCATATTTTTTCATTGGCTTGTAGTATAAAGAAAAATTTTACTATACAAGAGTCCTGAATATGATATAAACCTCAATTTTTTTAAGATAACGACCATAGGTACTATTGCATAGTTTCAGATACCAACCCATTCTGTAGAAGGGTATTTATATCAGTGTGTCTTAGTTTTTTAAAACTTAAATCTCAAATACCCAGACAGAATTTCACAGCTAGGTTTTTTTTTACTTTTTTCACGAAATGACATTGCTACTTAGATTAGATATAGAAAATTAATATTTCAAAAATGTAACTTTTAACTTTGTATTTAATTATTCTTATAATTAAAATTCATATGAATTACATTTCTCAGCAGGATTTCCAAAAGACATCCGAAAATGTTAAATTATTTTAAATCTATACATATTAATGACAGTTTTTTTTATTTTGATCAAATACAATCTTTTTCATTTCAGAAGAAACATTTTCATTTCAAATAAAAAATTTTTAATAGTGTTACGAAGATTAAATTACATTATAAAATAAACGTATCTTACGATATCGTATACTTTGTATTCTGATATGCGATATTAAAAAAAATTGTAAGTTTATATCGAGAAAGTAATCAAAACTACTCATCCAATCTAAAAAAATATTCTTCTATTTGAATTTGGGATACCTTTCAATTAGAGATTCACTGCTTGACTTAATTTTTAAGCTAATTGACTTGATTTTCAAACTACTTGACTTAAAAAAGCAAACTCAGGACAAATGTTAATATTTAAATATAAGATCAAATCACGCTTGTTATTTCATTTCAACGTTAAAATGAAGACTATGGGCATCAATAACGGACTAAGTGTCAAAAAAAAATTGAGTTACACCCGAAACAGCAAGCTAAGTGCCATTTCCAACAATTAATAGTTACTTACTTCCTTATAGCCAACCAAAAGTTAGGTACTATTAATGATCATGGCATTTAGCCCGCTTTTTAGGTTGTTGGCTATGGCACTTAACTTGCTTTTTCTGGTCTAACTCAATTTTATTTTTATTTTTTGCCACTTAGCCCGTTATTGATGTCCAGTCTTCAAATATTAAGCTCAAGTCGTTGTACAAATTTCCAGCCATTTGACTTAGCTTGAATCCCTACTCTTACTTAATATAAGCCAAATTTTATTTGGGAAAAATATTTTTTCTATAGTATCGCAATTTTTTTCCTGGAAAAAGTATGTTTTAGAAGAATGAAATGTTTTTTTACAGGAACAGCAAATCAGCGTTTTTTTCGTATAAGATTAGTTCAAAAGTCAAAAATTGTATGTACTGGTGTCTATTCCGGAAAAATATATGATTCCTGCAAGATAGCTTTTATTAGAAGTGTAAGTAGGTTGGTTCTCTATAACAGAAACGAAATAAAAAAATAATTTTGTTTAAAATTAATTTTTGTCTTTTAACGTAAAACAGTTATTTAAATAGAAAAGCGCCTTTATTATTTCTTACCTAAAAATAAAGTTAAAAATCGACGTGGTTTTAAAAAAAAAAGTTTATAAGTCAAAAATGTATATCTAATAAGTAATATATGAAGTTATGAAAAATGTGTAGTTCCTGTAGAATAGAAGATAATATAAAAAGTTTGTAATACATTTCTTACATGGAACAAGCCAAAAAATTAGCGTTTAGTCATTTCAGTGGAAGCGATATTTAATGTAAGTTACATTTGTCAGCCTCGAGCGACGCAGAGTTGGGTATATTATAAAGGTACGCATTTGAAGATTTCCACTCAATATTCAACAATTAATTTTTTTTAATTAACACCTAAATAAAAACTTATTCTTCTCTAGCATAAGCAAAAAAATAATTTTATAAAAAAAGTACCTACCATAGATTCTTTCTTACGTGAGTATTCAGAAATTTGGCATTCGGTTTTTTGAGTTTCAGGATTTTGATACAGCCCTATTTTATATACTAAGTATGTATGTCTCTAATCCCTATTATCGTAATGTAGCTATTCCTTAAAATAAGCTTTGCGAAGAATGTACATTCATAAATGATTTATTGCTATTAAATAAATTTTAAAACAGTTATAAGTTAATAGTAAGAAAGGTATAACTTTTATTTTAATTTAAACTCAGTAATATTCAGTAAATACTTGTTGATACTCTATATCCGTCAGTATATTTAAATACCTAAGTATCTTCATATTATCTCAACGCTATAGAAACTATTCTACACGAATATAGTATAGTGAAGGCAAACAAGTAATTTTATCCTTAGGCATAAACATGAAATTCACATCTAATCAATTGTTGCTGTGAGTAACAAATTTAAATATTATCTTTAGTTTCCAATTATTAATTTATAATCATAAATAATGGTATTATTAAATATCGTTATCCGATTAAATTACATAATATTACCCATCTTTTTAACGCCTTCTAACACATATAATTTCACTTTATAGTTAAATGCAACCAATTTACATCTATATATAAGTGTTTGACTTCTTTCTAAAAGAATTGGAATTAAAATATATTTTTCATAAGTAGCTTTAAAAGCTATAAAACATCGATTTAAAAGATAATAAAAAAAATGTTGAATAATAAAATAATAAGAAGCCAACAATAAAAAACTTTCTATCAATCAAAGTGAATTCTACGGTAAATTCAGGAAATTCTTAGAAATTCTAAATCAAATTACGGAAGTATAAAACTTAAAGCTAAAAATGTGCTAAAGATATTTCTTAAAATTTATAAGACTTTTACACTTTTAAATGTTCAAAAAACCATAAAAAGGAATAAACCTCAAAGCAGTTGTCTTAAAATGAAAACAGAGGTTTAAATATAGCTACAAATTTTAAGACTAAGGTATAATACATAAAATTAAATCGCTTTTTTATTGTTTTTAAGACTTGTAACACGTGCATAAATTTTGATCCTTAACAAGGTAACAAGGTAAATGCAACCTTGTGATGATGTCAAAATATTTTTATTTATTTTTTAATATTTTGTAAATTCTAAATATTGAAAGTTTAACGTTATACAGCGCATCCAATTAATTTAAAAAAAAATTTTAACCTAACTTTGATTAATTCTCTGCAAAGATTAGCATTGTATGGAAAATATAAAATATTCTTCGAATTCACATAAAAGTAGATTATATTATAGTTAAAAGCAAAAATGGCATGAACAAAAAATTAGATGACATTGTTTTAATACTAATACATAGTTCCTAAAAATCTTTATCAGTACTTATTTGTAAGGCCTCTAATCTCTATCTATTCAATAATCTTTAATTTTATAACACATTGAAAGACTTCTGTAATTATTTTCGTCTTGGAGTCAATCTTTAGAGTGTTTAGTTGAGCTTGAAAAAAAAATTAATCAAAGAACAAACCTATCAATTTGTTAATAATATTATTTAACTGTATATTATAAAATTGAAAAAAAATCTTCTTTTAGATTAAAAATGCACACTCTTTATATAAGTATGAACGTGCATATGAAATCCATCATTTT